>CM018682.1:11142249-11771106 GCA_009363875.1 Mikania micrantha
TTTGCTTAATGGAAACCATGTCTTTTGCTTTGATTGATGCAATTGTGACACGTCACCCCTATTTCGGGGTGGGGTGTTACAATTATTCTTTTATTATAAAGTATAGATATAGTGTGACACCTTGTAAATTTCAGGTCAGCTTTTATTTTAATTAAATGTTTATTTAATTAACATTTGCATACGTGGCACTAGAAGTAGTCTAATTTAGTGTGACACATGACACGATAGAACAAACACTGACGCAAACACGATAATTCGATGAATTATCGAAACACGCACACACGTGTCGAATAATATACCAACGTTGGTGAACGTTAAACAAAACGTGTAATTGAACATTAATAAGCTAACAAATGATCAAAATTGAACTAGATGGTTCATACAACGTTAAACGATGTTCTATAAACGAGAAAACGACGAAAAACTAGCCAAACCATCGAAATTGGACAAATTAGGCTCAACCGGAATCCTTCGCGGTACGCCTAGGACCCCAGGGAGGGCCTCGGCGGTACGCGAAGGATGGGCGGGGGATTTAAATCCCGAAAACCATCACGGTACACCAAGACCCCATGGGGGCAGTCTTGGCAGTACGATAAGCAGCTCAGACGCCAAAAATATTTATAAACCCAATGCACATCATTGCTATCCTTCCACAATCATATATCTTGAACCCAGACGCCACCTGTAAAGTATAATAAAGGCTGATGCTCACCAAAGACTTTTGACTAAGTCTTGAACAGTGTAAAGCCTAACAGCCTTCGGAAGGAAGGAATTAACCTTCGGAAGAAACATTGCTTCCGAAAGTTAACTCTTTCCTACCGAAGGCTTACACAAGAGTGAAGCTTCCAATACCCTCCTCAGCACTTAAAGAATTATAACTTTAGAGCTTCCGATAATAAGAGTTTCCGAAGACTTAAAGCTTCAGAAGACAAAAGCTTTCGATAACATGTTCAGCAACTTCCTTGTACATAGACTTCCGAAGACTTTATTCTGACAAAGATTCCATACACTTGTAGAAATAATCAGAGCTACTTTCTCCCTTGAAAACCAATACAGAAGACATTCTCATGACAGTCAGAAGCTCAGAAGATTTGTCAGAACTACAGTGATACCTTTACATTAATTCATTTTGTAGTCAAGGTATTTATTGTAAAAGTCAATGGAGTCTATTGTATTAATTGTAATTAATATGGCTTGGCCTGTCAAATCCATAACAGATACTAGTTTTAACATTAGTTTGTTTCTAGTATTTTGTCCAGCTTTGTATCCCTACGAGGATACAGCTGTAGGTCTTAGTATAAATACGTTCATTTGTTAGTTAGCAATGTAGTAGTGCATGCTTGAGCTAAGTGTTGTAAAGCTTGACAATTGAATGCAATATACTTTGGCCTTGAATTTATAATTGTTTTCTGTATTGTGTTTCAATCTGTTTTACAAACTAAGTTGATAGAGTTTCCGCAACTATCAACTTTGTAGAAGATAACTTGTGATAAGTGTTGTGTAGATTACATAACCCGATCCAACACCACCCTCTCAGTTATTTCCCCTAGACCACCTGCAATGTCACACCCCCAAATTCACACTTGTGGTGTCAGTCCACGTGGGTGTGACGTGGCCAAAATCACAGCTCATGGTCATATAGAACGACTCTATATGAGTTACACAATCACACATGTTTGTAAAATAATCATGATTTTTATTAGTAAGCAGCGGAAAATGTTTTAGACATCATAAGTAAACAAAGTTTGCAGCGGAAAGTAAATTGTATCAAACACTACATAAATCAAATTGTTTTCAAAATGAACACATCAACACAAAGCCTAGGAGTCTAATATGCATGAGACTCTCTTGTACTCCTCCTTTGTGTCCTTGCGTGTGCTCCATTAGTTACCTAAGAATACATGCGAAAAGTGTCAACTAAAAAGTTGGTGAGTTAATAGGTTTAGACAGACTGAAAAGTAAACAGACATATACTGGGCATGTTAAGTTTAGTTGTTGGATACTACGATCCGTGGAGTGTGTCAGTTCATCTTACCGAAACTAGACTATTCCCGTTTGCCTCCGCAGGTCATCGCTGAACCCGCATTCCCATCGAAATTACACTCGTTATGACCTCCAGTCAACATTGGTGCCGAGTGGGGTTAGTCAAACCCAGTAGTACTACGTAATTACGACTCGTTTGATACACAACTAACGGTAAGGATAAGTGAGGACTTTAAGCGATAATAGTTACACTCGAAAATGATTTTCACAACATACCAGTCATATATCTAAAATAGTTGCATAGTATTCTCACCCCAAAGTTAAGTAAAACAGTTGAATAGTAAAAGTGGGGCCGTAAACTCACCTGAGCTTAGTAGAGTTATGTGCGTTCGTACAAGAACGGTGTAGCTCGCCGGCTAGTAGTTACCTATATCACATAGGCGTTATGAGTTTGTGTTTACGTACACGTGGGTCTCACAGGACCGTGTTAGTGTTTAACAACTCCAAGTTGTTAGTGGGTCGTGTTGACCGTGTTTGACCTAACGACCCGTTGGTGACGGTTTTGGATCAAATGTTCGTGTAATGTGCGATTTAGTGTCGTGTGATGTGTACAGATACCAAAATCACTTTCGTGAGGAAACTTACTATTTATAGTAAGTTTATATTTCAGGAAAGTTTCTAATTTAGGCAAGTCATGTAAGGAATCATAATCCGATTATTCTAGCATGCATAATTATCCTACATGAGCATGTTATCACATAGCACATAGTTACATATAGCCGGTTTAGCAGAGTTTGCGCGTAAAAGTTTCTATAATTAGAAAGTCTCTAAATTAAACATGTTTCATCAAGTTTAACAACCAATGTCATCAAAATATCATTATCTTAGTCCTATATCACCATTTAATCACAACCGTTATGACTAGCATGCTCCTATTCATCAATTTGTAAAATAAAGTTACTATTTATAGTAACTTGTGATAAGACACAATTCTCAATCACTTTAGCACATAAAACCACTTGCTAACATTCTAACAAGTTTAAATAAGCATTCCAAACATATAACATCCTTCAAATCCAACATTTCTAGCAACATTGTAACAAAAAGTTTCTATTTATAGTAATAACCAAAAAATCATGTTTTAGTCATTCTAATCATTCCTATTCATCCAATAATCACAATTTAACTTCTAAACATCATTTTCAAGCATAACTTATAGATCTAAACTTACAAATGTGATCATTTTATCAAAAACACATATTTAGCAACAATAAAGTTACTATTTTTAGCATTATTCACCAAATGCCCATATTTTGACATAATCAGTCATTAGAACCTTGTATATCATCATCATTAACACTCATAACAACATTTCAATATCCACCATCGTGTAAAACCACCTAGATCATACATGCATGTTGCTAAAACCATCATTTTGGCTACTATGATCATCCTATCATAACAACATCATCATGGAATGTAAAGATACATCATCCAATCATCATAGATCATCAATAACACAAGATCATCAACAAACCCAGATCCAAACAAAGAAAAATTCGTGCATGTGAAGTGTTAGTGATTGCATGTGGGTATTTCCCACTGCATGTGTGTTTAAAGGTGATTTTAGGCTATATGAAGCATAGATCTACCTTCCTTGCTTCAAGAATCCTGGAACGAAGCTCGAACCGCGGCTATACAGCCTCAATCGCCCCTGCTAATGGCCTCTTGATGGCTGGAAATGGTGTTGGAGTGATAATCAAACCCAAACCTTCTTCTCCAAGCTTTTAGTCTTCAACAATAACTTCCACAAAAGTTTGCTTGAGTGATTATGAGGTTGGAAGGATGATGACAGAAGTTTTGGGGGGTTTAAATCGAGTTAATGGCGTCTGGGTTTGGTTAAGATAGGTATCGAGTGGCTAATATAATGATTAATCTTGGTTTAATAAAAGATTTTGCGTGCTGGGGTCGTCGCGTACCGCGACAAGGGCTGAAAAGATGCCTCGCGTACCGCGGCGGATTTCGGGATTCAATTTTTCTCGAAACTTGTCGCGTACCACGATAGAACTTCTTGAGGTCCATCGCGTACCGCGATGGGTCCACAGAGAGCCCAATTGGCCCAATTTCATGGTTTTGAACCGTTTTTCGAGTTTCCAACGATTACGAGCATCTTTTCTCGACATATGAGCGTCGCTCTACCTATGTTAGGTCTTCTAGGACTAAGTGAAGTGAAAGTGTATTGTGGTTTGATCCGTTCACCAACGTTCGTCATTCAAGATACGTACAAGAGTTGTGCGATAGTTCCTCGAACTATCGGTGTGTTTGGTCTGTTGTGCCACGTGTCACACTAAATACAACTATTCTAGTGCCACGTATGAAATAATAATACACATTATTATTAAAATAATATAAATGCTGACCTGGAATTTGCGAGGTGTCACATGCAAACACTCTGGAAATCTCAAGGAACTCCATTGGAAGCCATTGTTGAAGCTTTGAAGGTTGGAAGCCAAGAAGGAACCTTGTGGAGGTTCACCATCATCACCATCATCTTCTAGCTACCGGAGCATCACCATCAACAGGTTCCAGGAGCATCCCCAACCTGTTAGAACAACATCTCAACATTCTTGGAAGACTAGAAGGTAATCCCATGGCTATCTTGCATCTTTCACACCTAAAAACCCACATGCACACACCTAATCTCAACATGCACGAATTTGTGGTGATATGAACATGTGTTTTGTTGATTTAATGACTGGTTTTGATTAGCAATAATGATCTATTGAAGGTTATTACATATTTGATGCCATGATTATGAGTATTGATGTTTATGACAACCTATGATGACATGCATGTATGATCTAGGATGATCTAGATGATTTTGAGTATTCATGGACGATTATTTGACTTGTGTGAAGTGTTACAATGGATTAGATAATGATTTATGATCATTTTAAGTTGTTTTGAACATAGTTACTATTAAATATTAATAATAACTTTTGTATAGCAAAGCTTGCTAGTTGATGATGATTGTGAAATGAACATGATTAAATGATGATTTGTGACAAATGATGATGATATTGGTATAGTAAATATGTTAGTATTGCCTAAATATTGATATTTGGGCATAGTTACTAATTTTAGTAACTTTAATGGTGCATAAGTTTGATAGATGATAAATTTGGTGAAATAAGTAGTTTAAATGATGAGTTATAGCTAATAATGAGATTATTAGCAAATGTCATGGATTAGTTTGATTAAAATGATGCTTAAATTGAAAATTGCTATTTATAGAAACTTTATTCGGGAATTTCATTAAATATAATCATAAGTCTTGATTTATCTATGATAAATGACTTAGAATGATGAAATATGGTTATTATGTGAAAATTTGTGTGATTGTTGCTATTAAACATGCCAAATATAGAAACTTTCCATTTTATGAAATTTTAATGAATGAAAACGGTTTATGCGTTTATCTGATCGTATGTGACAACGTATTAAGTGTTAACATGATCACTTAGGATTAATGAGCATGCTAGAACCATTAAAATATAACTTGTTGTGAACTTGCTAAAAATGGAAACTTACTATAAATAGTAAGTTGTCAATTAATGTGACTTATGTGTTCAATGCATTACGAGAATGATAATTAATATTACACAAACTATAACTAACGCACGGATCACCAACGGTTCGTTGACATTGACACAGTCAAACACGGTCAAACTTAGTCAAACATGGACAAACATAACAACCGAGGGTTGTTGAGCACAAAAAACGATCACAAACACGAACTTACGTAAGCCATACGTTATAGGTAACCGGTGACCGACTCGCCGAGGAAACAGGAGCTTACGCGTAACTCTACGATCACTAAGGTGAGTTTACGGCTCCTCTTTCAAAATCTTTTACAAGCTTTCAAAATAGGGGGAGAATACATGTTGTTGAGTCAAACATTACTATTCGTACAAACGTTTGTGTATGCTGATTTATTAGACAAACATTAAGTGTTGTATCGTAACAAAGTCCTCGCACAGTCTTACCGTTAATGTATATTCACAACGAGGTGAGTTTAGATAGTACTATTGGGTGTGACGAACCCACGCGGTGCCAATACTGACCGGAGGTCGGGACGCGTGTAATCTCGACCCATCGCGCCGTTGTTTTTTTACGATAGACATGGCGAAGGCAAGAGCTAACAAGTCTAGTTCGGTAGAGACGCAACTGACACTTGGAGCCTAGGGCTCGGAACAAACATATGATAAACAGCATGACACGTGACAAACATTCTTTTATTACTTATGTATTGATATCAAAACTGTCACACCCCCAAATTCCCACACGTGGTGTCAGTCCACGTGGGTGTGACGTGGCCAGAATCATAACTCAAGGTCATATAGAACACCTCTATATGCGTTTACAAAACACAAAGTTTGCCATAAAAAGTTCAACACAATAGCTTGCAGCGGAAATATAAGTAGTTTCATAATGCAGCGGTAAATAAAAAGTTTAAACAAATGCAACGGAATCAGAAATAGTCAGACACTACGATGTTTGATAAAAATACATATTCAAAATAAACAGTGTTTGGATGAAAACATAGATAAATGCATGTGGGTCCTATGCTCGATCCCCTACGTGCAATCCTGGCTTCCATAGCCTGCTAGTTAATTGAGAATACAAGTTTGAAAAAGTGTCAACACAATGGTTGGTGAGTTCACAGGTTTTGATATACATATAGTAATAGAAAGTGTGTAATGCTTTTTATCAAATGTTAGTACCGAGCCCTAGGCTCCAAGTGTCAGTGCGTCACTACCGAACTAGACTTGTTTGTCCTTGCCTCCGCTATGTCTCGTATACATAACAAGTTAGGTCAGAGTTTGCACGGGTTATGACATCCAGTCAACATAGTGCCCCATGGGGTTAGTCATTCCCTAATGGATCCATTCAAACCTACCACGTTGTTCGTACATTAACGGTAAGACTTTGTGAGGGCTTGTTACGAGTTCAACACTAAATGTTTGTCCAATAAACCAACATACACAAAAATGTTTGTACAGTAATAAATGTTTGACTCGATGTAACTAGTATTCTCCCCCTATTTAAAAGCGTTTGAAAAAGAGTAAAGAGGGGTCGTAAACTCACCTTAGTGATGAAGAAGTGAAGTAAGCGTAAGCTCCTTGAGAAAGTAGCGAGTCGGTCACCAGCAACCTATATCGTACACCGTACGTGAGTTCGTGTATGTGACCGTGCTAGTGTTCGTGTTAGTGCTCGTGTTTGTGCCCAACAACCCTTGGTTGTTTATGTTTGTCCGTGTCGGTCCACAATGCCCGTGTTTGCTCGTGTTGGTCCACGTTGACCGTGTTTGACTGTGTTTGACTAGAGTTGACCAAAGTTGACCATGTCAAGTCAACGACCCGTTGGTGAACCGTGTGACGGCCGTGAATCGTGTAGCAAATGTGTAAGTGCTCGTCGTGTGCAAAACGCGTAAGTCGCGTCTATGGACAACTTACTATTTATAGTAAGTTTCCATTTTTGGAAAGTTCACAAGGCATATCGGTTTTATAGTTCTAGCATGCTCATTAGTCCTACGTGATCATGTTAACACATAGCATACCATCATACAAAATCACATAAGTCGTTTTCATCATGTTAGTACACAAAAGTTTCCTAAAATGGAAAGTTTCCATTTATAGCATACGTGACATCGGAAACCATCTAACTTAGCATCTAATCATCATGTTATAACATAATAAGTCATTTAACATGCTCAAATCACACAACATGTTTACCAATTGGTTTTTGTAAAAATAAAGTTACTATAAATAGTAACTTTGTTGTTTTTGCATAAAAATGACCACCTAAACATTCCTAATCCATTTTTATGTCACAAATCATCATAATATATCCTCTAACAACATTTAATCATGTCAACATAACCAATTTTATCATTTATCAACATTTTGCCCCAAAAAGTTACTAAATATAGTAACAATGACAAATATGACTATAAACATCATCAAAACCATATCCTAAATAATCAAAACTTCATATTATCAACCTACTAGTAAATCCACATACATGTATGTTCACCATTTCATCTATCACACCATTTTACAATTAAAAGTTACTAATAATAGAAAGTCTCATCAAAAATCAACATTTTAACTATTTTAAACAAATCCAACCATGTAATGATCTTCCCACATCATCAATAAACATTTATAAACATCCATAATCAACTCAACAACCATGGATAATACATGCATGGCAATCTTTCAATACATTATGAACAAATCATGAAATCTACAATTACACAACACCATGGATCATCATGAAATGCATTCTAATCATTCTAGATCATCATAAAACATAGTAAAATCATCAAACCCAGAAAATAATTTCGTGCATGTGCTTCAAAGGCGCTTGCATGTGGGTATAAGGTCTTGCATGTGTGTGTAATGGTGGTTTTAAGCCACAAGAAGTGTAGAGACTACCTTCTAAGACTCCAAGAAGTACTGAGATGATGATGAACAGCTTGAGGGTCTCCTGGACAACAGGAACTCGCAGCAATGGCAAGGTGGTGACGATTCTTTGAGCTTCAAGGTAGTTAGCAAGCTTTAATCTCCAACTTCCAAACTTCAAGAATGCTCAACAATGGTGGTTTTTGGGTGAAAATATGGTTTGCAGGTGGTTCTGGTCGAGGATAACCGAGAGGGTGGCGTGAGGGTTGAAGAAAAATGATTAAAAGATGTAGACTAGCCATCATGTTCTTGGATTTATAAGATTTTGTCGACTGGGCGGCTTCGCATACCGCGGCGAGGCTTTCAAATCATCGCCGCGTACTGCGGCGGATTTCGAGAGTCAATCCCCGCGATGTTGGCCGCGTATCGCGCATGGGCCTCTTGTTGGGCTTCCGCGTACCGCGATGGGCCCCTGAAGAGCCCAATAAGCCCTTTTTGATGGGTTTGATCCGTTCGTCGTCGTTTTCACGCTTCCGAACCATCGTTTGGCCTCGTTTGAACTTCCAAGTTCAAAGTGTGAGTGTTTCGTGAAGTTTCGAGTGTTGTGCTACACAATGTGCTTGGCGTTCACCAACGTTCGTGTGTTTTGACACGTGTGTGCTGTTTGTCGATAATTCCTTGAATTATCTTGTCGTGTGTCGGTGTTTGTACTGTCGTGCCACGTGTCACACTAAATTGATCTAATTCTAGTGCCACGTGTACAATAAGCATTTAAATAAACATTTAAATAAATAATAAGCTGACCTGGAAAATACGACACCTGTGAACTCACCAACCTATGTGTTGACACTTTTTATTAACATGTATTCTTAGGTAACTAGCTTGCACTCGGACTCAGGATGCACCTAAGGAATCAAACACGTGTGTCACATGCATTCTTACTGAGTCTTTTCAAACAAACATTGATATTTATGTTGTTTTCCAAACTATGTAGTGTCTAATAAATTACTTTCCGCTGCATTTGAACAATTTATTATTTATGCTGCTTAGGCACTTATTTTAGATGCTTAGATACTTTTGATATTCCGTTGCATGCTATTTAATCAGTTGGTTAATATTGTTGTTACAAACATGCTTTTCAAATGCATATAGAGTCGTTCTATATGACCGAGAGCTGTGATTTTGGCCAAGTCACAGGCTCACAGCAATGCGATCTGACACCGCACGTGGGAATTTGGGGGTGTGACATATAGATTAGCCTAATATGAACGAAATTTCTTTTCTATTCAAATGAGGTTATATTTTAATTTTTGTTTGTCTTATTATACACTTTAACATGTTTATAATATTTGAATGTTTGTCATTAGGGGTGTAAACGAACCAAGGCAGCTCGTGAAATATTCGGGATCGGATCGTTAAAAAGCTCGAACGAGCCGAGCCTTAATGAGCCCGAGCTCGAGCCCAAAAGTGTGGCTCGTTTAGTTATCGAGCCCAAACTCGAGCTTTACATATCGAGTTCGAGCTGGCTCGCGAACCTTAACGAACTTTTGTTTATATAATTTTTATTTATTATATTAAGAGTTTATTTATAAAATTAATTATTTTTATATATAAAATTATGATAAATATATTTAAATTAAATATTTTATTTTAAATTTAGAAAATATAATTAAACCAGTAATTAAAGTAAATAAATTAAATATAGAGTAAAATGTTATTTTAGTCCCTATGGTTTGACAACTTTTTCCATTTTAGTCCAATAGTTTAAATTTTGCAAATTTTGTCATTTTGGTTTCATCTTATTGCCATTTTAGTCATTAAGGTTTCCATTTTATTGTTATTTTAGTTCAATTAAATTTAAACTTTTGGACTAAAATGACAAAAGTAACCAAACCACATGGACGAAAACGACAATAAAATGAAACCATAATAAACAAAATGACAAAATTTAAACTATTGGACTAAAATGGCAAAAGTTGTCAAAACATAGGGACTAAAATGACATTTTATTCTTAAATATATAAAATCTAAACGAGCCGAGCCGAACTCGAGCCTAAAAATTTTCTAACGAGCCGAGCTCAATCCTGATAAATAAAGCTCTTAACGAGCCGAGCTCGAGCTCGAGCCCTAATTTATTTAAACGAGCCGAGCTCGAGCATTAACGAGCTTGGGATTGGCTCGGCTCGGCTCATTTATACGCCTATTTGTCATAGCTAAAGTGAAAACCAACATTCAAGTAAATCTTACTTAAACTTATTTATACTTAGTATTGATCATTACCAAAATGAGTCTAACATTTATTAGAGCATTACACCTTTAATGTGTTCATAATATATATTTGATTGTTAGTCATATCCCAAACAAAACTAACAACTATAATGGTGAATGTCACTATTAGGCGTTTCTCATCGACCAGCCCTACGACTAACATAAGAGAGGTAGATCGCATGACCCATGGAAATTTGGGTGGTACCAGGCTTTGACCCCTAAACCTCCATTATATATTTTCCCGTCTTACCACTAGGCCACCATCTTGGGGACAAATTTAACATATTGTTTTGGTAAATAGACCACATCTTCAATGTATTAATTTTGTCTCTTTTTTAACTAATTACCTTATGAATTAACTCACTTCAATTCGATTTCATATCTTAATTGTGTCAATAAGCATCCACTTTCACTCCTACTTTAGGAATTGATACTTTGATTGGGGTAAACTTCAATTTATAGAGGACACATTTAAACCTACTCTTAGTATTATGGATCCTAATAATGCCTAGAGACATGGTGCTCCTGATACTCTCACTATTGATAGCACAACAGAATTTAGAGTATGTAAGGTGAGAGAGATCTAAAAGTATGTCTCTTATGGTAATTAAGAATTCTAATTATATTGCTATCAAAGAGCGATTATAGATTCTAATAGGGGTGCTCATGGTTTGGTTTCTACGGTTTTTAGGTGAAACCATAAACTAAACTGTTAATAACGGTTTTTGAATAATGAAAACTAAATAAAAATAAAAATTGAACCGAGCCAAATCGTTATCAACAGTTTGGTTCCGATTTGGGCTTAGCCTTTTGACCCCGTTAAAAATAAAAATCGAAACAAACGAACCGTTTTATGGTTTTAGATGAATTAATTACATCAAGCCTAGATGTTTTGCTTTTTGAATGGTGTATAAATCGTGAATTCAATAATTAAATACCAAATAATTAAATAACTAAAAAACAATCTTTCATTCATGAGTGTGTCAAATCAAAAAACCATTTATAAGTTTATCAATCCAAAATCAATTACCAAATCAAAATCAACCATTCAAAGAACTTATCAAATTAAAAATAACCATGAAGCATCTTTCATTTGCCTTCATACGCATCCAAGTCATCTTCATGATCACCATCAACATCATCAAGTTGACATTAGGCCACATAACCATTCATATGCAATAACCAATGTTCAATTTTAATCAGATTGAGAAAGTTGGTTCAAACGGAATATATAAGCGATTTAATGGTCGAACCGTCCGGTTTCTTCAAAATGGGTTCTAAGCACATAACCAAACTACCAAAAACATTGATAAGATGTGAAAACATACCCCTCTTATAAGTGTAAACTCATTGTATCTGTACCTTAATTTGTATCGTGTTATTAAAAATCACACATTCAAATTTAAATTTGAAAACTTTATTTTGAGGTAACATATGCTATGAAAATCTAAAAAATAAAAACCTAATTGTTAACACAAGTGTGAAATTGAAATTTTTAAAACGAGATTCAAAGATTACATGTGTTAAAGTTAAGGTTATTTGTTACCCAATCTACCTCTATGCAACTCAACGATCAACAAATCAAACAAAACAATTCGTGCGGCCATGGCGATGGAAGCTTACACGTCCAAATACCCTGACAAAATCCACAACGACGTCCTCTACGACGCTCGACAAGCTTGCTACAAGGTAAATCGATCATCTAGCTGCATTTTATTGTATGATCCAACTCTGATAATCGATTCCCCTAATCAGGCTCGCGATGCGTTTTACTCATGTCTAGAGAAAGAATCCAACAACAAACCCACCGAAATTGGAGTTGTAGGTCTGCTCTATCCTGTTGAATGCAAGAAAACCAGAGAAACTTACGACAAAATCTGTCGCCGCACTTGGGTAATTTAACACTGATTCGATAATTGTGTTTTTTAGAAGCTAAAATTCATATATCATATGTGCGTAAGCGAAAATTTATTAAGGATTAGACAGTGAACTATGTTGGATTTGGTCCGATCATGTGGATGGCTCATTAGTAACCAATCAACCAACCTAATTACTGTCAATGATTGATGGATTTTGAATCGATGGTGTTTTAGGTGAAGCATTTTGATAGACAATACTGTGCAAAGAAGAGGGTTCAGAGGCTTTTAGATGATAGTGAATCAAGGAGAGGTCCAATGTCGCTTCCACAGGCTTCTACCTTCAAATCCCCTAATTGACCGTATGCTTCAAATCCCCTAATGTTTTAATTAGGTTTTGTTTGAATTTTTATCATGATGATAATGGATTTGCATCTGTAATGTGATTAATTGATTACCCTTATTAGGTGCTAATGATCATGCATGATATTTAGTTTCCATGATGATGATTGTTGCTTGTATTTCAATGTTATGTGTCAAACAATTCGATATTTGCTGATGAATGATGTCTTTATATTAGGGTTTAGGATGAAAATGTTCTTGTCAACGTGAGTAGCATGCACGTTAATTTGTGTTTCATTGATTTGTCAGGAGATAAACTAATGTATAACTAATAGTTGCAACGGTTTGTGATGTCTTGTAGAAATTGCAATTGTTCTTTGTGTTGATAGAATGATAATTCGAATTGTCGACTTGTATGTGGATTTTTGGGAATATGGAAAAGAGTGAATAATGGGATTTCGTTTTATTTTGGATTTTGGTTTTTATTCCTTGTTCTATAGTCTAGCAAATTAATATTTTTGACATTTCCTGTTTCATTCGTTGTTAATGTGTCGGTTATTTTGACCGAACTTAATATTTACTAGAATTGCCTATAGATATAGTTTCTTTTGTAATTCTATAGGTGCAACTTTGATATATGATAATAAACTCTCATTTGTCACCAAAGGGCCTTTGGCCTAGTAGTATCAAGGTGTTGGATAAGACATACTCTTTTCTTCTAGGGTTCAAATCCCGTTGGTGACAAAGAAGAATTTAATCCGCTAAAAAAATCTAATTTCTTGCTAGTTTTAAACCATATCAATAGTATGTGTGTTGAATTGTGGTTTTTGGGTTTGATTGGTTTTGGCAGGATATATAGCTTGTATGAATTGCAACGATTCCTAATATGGTTGAAATGCCAACTAAAAGCTCTTTTTTCCCCCTTAAACTAGTTGTTTTGAATATCGTTGATATTGATTTAGGTTCACAAGATCTTTGGTGGTTTGTCACTATTGACAAGTAATTTAGATAGTTGACCAATAACTAAAACACTTGAATATGTTTCATTGAGAATTCAGAGCTACTGGTACCCAGTGGGACACCTATTGATATAGTGTTAATGATTTTCAACTTGTGCGCCTTACATGTTTACATGCAGAAAATCAAAACAAATTTGCTATTGATGGTGAGGGCTAGTACTATGATTAAGGTAAATGGATGCTCCTTCCAAGTTTGAACTACTTTGAAGTACCAATTGTACAAATAACAACCCACTATGTTACATGATTCTTTTTTATATAGATATATATAGGATCGATGGGGCAATTACTGTTTGCATTTGACTATTTAATTTTTAATTTATAAAACTTTGTAGACACAAATATAATCTTTATCTTTCTTGAAGTGTGCATCTTGGTTCTGAACATGTTCAATTTGATTGTTTAATTTCTGGTTTTTGAGCTTTGTAGATAAATGCTGATAATCATTTGGGTTACAACATTGATGTTGAATCCATGATAATAGCTTGTAGGTGTTCATTTTGAACAAGTTCAATTTCGTCTTTTTATATAAAGGAAGACAATAAATGGTCGAGATGATATAAAATACGAGTGAAGAGCACGAGAGTAAGAGTCTTAAGAGATGTGGGAGATTTGTTTTTTTTTTTTTTTTTTTTTGGAGTAAATTATGAAAATAGTCCATTTTGTAGATGTTTTACAGTTGTATTGTTATGCGAGTAAAAATCTCTTCGGCAACCAAAGGTTTTTTTCTAGTAAACTAATAGGTATCCATGATATATGAGGGTGTGATTGATACCCGACGTGTATTAGATTGTATATGAGATGTTTACATTCATGGTTGCAAAAGTTGCTAGACGTTAGTATGTCAGTCATCTGAAAAGTAGTGACTATTCAACTTAATCAACGAGTATTCATAAATAATAGGCGGGTACTCGGTCTAGGCAGGGAGTTTACTGTAATGTTTACAATTATGCGTGGGAATGGATTACCAACATCTGGAACGTACATAACTCATTGTCATTCTTACGAGCAGGTAAGGGCTCTCCCACAAATACAAATGATAAAAAAACTCTCTTAAACCTCTCATACCACTGAAGTTAACCTCCTAGATTGTTTTACCTATGCCTGGCAAAATGGGCGGGTTGGATTGGGTAACGGGTTCGGGTCAGGATGGGTGCGGGTTAGAACATGTTTTTAGCAAAATAAGTTTGGGTTTAAATGGGTTGTTCTTAAAAAACATCAATTTAATTTAACTTAAGATGTGTTAATAAGTAAACAAATAGTCCATTTAGATAATTTTTATTGAATTTCTCATCAAACATGTTATTAATCATTCTTAATTGTTTGACTCCATTGCATTTACATAGTTTTTTGGTTACCCATCTTGACCCGCATTTTGTTTAAGTGATACCCATCTCAACTCATTTAATATTATGATGTTGCTCATTTTAACCTATTATACTATAATATTTTACCCAAACCAACCCATTTCCTTTGATTTTGGTAAATATTGCCACCTCTAGTTTCGCCTGTTGAAAGTGTGTCAACCCTATTGTCAGGTGCACTGATAAGAACATTGATTGTATCTAACGTTCACATACTTGTCTTATACTCCAAAATTGATTTGCTTAAAGCTATTTTCTATAGAAATTACATGTGAAATTGTTTGATTGAGACGTGATATTTAATAAATAAATATAATATTTATGAGGTATTCTATTTTTGTCATGTTTTTCTAAAACTAACGATTAAATTAATGGTATATGTCTATATGATACTTCTTCATCGTCGCTGGAAAATACCATGAATTACATAGCACACATGTTGTCTCACAAGCTTGTAATTTTATTTTTTTTAACAGCCAAACAAACATTAAATTATAGAAAAGAAAAATTCCACCAGCTTAGCAAGGTAATAAAACAGGGGAAACAAAAAAGAAACAAAATTACAATTTTCAATATCCAATTACATATACCGTTTTAAGCCCACAATTTCTAAATCTAATATGGCACCTACCCAATAAGTAATCCAAGCAAGAGTGCCTCAGTCAGCTCCAGTTGTGTGTAAAATCATTTTAAAAAACCCTAGCTTGAAGTGAGCAGAAAGATGACCAAAATCGACCATAATGATGTTTAATATGTTCCTCAAATACGTTGATGTTGTTTCCTCCCAGATTGTCTCGCAGATTTATGAAGTACCATAAGATATACAGCAAGAAAAAATCATAACAGTAAGGAAGAAGACAAGGAGAAGGCTCCTGGTGAACTCCAACTATGAACCTTTTCCTAGACCTAAACCAAACCCAACCATACTTCTATATTGTCATGAATTCTTGGAGAATATTATAGCATATACCTACCGATATATAGTATCAATGTTATCAACAATAAGGAAGATGATTATGAGAAGGCTCCCGGTGAAGTCCAAAATATGAACCTTTTTCTAGACCTAAGCCAAACCGCAAACTTCAATATTGTGATAAATCTTGAAATCACAGCAGCGTGTGATATTATCTTCAGTATCTCCATCTCTAGTATCCCAACCCGGTTATCCTTCCCCAATTTCAATTCGAAGCAATGATTCAATCAACCAAGCTTGTAATTTTGTTGCATCTTTTTTATCCTTACATATTGATATTACATTAAATATGATGTTGATTAATTGGGTTAGTTTTGAGCTTCAATTCCAACAGACGATCTCTGTTTTTATTTCTTTCATACTAAAAAAATTAAAACACATGTTACTTTATAATCCATTTGTATACATGAAATGTTGCACAAATTTACCGATGTAATGAAGTGAGGTAAAAGGTTACAACTCCAGCAGGGTTTTTTTTGTTAACTGAGTTACACTATGATAATCATTAATCATTATTAAAAAAAATAATCAGTTTGAATAAAAAATAAATTGCATATAACTTTTGTCAAGTCGACCCAAAATATAAGTGAACAATTTAGTCAATATCAACTTATATGATCACCAATTGGTCACTTAAATTTGATAGCATCAAACAAGTCCAAAATCCAAATGAACCAACACCACACGTGCCTATTATTAGTGAATTTGCCTTGACAATTTATTACTGACGCCACCCATGTCACTATTGTTTCCGTCATTACCAACACCACTTCGGTCCCATCCTAGACATCATCACATCATCATTCTTGCCCTCCACATCACCAATAATATTATTTATACCTTCGCCAAAACTATCATCAACTCGACCTACATTGTTACCACTACTCTCGTTCTTGTTGTGCATCACCACTCCTGTCACATCGATCTGCTAATGCCATCACATCCAAAGTAAAAAAGAAGATATGGAGTACAATTATGTATGCCACAACTTGGTATGTTTGGAAAGCGCGAAATGATTGGGTATTCTCCAAACTTAGAATCTCAATGGAGAAGATAGTTGAAGATGTCAATGTGCAAGTTTTTTCATAGATTACCAATAAAGGCAAGATAAAGGAGCTCTCATAAATCTTATGGAATACCTCTTCAATTTTGGAATGTAAAAAATTGGTTTAGAATAGGTAAGTAAGGGTGTCTTTTTATGTAGAAAAGTGTGTGTGTTTAGTTTGGTTTTTTTTTTTTTTTGTGTTTGGTTGTTTGGTTTTTTGTATGGTTATTTGCCTGCTGGCTATGCTTCTAATGAAAATTTTCATTGTTGTCGTTCAAAAAAAAAGACATGAACACCAATTACAACCTAGTGTTGCCACCATTATCATTATTGCGACACCGCTTACATCATCTTTGTTGTCAACACCACCTATGTCTAAGTCATCAAATGTCTCTTTTGTCGCCATCGACACATGTCATCACATGGCTTCGTAAAAAGTGTAACGTGTGAATGCATCCTAACACCCTTTTTCATTCTAAAACTATCTTATAAAGTTGTGTGTATTATGATTATAATATGTTTTAACCCGAACCAAATTTATATTTTTTTAAACTATGTGTTTGGCTTGAATCGTTTTTACAAATAAATGCTTTGATTAGAAAGTAGTTTGACATGTTACGCCTAATTTTATGAGGCTTAAACATTCTTTTAAAAGTAATTTATTGTTACAAAATAAAAACATGTAGATTTAAAATTCTCAACACATTTTACTAAGCATTTTAGGAAACACATTCCTTTTTTATATAAAGAAAAAAATGCGGTGCCATTGGGAAAACATTTTCGCATGCTACCTTCGGAAACAGCAATCGTATAATAAAAATAAAATCATTCGAAGTACGCTTCTGAAATAACCCTAAAAGATCGAACCCTAACCCCACTGCGGCAACAACTGCGTTCTCCGTATCTTCTCTCATCCGCCCACATAATTACTGCAACAGTGATCCTTCAGATCCTTCAATTCCGATTAATCAACATAGAATTTGAATTTTCGTCAAGAAATTAATCCAAACTACAACGATCTTCTTGAAACACTTGTTTAGTTCTTTCAGGATCAAATGGAAGACGATGATGAGTTCGGAGATCTATACACCGATGTACTCCAACCTCCTCAAACGTCGTCTGCAACCCCTCAACCGTCGGTACAATCGACCTATCTCAACGATAGAATTCCGAGCGATGATGAGGAGATTCTCTATGGTTCTAAGAGTTCAAGCAATTTGAAATTCGTTCAAACTGATCCGAATCTGAATTTAAATAACACAGATGGAGCTGCACCAGCTGCGGATTCAAGAGGTAGGGTTTTTGAGAGTAGTGATGGTTTGATGAAAGTAGAAGAAAAGGTTTTCGAACAGGATCTTAATTTTGTGGATCACGTTAATAAAGGTGAATTAACGCAGGATAAGGATGATACGATGGAGGAAAATTTTGGAATTGAAGATGCAGGAGAGGAGGAGTTTTTGATTCCCGGTTTATCGTCATCAGGAGCTAGGGTTTTAGAACGAGGTGGTGGGGAATTGGAAGGTGGTGATGACTGGGATGATAGTGACAGTGAGGATGATTTGCAAATTGTGTTGAATGATAACACGGGAGTTGGGATGATGGGAATGGATGGTGGTGGTGGTTTAGATGAAGATGATGAAGATGGAGACAATTTGGTGATTGTTACAGGTGATGTTGATCCAAATCATCATCCACCAACAGATGAGCTGCAAGATTGGGGAGAAGATGCTAGCCAAGGTATTGAAGGAGGAGAAAGAAAAGAATTATTGGGTGGTGATACAGGGAAAGCTGATGGTGGGGCTGTGGTTGTGCAGAAGATGGGATACAGCAGTCATGGGTATCATCCATTTCATTCTCAGTTCAAGGTCAGTGATAACAGTAATACATGTAGGGTGATCTACAGATCTTGACATGTAAATTGGTGTACCATAGATTAGTTTATAGTGCGAAAAGTTGGTAAATGTACTTGCTTATTTACATATTAGTTGCAAAGATTAAATCAGGGCGACCACAAAATGTGGTTATTTTGTTTACTGACTATTTTTAGTGATAAATAAAAATAACTTTTTCGGAATTTTATTTATGCATCTTGATGCCTAGCTGGTCATTTTGGCATATAATTCTATACTGAGGTTATATTTTTAATGCTTGTCTGCTGACTTATCGTGAATGGTGCTAAGACAATCTCTAATTCTTTTCTGTGCCGACAATGTTCCATCAAGACAAGCGCAATTCGTATTTTAGATTAAAAGTGAATGGGTTATTTCTTGATATAGGTTAATCTTTTTTTCATTTGGGAAAATGTGTAGTATGTGAGACCTGGTGCTGCACCTATGCCTGGAGCAGGTCCTGTAGCAACTGGTGGAGCTCCGGGTCAAGTTCGTCCACCTGGAAGCTTGTTATCATTTGCTGGTCGAGGTAGAGGTGAATGGCGTCCAGCTGGCATAAAAAATGTCCCTCTTAATATGCAGAAAAATTTTCATCAAGGTTGGAGTAACAATGGAGCAGCTCGTGGATTTGGCAGTGGACTTGATTTTACCCTTCCTTCACATAAGTAATGGCCATATATTGCTATCATCTATTATCTAGATTGTTGATGATTATCTTTTGGTTTCTATATGATTTGGTAATGTAACATGACAGAATAAGTAGGATTTTTTTTAATTGGCATTGAACTGGCCGACTGGGTTGACATGGCACATTTCTTTTAGCAGAAGTTCGTATAGTTTTTTTTAATTAATGTTTGTCACGTGGATTATAGAAAAGTCATATTAAAAAAAATAATTGACATTTTATATTAAATGGTTCAGATATGTCAAACCGTCAAAACAAGTATTTAGTTTATTTACAGTTTGGGCTGACCAGAAAAGCTTTTGGCCAAAATCTGTATAATTTTTTTATCATTATTGTGTTAATTAAGATTGCAAAATGATACTATCTAACCAGCAAGGTAATGTTTTTTATTATATTCACTGACCACGTGAATAGAAAAATAGGTGCAAGGGTCACCTCCACTAAGATCTAATGCATTTATTTCATCAAGTAAATTCCAATCATTTTCATTCTAAATTTTTATGAAATTATCTTAAATTATGTTGAGTTTTGGATATAAGCTGGCAAATAATTTTAGGTAGTTTCAGGTCTCCTCTGATATCTGACTTAGAGATATCAAAAGAAGTAGTCAAGAAAAGAAGCCTGTGGCTGTGGACTAGTCCAGGATGTTATTGTGAAATAAGAGTCATACATAAAAGACATAAATTATTTACTATTTGTAAAGTTTTTTGAGATGGGGGTCTCACTGTAGTAGTGTCTCTTTCATCCTGTGATAGAGCCATAGAGGAAAAGTTTGCCCTCCTCTCACCCTCTTTGGATCTTGCAATTAACTTGCTATGTGTGAGATTTCAATTGGTATGTTTGTTTGTTTGCTATTTGTAAAATTACAAGGCAGTAAAACGATTCATTAGTTTTGAATTTGAATCTTGAAAAAGTATTATAATCACTATTCTAGTTACATCTTTAGATGTAACCAAGTTTTTGTAGGTCTTCATAATGTAATCTGATAGGCATACACTGCCCTTGGATCCAGCTAACTCATCCAAACTGGGTCAAGCCTTGGATCAGCTGAAGCTGGACTGGGTCAGCTTGGTTCAAAACAAAACCAAGCAGACGTATTTCTTTGGACTGGGTCAACTTGGTCCAAAGAAATTCTTACATAGTAGTTACATTTTTATTTCTTTATTTTTGTTTTATTATTTGTAATATTAAAAGTAGTTTTTGTTTTTCCCTAATTGTAGTAGTACGTGGGAAGTAGTTAGTTTTAAGTTTTCTTTGTATTCGCAAATTGAAACTATGGAATGCTGTTCTTGAAATTTTCGTTTAACATTTGTTTCTCTAGTTCAATTTGAGGAATCAATTTTCCATTGCTATCTTAGTTGTAGCAGGCTCAAAGGTGATCTTGGAAATCAAACTAGGTTTTATGTGATGTTTGTTTGTATCGTGAGACCCATTTTAGAAAGGCTTGATAGAGTACTTTGAGTGGTGATTTTTGTATCTCGAAGGAATTGTTGTGTTGTGAATCGGTGTTTGTACTGGTGTTCATCTGATTCCGTGCCTGGGGCAACATTTGGTATCAGGGCACATGGATACCTGAAACAACACTGAATTGAAGAAAACCCTCAAGGATCTAGAAACCGAGAAGAAGAGAATGGCTATCCAGTTGGAAACCATTCAAGCTCAAATATGGGAACTTTCATTTGCACGTCGGAAGCCGCATGAAGAGAGCGAACACGAGGATGATGAACCTGACACCAACGGCTCTAGATTCAGTTACAAAGGAGGATCTCGAACGTGGTTCCAATGTTATCAAGATTCTTGAGTATATTGGGAAGTTAGTCATGGATGAGCTCATACAGTGGCTCTAGAACCAATTACAAAGGAGGATCTGGTTCATGGTATTCCAATAAGGTTAAGGTTGCGGTCATGAAACTAAGGAAATTGGCCTCTACATGGTGGGCTAATACCTGTGTGAAGCGTGAACATAAAGGAAAACCTAAGGTGAAAGATTGGCAAAAGATTAAACGACTTATGAAATAGAAATTCTTGCCCTCTTACTACATTCTAGCAAGTTACTCCCAACTACACCACCTTAAACATGGATAAAAGACAACTGAGGAATACTCTTGAGAGTTTGAGCACCTTATTATGAAGTATGATCTTCTCTAGGATGATCCACAAACTTTGGTCCATTACCTGGGAGGGCTGGAAACTCGTATAGCTAATGTCATTGAGCTATTTCCATATCTCACTCTCGAGGAATCAAAACTTTTAGCCCATAAAATGGATAGTAAACGGAAGCTTAAAGGAAAAGAGGAGGCTGTACATTCATTCTTAAAAGTTCCAGCTCCCTTAAAACCCTTCACAACCAACAAACCTGCACCGGTTTTAGAAACTTCCACAGCAATAAACAAGGCTCCTCGTAGGTGTTTTCGTTGTCAAGGTCTAGGAAACATAGCATCTGAGTGTTTGGACAATATGATGGTTACATTGGCTGATTTTGAGGATGTTGACAACCCAATTGTAGATGAAGTTCTTATGGAATTGACAACCATTAGGATTGTTGCTATCGAAAAGGTAGTGGGCCCTAATGAAGGAGAATGTCTTGTGGTCCAGCGAGCATTGAGTCCTGCATAGGAAGAAACTCCTCATCAGGAGACCATCTTCCATACTCGTACTATTGCACAGAAGGTCTGCTCCTTGATTATCGACGGGGGTAGTTAAACTAATGTCGCCTCTGAGACCTTAGTCTCCTGGTTAAAGTTAACTACGGATTCCCACCTTTCTCCATACGTGATTCAATGGCTAAACCAAGGAAAAGGTATATGTGTATCTCAAGGTTTACATTTGAGTTGAGTATTGGCGGGGCATTGAGATTTGGTGTGATATCATACCAGCGGATTCATGTCATGTCCTCCTTGATTGACCTTGGTTGTTTGATTGCAAAATTATCCACAATGAGTATCTTAATACCTATTCCTTTACCCAGCAAAATCATTGGATAACACTCATTCGTATTGCTCCAACTGCAACTATCAATAAGAATCCTTTACCCTTATGCATTTTGTTGCAAATCGAGCAACATGAGTACTACTCAGCCAGAGAAAGTGATTTTGTTGGGTATCGAAGAAGAGGAGGATAAATTTATAGTCAGACAAAAGAAGAACACATAGCCCATCTTCAACAACTTTTCGATGTGCTTGCTCATGAAAAGCTCTATGGCAATCTAGAAAAGTGTGAATTCCTTTCTAACCAAATCACCTTTGTTGGTTATCTGGTTTTTACCCAAGGATGTCGATGAAGGGAAGGTCCATGCCATCCAGGATTGGCTAGTACCTCAGTCTATTCTGCATGTTAGGAGTTTTCATGGCCTTGTGTCATTTTATCGGCGACTGTTAAGAACTTGAGCATCCTTGTGGCTCCCATGACCGAAATTTAAGTTGAAGTTATTTTCTTGGAATCTACAAGCACAATTTGCCTTCAAAAGGCAAATATCCTCAACTCCGGTATTAGCTTTGCCGTGTTTTGAACAGGTTTTTGGAGTTGAGTGTGATGCTTATGGGGTTGGCATTGGAGCTGCCCTATTACAGCTGGGTCGCCCACTTGCTTTAATGAAAAACTCAATGACACCAAACGACGATATTCCACTTATGACAAGAAATTTTATGCTGTAATCAGATCTTTGGATCATTGGCAGCACTTGCATTCGGATCATGAAGCTCTTAAGTTTATCCAAGGTCAACATAAACTACAACCTTGAAATGCTTAAATGGGTGGAGTTTTTGCAAAGTTTTAACTTCATTATCAAACATAAGTTAGGAAAATACAACAAGGGATTTGATGCATTATCACGCAAATATCCTTTATTCACTTCTTTACAACTGCGGGCTATTGGTTTAGATCTGCTGAAAGATGAATATTACAATGATCCTGATTTTGGAGAACAATTTCTAGCTTCCAACAACATGCCGTGCATGGGTGTTCAAAAAAATCCGTATTCAAATCCGAAAATCCGAACTCGAAATATCCGAAAGAGTGAATATCTGGAAGTTCGGATATCCAAAAATTCAGATACCTATTTTGAAAATTGTCGGATAGTTCGGATATCCAATATACGAAATATATTTTTTTCCGGATATCTCGAAACTTTTTCGGATATTCGGATAATTTTTCGGATATTTTGGATAATTTTTCTGATATTCTGATAATATTTCGGATATCCGAAATATATTTTTTCCAAAATTGTAATTTTTCTTCCCCTTTATTCGGATATCCGATTAATCAGTTCTCTGAAAACGAACACCCCTAAATTGCTGTGGGTAACTACCACTGTGTTACTGTTTTCTATTTAAAGGTGTCAACTATGCATACCTCGACACATTGCCCATGTTTTATTAATCAAGGAAATCCATGAAGGTGGATTAGCAGGATCTTGGTATCAAAACTACGATTCTATTACAGATTCGCTTCTTCTGGCCTAAACTTGTTCGAGATGTCCGGCATTATGTTCGCTGATGCCTACCTTGTCGGTGCGCTATAAGTGACTCCAATCCCAATGGATTATATTTACCTCTACCTGTCCTGAATGCTCCTTGGGAAGATGTTAATATCGAATTCATTATCGGCCTGCACAGAATCCGACAACAGAAGGATTCCATCAAGGTTGTTGTAGACATATTTTCTAATATGGCCCACTTTTTGCCTGTCACATGACAAATGATGCTGTCCATGTGGCTAACCTTTATTTCAAAGAAATTGTGCTTCTCCATTGCATTCCAAAAACAATTGTCAGCGACCGAGACGCTAAATTCCTTAGTCATTTTGGATCACTTTGTTGCGAAAATTGGGTACTATTCTCAAGTTCAACACTTTCAGTCATACTCAAACTGATGAATAGACTGAGTTACCAATCGAACTCTCGGTTCCTTGCTCTGTGCTCTCATCAAAACAAATTTGATAACATGGGAGGACTTGCTGCCACATACTGAATTTGCGCTCCTAGTAAGACCTCATGTCTGAGTCTTTTCATGGTTGTCTATGGAATGAATCTTACAACACCCCCTTGAATTAGCTGTCCTTGATACTCTTTCCAAATTTAACAAAGAGGCAAGTGATCTAGTTGCTGACATTGAGGCTTTGCATCAATAGGTCCATGACAGAATTACCAAGAATAATGAGCTCCATAAGTACCGCCATGACAAGCACCGTAAGCACATTCTTTTCCAACCAGGTGACCTCATCTAGGTATACCTTGGGAAGGAACGGTTTCCCTCTAAGAGAGCTAAAGTCAACGAAAATGCTTACAAGATTAACCTTCTAGGTGATTATGGCGTCACTGCAATGTTTAATATCACCGATCTTCAGCCCTACTATGATCTTGATGAGCCAATTCCAAGTTTGAGGACAAACTTATCTGAAGATGGAGATGATGATAGGCATACACCGCCCGTGGATCAGCTGCAGCTGGACTGCGTCAGCTTGGTTTCGAAATGAAACCATGTAGACATACTCCAAAGAAATTCTCAGGAAGTAGCCATATTTTTATTTCTTTATTTAATATTATTATTTGAAATTTTAAAAGTTATTTTTGTTTTTCCCTTATTGTAGTAGTATGTGGGAAGCAGTTATTTTCAAGTTTTCGTTGTATTCTCAAACTGAAACTATGGAATGCATTTCTTGAAATTGAGGAATCAATTTTCCATTTCTATCTTAGTTGTAGCAGGCTTAGAGGTGATCTTGGAAATCTAACTTGGTTTTATGTGGTGTTTGTTTGTGTCGTGAGACCCATTTTAGAAAGGCTCGAGAGAGTACTTTGAGTGGTGATTTCTGTATCTTGAAGGAATTGTTGTGTTGTGAATCGGTGTTTGTATTGGTGTTCATCTGATTCCGTGTCTGGGCCAACATAATCATATGTATTTATACATAGATATAAACAAGTCATAGTATATTGGGTCTAAGATCATTTCTTGTGGTTTCTGCACAACAAAGATTGGCTGATGAACTTTTTTTTTTCAGTTCTTCTATGAAGGTTTTTAATTTTTAAAACATTTAGAGCAAAAAGAAATTGTTTTGATAGTATTCTACCAAATTGGATTAGTCTCTTATAATATATATACGGTTCGTACATTTTTGTATGCTTCTGTAATGAGTTCTACCTCCTGTTATCTCCCTAGGACTATATTTGAAGTGGACATTGATGGTTTTGAGGAGAAACCATGGAGACTACAAGGCATTGATATATCAGATTTCTTCAACTTTGGTATGAATGAGGAAACCTGGAAGGAATATTGCAAACAGTTGGTAAGAGCTACAAAATTTGATGCACATGTATGAATTTTAACATGGAATAAGGATAGTTTTAAATATAAAATGTTGTATTTATTTTGTTTGTTTGTAGGAACAACATCGCCTAGAGGCCACAATGCAAAGTAAAATTCGTGTCTATGAAAGTGGGAGGACTGAACAGGTATGCATTGCTTTTACATGCAGCTCATACTTATCATATTTATGAGAAATAAACAGTATATATATTATCTAATATTTTAGGAGTATGATCCTGATCTCCCACCCGAGCTGGCTGCAGCAGCAGGTCATGATATTTCATCTGAAAACCGTAACATTGGAAAAGTTGATGTGCAAAGTGAGTTTGCTAAGGCATCTGTACATGCGCGGATGCAATTGGTATGTTCCATTTGTTTGTTTAAATTGTTTTATTAAAGACCAGTCGATGTTTATAAGTATCGTCTTTTTTTATTTCACATGGTTTTGGCATTCTACTTTAGTAGAGGTGGCAGTCATTTTCAATTTTACTAAACATGGATTGATTTGGGTTTTATTTTACATATAACAGTTAATGATAGAGATCATACTTATATCAATATGTTAGTATTAATTAGTAGTATTGGTAGGTTCTAGATATGGGTAATTTGGTAATATTAAATATTACCAAAAATATTACCAAATTACCCATATCTAGAACCTACCAATACTACTAATTAATACTAACATATTGATATAAGTATGATCTCTATCATTATTTTGTTTGTGTGACTGAACGGGATATGGGCCTTCGGTATCTTTCACGTTTGGATTGGAAAGGACGTAAGAAGAAAAGAATTTGTTTACGTTGGGGTAATAGATATGGGCCAGCTCACAAATGTCCGGAAGGCAAGATACTTGGAGCAAGGCACGATCAATGGTTCACTCCCAAGTCTTGAGGACAAGACTTTTAAATAAGGGGGGAGTAATGATAGAGATCATACTTATATCAATATGTTAGTATTAATTAGTAGTATTGGTAGGTTCTAGATATGAGTAATTTGGTAATATTAATATCTAGTGTGTGTTAGTGGGTTATAAATAGAGGATAGTCTTGTGAGTTGGGCAGGAAGAGTTTTATTTAGAAAATAGCCAGGTTATGGTTGGTCTCCTGTTAATGCAGTGAGAAAGGGCTGAGCCCTGGGTTGGGAGATTTCATTCTCTGTAATCATCTCTTCCAATTAATATTACTATAATTCTTGTTTGATTACTGTCTATTTGTTGATAGTTCAATTGAATTGCATTCAAATCCTATCAGTTAAAGTGGTTAATATTAAAAAATTGGTTCAAATTATAACTGGTCAAATGGTGTTGGTTAGCCCATTTATATACTTACCCATCTATGGGTTCATTCTGGATATATATTACATATAAACGGCGGTTAGAAGTGAATTGAAATGTAGTTAAATGCATACAACTTGTTATATCCTTTTTGTTAAAAAAATAGGCTAGTGTTCTAGTCGTATAGTGTTTATAAATATAAATTGTTACAGAAATCAAGAAGGGGCAAAACATACTAAATTTGACCATTTTGAAAGCCATTTGTTTGGAATGTAACTACCAAACCTGCTCATTTAGCCACATTTATACTTAAATCGTGGAAGTCTAATTACATGATATTTTGGAAAATGCAGCCAACTGGAAAAGCAATACAGGTGGAAACTGGATATGGTGAACGACTTCCATCTATTGATACAAGGCCACCACGAATGCGGGATTCTGATGCTATTATTGAGGTGATTTGACAAATCTACTCTTCATTTTATCAATGTCGACGTTTACATAGCTGATTTGATTTGTCTCGAAAACACAGATTGAATTGCAAAGATCTCCATCTCCAGAAGATGATGTTGCTGAGCATCTTGAAGATATTCCCTCAAAAGAAAATAGAAAAGAAAACCTTGAGACTGAAGACGAAATTGGATCTGATGATGATCGTTTAGTTAAACCTCAAGCTTATGACAATGGTAGAAAGAGAGATGATTCTGGAAGGAGAGAACCATTTGTGGGTTCCTGTCATGAAGTGGCAGCTACTGGAGATCCGGTCCCACATTTTTCAGAAACGGAAGTTGAAGATCATCATGATTCAAGAAACAGGACCCCTTCATACCCTAGCAAGAAGAATAGCTCGCCACAAAATCACGGTGACAGGTAGGACATAATAGTGTTGTAAAAGTTGCCTCGTCATTTGTTTCCTCTAATTAAGTTTAACAGGTGGTTTGAATTGTTTTGCATTGTAATAGGCCAATGAAGAGAACAGCAGCCAGCAGATCACCTCGTTTTACTGATAATCCAAAAGAGGGATCAACCGAAAGTGTTGGCCATAAGCGGAGTCATTCTTCGTCTCCAGTTACACTTGTTAGCACTGACGATCGAAGTTTTGACCAAAACGATTCTAATAAAGATGCAGTTACTGCTGAAACTACAATTGACAGAGACACCTTCAAAGACGAAAGATCAAGACATAAAATGAAAAAACAAAAAGTTATCAGTCAAGCAGGTGATTCTTCTGTTGAAAGAGGTGAAGACCAAGAAGGTTCAATTCACAGTGGAAACTTCTGGAAGCCCATGAAGGAACCTAGGGGTCATGATGAGAAACAGGAGAGAGAAAGGCACCATATGGCAATGAAGGGAATGGAAGATCAGTATTCCCATAGAAAGTGGGAATCAAGTCAAGGGTATCGGTCACATCCAAAGTTTGACAACTACGATAGAAAAAAAGGGAGAGAATCTGAAGGAGTATGGCTTGAAGACACAAGGAAAATCAGCCATAAGGCTAGAGAAAGTGAAAGAAGTGATAAAAATGAACATCGATCAAGAAAACAATTGGAAAATGGTGGTTGGAAGGGTGATAATGATAGAGATATGTTACCTGTATTAAAGAGGGATGATGGTTTAAAAACTCAAAACCGCCATCGTACCATTCCTGAGGGTATGCAGAGTAGACGAGAAGAATCGTTTCATTCACATAAAGAAAGTAGCACTAGGAGAAAACGGGAAAGGGAACGAGATGATAACTTGCAGAGAGAGAAAGTAGAAAGACAAAGGGAAAGAGACGAGTGGAAAGAAAGAGAAAAAGACAAATCTTGGTTGGGCCATACTAGATTGAAAGAAGATTCTAGAAGTTCCAACAAAGAATACCCATTTAAGGAAACGAGTTGGGACCTGATAAGCAGACGAGAAAAGTTTGAAAATGAAACCGTTCCCAGGCATCGAGGACGTGATGATGTGTATGCGCATGGAAACAAGATTAATATTGAAGAAAGAGTATCTTCTAGGCATGAAAGGGGATATAGTGGTAGTACTAAAGATATGCATGGTGTGCAAGAAAAGAAGCATAAAGAAACACCAAAAAAGGGTAAAGAAACTGATGGTGTTATTCATAATTCCTTGGCTACTTCTAGAAGAGATCGGGAAGATTATATCAGCCAAAAAAGTGACCGGGTATGTAAATTAGCATAACCTAATTTCAGAAAAAAGCCTTGGTATCACATTTATACCACACAATCACATTATGGTTGTCTTGAAATGTGAGAAATCAACAAATCTGTAGGGGCTGAACCTATGTTGTCAAAAGCCCTCCGGGCTGGCGCCTGAGCTCTCAGGCGAGGTGAGGCACAGGAAAAGAACCTTGCAGCCATCCAGGCCCTTAGACGAGGTTCTGACAAGGTTTCGTCAAAGATTTCGCCAAGATATCCCCGAGATTACGACCAAATTCTGTAAATTTTGGCAAACTTTTGCAAGCTTCAATCAAACTTGCATGAAACTCTAAAAAATGGCTTAGAACCAGCCTCTAAACTATAGTCCTAAACAAGCATAAAACATATCTTTGGTTTTTGAGTGCCTTGCACCTAGACCCAAAGTGCATCCTTTGCACTTTGAGTGCGCCTCGTGCTTTTGACAACTATGGACCGAGCTAGATAGGGAGATAAGATAGTTGAAGACAATCTTATCTTTTCATGATCACTTACAAATTATTCCAAAGTTACATGCTTTCAACATAATTCAGTCATTTTAGCTCTCTCTAGACAAGAATTTGGATGGCGTTGGTCTAAATTGTCACAAGTTTATGCACATGCAGTCCGTTGATTATTAAACAATATTTTTTGCGGTTACAAAAGTTGGTATTAGTTTTAATATGATAGGAATATATCACTAGTTTGTTCCTTATTTGGTTTCATCTGCTGATCAATCTTCTGAAGTTCACTTCAGCTTAAATACGGGCTAGATTTAATTATGATGGAAACCCCATTACTAGTTTAGGCTTCAACAGCTTCACATTAGTATTCTTTAACAAGTCTATTTTTGTTATGTGCAAAATTTTATTTTACAAAATTGCGATCATTATCACTTTACAATTGACTTGGTCTTGGCACGCATGCCACAAACTGCCATACATGTAAACGTAGGGCCTGACTAAACGCAAATTGTGATTTTTTGTTTATTAAATCATGAGGTGGGTTTGGATTTGCTGATATTGTAAAATCCTATAAAGGAAATATAGCTAGATTCACTAAGAATTTTAGTAGCTTTCATGTTTAAAATTCTAGAATGTGTTTATTTTTATATTCGTCAAGTTTAGGCATCCACATTTAATTTGTTTTTATCTTTATTTTGACATAAGCATCCCATCCGTTATTGTTGTTTGCCATTATATTTTACGTATTTATCAATGTTCTACGTCGAAGAACAGTTATTCAAGTTTTGGTCATGTAACATACATGGGCCTCTCTCTTGCTCTAAATATCAAATAAAAGTACCAAATTCTAATCCAAAACTAAGCACGCATTAATTTTGTTAATGCGACACATTAGCTAAAAGGTAGGTGGCTGTTTGCATAAGTTTGTTATTATGCTTCCTTCTATGATTATATTAGTTTATAAAAATTCTTTCTTGTTAATACACATCAGGAATGCTATTACGTATATATGTTCTCTTGCAAGAATATACAAGGTGCCAGTAAGTTTTATATTGTAATCATTCTATTTAATTATCTATATAGTAATTGTATATGTTATATATATTAGTTTTTTGCTCATCAAGCTTTTTTTCTAGCTAAAACCTGACAATTCCGGCAGATTACTGGAACTAACATGGCATATGAATGTTCAAGGTTACATGAAAAACTTTACATTATTTATCGCTCAGATGTTATTTTTATCTTCTGGTTTAATTAGGTAAGCTCAAGAGGCAATCTTGAACAACGTACCAGTGATCAAAATCTTGTGGCTCGGAAATCTTCCAAAAAGCACAAAGAAAAAGAAATCGCTTCATCAGAGGATGAGCAATCCAAAAAAGGGCGTTCAAAACTGGAAAGATGGACAAGCCACAAAGAGGTGGATTATAGTTTTGATATGAAAGAACCTGATGTTAATTATAAAGATGACCCGCCATCAACACTTCAAGAACAGCCCATAAAACCTCGAGAAAACCTGGAGAAATCAAAACCGTCGGTAGAAGAGAAAACCGAGGACACAAAACCTCTGGAAGATAAACATTTGGACACTGTTGAGAAGCTAAAGAAACGAAGTGAGCGGTTCAAACTTCCTATGCCAAGTGAGAAGGAAGCTTTAGCTATTAAAAAGATAGAAAACGAGCCATTGCCTTCTGCCCCGCCCGAAGCCCGACCTGAGTCTGATGTCAAACCCGAGCGACCCGCTCGGAAACGGCGCTGGACCAGTGGTTAGGTCTTGGTCCATTAAAGCAGTGAAATTTCTGGCTTTTCTTGATATAATTAACGAAAATTATGACAATGTAGCCATTTGCCGTTTGTTATGTTTTTTTTTTTTTTTTTTTTTTTGTGTTTTTCACTTTTTCTTTATATAAAAAGTGTATGTATAATGTAACTATAATTGCGGCCAAAGTTGGCACAGAACATATTATATCAAGTGAAGTGACATTGAGGTATAGGACATTTTGTAGTTGCAGATCAATAATGGTCGAAAATGCATATGTTTTAACCATTTTTTACAGGAAACTAATCGAAGTGTTTAATTATCTGATTGTTTGACTTGCTAAAGGCTTGAGAGATGCAATAACGAGTGTGGATTGAATTAATTGAGAAATTGGTTGTGTGGCTTTATTTTCTTAACATTTAAGGGTTGTTTGTTATTGGTTATTAAGAGACTGTTTTTTAATGGTTAATAATCTCTTAATAGTCAAAAGGTAAGCTTAAGGATTGTTTGTTAGTGGTCATTAAGGGATTATCTTTTGATAGTTAATGGTCTCGTGATGGTTAATAAATAACCTTAAGCTTGAATGACTATGAGGTAACATTAGAAGGCATTCTCTTAAAAATTTAGACTTAACGGTTATTTTTTTAACCATTAAAAGACTATGATTTATTAAGAAGTAGCCTTTTAATAACAACCTCTTAATAAGGTATATGCCTACATGGTATACAATGTTGAAATACTTGTGACACCTATGACAACTTTAGCTTTACTTGCGGAGAGCTTCTCTAGCAAGGAAACACCATTCTTATGAGCTTGCACCTTCTTATGAGTAAGGCCTGAGTGATTCACTCGTTGTGAACTCACACTCCCGTGTCTTTGCGAATTGATTCTCTCTGCTATTTTGTTTCTCACTTGCTTACTATAACACAACTCTCATTATTAGTAAGTGGTAAGCAAGTCAGCAAGAGCTAACGCGAGTTTAACTATTTTCGTAACTAGAGTATATCATATGAATAATTAAACCAAACTGTAATAACTAAACCAGAGTTAAAAATCATTCTATATAGTTTTTAATTTACAAACAAGACACTTCTTATCATCTCATTTATAAATTACAGGCCTTAAAGTTTGTTTTCTTTTTAATTGTTTTAAAATCGAACTATATTTACTAACAAAAATGAGTTTGAATCGATTCATGTCAAGATAAAGTAGTTTATTGAATTAACCAATTTACTTTTGATACTAATAATCAAAATAACCGAAGCTTAACTGAAAAATAAAAATATATAATAACTAAAAAATGCTATTCAAAATAAATGAATAATAAACTAAAATCTTGTCACATCAAACCACTTTTTTTTATGCTTATCATCTTATGGCATTTGGATACCTTGTAAGAAACATCCTAAATGCTACCCATAATGATACAAACAAGCCATGTTCCTCTAAGCAAACAACAAAAGCTTATGGTTTACACATTCAAAAGACTTACAATCATAAGAGAACAAACGGTCTAAAACAATACATCATGTATTGATTTCAAGGATGTGGGTCATAAAGTGCTATGTAGTCCGTTTATGTAATTTTTTTGTTATGAGAAACATATCAGGTGATAATATGTCATGTTCTTTTTTTAAGAATTTAATAATAAACACACAAATGAAGACATAATATCAATAACTTTCACAAATAAAAGCATAATACCAATAACCTTTCACGAGAAGTATTTATCTCAAAACTATATTTTTAATGATTTTGTTAGTTATTTAATTAAATAAAGAATTAAAAAATTATATGAAGAATTGAACGATAAATTAAATCAACATGTAACGATTTATATAGTAAGTTTTAAAACAATCTTGAGTCACTTTGAATAATTATCATGTATATCGAGCAATTTTATGTATTGTCAAAAAATTATAAAAAAACAAAAAACACGTACATATCAAGAAATAACTCACATCATATAATTCAATAAAATAAAATAAAATGGAAGAAATTGTATTGGACTTTACGACCCATGTAGCTTCAAATACATGGGTTTTTTACTACCTAACGACCCATATTGATTTGCACGGTTAGACGACTAATGGCCAATTGACCATGTCTTTTTTGAATGACAGATGTGACGTTACACAACTTTTGTCATTTAGCTAAGAGAATGCGGGAAGATATTGCTCAATAAAGGCGTATAGAGTGCATTTTGGGAGCATTATGGGCATCAGTATGACAATTGCCTTGTATTAACACTGTTGTAAAAGTCGTTCTCCAAGGCCGAGTACTCTCCGAGTACTCGCTCCAAGGTGTTGTTCCGAGCCCGAGTAATTCCTGAGTATTACCCGAGTACTCCAGCCTAGGGCCGAGTACTCTCCGATTACTCGCTCCAACGACCTGTTCCGACCTAAGAGCGGCTAGCGATTTTTGCAACCATGTGTATTAATATGTATTTATTTATTTTTTATTAACTAGCTTATAAACCCGTGTGTAACACGGGTATAATAAAAAGTATAAAAGAATAATTTAAATGAAATAATTTTAAATGACTAAAATTACATATTGTTACATACAATAAGAAACAATATAAAGTTACAACAATATAAAGTTACACAAAATGTTTATATATTTATTTGTATACAATAATTTTTTATATTCATAACCTTACCATCTTTGTGTAGAATTACAATAGTTTCAAACATTCTTTACTTATTAAATCATTAAAAAAATAAAACTAATGTAAAATATGAAGACATATCCAAAAGTACTTTGTACACATATCACTATTTTAAACTGGTTTTACAATAATTTTAAAGCTTCTCTCTTATTTAATTTATTGTATTTTAAATAATAAAATTAAGAGTTGATTGCAATTTGCAACCCTGTGGCTTAACCCTTACCACAGGTTGCAACCCTTCTTTATTATTTTCGCAGCTTGCAACCCTGTGGTTCTAAAACACTTGCAACATGCACCCTTACAGTTAAATTTAACATAACCTTGTTAATTTTTGAAGGGTAAAATTGTAATCTTATAAATATTGTGCAACAAAGATGTTGAATACATATAGTCGAATAAATTGAATCCAACCGAATAAACCATATAGATTATTAATAAAAATTATAAATTTAAATATGAATTCGGTTTAATTGGTTAACCGAATAAACAAAATTCAAAAAATAAATTAAAACCAATAACCGAATCGAAAACAAAATTGTTGTTGTTAATATTTTTAAGATTACAATTTTATCCTTCAATAACTAACAAAGTTATGTCAAATTAAACTGTAAGGGTGCATGTTACATACATGTTAAAATCACAGGGTTGCAAGCTGCGAAAATAAAAAAAAGGTTGTAACATGTGGTAAGGGTTAAACCACATGGTTGTAAATTGCAATTAACTCTAAAATTAAATATTAAATATAGTTGTAACAATTTTAATTTTTTTTTTTTATAAAAATCATTAATATTAAACTTGACAAGTTACATCAAAACAGCAGGTAGACGGGCAACAAGCTGCGCCGTCAACCCTTTCTGAATTGCAAATCCTAACCTTCCAAACACAAACTCCTGCCCCCTTGGGGTTGAACAATTGTTGTGGATGACCCGTTGAACCCTCGTCAAAAAGTGGATAGCTTCTGACGCTAGGGAGCCAAAAGTATCAAAGGCAAAAGGGACAAAGACATGCTGGTTCTCTGCACAAGCTTTAGCGTGCTTATCCACTTTCTTTGATTCAGCCTTTCTTGCTGCTTGTCCGGCCACAAACCCGTTTTCCCTTAAACCAACCAAAGGGGAAACCCCTGTGAGGTCTACACAAGCATGTTTCCCCCCAGCCCAGCCAAAGACGAGCAGATCCGCTGGCCGCAGAGTAGATCTCCCTTCCATAGGGTCTGTGAGAAAATTCACAGGGGTCTCTTTCTTAGCAGAAATCCCAGCTCTTCTTAGGATGTCCCACAAAACATCCCGCACCCAGTCGTGTCGATATTTGAACCCAGGGAGCTCTTTACAATGAACTGCGTGCTCCCCGTATTTGTCCATACAAGCTTTACGACATATCGGGCAGGTTTCATCTTCCGGGTACATAGGGATCATCAACCGGTATTTAAGAATGGATCTGTATTCTACTGCAGACATGCATTGTCCCAATCCCTCAATCGGGATAACGGTCAAAAATTCCTGAGCATGGGGACCCTTCAGGCACTCAAACACCGCCTTCTGGCGGGGTGACAAATCAAAAGCTTCTCCCAGGCTTTGAGCGATTTTGCTAAACAGAGCATTCGCCAAAGTTTTTTGTGGCTTCGAGGGGGCGGTGTCCTTGTTAGAGAAACCGCCAATATCCAAGTCTGGGAGAGAGACATTTAAGCGTTCAAGCGCCTCCTGATAGTCCGGGTCAAGCCCAACGACCCCACTGTTTCGAAGGATATGATCCTGTAGTTTCCAAGATTGAGCTCTAGACGCCACAAAGGCATAAACCCCAACATCTCGAGCTGATAAGAGGCCCAATCCACCTAAACGCATAGGCAAAGATGCCAGACGCCACTGGAGGTCACCAAAGAAGGGGCCGCCACCCACTACTATGTCTTCTATAGCCTCTCTAAGGCCATCATCGAACCGAGATGCCGCATCCTCTATCAAATGGGGTTGACAAGTCCGCAGCCCAAAAAGTAACTTAGCAACCCCCATGCACGACCTTACCAGAAGGAGTTCACATTAGGGATCCCTCAGACATGATAAGAGTTTCATGAGGTCAACCGCCCCTGAGGCCCGCCGCCCTGCCAACTCCTCAATAAAGCTAGGATCCCGACTAACAGCTCCACCAAGGAGCTTAACCCCCTTCTCTGGTCTACCGATCCCTCTCGGGAAAAGTCCATCCTGAACTTTCCGCCCGTCGCATGTCGGCCAAAAAACCTCCGTTTTCTTAATGTTGAGATAAAGCCCGAGAGATGGCCCCCCCTCGTTGATGATGTCTAAGGCTTTAGCAACCTCAGAGGCGTTGCCAATAATCGTCCCATCATCCAAATACCAAGCATGAAACGGAAGTTTACAGCGGTCCTGAACCCGGAGAATAAGAGGGTGTAAGGCAAGGGCAAAGAGAAGGGGCCCCAAGGGATCTCCTTGTTGAACTCCGGTAGTAGCCCCAATACACTCGTTACCAACATATAACCTAGCAGGCTGGGCGTAAAGAAATTGGACCCACCGATAGATTGACGGGCAACGCTGATGAACCTCTTGGAGAAAGGTTGTGCGGTCGACCATGTTGAAAGCATTGGAGAAATCCACAGTAAGCAAGGCTAAGGAACCATCTGCATGAAAGGAGTTGAGGAACTTGTTTGCACTGTTTGCACTGCCTCTGCTCCATTTGGCACCCCTACCCCAAATTGATAGTCACCCAAGTACTGGGTCATTTCTTTCCCGACCTTCTTCATCGCCACCTTGGAAACTAACCTTCGCCAAATACCCCCCACATCAATAGGCCGAATTCCTTTATCAGGCTTCAATAAGGGAGTGAGGGGGACCGAGGCAACAAACTCAGCAAGCACCTTAGGGCAGGATCCCCCAAGCCATAAGTTAACAACTTCAGTAATGCTCGCAAGCAAACCTGAGGAAGTAACCGAGCCCTCCCCACCAACAGCATCTAACAGGTGTTGGGCCCGCATCCCGTCTCTACCACAAGACGTCCCTTTAGGAAAGGATCGAATACATTTGAGCACACACTCCCCATCAACAACAAGAGTGGGTTGGGCCAAAGGGTTGGAAGGTGAGGATGGGGGCGGCACCACTGGGTGTTTATCAATAAGAGCTTTTAAGGTCTAATCACCTAAAGGGGCAACTCCATTAGAGCATAAGACCTTAACCGCAGCCGTGAAATGTCCATCCCTGACTTTCCGAAGACATTGCTTAATATTAGGGTCCCTTTCTTTGTCTTCCTCTTTCCTGCATTCTCCCCTAGGAGCCCCCGTCTCCTCCACGCTATCCAATAGGGAAGAGACTAAGTCATCAAACCCAGACCCATCTTTCCAAACTGTAAGCGCGTGCAAGATGTTACTACACTGCAGAGATTTCCCGTTCCCTGATCTCCGCTCTTGTCTGGAGGATGGTCTAACCACCCGCAAGGTGCAACGCGGAAGTAAAAGCAATTGGACCCAATTGTCGACCGATCCTAGCGACGCTACCACTTTGCGCAAAGCACCTGTTAGAACCTGAGCAAACAACAACCGACAACTTGGGGGAATGCTTTTAACAGTCTGAGTAGGGTGGGAGAAAACATGCTCAAGGAGGTTAACCTTACCCCCGAGCCCTGCTGGGTGACGTGGGTTTGTGTCAACCACCACTTGACATGGTTTCCGGATCCCAACAATGAAATCTTCAACATCCCCCGAGTTTATGGCAAACAACACGACCTCATTATCATGCTTGCATCCCCTGCTGAGTGCATGCATCACCATGCACTTTCCACATAACCATTTATCCCCTGCCCTAAGAACCTCCGCAACATCCAAAAAAAGGTCCAAGTCCTTGGAGATAGCCCCCTTCAAAGATAGCCTTCGGCATTCTGTCTTGAGGTGGGTGCTTTGCATGTGTTCCAGTAGGCGGAAAAAACCCACAGACCCCGGTTTGCCATCTTTACATTCGTGGAAAAATTTGAAAGGGCAGGTCCTTAAGCCACTAGCAGAGCCTTGCACAAGGCCCACTGACTTACCATTCCGACGCCCCCTCACAGGAGCCATGTGTGTAGGAAAAATGCCACCGAAGAAAAAACACACTAACGGTACACCAAACTCGAGATGAGTTGTGGGGGTAGAAAATTGGTAAATTCTATACAAGACGAAGGAGGGCAGCAACCGCGGGTTGCTCACCCTCTAAATGGAACCCCACAAAACCCCTTACCCCATGGCGGCTAGCTAAAGATTAACACAATCGAATCTAAATTACAAGATCAAATCGCTTTAACCAATACCCAAAAAAAAAAAACCAAGTTGTTTAAGACCTTCACTTCATTGAGGCATTTGATCGAACACCTGGCGGGTCAACTTTTCTTTCACGTTCGATAAACGATCTTTTTTTGCTGCTCGATTGATTCCAGAAAAACCCAACAAGAATGATATCCGATGATCCCAGAAACTCTCGGAAATTTGAAAAATAATTGCTGGAAGAATGGGAGCTGAGCGATGTTGCCAAATGGGATGCGACGGTCGTGAACGACACTCACAGACAGGACAAATGGGAGCTGAACGCGGATGCTGAAGTTGGATGCGAAGAACGGCGTGGTAGGAGAGGACGGTCAGAGATGGATGATGCTGAAGTTGCCTTTTACGCGGATGCTGGTTGCATCATAATCAGCAGAAGAAGGTGAAGTTGGAAAGGGGACAAAAAATTCATTGTATAATTCTGATTTTCTCCCCCCTCCAAAATAGCATCACATGCCTCATTTTCATATCCGACGAGATTAAAAAAAATATATTTAATGCATTAATAGATTTATTAATATTAAAAATACACTCTTTTAAAAAAACAAATTATTATAAATATGAAATAGACAAAAGTACTTCTATAAACGAAATGTTTAAAAAAAAACAAATCTTTGAAAAAATTAGTTTTTAAAAAAATAATTATATTTTTTTTATTAATTAAAGTATTTATTATATGAAATTTTAATCAAATTTTATATTAAAACTAACCTTATACAAGATTTTTATTTGTAACTATCTATTATATTTTTATTTAAGCAATGCAAAAGACGATGCATTAATCTAGTACATGTATATAACCATCTGTATTTGTTTCTGTATATTTTTATTATTAAATATTGTAAACAACTTTTTTTATTTAAATTTTTCTCATTTTCCTTCTATCAAATATTAATAATTTTATTTAATTTGGCAAATAATGTAATTACATTATAAGTTATTATTTAAATTTTTATAAACTATTGAATGAGTTAATTTAAAATTTTAAATCAATTCTAAAAAGTTATTTATTTGAAAATTTAAATAATTTTAAGCCTCATTCTATAAAATTTTAAAAAATTAATTTATTTGTATTTAATAAATGTAATTAATTAATGGTTTTTTTATTTTTTGACATGTGGCAATTGAAATGTGTGGTAATGACAAACTTACCATATTTCGTTTAGGTTTCGGGGCGTTGCCCTGAACCCCTTGACCCATGCCTGTTGAATGGCCAGCATGACCGCCACATTGGACCCCGCAAGGGCGCATGACCCCCTTGACTCCCACTTGGTTTATAGCTCAGAAATCTTAAACGAAAATGCAATGTGTATCTTTGAACTCTTTAATGACGACGTTGTTTTAATTTTAAATGCTAACTTAATATAACGCATTGTTATTACGTGAAGAACATTACAAGACCCAAACCGTCAATTAATCCGGCCCGAAAATTTTTATGTTCGGTTCTATTTGATTAAAACGTCGGAAAATGGTGAACCCACTGAAAAAATCTTGGATCCGCCACTGTATATACCCAAACGGTTGTAGAAATTTTGCGAGCTACCCATGTTTACAATAGCTGTCCTTTAGTGATTTACGTCAGAGTGACAACACATATTTGCATTTTGATATTCGGAATCGTGGCTGCGTACACGCAGCAACGCGCAGGAGCCCACTAGTTTATTACTATAGCTTAAAAAGCCAGGTTGGTATGGTTTTTTTTTTTCAACAATTGCTCTCTCAACTTTTCATGTTAATACTCTTATCTTTTAACTTTTTAAAATGAAACATTATTTTGATTCACTCAAATATTTAATGTTTTAAATTTATCCATTTTGTTTTATTAATTGTTCTTTGCTTTAATGGTTAATACTTTCATCTTTTTCAACTTTCTAAAAATTTATAAAATTTATTTTGACTCCTTAATTTCTAAAGTTTTTTATTTATTTATTTTTGTTTCATAACTTAAAAAAGAACTAATTTCTTAAATGCTTATTTTTATATATTGTCGATGTAAATTCGAGTTAATCTACATTTACATGCAAACTTTTTTCAAAAACGATTCGTGCCAGATATAATACATTTTCGTGCTTATTAATGTGTATTTTCAGTTGGTTCATCTTTTACGTAAATTTTATTTAAAAACAAGTTAGACCCATTTTATTCAGCTGGTTAAATTCGAGCATATTAAACAAATGGTAAGATTAGTAATTTTTTTTTTGTCATATCGTAATACATGTAATATTTTCACTCACATTATACACCCCACGTTGTTTTAGCAAAGTGATCAATCCTCGTGTATCGTTATTTGTATGAAATCAACACAATTTCCCCCATTTTCCCTGCAAAAAAGCTTCATTATTTACCTCCTTCAATCACCCAAAAACTAGCCAACAATGGCGAATCTTGTCGAGACGTACGCCTGCACCCCATCAACGGAGCGCGGCCGAGGAATACTGATCTCCGGCAACCCCAAAACCAACGCATTTCTGTACTGTAACGGCCGATCGGTAATCATACGGTACCTCGATAGACCATTGGAGGTTGAAGTGTATGCCGAACATGCTTATCAGACCACCGTTGCGAGGTTTTCACCCAACGGGGAGTGGATCGCTTCGGCTGATGTGTCCGGAACGGTCAGGATCTGGGGAACCCACAATGGATTTGTTTTAAAGAACGAGTTTCGGGTCTTGTCGGGTCGGATTGATGATCTCCAGTGGTCTGATGATGGGATGAGGATCGTGGCTTCCGGTGATGGCAAGGGGAAGTCGTTTATTCGAGCTTTCATGTGGGTTTGTTTTCTTGATTACAATGTGTTCTATGAAATGCGCCAATGGCGTTTTATGATATTTTTTTTTGGTTATACGTGTCACTTTGATATTTGTGATTTTGTTATGGATTTTGTTCAGATTTTAAGACCAGCTTGTTATTTTGAGGAATGTAGATAGTTTCCCATCTAAAGTTTTACATATTTTGATAATTTGTTGCGTGTTAACCAAGAGTATTGTAATTTAAACAATTTTAAAATTGGCAAGGATCCATCTATGGCGTATGTTCTACATGTGTAATTCTTGTTTAAATGTATATGTCATGTTTAACTCTGAATCTTGAAAATTGGTGCCAACCAAAATTGTAGCCAGAGCTTGGTCCATCTATTATATTTCACAACACATATGTTTCATGATCTTTAGCAGATGCGTCAAATTTGAAGAGATAACTGTAAATTTTGACTTTTTTACTTGTTCTTCTCGTCTAGCACTATAAAGTGTGGAAGTTTGATATGATGTGATTTGTACCACATTGGAGGACACTCATTTTTTTAGTTTTATGCAGGTGGGATTCTGGGAGCAATGTTGGAGAATTTGATGGGCATTCAAGGAGAGTTCTAAGTTGTGCATTCAAGCCAACACGACCGTTTCGCATAGTCTCATGTGGAGAGGACTTCTTGATCAATTTCTATGAAGGGCCACCATTTAAGTTCAAGCAGTCACATAGGTTTGATTCATATATCATCTCTTGATGATAGTATTTTTCATCTAACAGAGAATATTACAACAATAATTTAGGATGCCTAAGTATCCTTCTCTTGCAATTTTTAATGATTGGATTAGTCACTGATATTCTTGTATGCAGGGATCATTCGAATTTTGTCAACTGTGTAAGGTTCTCGCCAGATGGCAGCAAATTCATCACTGTTAGCTCTGACAAGAAGGGGCTTCTATATGATGGAAAAACTGCAGAGAAGAAGGGTGAGCTATCTTCAGAGGATGCCCACAAAGGTAGTATATATGCTGTTAGCTGGAGTCCTGATAGTAAACAGGTAGTTAAAATTTAAGTTGGTTTTTATGCATTCTTTCACTTTTAATTTAGGATTTTTCTTTTTCATTTTCGGACCCTTATTGTAGGTGGTGACCGTATCAGCTGATAAGACTGCTAAAATATGGACAATATCAGAGGATTTCAATGGGACAGTTGCAAAAACATTATGTTGTCCAGGTGCTGGTGGTGTTGAGGATATGCTAGTGGGGTGCTTGTGGCAGAATGATTACATAGTTACTGTTTCTCTTGGTGGTACCATATATTTATACTCTGCAAGTGATCTAGATAAAGATCCAATGGTTCTGTGTGGACACATGAAGAACATTACTTCACTAGTAGTGCTTAAAACCAGCCCAGAGACTATTCTGTCGAGCAGCTATGATGGATTAATTTTCAAGTGGCTTCGAGGGGCTGGCTACAATGGTAAGCTAGAAAGAAAGGATAAAAACCAAATTAGATGTCTTGTTGCTGTTGACGAGGAGATCATGTCTTCTGGATTCGACAATAAGGTAAGATGAAATTTGTTTCATGATCTTCACGCTTGATGTGAATCTGATGATGTTGCATCATAAGAAAATTGAGAAGCAGGGAAGCTTGTCAGGGGTTCAGGTCAGAAGTAGTAATTGATGGTCCAGGTGGGCTGGGCTGGGTTGATATAGGACACTTTTGTTCATTTTTTTAAATTGTTTTATTTTTGAAATTCATCTATAATTGCTGTTATGAATACATTTTGTTGACTTCGACCTGTACCCAAAAAACCTGTTTAAAGATATAACATGATTAGAACCAACTCATTCATAAGTTAATAAAAACTTAAATAAATGATTTGAATTTTCAACATATATCGAGAAAACTTTACAACATGTAAATTTATATTCAGTTTAAAGTTTAGGGTACAACTTAAATTTGGGTATTGGACCAGTTATGAAGTTCTAAAAAATTAACGGGTATGGGATGGGTATGTACTAGGTGATAATCTGCCTAATTACCTTAAACATACATACACAAATACACTTTTACCTGAATCATACCTGTAAATGCTTTATTTTATTTTTGTTTTAGTTTGTCCTTGGGTACTAGAGTAATCCACTGTCTTTTTACATTCTTAGTTTTGTTATTTCTAATTCCTTTGGGAAATACATATGCCGGAACCGCTGGTTCGAATCCGGCAGGTCGGACCATTGATAAGAAATGGAACTACGTAAAATAAGAATTGATGAAATCAGAATGCAAACTAGATTAAAAGTGAAGAATATGATCACCAGGATCTACAAGGGAATATATAACCAATAAAATGGTCCCAGGGCTATGCCCTCGTCATGCAACTGTAATAAGTCTTAACAAACCTAACAATATATCTTCCCGGCCTCTCACAAAACTAATGGTCCTTGTTTATAAAACTAAAACTTACATTTACCCCTTCCCACAATTACAAAAGACTATTACTTAACAACCTAGAATAAGATCTCTATCAATCACAATGCCATTCTATTTTTATTCTTATGCATAATGTCTCATAGTTGTTCTTATCTTATGTAATACTCAGATTTGGAGGATTCCTTTAAGTGGAGATCAATGTGGAGATGCAAATATAATTGATATTGGAAGTCAACCAAAGGACTTGAGCTTGGCTATTAGAAAGCATGAACTCGCGTTGATTTCAATTGAGACCGGTGTTGTCCTCCTTAATGGTAACCAAATCTTGTCAACTGTTGAATTAGGATTCACTGTGAGTGCGTGTTCAATTGCACCTGATGGAACTGAAGCCATTGTGGGAGGGCAAGATGGTAAATTGCACATATATTCAGTCAACGGTGATTCTCTTACAAAAGAAGCTGTCCTGGAAAAACATCGAGGCGCTATTACAGTTATTCATTACTCTCCTGATGTTTCTATGTTTGCTTCTGCTGATGCCAATAGAGAAGCTGTTGTCTGGGATCGGGTCTCTAGAGAGGTAATCTTATTAAGTATTATTTCTTGAAAATTTAGGGCTATATAAGGTCACATAAATATATTTTATTTGACTTGTTTGAAATACAGGACAACCCAAATTGACCCTTTTATAACTAAATGGATCTAAATTGCAGTTGCATATGCCCCTAATTGCAATAACATATTATTACATGATTTTGCTTCTTTTATTGACAGGTGAAGCTTAAGAACATGTTATACCACACGGCTCGTATAAACAGCTTAGCTTGGTCACCTGATAACACCATGGTTGCAACTGGGTCTCTGGACACATGTGTTATTGTATATGAAATAAGCAAGCCAGCCTCAAGCCGTATAACCATCAAGGGTGCCAACTTGGGTGGGGTCTATGCGGTCTCCTTTGTTGATAACAACACTATTGTGAGTTCTGGTGAAGACGCCTGCATTCGTCTATGGCAAATTACTCCACAATAAATACATCAAAGATCAAGTGGCACAAAAGGATTTCTTAAAAATGTGCCATTTTGCTTGCTGCTAAATCTTTTTCCATTTTGTAAAGCTGGTTGCTGGGTGTGGATAATGCAGTTGCGGTAGTTCATAGCGATGTTTTCTAGGGCTTGGTTGACCTGTGGCCAACAAGACTGCATTTTGTTAAGATATTTCAGGGAAAACCGAGCATATTGGCTCAAAAGACTAGTTGGATTTTAAAGAGATGCTTGTGGAAAGTTTGACAATTAAATTATATTCAAGATATGGTGATTTTGTTGTTTTTATATATTTATGTAATAAACTTGTTTTTGTTGTGTTAAAAACTTTTGGAGTTGTGATTGTTTTTTATTGTATCTAGTGATGATGAATCTTGATATTGTTTGGTATGTAATATCCTTTCATTTGATTATGTTACTGAACTGGTTTTGAGTAGGGCTATTCTTTTATTGAGCCAAAGATAGATCTCTCCTTGTTAGGGCTGACAATTTCAGACACGGACATGTTAACACGACACGACTTTAACATATTTCGTGTTTACCCTTAACATGTTTCGTGTCTAAAACAGGTCGACACGTTAAAACCTGTTAATTTTCATATCTTAACATGTAAAAACCTGTTAAGACCTGTTTATTATTTAAAATTTAAATTTAAAATAATTAGAAAAAGAAAGTTATGTGCAAGTTAGCAAATGGCAACTTCAGGCGGCGGAAGGCGCACTCGTCAAATTACTTCAAAATTTTTGAATTTATTTGAATTCTTTTCTAAATTCTAATTCATTTAGCAAATTACAACTCCCTGCTCCCGTAGGGCGTAGTGAAAGAGCCATATCTCAAATTAGGTTTTACTTTGGTTTGGGACTTTGGGGTTTCAAGGCTCCCGCATCCCGTCCCTCGTCTCCACCTCATGTCTCCGGCTCTCCGCCTCTCCAGCCTCTCATCTCCACCTCACAGGTCCCCGTCTGCCTCTACAGTCTCCGATCTCGCTTCTCCTGTCTCCACTCACCGATCTCCATCCAAGCACAAAGTACAAGATAACATAAAATTAGGTTTTAACATAAAATTGCTTAACATGTTTCATAACATATTTATTAATGGGTAATGTATAATGTTTACATTCATGAATTTTTAATATTTAGAGTATAGTTCTTAACAGGTTTTATAACGGGTCTTTTCGTGTTTACCTGTTTTAAACGTGTTGTGTTCGTGTCTGGGAAAACATACATGAAAATTTTTCGTGTCGTGTTCGTGTCTACCCGTTTCGTGTTTCGTGTCTTAACGGGTCGGGTTTGACCCGTTATGCCAGCCATACTCCTTGCATGTAAATGAAGATAGGTTTTTTTTAATAACTATTTTAGATTATCAATATTTCATCTATAATCATATGGTTGTTTTTAAGGGACTGTTTGTTTTTTAGAAAACATCTTTCTGGCCTCTTATGTCTGTCCCGTGCAGACACGGGCAGACGTTAAGAAGATACAGACCGTTTGTTTTCTCGAAAACATTTCATTAAAAAAGGTCTGCTTGTCCTCTTCTTGGCTCATACGTGAACCAAGCATTTCTAACCACTTCTAACACCTTCTCTTATTTGGTTAAAAAACCTCACACCCCCTTCTTCCCTGATCAGCACCCCACCAGTCGACACCACCCCCACCTCCACATCGCCGCCCTCCACAAGCATGACCACCACCGCCCTCCTCCATAGCGTATGATTGGAGATGAGCCACGACCGGAGATGAGGATGACGAGAGCGTACCTGGTTTATTCGACGGAGATGAGCCTTAGGTCGTGCAGGGGGAGAAGGGATGGCTACGGTAGTCCATTGCAGAGGTCGGTGGTAGTCCATTGTAGAGGTGCGGTGTGTGTCACACCCCGAGCCGGCAGGACGGATCGACTTCCCCGCCGGGCGGAAGGTTCTCGGAGCACGATATCTATGTGATAATCGTGATGATCAGATTGTTTACATAGCATCAATGTTAAGAATAACTAAAGCACAATAAGCATTTAAACTAGGATTACAAAGTTAAATTACAATATAATGTTCAATAATTTAACCCGGTAAACCTATCAAAAGAATCAAATGTTTTCTATCTTATAATTGTACAAGACATCCAAAAGTGATTCGTATTAATAACAAAAGATGTGCTTCCAAAAGTCAACTAGGTCCTCTATCTGGGCAGCCTAGTATGCAATCCAAAAGCTTTTAGCCTAAACCTGTGCATCACCTGAGAAAGCATGTAAGAAAAACAAAGTCAACACAATGGTTGGTGAGTTCATAATGTTTATAAGTTTAAAAATAGCTTTAGCAAACCTCTTTCAGTAAAACCTTAACCTCATTAACTCCACATGTAATATCCAAATCGGTATGCATATATAAAGGGCATACCCCTGAGTCGAGCCTACAACCCGCCCAGACGCCGTTCCACCATATACTAATCCGCATATGACACTGTTGTTAATAATAATTAAGCCTTTTACCTACTGTCCAAACCCCGTTACCATTATAGCTTAAGCATTATGTTTTTAAGTTCCCCATACGTACACAATAGCATCTGTGAGTTTAGTTTGAGACTTTCCAACATAAACAACTGAACACCCGAAGGAGTTCAGTATCAATCCATATCGGAAATAAGTGTGATTAGTAACCTCGGAGTTAGATAAAGGATTTCCAAGATGACACAAAGTCAACTAAAGAAGGCCAGTATCATCCTAGTCAATTATCACATCCGTGAATAGGGGGAAACACTGCATGGCAAGCACTGAGAGACCATCAGTCAGTTTCTGTTAATCCGGACCGTGAAGGACACCCTATGGCAAGCACTGAGAGACCATATTAGGTTCCTTCTAGTCCTGACTATGAAGAACACTCTATGGCAAGCACTGAGAGACCAAATGTATTCTTCAAGTTCTGACTATGTAGAACACCCTATGGCAAGCACTGAGAGACCAAAAACGGTATGTTCCACTATAGCCATAAGTTTTAGCATACAAGGTTATAGCATTCGAATAGCATAGCATTTAAGTAACTTGTGCACAAGTACTAGCTTCACAACCGGTAAGGCAAGCACTGAGAGGCCAAACTGTTGTTTTAGCATGGCAAGCATATAAAGCATACAAAGTTTAAAGTATTCTAAGCATTTCAAGCATTTAATATGTATGTATATAGCATTAGCATTAGCATAGAATCGCTAGCATTTAGCGTTAGTATTAGCATTATCCTGTATCATTAGCATTTTGTATCAGCATTTAGCATTAACATTCGCATCTAACATAAACCCGTAGCATTAATGTGTAGCATTAACCCGTAGCATTAGCGTTTAGCATTAACTCGTAGCATTAGCATTTAGCATTAACCCATAGCATTAGCATTTATCATTAACTCGTAGCATTAGCATTTAGCATTAACTCGTAGCATTAGCATTTAGCATTAACCCATAGCATTAGCATTTAGCATTAACTCGTAGCATTAGCATTTAGCATTAACCCATAGCATTAGCATTTAGCATTAACTCGTAGCATTAGTGTAACATCAGTGCCGGAAACGTCACCGGAACAGTGATCGTAACAGTGCGTGAACAGTAATCAGGTACAATTTTCATGTAATTCAGTGTACTTCATGTTCATATCAAACCTCAGTATCATTTCATGCTAACAAAACAGTGAATTCACAGACATTTCAGAGAAATCAATTCAGAACAATGATTCTTGAGTCAGATAATTATCTGGCAACACAGAATCATCATGTGATTTATTTGTTAGGATTTTATTATGTATAAACGTATGTGAGGCCTTACAGGACAAAACAACACGAATATCGTTAAGTGAATGCTAAACCGACAGATTATTCGTATAGGTGACGATCTGTACGAATAAATCTAAAAGTTTAACGTTCTGAATGATATTCGATAATTAGAAAACAATATTGAAAAGTGTAGTTATCGTCGTATTTGATTCGAACAAATACGCGCGATGACCGCGCGATTCGATTTAAACGCTAATTAAATATTTTGTAAATTTAATAATTAAAAGATATTTAGTTAATTTATTAGGAATCACAACCTAAAATAAATTTTATGATTCTATTTTTAAAATCGAGTCGTTTCGTTACGAAAAATACGCGAAAACGGCGTTTCTACGCGAAACCACGCGAACCCGAACGAGCCCGAACATACCCGCACTAAGGTGAGGCTTTAATGAGGGCATTTACTCCCTCATCCTTCCCCCACCAACCAGATCTAACACCATCATCGTCACTTTCTCTCTCTTCTTTCTCTCTCTAAAGTTTTCACAAGAATCTTCATCTTCTCACTAAGATCTCACACTCAAATCTCAACCATTTTGGGTGTTCTTGGTGTCAAAATCATCACCATCACTTGTAGATTATGAAAGTACAACCGATCTAAGAGTTTATCCATCGAATTTGAGGTAAAGATCAAGCTAAGTTCGACTTTTTAGGGTTTTGAAAACCCTTTTGATCGGCTACTCCTTCAACCGGTTATACACCATTCTTACCCTTAGGATTCACACTATACCACTTTAAAACGAAGTAGGAACAAATCCCACCTCAATACCTAGCCTATATGTCAAGAAACCGTGGCTGCACCACCCTAAGAGCTCGACAGGCCGAATAGCTCACCCAGCTCGTCGAATGGCTGGGCGAATCAGCCACATTCGGCGAAAGGCAACCCAATTCATTCGACCGTTTAAGAACCAGTCATTCGATCGGCAACACCTCATTCGGCCACACCACTCATTCGCCGAATCAAGCTTCATTCGACCACCACCTCTATTCGAGCTCAAGATTCATTCGGTCGGCCGGTTACCCTTCGCCAAGGTCTTATTCGGCCACCCAGCCCATTCGACTCAAGGCCTCATTCGACCATTGCTATTCGGTTGAACCCCATTCGCCATACTACAGCTAAGTGGTCTATCAAAGGGGTATTCGATTTGTCACCTTGCATGCATGCGTGATATATGTGTGTGCATGGAGACCTACTTAAACGTGTGCATGGGGAACATGATGTAGCCCAAGATAGGTCATCAAATTGGGTAATCTAGAAATCAAGAATGGGTTAATAAGATGGAGTTTAAAATAATACCATGTTGAGGCAATAGACTAATGTTTTATTGACAACCATAGAGTTTAACCTAAGATTAGGGTTTTCATAAAAAGTCTCATAATCATATACATGGGCTTGATTAAAATGCAAGAGTATCTAAAGAGATCATGGGTTGGGTTTGAGTAACAAGAGTTTTCTTGAATCACCTCATTATCTAAACATGGATTTCAATATGATAAAGTACAAAACAGTTGGGAAGGGATTTAGAGACAAGGACATCGAGTCTGAGGTTATGGCTTTATTCTTACGAGTAACTTCAAACAACTGGAAGGGTCCTAATAACGGATGCCTAGTTTAGGTAAATTATTTGAACTACATAAAATCAATTTATCAAAACAATGAAAAGAAATCAAGTGAGAAAATCACAGTCTAATGATGAGCCAAGGTTGGCCCAATGGGCTTATTTTAAGCCCATCATGAGTTAAAACATTCTTTCATTTGAAATTAAACATGTTTTAATAAAAGTAAAGGTTTCATAAGTTTTATTAAATTATATTAAATAATGTTTTCTAAATAATTAATTTAGAATGAAATAATTAGAACATGATATGATTTAAGTCTTTAAAGGATTAATTGAGGGATATGGGTTACTAAAGGGTAATATGGTTGGCTTAGTTAGAGAAAACCCTAGAAACACATTAGTAATCTAAGACACGTAGATGCACACCGAGACCAAACCCTAGTTAGGACATTTATTATAAATGCTTATCGTCTGCGAATTTTCTTAAAACAAATTCAGGAACCGAAGATACTTAGACTACAACAAAGAGCGCGTATTCTGTGGTAATTCTATACAAAGCAACACAGGTGAGTTCATTGCCCCTTTTCTAAACATTTTTGTTTTTAAAACGCGGGGCTGAGAAGCATGCGTAAACTGTTTTATTTAAACTGTTTAATTAAATGCTTTTAATTATTATATGTCTTTACATATATATGTTGTTGATACTCCTAGACTCCTGTCTAGGAAATTATTGAACAAATCAATTTATCAATTAAATTTAAGTACTCTTATGAGTAATACCTTAAATTTGAATTCTAAATCAACCCTTAGTCCATCAAGTTCAACTTCAAGAATCTAAACTCAAAGTGAAATCAAATGAACAAGATCAATAAATCATATTCAAGGGAATCATAACTCAGTGTATGATCTGAGGCCCAAGAATCATAAATCAAATCAATTATCATTCAAAATCATGAGAACTCAAGGAATCAAGAATCAAGAGACTCAAGAGATCAGAAATCATAAATGTGTGTGACTCATTGAAATAATGAAATCATTATGATCTAATGAACTCATTAATACTCAAGTCATGGTGGATGTCAGTTGTATATGGAATCAAGACCACATGTAACACACATATAAAGTCCCTTCATGTATAGAAGACTTTTGTAGTCAGGCTATACGGGCAATAATGTGAACAATCATGGAAATCAATATCAAAGTCTAAGCTTAAGAGAATCAAGAGATCAAGAATCAAAGGATATCCTTAAAGTCCCCGCATGTACAGAAGACCTTTGGGTCAAGCTGTAAGGGCAAAACATTAAAATCCCGACAACGCAGGATTACTCTTTGTGAGTTATGCCTGACATGGGTCACGTGTCAGAGGTTACAACTTGGACAACCACCAACAACTAAGTCTAACTAATTGAGTAAAATTACACTCAATCATCATGTCTTAGTTGTATTTAAATGTTTTATTTAATTATTTAATTAAATATTTGACATTTTACTATTATCACTGACTTTTTGGAAAATCTTTTGTCTATGATCAAAATCAAGAGAATCAAAGGTAAATCAAGTTTTGGAGATCAAAAACTATTTCAGAGGTGTTAGGTAAAAATGCTTAATTATCATTAATATCAATGTCCTATGCGGATTAGTATGTGGTGGGATGGCGTCTGGGCGGGGTTGTAGCCTTGACCCAGGGGTATGCCCTATATATAAGCATACCGATCTGGATGATACAGTTGATGTTAATGAGGTTAGGGTCTTTACCGAAGGAGGTTATCAAATCATTTTCAAATCGTAAAACTATATGAACTCACCAACCATGTGTTGACTTTATTTTTGCATGACTTCTCAGGTGACGAACAGGTCAACTAAGGAGTTATTCCTTTTGGACTAGGACTTCAGATAGAAGACCTAACTTTTTGGACCTGCATATATTTTGAAGACATCATTATACAAATTATTTTGTTTATCTTGTGTAAATACAAGATAGAAATATATGATGTTTATGGTAGATTTACATTGTTAAATTATAAACAATACTGATGTAATTTAACTTTGTAATTCTATTATATTTAGCATTTCTCATTTGTATCATGTGCAATGTAAACAATCTGATCATCACAATTATCACTCCCGATATCGCGCCCCGGGAACCTTCCGCCCGACGGGACAACCGATCCTATCCCGCCTACATAGTGGTGAAGTGTTTTCCCTAGGTTTTCAAGCGGTCCTGGCCGGTTTAGAAGGAGGTTCGATCCTAGGGTTACAAAACCCTAAAATCGCCATATTTGAGCTCGTTTTTACCTCAGTTTCGGTCGTTCCCAGGGCAGATCCCTTGTACTTTTGTGTAGAGAATGATAAGAGCTTCGTTTTAGTTCAAGAATCACACGATTTCGTTGAGAAATGGGTGAGTTATGGTAGAGAGAAGTTAGAGAGAAGGTGGTGGCCGGATTAGGGTTTTAGAGTGAGAAAGTGAAGGCTATGAATGAGGAAGGAGCCTCATTTAGGGTATTTATACCCCGAGGGTGTTCGAGTTCGTTTTTGTTGCTCGGTTCGCATTTTCGTTGCGTTTTCGGAACTTTACGCGCGTGTTTTACGAATTTAAATAAACATAGTTTCTTTTAAATTTATTTCTGATGAGTTTCAAAATTGTAAAACATTAAAATATTTTATTTTCTTAAATTATTGTCATTCGTGACGTTTTCGTTTCGTCGAAACGCGTCACCTTCGCGCGTATTCGTTCGAATCGTCACCCGAACGAACACGACGATGGTTTTGCTTTCCGACTTTTGTTTTCTACTTTTCAGTCATTATTTCAGAACGTTAAGCTTTCAGATTTATTTGTACAGAACGTCACCTCTACGAATACTTTGTTGGTTTAGCATTCTGCAACAACAACCGTTATAGTTTTGTTTTGTTTAACCTCGCATAAGTTTATACATAATAGCACATTAACAAGCATCCGTGTGTGAGTTCAGCGTTGTCTAGTGTGTTTATGACTGTTAAACTGTTAGGTTTAAATCAGATTACAGAAACGATTGCATAATAGTTTCGTGTCAAGCATTGAAATGTTAATAGCATACATATAGTTCACGTAGTTTGTACCTGAGTTACTGTGCAAGTTACTGTTCCGATCAGTGTTCTGGCGACGTTTCCGGCACTGGTGTTACAGTGTGTTTGGAGAGTTTTGGTTCTTCTTCAGACTTTAAAAACAAACAACCATATTATCTTCCCCTACAGAGTTTTGGTCCAACTCTTTTGCTACAGATGTCTGCAGATGTGGTCTGCAGACTGCAGATATTTTACCTCTGCAGAGTTTTGATCCAACTCTTTGTGCGAGCCCATTGTTTCTAGGGCATGCCACCATGGTCTAGTTACCTGGACCTCACATGAGCCACCACAATCACCCCAGGAGGAAACCTCACGGGGAAAACCCCCTGACCCTATTTCGCTGCGGGAAGGTTTTGAAACCAATACCTCCCATTTGAAAGAATCCTGAAGTACCATTGAGACAATGCCTCATTGGTATACGGTAGATAATTAAACCGAATTTTGCAATTAAAGGAAAAATAAATAAAAAATAATCTGAAGTTTAATGCAAACTGTAGCTTTATTTTTTTTTTGAACGGCAAATGTTATCTCCTCCTAAACTAATCCACAATAATTACACCATTGCATGAGTTAGAACCTATGACCTCCAATTCTAAGAGGCAAAACCCCTACTAGCTTTATTTAAAGCCCATGACCCGGTTTTTATAATCTAAGCGCGGATCCCTTGGTGTTCCGGTTTCAACCCGTTGGTCGCTTCTTGCCTTCTTCCATACGCTATGCATCTCGACTCTCTAAACAGTGGTTCGATTTCAATCCGATTTCTTGCTTCTGTTCATCGATGTTTCATCTGTTATTACGTTACCATTGTTTCATCAATGTGGTCGATGTTTGCTATAGTCTTCTTTTGGGGTTTACATATAATGGCGCTGATACGATTTAGGGTTTGTTTCTTGTGTTGTTTGTACGATCTATTGTTTTTTAGGCCATTTGGTTTATCTAAACCATTCATATGCAATCAAAGGTAAGAATTCTTGTCTAATATTGTTAATTTTGAAATCTGGTTTATGTTTGGGTAAACAATCTGTTATATGATATATGATAGAGTATTTTTATCTGAGGCTTTTGTTTCTGTTTGTCATTTTAACCTAAGATTTGTTCAGCATAACATCGCTATTAAATGTATGTATTTGTTAATTATTTTGTAATAAGTATCTTGCTTAATATCTATGTTAAGTTTAGATATTGTATTTATCTCTTATCAGTTGATTATTATGAGCTGTTGGCCGTGATTTAAAAGATTTAGAGACTGTAAAAGTGTGTATTAGTTGTCGAGCTTTGTTTCTTTTTGTCATCAGGAACTTTCTGCTGATCATTCTGATTATCTTTGTTTCTATTACTATATTTAAATGCATTTCTTATTGTTCATTTTTTATGTGTATTAATAACCAAACACTTACGAATTTTAAGTTCATTACTTTTTAAGTCTTAACAACTCTAAAAGCATTCAAGATAAGCATTCAAGATATTGTCTTTAGTAGATTTTGTATTAGATTATTAGTTAAATGTTTAACTTGCTAGTTGCTAGAGCTACCTTATAACTGAAATTTATTTGTTCATAAGTTGAAATTTATATAAAATTTGCATTTAAGTGAGCATGCCTAGGTTTACAAAAATGTTTAAAAAGATTGTTAGTTCTGTATATATGTGTTGAGATTAGCATAATTCATTATAATTTTCATTTTTTCATGTATATTCTAATATCAAGTAAAATTTTCAGTATAGATTCAGCTCTGCTGTGCACTGCAAGTAATTCATGTTCTATGTGGCTACTGGACTACTCTGTGAGTTTGTTATTCTCAGCTCTATATTGTCAGTTTTAGCAATTATTTATCCAATGAATTATTTGTTTTCCTGTGCAACTTTACTTGACTCCTCTGGCAGAGTATGTGTTTATTGCATGGTTACATGTATAGTGTTTGTATGTGATTTCTAGCATATAACTGTGATCGTATAATAGTGCATAGATTTTGTTTCTTGCGCTTTTTTACTTGAAAGGAGTAATTGATTTGTGTTTAGATGTTTATTTTTTTTTCTTTGAGATCAACCTTAGTTTCCTCAACTCCTCATCCACACTTGCTGACATTAAATTGTTAATTTAGGTTATAACACGTTACTAATTGTTGATGGCTAAACTGTTAACTTGTAACTAATGTCAATATCATTGGAAAATGAAAGCCCTGTTTGTGTGGTGCACATATAATGTATATATGTGTCGGCCCTTAAGGGGCAAAAGTAAAATTGAACTAATTTTAACGTTATTTTACTTGATTATTGTGAAAATAACGTTAAAAACATCGGGTTGGTTTGTTATTAACCGGTGAATATAACAGTCAACAAAATTTGAATGCATAGGATTAATAAAGGAGAATAAAATGGAATAACCAACCACCTAATGGCTAGTTAAACTATGACTAGGAAAGAAAATAAAACAACTCCAACAAGCAATAGAACATGTAAAAGTGATGCTCAGCAGGTTTTGTGTGTTGCTGTGTCAACAAACTTCCTTTCAACATCATGTTTTTTCATTACAAGTTTTGTGATAAACTCTACTAACCTAAGTCTTGGGAATCCTTTTGTAAGCATATCTGCAATTGAATCACAGATGGTCTTGCAACTGAACCACAGACAGTAACCTTTCAAGACAGATGGTGAATCATCACTTTTAGTTATATTAAGTTTATCAAAACTTACATGTCTCATCCTTGAATGCCATAGATCAACATTTGGATTGCCCTTTGTTTTGTCAACGTGAGCAGCCTTGGCAGATGATACATGCACAATATACTGCTTCTCTGATAGAATTGGTATATACTGCTTTTCTGATGTGGTGATGTGGTGATTAGAGCTAATTCATCATTGACTTGGCCACTGTGTAAGTCTTTATTTTTGGCTTCATCATCTTTCTAATCCTTCTCTTTGACTTGGGATTTTGTGTCTTCCACAATCTGGGACATTAAGGCTACAACATACCACGTCCTTCCTGTTGAACGATTTCTTCCACTCTAGTGTATCTTCAATGCTTGGCCATGTGGCCTTTCCTCTCCCATTGTGACATTTGAAAGAAAATCTATTTCCATTACCACCTTGATTTCGATACTTTCGATCACCAGAACCTTCTTCCTTTTCATATTATTAGATTATATATATATATTCCAAATTGAAATGTACAATCTAATCCATATATAGATTAGGATTCTTGTACCTATAAATAGGGAGTTTTGCAATAGACAGGGAATTTTACCATCTATCACATATGAACAAGAAGGCTTGTCACTTTCAGATCATTTGTACCTCTCATGATCTTACGATTGCTTGGTGGAATTCGATCTATACCTTGACTTGGTCTTCTTTGCATGGTCTTCACTTGAACACAAGAAAATTGTTTTACCAAGGACTCTACTTGACAAGAGGTTTTCAAAATTCAAACATAAAAGGTTGGGTCAACTAACCTTGCACTGCCACAACAAAACTGTGGGATTTAACACTAAATTGTTTGAGACATCTTGATGAGTTGTTGGATTTAACACTAATTTGTTTGAGGCATCTTTTGGTGAAGGACTTTGATGTTCTCAAGCATTTCTTCTTGAACCGTTGTATTTATGATAAACATGCAAAAGTAAAATTGCACTAATTTGAACTTTATTTTACTTATTTTGTGAAAATAACGGTAAAAGTGTTGGGATGATTAACTTCAAATGATAACTTTGAGCCAGGGACTCCTTCGAAGCAGCCTCTCTATACCAACCGGGATAGGGATAAGGTTTGTGTCCATCCTTCTCCCCAGACCCTGCTTAAGAGTGGGAATATCCCTGGGAAGTTTGTTTCCCTCTTTTTTCGTCCGTAGTGTTAATTTTTTGACCGAAATGTTATTTTTAGTTAAAAATAGTGGTTTCGCCCCCCTCGCTTCAAAAAATTAACATGTATTTTGGGTTTCAAAAATTCCCCCCCCCCACTTAGTCCAAGCTCCGCCACTGCTAAAACGTGGATATCAATGGAAAACTGAAGATTTTGTGTTTGTTTTTTCATTTTGGGGATGTCTTTCTATTCATGATGTAATTCTATTGCCTAGTTTACATAGTTGTTGATTTGTCAATACATTATATCAAAAAACATATAGCATGGTTGAGTACTATAAGTGATTGTATACAATTTAAAATTAATAAAAAAAAATGTTTCAAGAGTTGTAACAAACCGAGTGAGGAAGAAATGATGATAGTAGGCCAAGATAATTTTTATGAGATTTTTGCTCTGCATTACCTTTTGAAACTGATAATTTGAAGTCACAATAATTAATTTTAATGTTTAAAGATTATTCTCCCCCTTGTATAATATTTTGGAGGTCAAATTAATTCATGGAACCAATTAATTGATTTTGATTATTTAATACGCCCCTGTGCTTCATTGCAGGTCAAAGAATTCAATGTCTTTACGTGGGCCGCCTCTTCCTCGGCTCCTTCTCAGCAACGTTTCTTGCATGAGAAACGCCCAACAAATCTTACGTCACACAAACATATCCATTCATGATGGTGGGGCCCTTGTGCTCACAGGTGCAAACGGGTCAGGCAAGTCGACCTTCTTACGCATGCTAGCCGGATTCTCCAAACCATCAGCTGGTGAGATCCTATGGAACGGTCATGACATTACCGAATCAGGAGTTTTTCATCAATACAAACTTCAACTCAACTGGCTTTCACTAAAAGAAGCCATCAAAAACAATTTTACAGTTCTTGATAATGTTCAATGGTTTGAAGTCCTTGAACACAAACAAGGTAAATCTTTACCTGCTCTGGAATTTATGGGCCTGGGGCGATTGGCCCATGAGAAAGCTCGAATGCTTTCAATGGGCCAAAGGAAAAGATTGCAGCTTGCAAGAGTGATGGCCATGGATAGGCCCATTTGGCTGCTTGATGAGCCTTCAGTTGCTTTAGATGATGAAGGTGTGAGGCTTTTGGAGCAAATGATTGCAGATCATCGGAGCCAGGGTGGAATAGCTATTGTGGCCACACATTTACCTATTCAGATTGAAGATGCTGTGATCTTAAGGTTGCCTCCTAGGTTTCCAAGAAGGATAACCTTAGTAGACATGCTTCCCCATTGAGGTCAATTGACTAATTTACCCTTGTTTTGTGTTTTTTGAGTTGAGTTGCTAAAGTTTCATTCCTTCTACACCCAACATGTGAAAAATTAATATGAATAATATTTCCTTTTATCATTCCAACTTAATGAAAAAAATCTTTTTTTTAGAGTATGTTTATAGAATTTGTTGAGTTAGTTGTCGGGTTTCTACATTCTTTTAAAAATTTGGACTTTATTAACTGCAACTGAAATCTAGATGAAAGCTCTTACATTTAGAATTGACAAACCACGCCAAGTAGTTTCTTAGGCAGGTAATATCTGTTAACCTCTTTTCCCTTTTACTATGCTACAACAAGTCAAATAATCTTTTAAAATAAATTTGAAGACAGGATGATATCCTGGTGAATCTAATAACACAAATCATCCCTTATAAATAGCGTCAATTTGAAATTAGTTAAAAGTAGCATCCTTGATGATTCGAGATGGTGAGGTTTTCTTTCAAATACAATTTATGTCAAGATTAGATATCATGATTATAAAAATCTAATGTTTAAAATCCCTTGGTTCTCTGTCATAACTTCATGAAGGTCACATGTATTGCATAATGATAACCACAAACTTATTTAATATCTGAATAATGATAATCAATAGAAGTATAACCCATTTATAATCTTAAAATTAACAAAGCACGCCAATTAGAAAACAAAGTAATTAGATTTTTTTTGCAACCGATCACACACTAGTTGGCTAGTTGCGCAACGCCTATTCCGTTTCCAAAATTGCGAAAAATGCTCTACGATGAGTTTGGGAGTTCTTCCGTGTGAGTTTTCTTTTGGATGATATTATTAATGTGTCTACTAAAATAGTGGTACTTGATGTTAGTTATTAATATATATAACCATTTAATTTAGGTTTATGTTACTCTCACACTCATCTCATACCATTTACACTCTCTACACACATCGTACATGTCTATGCAAGAAGTATAGAGTGTCAATTTTCTCAGTCCTAATGATTGTACTCATATATGCTTTGTATAGGTCATATATGAAGCGTATCACGAGACTAATCATTGTCGAGTCAATGAGTGTCAATAGGGGCTATACGCCTCGTATAAGACTATACAAGGTGTTAAAATAAAAAAGTTCGATGTGTAAATAACCAAGATCTTAGTTTAAAAGTTAAGATTTTATGATTTGAATATCTCGTCAAAAACTACAAATTAGATGTAACTACTTTGCACCAAGGGCGTTCATGATCCGGTTTCAAACCGTGAAACCACCTAAACCGATACTCAGTTTGGTTTCGCGGTCGGTTTTGATGAATAATTGGCAATCGATCAATCAGAGAACACAACCAAGAATACACAAGAAAGGCAAAAAGAAACACTTAGAAACACACACACAGGCCGAAACCGTTTTCTGATATTGATAATTCAAAGAACAACGATTACATCAAAAGGAAATACCACTACTACGTTTACGAAAATAAATGAGAGAAACTAGGACCCATTACTGCACTAAGCATAACTAACATTTGACCAAATCTAATTTGATTAATTCAAAATAAACAAACTGGAAATTAAAATGACAATACAAAAACTTGTCTTCATCACCCATGCACACGTCCATGCTACCCAAACATATGCATGTGTATGATATTGCACTTTATCACTCCCTCTCAATATCATTCCAATCCATTCCCATATCCTTGCAGAACTTCAACAACTTAGGACCAGACAAACTTTTTGTAAGCATATCAGCTACTTGATTTTGAGTAGCAACAGATTCCATGGCAATTTCTCCTTTTAATACATTCTCTCTAATAAAATGATAGTGAACTTCAATGTGTTTAGTTCGAGCATGAAACACAGGATTCTCAGCCAACTTAATAGCTGATTGATTATCACATAACAACCGAATTGGATAATCCATCTTATGATTCAGATTCTCCAGCAAACGAACCAACCATACACACTCTTGAGCTGCAATTGCCGCTGCCCGATATTCAGCCTCCGTTGTTGACAAAGACACGGTAGGCTGCCTTTTACTGCACCATGAAACCGGGCTGGAAACTATCATAAACACATATCCAGTAGTTGACCTTCTTTCATTTAAATCACCTGCATAATCAGCATCGCAAAATCCCATAAGCTTAGTATCACACTCCCTCTTGAACATAACTCCTCTTCCAACCGTAGCTTTAATGTACCTTAAAACTTTTCGAAGAGCTATCATATGTGACTTCCTAGGACTCTGCATGAACCTGCTTAAGACCCCAACCGAGAAGGCAATATCTGGCCTGGTAAGAGTAAGGTAAATAAGACTTCCCACGATCTTCCTATACAAGGATGCATCTTCTTCAAGTTTTCCTACTTCTGCATACAACTGTGTACTTGGATCCATGGGAGTTGCTGTAGGTTTACACCTTTCCATATTAAACTTATACAACATATCATTTGAATACTTCTTTTGATGAAGTATCAAGCACTGATCATTGTATTCCAGCTCCAGACCAAGGAATCTTGACAACTTGCCCAAATCTTTCATTTTAAAACGTATGGACAAGTTTCTCTTTAATTGTTGAACTTCTTCTTCAACATCTCCAGTAATGATTAGATCATCGACATACACCAAAACAACAACGATCTTACTGCATATAGTTTTAACAAAAACACTAGGATCTGCAGTAGTCATTTGAAAATCACTCTGTTCAAGGAATTCGGCTATCTTACCAAACCAAGCACGAGGAGATTGTTTCAACCCATATATGGCTTTCTTCAACTTGCAAACATAACCAGGAACTTGATCACTCTCAAATCCCATAGGTTGATCCGTATATATAACATGGTCATGATCACCATATAGGAAAGCATTGTTCACGTCCATTTGCCACAGGTTCCAGTTTCGACTAGCTGCAGTTGCTAGCAAAACTCGAACTGTTGTTAACTTTGCTACTGGACTGAACGTTTCTTCATAATCAAGTCCTAACTGTTGAAAGAACCCGCGTGCGACAAGCCGAGCTTTGTATCTCTCTACTGAACCATCGGATTTTTGCTTCAGTTTAAAAACCCATTTGCAAGAAATTGCTCGTGCATCTTTAGGCAGAGGTACCAATTCCCAGGTTTGATTTCGAACAAGGGCCTCATATTACGTCTTCATGACTTCCACCCATTCGATTGTATTAACAGCATCTTCGTACGTTTCTGGTTCTAACATTGGCTCTTCTACAATTGCAACATTTGCATATTTCGGATTTGGCTTTTTATCTCTTTGTGACCTGCGAACATTGAGGTTGTTACCTACTTCATTTCTGGGAATAGCATTACCTGACTCAGCAATTATTGGATTAGGCGTAGCTTGATTTTCAATGCTTTCTTGTGAAATATGATCTTCATCAAACTGCAGCTGCACTTTTGTTGATTTTACCTCTTCAAGCAACTTCTGAGAATCATCAAGTGCACTGCTGTCAACTCCCCACCATGATGAAGTTTCATCAAAAACAACATTTCGAGAAATATGGATTTTCCCAGCGCTTGGTTCGCAGCATCGATGTAGATACGAGCTAACTTCCGCACAGGGTAAGTTTCGCGTATCGGTAAGAAATGAGCCGACTTGGTCAATCTATCAATAATCACCCAAATACTATCTTTACCGTTCGCGGTTCGTGGGAGTTTAGTAATGAAATCCATAGAGATATTCTCCCACTTCCACATCGGTATTTCAGGTTGCATTAACAATCCAGAAGGTTGCTGATGTTCTGCCTTGACTTTAGCACAGTTAAGGCATTTAGACACGTATTCAGCAATGTCCTTCTTCATTACAGGCCACTAGTACAAGCCCCTGAGGTCTTGATACATCTTGTCAGAACCTGGATGGATTGAGTAACGAGACTTATGAGCTTCATTCATAATCACCATCCTGAGATCACCCCTGTTCGGTATCCACAACCGATTCAAGTAATACATTAAACCATCATCCTTAGTTTCCAACAGTATTTCAGCCCCACAAGACATCTCATTTTTCAAATCATCTTGAGCCAATGAGTGTTGTTGGGCTGTGAGAACATAATTACGGAGGTTATTGTGCACTCGGACACTATGGATTTGAACTTGACTCTTGCGACTAAGCGCGTCTGCTACTACATTCGCCTTACCAGGATGGTAACAAATTTCACAGTCATAATCATTCAACAGTTCAACCCATCTCCGTTGTCTCATATTAAGTTCTTTCTGATTGAGAATATGTTGCAAGCTTTTATGATTAGTGGACACTACACACTTAGTGCCATAAAGATAGTGTCTCCATATCTTCAAGGCAAACACGACTGCACCAAGTTCCAAGTCGTGTGTGGTGTAGTTCTTTTCGTGAATCTTCAGTTGCCTTGATGCATAAGCCACAACCTTTCCCCGTTGCATGAGAACACAACCGAGACCTAGGTTGGATGCATGACAGTAAACCACAAAATCATCATTTCCATCAGGCAATGTCAAGACAGGAGCATCACAAAGTTTCTGCTTCAAGGTCTGAAATGCCTCTTCTTGCTTCTGTCCCCACTCGTATGGTTTGTTCTTTTGAGTCAAAGAAGTTAGTGGGACAGCAATTCTGGAGAAATTCGAGATAAACCGCCGGTAGTAACCGGCGAGTCCAAGAAACGATCGAATCTCCGTCGCTGTCTTCGGTGTACTCCAATTCTTCACTGCATCAATCTTGGCAGGATCCACGTGAACACCATATTCATTGACTATGTGTCCCAAGAATTGAACTTCCTTAAGCCAAAATTCACATTTAGAGAATTTGGCATACAGTCGCTCCTCTCTTAGGATCTCCAAAACCAACTTAAGGTGTTTCTCGTGTTCTTCTTTAGTCTTTGAGTAGATCAGAATATCATCAATGAATACAATCACAAATTTATCCAAGTATGGCCTGCAAACACGGTTCATGAGATCCATGAAAACCACAGGTGCATTGGTAAGGCCGAAAGGCATTACCAAAAACTCATAATGGCCATATCTTGTTCTGAATGCAGTCTTGGGAATATCATCATCATGTACGCGAAGCTGATGATACCCAGACCTCAGATCGATCTTTGAAAACCATGCCGAGCCTTGAAGCTGATCAAAGAGATCATCGATGCGCGGCAGTGGATATCGATTCTTGATTGTAAGCTTGTTCAATTCGCGGTAGTCGATGCACATTCGGAATGACCCGTCTTTCTTCTTGACAAACAGGACCGGTGCACCCCATGGCGAATGGCTCGGGCGAATAAATCCTTTATCAGTTAGCTCTTGCAGTTGGCTCGTCAATTCTTGCAGCTCTGAGGGCGCAAGTCTATAGGGAGATTTTGCAACTGGGTTCGCACCAGGTACTAAGTCAATTCGAAACTCTACTTGACGTTCTGATGGAAGACCCGGCAATTCATCAGGAAATACTTCTGGGAAATCTCGTATCACTGGAACATCTTCAATTTTCTTTCCTTTCTCTTTCTTCTATACAATATGAGCTAAGAAGGCAATACATTTCTTCCTAAGGTACTTGTGTGTTTTAGTGCATGACATAAGCTTAAGACCTTTGCTAGAAGTTTCCCCAAAGACCCGTAAAGTTTCACCCGAAGGTAACGGGATACGAATGTACTTTTCATGGCAAACTATCTCTGCTTTGTGGGTGGCTAACCAGTCCATGCCTATGATAACATCAAAGCTACCAAGACGCATAGGTATAAGATCAATCGGAAAAACGTGATCATTTAAGTTCACAGTACATCCGATAATAACAGTGTCAATATCAATGGTGTTTCCGTCAGCCACCTCCACGTTAAACGATTTATCTAAATATGTACGTGTTCTACCAAGCAAGCATTCAAAATCATATGAAACAAGACTCCTATCGGCACCAGAATCAAAAAAAGATAGATGCATAAGAGTTGTTGATCAGAAATGTACCGTTGACCACATCCTGGTTGGCTTGAGCAGCTGGAGCATTCAGTTGAAACACCCGGCCTCTTGCCACCCTCTGATTATTTCCGGTCAACTTTGGGCACTGATTTCTGAAGTGACCCACTTCACCACACTCATAACAGGCTCTTGCCTGTGCTTGAGGTACCTGGCGAACGGGTACAGCTGGAATAGGTTGAGCTTGTGGAGCTGGCAGTGCAAGCGGTGCGTGTTGCATCCTTTGTGCTTGCGGTGCACTCCGGCAAACATTAGCATAGTGCCCAAACTTGCCACAGTTGTTGCAGACGCGACATGACAAGTTAGGTGCATGATGATATCTGCAAGTATTACATTGGGGAGTATTCCCAGTGTAATTTATGGCAGTGGAATTGTTTGATGATTGCTGCGCAGACTTAGCAGCAGGAGCGGTGACCATAAAGTTTCTGGTATTCCTCTTTTTGTTGTTACTTCTTGACGAACTACCCTGTTCAGTCTTAACTTCAGTGGAAACCTCCTTGCCAGATGATTTGGTGTCAGTCTTCTTGTATCCCTTTCTCGTGAGAGTTCCAGCCTTGACATGATTGTCAGTGAGTGTAGCAGACAACCGGATTGCAGCTTCCAAAGTCTTGGGGTTGCTTCCGTAGACAGTGTCTTGGATCTGCATCGGCAGCCCGCCGATATATTTCTCGATCGCTCTCTCCAATGGTGTCACCAGATGAGGCACCAGCAGACTATACTCGTGGAAACGAGTATTGTAGATAACATTTTCACCGCTATCTTGTTTGAGTTCCCAGAACTCAGTCTCCAGTTTCTTCATCTCGCTTCGAGGACAGAATTCAGTAGTCATCAGGTTCTTGACCTCTGTCCATGTCAGTGCTAGGGCAGCATCAACTCCCCTAGTTCGCTTCTCCCCATTCCACCAGGTTAGTGCTCTCTTTTGGAAAACACTGGTGGCATAGCGAACTTTCAGATTATCGGGGCAGTCGCTGTTGATGAAAGTATTTTCCATGCTCTCAAACCACTGTAGTAGCCCAGTGGCAGTCTCAGATCCCGTAAACTTCAGTGGATTACATGAGTTGAAGTGTTTGAATGTGCAGGTTGGTGGGTTTGCACCACCTCGGTTTTGAGTGAGAGATTGATTGGCTTGTGTTAGTTGATTCACCAATCCAGAGATGAGTGTTGCTAACTCTTGTATGCCGGAGTTGGCATTACCGTTGTTAGCATCCCCACTGTTTGAGTCATCTTCGTTGTGACGGCGAGGCGGCATGTTTCTGAGAAATTAGAAACATGTTACTACCGTTTACAACATAATTCATACAAACAATGGTCAATTGAGTTCATTTAAACAGTTAGGATTACATATAGGAACTATATTTTTCTCCTATCTGTCATTCGACTCATAACATTCATAAATTTCCTAATATTATACTAAGTGTCCTAGTTGGTCATAACTAAACTAACTATTCCTAAGTTCGATACATTCCCCACCCTATACCAACACTGACAACCTCCCAATACAATGCAACAAGCTTATATATAGGGCATATGCAGAGGTAGATCGCAATCTCCCCTACACCGTCCCACCACCGTTCCATTGCACCACGATTATGCCCTTGTTAGCATTTAGGGTGTATCATGTACCTTACCATAGCCTCACTTCACAAACCTTATCCAAAGTAGGATAATTTTGAGTGAAGTGGTCTTTAGTTCCCTTGGACATTTAGGTTTGCCTAATGTTTAAGTTCACCTTGACATGTAGGTTTGCCTATTTCTAAGTTCACCTAATGTCTAAGTTCACCTGACATTAAGTTTCCCCTAATGCCCAAGTTTACTAAAAATCCATACTAATCCCAATGTCCATAATCATCAATAAGGGTCCATATCATCACTGAGTGCTCTTATTGTCACTAAGTGTTCATATCCTCCCTATAATTTATTCTCTTCAAGTGTCCATACCATCACTAAGTGTTAGTATCATCACTATGTGTTTATATTATCACCAAGTGTTTATATCATCATCCAAGTCCTCAAATTATCACTAAGTATTCGTATCGTTCGTTGATCCTATGCACCCTACGTCTCCAATCAGTGTGTTTATAAATGTGTTTATATGTGTCCATCAAATGTGATTATCCAATAGTCAATCCCAATCAATCCAACAAGCATATCATCAACAGTCCACAATCGTATCCTCTCAACAATTCATAGTAATTTCCTAATAATATCCTAAGTTCCTGACACTGATAGACCCCCAATATACTACAAATGGTATATGTATAGGGCATATGCAAAGGTAGATCGCAACCTCCCTTACACCGTCCCACCACCTTTGTAGTATACCACGAGTGTGTCCTTGTCTGGTGATCAATAGATCTAACAGATAATTCCTAAAGCAATTATATTCCTAAGCAGTTAATTTCTTAAACAGATAATTTCCCAAACGGGTAGTTCCCTTATTCCTCAATACTGACATCCACCCGATGTACTGTAAATGGTATATGTATAGGGCATATGATAAGGGTAGGTCGCAACCGCCCAAACCACCGTCCCACCACCTTTACAATACACCACGAGTATGTCCTTATTGAGTCATTAGGGCACAAGTAAGCAAATAATTAATAATCAGTATATATAATCAGATGTATAACAGGAGTTCAGTTAACATGTAATAAACACATAAGCATGAAATCCTGAATATACTAACTAATGTATGAATTTCTTCATACTGGGTATCCTACGGTTATAGACTAGGTCAACCATTTCTAGTAACCTAATTCCCTATAACCCAGGCTCTGATACCAATCTGTAACACCCCGACCGATGGCGGAAACGTCGGGATGCCACGAGGGATGTGTAGATTGTTCAAAAGCTCGTGGGCATCTAAATCAAATCATCATATATCATTCAATCAACCAAAATAATTACTCAAAAATCATGTTCATCATGCATTAAATACATCAATTACACAAAAGAATTAGCTAAACTAACTAAACTCTAATCGCCAGAATTTTAGTTAATTAGCTAAGTCCAAGATCCTATATGATGATGTCCAAAATAGAAGAGATCATCCTCTTCATCCTACTTGTCTCCATCACCTGAAACATGTAAGAAAATCAAGTGTCAACTACAAAGTAGTTGGTGAGTCATCATATGTTTTATACTTAAAAGATTTTATAAAAATGAATTTAAAAGTTTAAGTTGAAAAATGGTTTTATAAAAAGTTTAGGTAGAAAGAGTATAAATACTTATGATTTTCTGAGAAAATCCACCATAATACCTGTATGAGATAATCCAACCAATCACCACACTCAACAATCAAACACATACACAAACACGTAATCACATATCCTATCAGTCATAGTCAATCATAGATAATCATAATCAATCATAGATATTCCAAGTCAATCATAGATAATCAAACCTCAAACCAATCAATCAATCTCAACATCAATATTCTCAAATAATGTTCGTGACTATACATGATCATTATATAATTAACATAAGTTAAGAACATGATCCATGGAGTGGTAGCTAACCACGTGACTATACATGAAGTCAAAGTAATTAACCGAAGTTAAGAACGATGATTCACAGAGTGGAAAACATCCACATGACAGTACATGATGTCAAAGCAATTAACCGAAGTTAAAGGCAATGATTCACGGAGTTTGTGACAATTCATGTAATCTTTGTTATTGACCGAAGTCAATGACAATGATTACACGGATATATGCATATAAGAGATAATCTATAAATAGTGATAATTTTAAATGTGAATATCATATTGATAAACAGGTATTAACCTTGTGTTATCAAATTAATATTTTTAATTTGGTATACATGCTTCACCTCCAAGTTTTAAAACAAAACAGTTTAAAGAAAGGGAGGTTATGAGAACTCACCTGAAGTCCTTAGAGTCAGTGTTTAAGAAGTATGCGCGCTCACGTAAGAGAAATCGAACAACTCAACAACCTGTATGTAATAGGTGTTTTTGGGTTTATGAGTACACTTTTCATTATTCTAAATAGTTATCCCACCACGATTACTTTAAATCACTAATGTCTCCTTAACTTAGTTTCTTTAATCTAAGTTAAAATTTGTAATACCTGGTTTCCTTATTGACCATTAATAATTACCATTCACACATGATAATTTAAATATTTATCGAGGTTAATTCCATTACGAACCACCACCATCGCATCATTTCTTATATTTCCTTTAAGTTAAATAGAAACATATAGAGAGTATCCATATGAGATTGTGAACCTAAATCAATAAAATTCGATATATGGGTAACACTATGATTTTTAAATAAGTTCATGATCTAGAGAGAGAAAAAGTGGTAGTTTTATAAAATCCCCATGCACTTCTAATTACCCTTACCATCCTTGCTCCTAAGTTCACCCTAAAACTCCTTGTTCAAAGAGATTAGGTTTTTGCCACCCTAGGACCAGCGAACCTTTAGGTTCGTTGTCCATAGGGTTCGACTAAGTAGAAAGGGTTCGGCCCAAAGTAAAAGAAGGTTCGGGACACCTTAAAGGTTCGGTGAACATGCAAGTCGGCCAAAGGTTCGCTGGCCAAGAGTGCATGGCAGGGTTCGGTCAGAATAGCTTCGGCCATGATGGTTCGTGGCTCTCAACTTCAACAGGGTTTGGCTAGGGTTCGCTTGAGGGGGTTCCACAACACAGCTTCACTGCATGTAGCCCACGAACCCTTAGGTTCGTAGTCATGTGGCTAACTCCCAAAAGGTTCGGTCCCAACACAACCTTAACAGGTTCGTTGCAACCATGGTATAGGCTCGTTGCAGGGTATGATACAGGTTCGTTGCAGGGTATACCAGGGTTCGCTGCAGGCTTAGGGTTCGGCCAACCCAAAATAGGTTCGCCCGACCCTCAAGGGTTCGACCATGAGCCGTCCTTCGACCCAACAGCTCCTGCATCATCGCCTTCAACATTTCGAGAGTTGTAAGGTCGTCTAGGTCTTCCCATGTCTCAATAATAACTAGATTAACACCACCCAAATTCCTAGAACTCGATTTAAGTGAGTATCCATACTAAATAGGGTTTTCACCCAAAAACCGAAAAGTAACCGAATTTCTTACCTTCAAATCGCGATCAACAGATGGTTTCTTAGTATCCTCTTGTTCTCCTCGATCACCCGAACGCGTAGGCGCCAAGATCCCGCGATTTCGTTGAGAAACGAAGGAGTTATGGTAGAGAGAAGATCTAGAGAGAGAAAGTGGCGTTGGAGGTGTTCTAGAGAGAGAAATGAATGAGAAGAAATGAAGAAGATGAGGTAGGCTTCATCCTTTATACCTCGCGTGTTTCCCCGGTGCTCGGTCTCGTTTTTTTTTTATCGTAGAACATCTTTAAAACATTAAAGTGTTTAAGTGATCATATTTCATTTTTAATTAAAATAAAGTCGTTTAAATAAAATATTCCCGTTTATTTTTCGCTAAATCAATTAATTAATAATTAAATATATTCGAATCGATTCAAGTTGTGATTCCTAATAAACGTTTTAAGTTTCCATTTATTAATTTAATATCGTTCCATATTATTTAATTTATCTCGTCGAAACACGTTACTCGCGTACGTATTCGTAAAGATCGTCACCTTTACAAATCCAACGCTCGTACCGTATTTCGATTCGATCTACGATTTATTGAATATCGTTTCAGAATATTCTTCCTAATAATTATATTCGTGTGAATCGTCATCCACGCGAATACATTATTAAGTTAATATTTCTGAATTAATATTCGCGTTTAAATAATGATCGTAACCTCACATCGCGTAACTATTTCCCATTATTTATTAACTTTAATATTAAACTCCCAAACCAAAACCCACTAAACCAAGTCACTGACACATCCATGATAGACCGAAATATGCATATGTATAGGGCATATGCAGAGGTAGATCGCAACCTCCCCTACACCGTCCCACCGCTATTTCGATAAACCATGACCATGTGTCCTTGACTACGTTTAGTAACCAGACTCTAACAAACTCCCAGTTCCATCCCAATCCATTTTCATTCCAAACCAATAATTCATAATCAGTATAACCATCTGCGATAAACTCTCTGGTTCTGTTTAGTTGAGTTACAACTAAACTTCTCATGGTTTACGCGTATAATATGTGTTATAATCATGTATACCAGCAACAGTGATAATCATCAATATTATCAATAAAAATTCATTATCATTAATAGCAATAAGTTTTAGATCGTAACAGTACAATCGTACGGATGTACGGACAACCTAAAGTACAGTGATGTTACAAGGACGAAAACAGTTGTTGACTTGCTTTGCCATATTGGCAGCCTGCGCACACGATGCTTTTGTCTACCTCCAGCTTTGGTAGTCCAGCTACAAGCTCTTTCTTGATCATCAACCCCAACTTGTCATACCCAACATGACCTAGCCGATGGTGCCAAAGATCTGCGTTTTGACTACCTTTCGTCTTCTCAACATAGGCTGATTCCGCAGATAGCACATACACAGAATTATTTTTGTGTCCCTGAAGTATTGGTGTAGATGAAGTGTTGAACTCCTTATACACCTTTACATCTTTTGGGCCGAAGACAACAAAATAATCGTCATTAGTAAGTTGAGGTACCGACAATAAGTTCTTCTTCATCCCCGGAACATGATAAACATTGGTAAGCTTTAATTCAGCCTTCTGGTTTTCTGATGGAAAAAGCACATCACCAATATGAGATATGGAGTACCTCGAATTATCGGCAATAACAAAGACTTTACTTCCCTCATACTTAACCAGGTTTGACAACCTCTCCTTGTCGCCAGTCATATGGTTGGTGCATCCAGAATCCAAGATCCACTCGTCCAGCTTATTACGCCGTTTCTCGGATACAGTTGCTTCACATGAAAAAACCACGTCTTCTACATGTGCCATGAAGGCTTCAGCATCCCAGTTCTCTTCTTCTTGAACGATTGCTGAATTTCCCTGATCAAGAGCCTTGGATCGACAATCTTTCGCCATGTGTCCCTTACGACCACATTTATTACATCGGTATGGAAACTTCTTGTGATTTCTTGGCTTACTGCTACCTGATCCCTCACCCTTGTCAACATCCAAGATTTTCTTATCTTGATCATTGGACCTATCAGAACGAAATGAGTTTCTGTTATTGTTGCGAAACTTACCTTTCCCTTTTACTTTAGCCGCATATAGAGCCTCGGCTTCTGTTTTCGCAGAAGCACTTATAGACATGTCACCCAACTGCTTGGCTAACGCTTCTTGGCCCGTGAAAAGATTCTCAAATTCACCTAAGGTCGGTTGAGTTGGCCAACCTTGAACGGCTGCTACAAAGCTGTGAAAACCAGGCTTGAGGCCGTGAATAATAATCCTCTTCATTCTCGAATCACCAATTTTCGCATGTGGATCCAACTCTCCGATCTCTCTGCATAATGTCTTTACTTTATGAAAGTATTGCGGAACCGTCAATTCCTTCTGAGAAACCGAAAGTAATTCGTTTTCCAGAATCTGCAGCTTCGTATCATTCTTCTTTGAGAACAATATTTTGAGAGAGTCCCAGGCTTCCTTCGGTGATCCAGCTTCTCTGATATGATCAAGTAATTCTTCCTCCACCGTCGTCTTCAACACAAACAATGCTTTCCCAGCCTTGATTCTCCACTTCCTCAAGACACCTTGCGCATCGTCTCTAAATGGTGGTTCAACGTCACCTCCATCAACAACATCCCACAGATCTTGTCCTTGTAGATAAGAACTGATGCAGGTCGCCCAGGTATTATAATTCTGATTGTTGAGTTTCTTGACGCCACCGATAAGTTGCAATTCCGACATGATGAAGGTTGGCTCTGATACCAATTGATGAATAATTGGCAATCGATCAATCAGAGAACACAACCAAGAATACACAAGAAAGGCAAAAAGAAACACTTAGAAACACTTACACAGGCCGAAACCGTTTTCTGATATTGATAATTCAAAGAACAACGATTACATCAAAAGGAAATACCACTACTACGTTTACGAAAATAAATGAGAGAAACTAGGACCCATTACTGCACTAAGCATAACTAACATTTGACCAAATCTAATTTGACTAATTCAAAATAAACAAACTGGAAATTAAAATGACAATACAAAAACTTGTCTTCATCACCCATGCACACGTCCATGCTACCCAAACATATGCATGTGTATGATATTGCACTTTACAGGTTTTTCCCTAAACATTTGGTCTATTAGTTTTAAAATTTTGTAATTGTAGTAAAAGATTTGGTTTACGTGTTTCACAAAAACCAGTCGTAAAAAATGGACCAAACTGCATGCTTCTGTGTAAAGTTGATGATTTAGTTGACATTTAATAAAAAAAAAAGTTACATTTTAGCCTTGCAGTGTCATTAGCCATCTCAAACCGTAAAAACACCTAGGTTTGATTCGTTTTTATTTTTAACAAACACAAAAGGCTAACCCTAGAAAACCAAAACCTAGAAACTTAATCTCTAAAACCAAACCGTTGATAATGGTTCGGTTTTGATTTTTATTATTTAAAAGCCGTTATTAACGATTCCACCTAAAAACTAAATCGCGAACACCCATATTTTGCAACATCAAACACCCGATCATACTTCCAAGACTAAAAACGCTCAGTAAACCAAGTATTTATTAATCTGATCAATATGTTCATGGTAGGGTTTGCAGAAAAAACTCAGACAACGAGGAAATGAAGCAGCAGGGGGAATTGAGGTTCCTAAGGGTGGTTGCCGCCCCCTGCCGCCGATGATTTTCCATCTGCCACCACAATCAACAACCCTTTCCTCAAGTTTCTTTTTTCTTTTTTTTTTCTTCCAAACAGGTGTTGTTGAAATGCTAAATTAGTAATCAAACAAACTACAATCGCAGGCATTCGCAGCCATTAGAACCCTAATCCAACCATACTTCCTTCACTGAAATCTATGAGGCGGTGATGATTAGTGTCTGTCCTGTTGTCTGAGTAAATCGAGCAAAGTTTGAGATTCACCGTATCTTGGCGGGGCAGATCCGGAGGTTTCGATGTAAGAATTGAAGCTTCTGGTTGTATTTGCAGCCATGGCGGTTGGATCCTCTTTGCTTGATCCCTGTTTACAGATCTGAGCCTCGTTGTTGATTTCCTATGTTATTCTTCTGCTGGATTTTGATTTGATTTTTGATACTTCATCGATTTCAATAATTTTAAGAGTGCAAAATTACGGATCTGATCGTTTCAAGTGTTGGACGCTTTCGATTGTTTAGATTCCGGCACCATTTTTTTTAAGTTCTAACTCTACAAACTTAAATCAATACGAAACTAACGTTTGAAATTATGTGTTTAGCATGGTGTGTTTGATTACTTGATTTAAACAAAATGAAGGTTTAAGATTGTCGAAACTAAGCTTATGTAATCTTTGTTACAAAATTTGTGTGTCACATATCAATACGATTGTCGTGAAAAAAAGTGGACTATAACTATTAGTTATCATGTATAACAAATGAATACATTATCAACATTGATGACAACATCACAACTTCTTCGATTCGCTAGTTCACGGGTGGAAAAATTATAGATCAGAATGGAGATTCAATTAGATGATGGATACAATGATTTTCTGGTTGGCTATTCATGTCATTTGATTGTTTGATTTATTTGAGTTGTAAAAGAGAAGTGCTCGGTGTTTGAAAGGTTTAAATGAAACACAAAGTACTGTTGATACTCTTTAATCATTCAAATGACCGCTAATTAGATTTAATTCCATATTGATTATTAATGATCTCTGATTGTCAGTTACCAAACTAACAAGTTGGTAGTTATTGTATCGAAATTCATACGGTATTCAATTTTTCTTTGTAACAACCGTGAGTTTCATTTAATGGGAAATTCCTGATCTTGATTCTTCAGTAGTCTTTCCGTCCAAAATTCCAAGTCTTGACTCTTGAATATCTAATTTTTTTTAACGGTAATTTGGACCACTGACGGGTCATAAACCCATCCGATCATATCCATACCCAATAGAAGGAAACCCATAATAGGTGAGAGAAAACCCCTTAGCTCAACAAAAACCCTTATTTTTTCCATGTCAGGACTTGAACCTGTGACTTCCCCAATATTGAAGCCACATGGTACCTCCGTCAACCAGTTAAACTAAGGATCATTGGTTTGAATATCTAATTAACTTTGTTTAAGTTATTATGTTAATTACTCATAAATTAAGATTAAATTAATATATACACACATATATGTATCTTGCTGATGTTATATTTTCTATGCATGACAAAAAGAACGGGTTGAATAACAGGTTTAAACGTCTATAAAATTCTTCAATCAAGCTTGTATTCCCTTCAGATGAGTTGGTAGGATAGCTTCAAATACTTTAGCTATATCCTCCCTTACTATCACTTGTAATTTAGTGAGATGTTCTTCTTCATAACCTAACCCCTCTAGGTTGTGTTCATCAACCATTTTATGACTGAGAGGGTCGTGATAGTTTTTAAGCAATATTAGTTTGAGTTTAAATAGGACGTTTTAAAAAACATTAATGTAGATCATGTTAAAATAAGTGGTAATGAAAGTATGAAACAAATAGTTTATTTTAATGATTATATCATCAAATACATCATTAATGATTCCTACCAATTTGAATCCATTATATTCACAAAGTTTTTAAGTGATCCATCTTGACTCACATTGTGTTAAAATGTTATTTATTTTAACTCATTTACTATCATAATGTTACTCATTTTTAACCTAAAATATATCATGTGTTTACCCAAATCTACCAATTTATATTGCTATGAGTAAAGATTACTAATGTCTAGTTTTGATTCTAATAAGTATATTATCATTATAATTTTTTTTACATATTAGTATTGAATTTAAAATGCCTAAATTAGAACAGTTATTTCATAATCAGATTTCAACTACAAATCAATAAAATTTTAATTATTTATAATCTTCGAATGTAAAAATAATGATGATATTAGGAACCTATAAATAGGTTTTCTTTGTGGGCAGAATTAACCAGTCATGATCTCCCTTCCCATTCTCTGCATGCCCATTTTCTTTCTTCATTTCCTTCAAACTCCCTTTGAGAGTTTCTCATTTTCTGAAACTCCACATGGGAAGAAATCATGTTTTAATCCTATAAACATGTAAGTTTATTTTTTTTAATTAATTCTTATCATTATTATTTTGCCTTAAAAACATAATACTCTGAAAAAATTTAAGAACACGCAACCTATGTTTTCTGATCAACGAGTTTTTTTTTATGTGTTTACGATTTATTTTTTGGATGCAAGATTAAACAAGATATGATCAGGGAGTTACTCATTGGTTTCCTGTTGATTCATTCATCTCTCGCCAAACATGGTTACACCATCGACAACAAACCTCCAAGACGGGCACGGTTGCAAGGGACTCCTGGTCCGGGTCCAGGCCCGGAAAAGAAATGGCTAACTTTGCACGGTAACACCACCATTCTCGCTTATTCATTCGCCATTATCATTATCATGCCATTATAACATAATTTAATCTATTACAAGCCTGTTTTCGTGTGTATGTTTAGGTAGGGAGCCTTTGGTGATAGCCCAAGGCGGATTCCCAGGGCTATTCCCAGATTCATCCGGTGCAGGATATGCTGCAGCTATAGCAATGAGCGTGCCCGGTACCCTTAAGTATTGTAACCTGCAACTCACGAAAGATAATTTAGGAATTTGTCTTGCTGATGTAAAGCTCGATAACTGCACGAATGTAGCTACCAAGTTCCCGAAGCAGCAACGCAGATACAACATTAATGGACATGATGTTGATGGATGGTTCTCTCTTGATTTCACCATCGATGAGATAATAAAGGAGATAAGTTGTAAGTCTTGCTCTAGCTAAACGTCTATTCGATTTCATAACATCTTAATATTGTGGTTGTGTTTCTTGCTGATGCGCGGTAACAGTGTTGCAGAATATCTTCTCAAGAGCAAGTGTTTTTGACTCAGTATACCCGCCCCTTTCACCTGACAGTGTTTTCGGGATAGAACCGATAGGCAAACTATGGTTAAATGTTCAGGTGGGTTAGCATACGAGTCACACATTCCATAAGCATTACATACTTTAGTTATGAAAACAAACACAAAGAACATTGTTCTTAGTCTTTTTTTAACAGAAACACTGAATTTTTTATAGGCAAGTTTTGCCTTTATTATAGGTTTAAACCCACAATCTCTTGGTTTATTCTTATCTATGTGTTGTTTTGTAGAATGATGCGTTCTGGAGCTCACATCAGTTAAGTGTAATACGATACATCGACGATTCCAAGGAATTCTTTGTTGCAGATTACATCTCATCACCGGAGATTGGTTTCTTGAAAGCCGTAGGAACAAGCAAAACCTTGGACCCAACAAAAACCAAGTTTGTTTTCCGGTTCATGACACCCGACGAGGTCGAGCCTACTTACAAGGAAACATACGGCACCCTTGTGAAGAAGCTTGCAATGATCAAGACATTTGCATCTGGAATTCTTGTACCAAAAGACTACATATGGCCCGTTGGCAAAGACGGATATCTTAAGACTGCAACAACCCTTGTTGCTGATGCTCACAGAGAAGGCCTTGCAGTGTATGCCTTGGGTTTTGCATCTGATGTATTTTCAAGTTATAATTACAGTTATGATCCCGCCATTGAGTACCTGCACTTTGTCGATAATTCACAATTTGCTGTTGATGGGCTCGTTACAGAATTCCCAGGATCGGCTTCAAACGCTATCGGTAAGAGTAACGTTCTTAGTTGTTTGGGTCGGACAGATCAGTGTTTTTAGAGGTTTGAATGTTGTAACAGTTCAGTTTACAGTAAGACAGTATAAAAAATATATATATATTTTTAAAAACAATGATTTAAGTATAATACTTTACACAGTTACATACATGTCTCAATATTTTTTGAAGAGTTAATTACAATGATCACCTCAGTGATTTTGGCACATTAACAACTGTGAATACTAATGTATAAAAAAGTACACGTTTGTGATTTGTGTCTTCAATTTTGGAACTGAGTTTAGCCAACTTTTGTTAATTTTTTGTTAAATTGGGGGTCACTGACCAAAACACCCTTTTGACTATTTAAAAAGTCACAGGGCATTATGGTCACTTTCTCTTATTTAACAAAATTTAACCACAAGGCCATGTGTAGTGACGGGTGATGGAGGCGTGAGAGGGGTGGGCCACCCTCCATCACCCCATCATCACACACAATACCATTACACATTGGGGCGTGACCACCCTGTGGTGGCAAATCCGTGAGGGCCTTCACGCCGTGAAGGAGAAGAAATGGGAGAAGAAAGGGGAAAAAAGAAGGGTGAGTGGTATTGCTTGATTATGTGACGCCTACGTGTAGTGATGTGGGCTTGATGACTACACATGGGCACATGGCCTAACACATGGCATCTACGTCGATTGGTATGTACCACTACACATGGCCTAAAACCTTAAACTTGTTACTTTTTACTTAATATGAAATCCATGTAATTTACGTTAACCATAGGCACAATCCATGTAATTAAATCTTTTTTAAATATGAAAAAAAAAAAAACATTTGAAAGACTGTTCAAATTATCTTTAACCGGGAACTAACTCACCTGCTTGGATTTAGACGGTTGGACCAACTTCAACAATTTATGAAAACCGTACTCATAAGTCTGTATAATGGCAGCCTGTTTAGCACAAACTCCAAATCCGGGACCGAAGGTGGCAAATGCGTTGATCATATCTCACAATGGTGCGAGTATGGATTACCCCGGGTGCACCGATCTTGCATACACGAAGGCGATCAGTGATGGAGCAGACATAATCGATTGCAATGTTCAGATGACAAAAGACGGTGTGGCGTTTTGCTTGGATTCAGCTGATCTTTTAGGAAAAACTAACGCAGCAATGGCGTTCATGGATCGATCAACTACCATCCCCGAAATTCAACCAAAAAGTGGCGTTTTTACGTTCGTTGTCACCTGGACCGAGATCAAATCCGTTAAGCGTGAGTAGTTTTCTCTTCCTGTGTAATCGAATCGAATGTAAACCATTTTTTTTTTGTTTTACTTATTTTCACTTGGTTGTAGCCTTGATACAAAACCCGTTTCAGTCTGGCGGATTGTTACGAAACCCTAAATCAAAGAACGCCGGGAAATTTCTAACGCTACCGGAGTTCTTGGATCTCGCCAAGAAGAATTCATCAACCGGTATTCTCATCGGAATTCAAGTAAGTTTTTAACACCACTGGAGTTTCTAAACGAATTGATTTCTGATATCATCATTCGATCATATATAACACAGCACGCTGCTTACCTAGCATCGAAAAAGGGCCTTGACATCATCGGATCCGTCAATGCTGCACTCAAGAACGCGAAATTGGATCCAAACCAGCAAGTTTTGATCCAATCCGACGATACTTCAGTGTTAGAAAAGTTCAAGGCGTCGTCTCCGGCGTGCCGGAGAGTTTTGTTATTCAGCAAGCCAATCAGCCATGCTCCAAAACCGGTGACGGACAACATCAAGAAGTACGCCGATGCGGTCAATGTGGTGAAGGAATCGATTGTTCAGGAGAGTAAGATCTTCTTCTCCACCGGATCGACGAAAATTGTTGAAGAAATGCATGCTGCAAACATCTCTGTGTATGTTTCGGGATTCTCGACGGAGACGCTAAGCATGATGCTCGATTTCTACAGCGATCCGTACATCGAGCTCATTTCGTTCCTGGCGGAGGGTATCGACGGCGTAATCACCGACAATCCGAAAACCGCAAGTGCATTTATGAGTAAGTAATTCTAAACGTGAATCAGTTGTTCTAATTTCATTTCTATTTAGATTTCTAACCGGTAGTGGCACGACAGGGAGTCCATGTGTCGATCCAAATAGCACGGCACCATTCGTATTCAATCCGATTAAACCTGGCGATTACCTAGCTCAAGTTGAGCCGGCGGTTTTGCCACCGTCGGCACCGCCACTGCCGCCGCTTCAGGTGTCGGATGTAGTAGATCCGCCGTTGCCTCCGGTGAATGTTTCGGCACGAAAAGAAGGGAGTGATTCCGGCGAGAACGGAGGTAGTAATTCGTCGAAATCTGGTGACCGGAGATTAGTTGATGTGGTGACGATGAGCTTATTGTTGATTGAATTGGTGTTAGTAATTGGGTTGATTTTGTGTTAATATTTTAGTGAGACTGAAATGGTGTTTAATTTTAGGCGTACGTGTTTGTAAATTGTTAGTGAAAACTGAAAAACAGGATTAAGATTAACATGTTATTTTAATTGTGGAACATAATTCAATTGTGTTAGAAGCAGATATGATAATCTTATGTTTGAACCTTTGGAACGTAAGAACGTGATTAAGTGTCCTTCGTATTATCGAGCTCGAGCCGGTTTAGTGTCAGTAGGATATATCATTACAATGCTTAAAATTGAAGAAATGTACTAGATTTAATGATGTATTTCACTAACTGAAGCTCGTTACAAAGCAGTTGACGATTAATTAATGTGATTTGAAAGCGATTTAAATGTCTGTATCTTCACTCTATAAATGAATTCTTCTCAATTTCATATATAGTTCATTAGTTCTTGCATTTGATTAGTGTTGAACAATTCGTAAACAAGTTTAATGTTAAACGACAAACACAAACAAGGCCTCGTTTGTATATGTTCGTACATGTTGCATTCGTATTTTTCACTCTTTTATGCCAAAAAAAAAAACTTATGATTGCTTAAATGAGCCTATTGATATAAAGGGAAACCAAAATCACTGAGACTTGAGAGGTATAATTTTAGGTTTTAGATTATTGACACGTTTACTCAATTGCTCTTTCAACTCACATAATTGGACTCAACATTAAGAATTGCCATGCGGAACAAATCAATGCTGTTAATGTGTATGTAAAAGAAAGTCATTTTGCTTAAGTAATCCTTCATTTATATTTATTTTCTTAAAGGATAATGTGGATTTAAGTCGATATAAATTAAAATTGTAAAAATGTAGAGTTTTTTTTTTTTCAATTGAGTGTTGGTAAAAAAAAATAATTTACCAAAATAGTTGTGTTTAATTTATTTATTTACAATTAATTTATTATATATTTTTAATTTCATCAACATATTATCATAATTAGTTGATTCAAAAAAAATTTAAAAGTATTATAATATGTTGATTGAATTAAAAAATAGTTAAAATAAAAAAAACCACAGCTAATTAAATATTTTTCAAATCACCCATTTTGATAAATAATTTTCACCTTCAACCACTTAAAAAAACTCTAAAAATGCAATGTATTAGTTAAATAAAACCCAAATGAGTGAAATCAATTTTTGGAATATGATTTGTGACTTTTTACTGTTTTCATGTAATACTTTTACATATATATTTAATTCTTTTTTAGTTTTCCAAATATATTTTAATCTCTTTTTAAAGTATTATTAGAACAAGATTTTTTGAAATGCGCAATAATCGATTTAAAATCCTAGGTTTTTTAAATAATTAACGTCGTAAAAAAATGTAAGTAATTAAATATTTAAATGGCAGGTTCGTTAATATTCTACTTAATTAGTTTAATAAACGATTTTTTTTTCTTAATCTAAATTATCAACTTTTATTCACATAATCACTCAAAGAAAAAAAAAAGAAAGAAAAAGAAATGAATGCTACATATCTATTGACCAGATTTCATAGGTAAAAAATCTTTCTATTCTAATAAACAAAAATAATTTTTGACACTTGTCAAATTCTCATGCTTGTATTGCCACTTGTCATTTTTTTACTAACTTATTCAATTATCTATCCTATTAATGAATCACATTATCTCCTATTGAATATTTATAATATTAATGAGTTAAAATATTATTTGTCTTTTTTCATGCAAGAAAATAGTTTTTAATACTTTAAAACTCAAATACTTTTATTAAAAATCACACTTAAAAAAGTTTATAAAATATGAAATTTTCTAAACAATTATTTTTTTTAAAGTAAGAAAAATATTTTGAGTTAGTATCTTTAGAAAATAAAAGTTTAATAAAAAACAATTTTTAAAAAATTAAATAAACTATAAATCATAGTTTTTAAATAATAGAATTTTGTAAACAAATGATGTTTCTTAAAAAAGAAATGCTTAAAAACTAATTATTTTAAACCAAAAGTTGTTAAAATGTTAGGAAAAATTAAACTTTAGTTATTTATATTTAATGATATTCCAAATTAAGTAATCAAATTTTAATAATTACACAAATTGTACATTATCTTCTTGATTTGTAAAAATTAGTTTTTGATAGAAAATTAATGAATTTTTAACATCAATTAGTTTAAGAATCTTTATTCTTACAAAACAAATATGTCACGTATTATTTCTTTAGTTAATAAAAATTTTAATTATTATTTTTATTAGTAAAAATACTCATTAATATTTAATTTTATTAATTTATAACAAAATATTTTATAATTTTTAAATTTTTATTACTAATTATTTAATATTTTATACTCAATCCGTGTAATACACGGGGTAATAATCTAGTACTCATATAAAATATAACTGGTAAAAATATCAAAATTATTTATTTAATAAAAATAAAATAAAAAACTGAGTGATAGTTGCAATTTTGTTAATTTCTTTTACAATGTGTCGAGTTAAAAACATAAAAAATGCTAGTTAAAACGAAAATGCATAACCCAAACCCGACCCGGCTTCCAACAAAACGGTGTTCTGTTCGTCTGAAATGTGAAAATCATTCATTCGTTCAGTTAAAATATTCCAGTGGGACACAATCAGCACGAGTATGCTGTCGGTGATCACCCATATCTTCTCAAATTAAACGCATATCGACAATTGAAGATTTGACTTTCACACATTAGATCTCACATAGCTATTCGATCAAACAGCAACAGAGATCTATAGAGCGAGAGAGATGACGAGGAGATCTGGATCATGTTTGAGGTGTTGTCTGGTGATTTTCGCTGTGATTTCAGCACTTTGTGTATCTGGGCCAGCTCTTTATTGGAGGTTAAAGAAGGGTTTCAATTTGAAATCAAGCTCTTCAATTTCTTGCAGTCCGTGTGTCTGTGATTGTCCTCCTCCTACCTCCCTTCTCAAGCTTGCTCCTGGTAATCAAGTCATATAATTTCATACTTTTAATTAGCTCATGTGATTGATTGATTGATTGATTAGAGTCTGTTTGATTTTAGGGAATTGGAGAATTAGGGTAAAACCCATCTTCCTTTTTGTATGATTGATGCAAATTTCCCCAATCTTAATATAATTATCATCATTTTTCTGTTTGATTAGGCTGTGTATCGTAGGGGAATGTTATGAATTTTGAGTTCTAATTGAATCAAAGCAAACTGTTGTAAGTTGTTCAGTGTTAGATAACTAGGGTAAAACCCTTCTTCATTTTTCTATTAGTTAGTGCATAATTTCCCAGTTTTGATGTGATGAACTTTGTTTTCCTGCTTGACTAACCTGTATTTGATCTGAGATTTCTAAAGATTTTGAGTACTCCAAGTTCTTATTTTGAGGAAAATCTCTGTTTATTGTGGTGTGTATGGAGTTGATTATTTTGTAAATAATATGATTAAGCTAGAATTTTTAGAATGCTGCAGATTCACTTCACTTTTGTGGTGAAACATTACAAAAATTGATTGGGATGATTGTACTATTAGTATATAGTCTCCAAGAATCTGTATAACTGGATTCAAAAATTAATTCTTGTTTCTTTTCATGTATTGCAGGTTTGGCCAATCTTACAGTTACAGGTACGCATTCATCCTTTACGGTTTATATATTTTGAATCATGATTATATGTGAAACAATCTGAAAACTGATACAATGGAACCTTTTGATTTCTTTCATAGTACTACCGGAACACATAGATGATATCATTCTTGTTTCTAGTAGAAACATCTCATGTTGAACTTTATATGAAGTTGATATATCTATATAATTTTTATTTCAAAAACTTGGATCCGATTTAACAATATAACTAATTTTTGCAATGAATCCTTCTATGTATGCATTAAGTTATTTTAGTTTTGATGTTTACCAGCTTATTAATTATGCATGTTTTGAAAATCATATCAAGGCAAGGATCATTGTGTATCATATGCTCTACTGGTTCTTGCTCCGTAACTTAAACTTTCAAATCAAAAGAACTGCTTCCTATACTTGCTTGTACATCATGAATCAAAACTTGTACAATTACCCTTACTTCAGTAACCTATATACTAATTTCATCACCCAAAATCCAGATTGTGGGAAAGATGACCCAGATTTGAAAGAAGAAATGGAAAAACAATTTGTGGATTTACTGTCAGAAGAACTAAAACTGCTAGAAACAGTGAATGAAGAACACACGCGCCATATGAATATCACATTTGGTGAAGCAAGACGAGTAGCATCACAATACCAACAAGAGGCTGAAAAATGCAACACAGCTACCGAAACATGCGAGCAAGCAAGAGAACAAGCCGAAGCGTTAATGAGACAGGAAAAAAAGAGAACTTTGTTGTGGGAAAGAAGAGCTAGACAACTTGGTTGGGAAGGATAATAATATTACTACCAAATATATAAATATATTTTTCCTTTCTATTATTCGGGTTACTTGAATCGGGTTTCTTAATTGTTATCGGTTTTGTACTTTAGCTACTTTCAATGATTTTGTTAGCAGGGGAGCCAAATTTGCCCTTGTGTTATCAATCAAGTTTCATGATTGAAATGTTGCTTCAGGATTTTTTTACTTTTTATTTTGAAGTAAAAATCAAGGTAAAAGTTAGAAAATGGGCGAAGCCATGCATATGCAAATTTATTCTACTTTTTAGATAACATAGTTGTGACAACAATTTTTATATCCTTAATAATTAGCTGGTTAACCGTTCATGTGTTGCATCGGACATTCCGTCATGATCTCAAACGTTAAAATGAAAATATGATTTTGAATATCAAAACCCACATAAAAATAAAAATACAATTTGTAACAGTTGTCTCATGATCTCAAATGTTAAAACGAATACATGATTTTGAATATTAAAAGTTAAAACCCACGTAAAAATAAAATTTGTAACAATTGTCTCTCATCATTAAACGTGTAAAAGCAAACGTCAAAAAAAGTGTTTGCAAAATTGTCGTCTATTAAAAGTTATCTTTGGGTAAAACATTGAAGGAATTGAAATTTTATTCACCAAAACTGTTAAAGATATTTCATTTAAATAATAAAATAAAAGAAGCTAGAATACGTTATATGAGTACAGGTTTGGTTTGAATAAATTTATGCAATAAGTAAAACTAAAAGTAACCACATCGTGTCATCGTACTTTGAAGTTTGAATATCGAAAATTGATAAAAATAAAGTCACAAAGACACATTCAATTCAGAATTCTTGAAATAGATTAAACAACCAAACAAATCAAATTCAATTACGTCTCGCTAAAGTAGACGTATCATAATAATAAAAGTTATAAAAAGACTGTTTTTCAAAAGACCATCAGCTCAAAAGTGTCGCATTAATATTTATTATTATTATTAACTAACTTATTTAATTTATTCGTACATTAATTAATATCAGACAAGTTGCATGTGATTTTTTGATCTTGAAAGCAATATGGAACTCCTCTAAACTTACAGGGCCATGCGTATGTTTGAAGTATGATATATAACATGTTGACACTTTCTTTTATATGATATTACTTACTTACTTTAATTAATCGTTGTAACAAATAATTTTGTGACTTGCGAAAACGACGAGGTGAATGCATATCTCTTTGAATATGATTTTTGTTGTCAAATCAATAGTTGTAAAAAAATATTTTCTTTCAAAGTCGGATGCAATATGTTTGGGATGGGAAGTTGACTGATAGTTTTAGTTTTATTAGATTTTTGACCACTTCTTGCATGATTAACTCAAATATTATTAAAAGTTAACTTTATTAAAATAATAATAAAAAAATTTGAAAATTTAACCTTATCTTACGCAATATATGATGCAAATAAAATGTTAGAAACATATATAAAATTATAAAAGGTTATCAGCATAAAATAACACGGGGTATTAATTACTTGTATATATTTGACGGTGCATACGACTTGACCTGGCTAATTTATTTAAGATGGCTCTTAAGATTGACTATAGTCTAAAGATTTATATTACTTCTAACAATTATACCTTATTATCATTTTTCACTATTTTCTCAGTTATTAGTATTTTAACTAATATTAAACTTTAATCCTATTTCATGTTTTTACATTTCATAAGAACATTGTATCTTTCCAATATACTTGTCATATCATTTTGGAGTTGGAGGTCTTTTTCTTATTTTGTTCTTTAAAATAGATGTATGATTTGTCAAGTCACCTTACCTTAAACCTATCAATAGTTTTGTTATAGATGAAGTGTTATTAGGTATGATTTTTGTATTCCAATTGTAGTTATACCTATATATGTTTGTATCTATAACTAATTTTATATATAACAAAAAAAAACATATACTTTTATTTATTTTTCATAATTCAACATTTTGGTAAATAAAATTTATAAACAATAGGTTCACAACTCACGTGTCTAGTTAAGTTTAATATATGAAAATCAGGTTCAAACTCAGTTTATCTTACGAGTTGTTTAGCAACTAACTTTTTTTTAAGAATAAGAGGTCTAGATAATTCAACAAATGTTTTTAGGTTAATTATTAAGAGACTTGTTAACTAATTCAGATATGTTGTTAACCGTTAATTGATTAATAAATAGTCTTTTAACAAAATTATTAAAATACTCTCAAATAACTCTTTAATAAAATATGTGATTTAAGTTCGTGTTAACTAGAGGGCTTCTAGCATAGTGGTAGCCCTTGACTTCTCTTATGAGAGGTATTGGGTTGGAGTCTCACCTAGAGCAAATATTGCTCTGGGTTGAGCCAGGGGTTTTCCTAGTTGTAGGTTTCCTGGACGGGCAGGTCAGGTCACCACGCTCTGTTATTGGGACGAAATGGTGATCTATTTGCCAGAGTGATCTCGGTTGACCGAGCGTTTGCTGTTCAAAAAAAGTTCGTGTTAAGTTTAGCTTCTCTCGATTGACTAGTTTTTTTTTTTTGAAAGGCAAATATTATCTCCTCCTAAATTACTCCACACTAATTACACCACTGCATAGGTTAGAACCCATGACCTCTCATTTTAAAAGGCAAATCATCTATCAAGTGGTTTAGTCCCACATTGGCCGATTGACTAGTTTAAAAGTATTGTGGTTATTGTGGACATGCATGGGGAAGCTGGGTAAATATGTAATATATAGGGTGGTGTTAAACTCACACCCAAAAATAATGTCTGCACACCCTTCAAACGACCCGTAGTGGCCACTACGGGGCGTTTAGGTACGGATTGTACTATCTCGGTCAAACGACAGGTACCATGATTAGACCCAAACGCCCCGTAGTGGGCACTACGGGGCGTTTTTGTACGAGGTTCTGCAAAAGCTTCCGACATGTCAGTTGATTAGACCCAAACGCCACGTAGTGGTCACTACGGGGCGTTTAGGGTTAACCCTAAACGCCCCGTAGTGACCACTACGTGGCGTTTAATGTTTAAAACGTGACAAATAGGTTGCAACTTACGAATTCATCGGCCATATATACACACATACTGATTTACAATATTACGCATTCTCTCGAATCACTCTCCAAATACTTGAACCAGTTTCTCTTGTTTCGTTTAATAAATATCTACACTCTACAGCCGTGTTTTTTATTTGAAATATGTCTTGGTGGGACGGAGACTTTTTCTTTGGTCAATATTCCGACGTTTCGCGTGTGGCTGAAACATATCAGGTACGAAACTGTGTTTACTTGCTTTTATTGTTAATCAAATGACAAACTAATCATAATGTTTTTAAGGATGAGACTGGCGTGCAATCGTCTGAGGCGACAAATAGACCCGCATTGCCAGATCTTAACGAAGAGGTTGCGGGTCAAACTTCGTACTGGCAGTTTGATTTGAACCAGGAACCTTGCTATGATGAAGACGTTAATAGGGAATGTTACGGTGGTGAACAATCACAACCACCCCAAGTGGCCGTTAAAAAGGAAGAAGCTGACATTGTATACCAAAATATGGACTGGAATACCAATGAGGTAATATATTTTCACTTGTTTTTAGTTAGACGGACATTAGTTTAATGACAACATTGTTTTCAGATATTCATTTCTGTGGAGGAGTTGATGGCATGGGTGAAAACTAGAGCCCTTGATAATGGATACATCATAGTTACCGGACGATCTAAGAAAAAGAAGGGGACTGATGAGGTCAACAAAATCTGGCTTGTGTGTGATCGTGGTGGTGAACACAATAGTACAGCCATCTTAAGGCGTACCGGTAGCAAGAAAATCGGGTGTCCTTTTAAATTAATAGGGATATACGACTCTGATTCTTATGGTTGGAAGCTTCAGGTCAGAAACGACCAACACAACCATGAACCTGCTCAAAATCTTGAGGGGCACCCGTTTGTTAGAAGAATGTCCGAGCAGGAACAAAACATGGTGCACCATCTGACTGAGCAACACATGGACCCACGCAACATACTTTCCAGCCTAAAGAAGCATAATCCCAACAACGTCTCCATCCGTAGAGACGTATACAATGTGCAGCATAAATTTAAAAATAAACAAAAAATCGGATCAACCCCAATGCAGGTCTTAGAGAACCTGCTACATACTAAAAATTACGTATACTTTACTCGGGAAAACTCTGAAACGAATGTCGTGGAGGAGATTTTCTTTTGTCATAAAAAATCATACACTTGGTGGCGTGCGTTCCCACATGTTCTTATGATCGACGCGACTTACAAGACTAACATGTACAATCTTCCTTTTGTACAGATAGTTGGTGTTACCTCAACACACCATACGTTTTGTATTGCTCACGCGTTCGTGAGTAAAGAAAAAGAGGAAAATTATCATTGGGTTCTAGAACGAGTAAAAGATATGCTAGATAAGTGTATGGAGCCCCGCGTGATAATAACCGACAGAGACCTTGCTCTGATGAATGCATGTCGTAAGGTCTTTCCGCATGCTTCCAGGTATTTATGCAGGTGGCACATAAGCGAAAATATCGCAAAACACTGCAAAGCGAGTTTTTCAGACGGTGACTGGAAAAAGTTTAAGGGTCGTTGGGGGAATTTGTGTGACTCTTCGTCGCCTGAAATTTACGACTACAACTATAACCGCCTGTACCAACAACTTGTCTCAGATAACCGTCAAAGTAAGCGTCATTCAATATCGTTATCATTATTTTTGGTAAAATTACGTTTTCGTATGTCATAGTTTTTTTTTATTTCAGGGGTTTTGAATTATGTGACTCAGACTTGGTTAAACCCATACAAAGACATGTTTGTCACAGCCTGGACTAACAGAACGCCTAACTTTGGTCAACGTACAACTAACAGAGTCGAGAGTCAACATTCAAACTTAAAAAGATATCTAAGAACCACTAATAACTCGCTTTCGACACTGGTAGGTTTTGTTGATCAAATGATAGAATTGCAGGAGGTAAACATGAAACATGGGTTTGAAACAAGTTTAATAAAGACAATGGGTCATCATAAAATACCCTTGTTTAATAACTTACGTGGCAAGGTTTCACATAAAGCTCTTGATTTACTACTTGATGAAATAAATAAGATCAAGGTTATGCGTCAAGGTAGTATGTCATGCGGCCACCAGTTGTGGACAAGTTGTGGCTTGCCATGTGCCTGTCGGATCTCAACATACGAAAATACAGGTATCAAATTACTGTAATCAATTCCTCTTTGTTTGTTTTTTACATTTTTTTGTTGTAAACTGACTATTTTCCTTTCATTTGTATACAGACACGATTATCCCGCTTTCTGATATAGACGTCTTCTGGACAAAACTTGACACTAAGTACCCGACACTTCTAGAAGACGAAGAAATCGACGTTGCAACACAAATGGGTCTGGTGACGCAGGAAATAAATTCAAAACCTGAGTCAGTGAAAAAGAGTCTGGTGAAAAAAATACTTTCGCAGGTGTTTCCGTTTAAAAGTGAAAAGAAAACGCCATTGGTTCAGAAGGATACACGCGGACGTCCGACATTGAAGACTCAACAACAAAGGGGGAGTGAATCTAGACAAAGCGCAGTTGTCGACTCACAAGAGAGTAGTTTTCAACTTCCAAGGCATAGTTCTTTCACTCCAGCAATGTCAAACCAGCAAAGACCCTCCTTCCAACGTAGTCGTTCAACATCTTCTAGAGGGAAAAAAGGAGTCGAGACAAGTCAAGTTGACTCGGTAGTTGCCTCGCCAGTGAAACCAGAAGGAATGAACAATCTTAGACGATTTGGTCGTTACATTCCTTCAATGCTTCATTGTTATGTAAGCAACATAGAAGATGTTATGCCAGATGGTAATTGTGGATTCAGGTCTTTAGCCGTTGGGTTAGGGTTCGATGAAAATCAATGGGGTTTCATTCGACAGCAACTGTTACAAGAGGTGGACACCAATAGGGAAGCATACAGATATGTTCTTAACTCCGTTGATGAAAATTTATATGAAGCAATACGTCATAGCATAAACTGGTTTGATATCAAACCTGCACCTGAAGAACATTGGATGCTTATGCCTTATACGGGACTCGTTGTTGCACAAAGATTTGGCGTTATAGTTCACCTTATCACTCAACAAGGGTGTGTCACGTTTTTCCCGTTATGGTTAGCTCCATCGACAATACCACAACATAATGTGGTTTGTCTTCTTCATATGCCACAACATTTCGTCAACATAAGGTTGGAAGGGGATTATCCGATTCCAACTCTAAGTGCGGTCTGGAAACGTTACCGAAATGATGCGGCTGGTGCGTGGGAGCTGATTTATCAAGAACGAATCCAACGGTATAGATCGATTATAGAAGCAAACAAAGAAGTATATTATCACCACGAAATTCTGTAACTTTGTATATTTATTGAATATAATTAGATTACATTACATTTATATATAATATATCATTATATATAATAAATATTAAATATAATATAATTATATATAATAAATATTAAATATAATATAATTATATAAAACAAAATAAAAGATAATAATATTAAATATAATCAATTATATTACATATATAATATAATTATATATAATAAATATTAAATATAATATAATTATATAAAACAAAATAAAAGATAATAATATTAAATATAATCAATTATATTACATTTAAATATAATTATATATATTACATTTATATATATAATATAAATTAAAAATTAAAAAAAAAATAAAGCTAAACGCCACGTAGTGCCCACTACGTGGCGTATTAGCATTTAATAACCCCCAAAACGCCCCCCGTTTCCCCACAAACGACCCACGCGACCCCCGTTTCCCCAAAACGCCACCGCCGCTGACCGCCGCTGACCACCGATCGGATCTCGTTTGGATCTCATTTGGACCTCGTTTGCTACTTCAAGGTTAGTAATCCGACCGTTTAATCTTGGTGGATGACCGGGGGTTGGGATTTTAGAGCATACGCGGCTTAGGCCGATCGTTTGGAGCACTACGGGGCGTTTGCCCCTTCTGGTTCAAATCAAACGCCCCATATGGGGCACTACGGGGCGTTTGCTCCTTTTTTTTTTTAATTATTAATATTTATTTATTATTTATTATTATTGTTGTTATTATTACTATTATTAATATTTATTTAATATTTATTATTATTATTTATTTATTATTTATTATTATTGTTGTTATTATTACTATTATTAATATTTATTTAATATTTATTATTATTGTTATTATTTATTATTGTTATTTATTGATTATTGTTATTAATATTTATTGTTATTATTTATTTATTATTTATTATTATTATTGTGCCATTGTGTATTATTAATTATTATACTTATTATTTATTTGTTTATTGTTATTATTTATTAATACTATTATTATTATTTATTTAATTTTTATTATTATTGTTATTATTTATTATTGTTATTTATTGATTATTTATTATTATTATTGTTATTATTGCTATTATTAATATTTATTTACTATTTATTATTTATTGTTATTATTTATTTATTATTTTTATTTATTATTGTTATTTGTTTATTATTTATTATTACTATTATTATAATTTATTATTTATTATTTATTATTCGTAATTTGTTTATTTTATTTGTTCATCATTCAGATATGTCTTCTTCTGATGAGATAGAGTTTGATGGTGACGATGTGGGACAGCCGCATGTGGATGATCTAGATGTCGACCATGACGAGCTTATGGACCATCCCTGGTTGGCATTTCCTCAGCGGACGAGCGCGCGTAAGAGGCGCGATCGTCTACTGAAGAAGGAGATGGGCAACCAGAAGGCGATTGACTACGACCTGCTGGCTGAGCTTGGCCAGCAGGAGAGGATGACGGCGATCATTGGCGAGGACACGCCATGGTCTCGTCTTTTTGAGATGACGTATGCTCCACAGTACCGACTTATTACTGTGGAGTTTCTTTCGACATTTAGGTACAGGCCTCAGGCTCCTGATTTCCAGCCACAGCCGGGTCAGGCCCAGCCGGCAGAGGTTTCCTTTAGACTCTGCGGGGCCCCGTACCATTTGTCTTTAGCCGAGTTTGGGAGCGTACTCGGTTTGTACACCGAGCAGGAGACTCAGATGCCGATCTACACGACGGCTATTCATACAGCTGACGACGCCGTCGTCAGTGCTTGGTGGCCTCGGATAGGCGACGACGCCTTTGACCGCAGCGCCCGGGTCACGCGTATTCGTGACCCGCTCATTCGGTATTTGCACCGGTGCATTGCCTCGTCTGTTACAGGACGTGGCATGAGCCAGGAGTGGTGCACTTCACAGGATTTATTTTTTTTGTATTGTATATTGAGTGGGAGACCGTGCAACCTTGCACGTTGTCTCGCCGAGTACTTTAGCACGTATTACCACCGCCAGGAGAGGGGGCTGATCTTCGGGGGGGTATATGTGACACGTATTGCTCGTTTTAACGGGCTTATAGATATGGAGCCTGCCGGTATGGAGGCCTTTCATCCAGTTCGTTTAGATCGACGGACAGTGCTTGGGATGCGTATAGCGCAGACATTCCCACGGGTCGGGCTTCGATTTTCCCTCGAGAAGGGGGTCATTTGGCAGCCGGGGCCAAATGATCTCCACTACAGAGACGAGGACCCTATGCCTGTGTTCCCACAGCCACAGCCGCAGCCACAGCCGCAGCCGCAGCAGCCGCCACCGCCGCCACCACATGGCGAGGGGGAGCCGCATGCTGATGTCCCACATCAGCATCCTGAGCGCATATACAGAGCAGTGCGGCTTCCCGCTCGTGTAGAGGCTATGTTACAGGGGATAGCTGATTCGACTCAGCAGCTCATCCAGCAGCATCAGCACATGCAGCAGCAGCTGTTGCAGATACAGCAGCAGCAGACGCAGATCCTCCAGCAGCAGTCTCATCATACCCGACGACTGGATCGGTTGGAGGATCTGATCTCGTGGCATGTGCATGTGGAGCTTAGGCATGCAGAAGGTGAGGGTATTCAGCTTCCTGCAGTTCCTGGGCCACGAGATTATCCTCCTCCACCTCCACCTCCACCTTAGTATTTTCAGTCATATTTGTATTTGTTAAACAGACACTTGTATTCATGTTTATAGTTTGTATATATTTGGTTGTTTTGGTTGATGATGCGTGCATATATCTGATTGTTTTAGTTAGTGATGCGTGTTTATTATTTAAATATGCTTTGTTGTTGATACATGTTTATTATTATATGTTTTTTTGTTGATGCGTGTAATATGCTTGGTTGGTGATGCATTATTTATCGTATTACTCTGTAACATCAGTATGCTTAAACAAAGAACGTCATTCATATATAAATTATTTAATATATTTAAATTTTAATTAAATCTAAAAATTAAAAACATTTTTAGCTTTCAAAACTAAATGTTTTAAAAAACAATTAAAAAATAAACGAACTGAGAGATCGTAAAAAGTAAAAAACAAGTTTTAAACAAAAAAATATTAGATTTTTACAAACAAAAAAACATGCGTTTAAAAAAACAACTAAACTTTTAAGTACGAGAGATACGTCGTCGGAAAATAAAAATGCTACGAGAGATACGTCGCAAATACGCAAAATATAAAAATAGTTTTTAACAAAAAAAACTATATTTTTACACATCAAAAATCATACCCAAACCCCCCAAATCACCCTCAAACGACCCAAGCTGTTGCACGGTTGTTTTTTTTAGACCTAAACGCCCCGTAGTGGTCACTACGGGTCGTATAGGTCCTGAAAAAGCTGACAACAGAATTCTGTCGTTTAAGGTTGTCAGTGGCTCAAACGCCCCGTAGTGGCCACTACGGGGCGTATGGGTGGCGGCGGGGTGTTGAATTAAAATCCTGGGGTGTCCCAATATATATCATGTTCTGAGGGTAGCTGTTTCAACTGCCAACTCAAAGTTGACTTTATAGTTAACAGTGGCGATTGAGGTCTCAAGTTTCATGAATTCAATATTCACGTAATCCACCGACGAAACACACCTGTTTTCGCTATCAAATTAATACATCATTATAATAATCTTCCTCAGATCTATTGCCCACAAGACAGAATGCACACAAAAGATTCTTTTCTCTGTTTCTTTTTTTCTTTTTCATCGATATTTTCAGACCATCTTGCTTTCTGCCTCAATCTTGAATTCAATTTGAACTGTATTCGAGTTGGGTAATCAAGATTCCTCCGATTGTTCGTTCGTTTCATCACTGTTTGTTAAAGATTTTTGAATTTAGTAGTCTTGGTTTTAAAAAATATGGATGGGTCAAGTGGAGGGGGGAGGAGAGTGGAGAAACGAGGGTATGATGATGAACAGAGTGATGATAGTATCTCTCAATCGAAGAAACCCAAAATACCAGGTTTAGCGAGGTTTGTTAATTGATTCTGTTTTTTTATTTATTTTTTATGTTGTGAAGATCGATTTTGTATATGATTACTGCTTGTTTTGAGATGGTGATCTCCATGTGTTTGTGAAAATGCCTGTGAGAATCAGTTCTAACAAAATAAAGAATCATCACTTGCTTTTGCGAATGTGTGAATTTATGAAAGAATAATTGTTTTTTGTTTAAAATTGGCGTTAAATTTTTAAAAACCAGGAAAACTATCGATTGCTCGGGAATATAGAAAAGTTAAAACTTCAATGCTTCCATCATGATTCCATCTCTTTTTGGTATTAAAATTCTGTTTTCTTTAAAGATACTATGCTATCAATTTCCTGCAATTACTAAAAATGTTACAAAAGTAGAGAACAATATGCTAAACAATACAGATCTTAACCATCAAGAGCCAAGAGGTGGCGCATTTGGTGAGAGTCTGATTTTCTCTTGCATACGAATCCTACTTTAACGCAAGCTGTAAATGATCTGGTCCTATTGGTTAAAGGGTAGTGGTGCTCCCTGTGAATGAGTTTTCCAGAGACAGACTCTCATGGTTACAGCTCTTATGACTGTATTGACCCATGCTACGTTTATTGTTGAACTATTACTCTTATTAGACATCAAGTTCATGGTTTCTAGTGTTTTTAAACAAGCAAAATGTTGGAAATCAGTCCCAAGAATACAAACACCAAGTTTGATCTTAACCGAGAACAACCCTTTTTGTTTATTAAAATTTAAACTCTTGATTCATACAAAACAATAACCCCTAAACCCTATATGTAATAAATTAACCCTTGCAATTCAAGTCAACTAATCCTACACAAATACTTCTCTCAATTATAATCTAATACTTACTCAGATGTTTATCTCTAAACATTATTTCTACTAGTTTAATAAAAAAGATAATTCTAAACATTTCAACTACTAATTAATTAAAATATTTCGAATTACCCATCAAATTTCACTTTCTTTTGAAACCGACCCATTTCAAGATTAAAACTAACAAGATGCCTTTGTTCACTATATCATATGCTTTTGAGAATCCTTTTTTTTTTTTTGGTGATTTTAAGGAGTTTGTTCATGCTAAATAACTATGAGGTGGCCCAACAAACATGAGGTTGTGGATCCAAGATTCATAAGAGAATCAAGGGTGTGTGTTGGATGCGTGAGTCTCTGCCTTCAAAGAACAAGAATTAACTATATCTTTTATTTTTGTTGCTCAGTGTAATTGTGGAAGCTCTCAAGGTTGATAGCTTACAAAGACTTTGCTCATCGTTAGAGCCTCTATTCCGCAGAATTGTAAGTTGCAAAGAATTTTTGCACGTTGTGGTTCTGCATATATAATCTGTTTAAGCTGGTTTAACTACATTTTGTGACGTATTGGACAAGTTCACTAGTTTCTACATAACAGAAATCAAAGAAACCTGTTACTTGATATACGTCCTCTATTGAACGAAAGAAGAAGATCTAGAAGAGGCATAATCATTACCGGCCAGTATTGATTTATGTAATTTTAAGTTTTTTTCATATATAAGTCTTTAAACAGATTAATGTAGTTATAAAATTCTTTCTATTTAATAAAAATGTCACTTATGATTCTGCAGTTATAGTTAAATATATTTGCCATGTTAAAAGTCCAAAGTAGACTCTAATTTTGCGGCAAGTAGTAGCCTACAAGTAAAACCTATGCTATGTTCATCATTTCTCCAACTATAAGTTGACCATGCACTCACAATCTGCTAATTTAACATATGATAAATATTAGATATAACCTATATTTAGAATAGATTAGATAAATGTTCTTTATATATGCATGAATGAGATCACGGTTTAAACCATATCACTTCTATCATGGTATCACCCTAATCGATCCCTAGCTGGCCCTACCTCCTGATCATCATCTCCGACCTCTCTGATTCTCTTCTTTTTATATTTTTTGTTCGATCGATCATTTAGATAAATCACATAAAGAGTAGGGATGTCAATGTAATTATTATCTTTGTAAATGTTCTTTATATACGCATGAATGAATCAGAATGAGATCACGGTTTAAACCATATCACTTCTATCAATAAAAAAATTAGAACTAATTCTATAACTAATAATACTCAAAAGTATGTAAAATTTAGATGTTATTATGGTTGGTGTATTTTCCACAGTTGAAAATTACTTGATAAATTTTATGCTTGCAAAAACGTGAGTTGCTGATATCACACGTGTTCTGAAAAACAGGTAAGCGAAGAAGTTGAGCGTGCTTTGACTAGATATGGGCATGATCAAATTGCTGGAAGGTAAGATGTTTATAGTAAAAGGATTAAAGAAGGCTAACGTGTTGAAAGTCCTCCAAAGTGTATTTTAAATGCTGGTTTTATAGTAAAAAAAGTTATTTAATTATTATTAAAATAATTTGGAATGCACACAGATCTTCACCTCCACGTATACAAGGCCCTGAAGGAAAAGGTTTACAACTTCAATTTAGAACGAGGATGCCACCTCATCTTTTTACAGGTGGCAAAGTTGAGGGAGAGCAAGGAGCAGCTATTCATGTGGTCTTATTAGATGCAACCACAGGCAATGTAGTTCAAACTGGGCCTGAATCGTCAGCAAAACTGACTGTAGTTGTTCTAGAAGGCGACTTCAATGAAGAAGTTGATGACAACTGGAGTGTTGATCATTTTGAAAGTCAAGAAGTCAAAGCCCGTGAAGGGAAAAGACCGCTTTTAACAGGGGAGCTGCAAGTAACTCTGATTGAAGGAGTTGGAACTCTTGGTGATCTTAGTTTTACCGACAATTCGAGCTGGATTAGAAGCAGAAAATTTAGGCTTGGGTTGAAGGTGGCTTCTGGGTATTGTGTTGGTATCAGAATTCAGGAGGCTAAAACTGAGCCCTTTGCTGTTAAGGATCATAGAGGAGAATGTATGAATCATAAATCTTTCATCTCATCTTTGTAGAGATGTCAAAAGGGTGGTGTGTATGGGTAAAAACTAGTGCGTTATGTTCACCTGAAAAACTTTTGTCCAAAACCGTTTCTTTTTTTTTTTTAGTAAATAGTATGTTAATGAAGTTGCATTGTTTTAATAATATTATATTTTGAATAAAATGTAGGAGTTTTCATAAATAAAAAACACAATTTGGTTAATTTTCGTTGTGTTAAGCCCATTTGACCTTTTTATTTATTTTACCTATTTGACACTCGTTCATATGTAAATGAGATTAAATTGACACCTCTTAAGCATGTTTATAATTCCTGAGCTTGACGATTGTCCATTACTTTTGCAGTATACAAGAAACATTATCCACCTGCTTTACATGATGAAGTTTGGAGATTGGATAGAATAGCAAAAGATGGAGCACTGCATAAGAAATTAGTAAAATCCCAAGTCATAACTGTAGAGGATTTCCTGCGTGTTCTTGTTAAAGATCCACAAAGACTCAGAAATGTAAGTTTCTTCTGTTCAGTTCTTGTTTGAATTACTTGCATAAAAAGGCAACCTTTTTTATCTTCTTTTTAAAATATATTTAATACAGATTTTAGGAAGTGGGATGTCAAATAGGATGTGGGAAAACACAGTGGAGCATGCAAAGACTTGTGTTTTAGGAGGGAAGCTGTATGTATACTATGCAGATTTAGCTCACACCACTGGTGCAATCTTTAACCACATTTATGAACTAAGAGGCCTTATCTCTGATGGTCAATTTATCCCATTGGAATCACTTGACCACAATCAAAAGGTCGTATTTTTCGTTTCTTGAATTTCATGCAAGCGGCTTTACAGATATTAATTGGTTTATTTATATTTGTTAAACAGATTTCAGTAGATTTGCTGGTGAAAAGTGCATATGATAACTGGAATAGAGTCATTGAATATGATGGCAAAGTCCTGAGTGCACTAACCTTCCCTACACCACCTGCTCATAACATGATTGAATATCCATTTATAAGTTCTGATCCAACGATGAGTGTTTCATCAAACACCCATCACCAGACAACACTGTCTGGAGGCAACACTGTCTACAAACCTGTTGAACCATCTTTTGATGGTTTGGGAGATTGGTCAGACCAACAAGGGCATGGGTTTAGAGACTCATTCTCTAAGGAAGTCCGTATGAGGAGCTCGGAGCTGTTGGAAACCGATGATATGCAGAAGTTGTTAAAAAGCTTTGGGGTTGGAACCACAGGGCCAACTTTTGGTCTTTATGACAATGGTTCATATGGTAACAATATCTCTCATGAACCACAGGTGGGTCCGGTGTATGCACAGCGTCACGGACGTGGTTCAGGGAAGGCGGTTGTTGGTTGGCTCAAACTGAAGGCTGCATTAAGATGGGGGATATTTATAAGAAAGAAAGCTGCAGAAAGAAGAGCTCAATTGGTGGAGTTTGATTGATCAACTTCAAATAGGGATATCTTATTAACTTACTTGTCCCCTTGCATTGCTATATGTACCTAGAGCTTTTGTGAACTGCATGTTCTAACATGGGGAAAATGTTGACTTAAGGGTGTACTTACTTATTTGTGTAAACTAGTTCTTGATTTATAGATCTTTTTGTTACTCATAATGGCACAAGAGTTGAATTCCAGTCATTTTTGCAATATACAAGTTTCCAGATCCTCAGCAGCACATTGCTCACCCTCCTGCGGGAGTTAAATAACCACAAAAAACACTGCTATGTTGGCAGATTTGCAATACATTGTAATTATATTTGTATGTGTTTGGTTTTCTAGGGCTGTTGATCTCCTTCATTAAGGTTATATCTCAAGAGTATAAATGAGGGTCATGGCAGTTATGCAAGTTTCATGCTTAGGGGGGGGGGGGGGGGGGGGGTTTTACAAGGTTTTAATCCACATTGATGATATGCCTGACCCGGCTTACGAGTCATGGCCATAAATCGGCGCCATTATGCTTCAATGGATTTATGGGACACGAGTTAAGCGTGTACTATGGGCATGTATTGGTACACAAACGTGTACTAGTATATGAATGTATACACGTATGCAGGTGTGGACTAGGACACAAGTGCAAGTGGAGTGAGTTTGAAAGAATTATGCAACCCCATCGATCCGTTCAAAGTGTAAATCGGATCGGGTCAAATGATAAGGTATGACAATTATTATAGGTCTTTGAACTCTTAAATAGACGAAAACCTCTTGAGACTATTTAGCTTTTGAGGAGTGAGAGTTACACATAGGTGAGTTCTTGAAGCATTTTTCTAAATAATTTACTAATTGTTTTCAACTACTTCACGGGTTGGCATATTTGCTTATTTTTAAATAAAAGGAACTATACGTAGTAATGATATTTTGTTATATGTTGGAAGTGTGCGAGTGTTATGGGCATAAATTGTAATGACGAAAGATGTATATGTTATGTGATAATTATGTCATCCTGACCCTCGTAGTTAAATTTTAAAGTATGTTCTCCTAACCCTTATGAGGTGAGAGGTGTAAGCACTGCGAGGTGTGAAGCGATCTCGAACTAAACTTTATTGCTAGATGGATGAAGTCTCTTACTAGTTCGAGGATGTTGTCTATATGTCAACACTTGAATGATTATTTGATATAGTATGTCATGTTGTGCTATGATATAAGATTTATTTTTTTATATAGGTAAAGTTTTATGAAAGATTACTATAAAGTTCTTTTCTCCTTCTAAAAAATAAAGATTAATGTTAATCTTAATTCTAAATGTTTTAAGCCTGAACTCCGCAGTAATAACTGGCTTGTTTTAACATACATGATAGATTAAACAGGTATAAACAAAGAAGGTCAAATGCTAGAGGTAAGGACTACCTTATTTTAGACTAACAATCAAAAGACCTCAAAGAGCTATGATATGGAAGGTTCTTGGGTTTGAGATCTTTCAGTAAAGTAATTATGTTTAACCTATTTGAACATAATGCTTAGATGTGTATTAATCCTTTGAATTTTAAGATAAAAATACACAACCAATCTATGTTGTGATATAGTAATACAAAATTTTAAATTTATAGAAATAAATGGGTAAATTGGTCAACTCATTAACTACAGGTCAACCTATAAACAAGCAGTTTAGCACTTTAGCTAAACGAGTTTGTGGGTTTAATTAGAAATTAATTGGACCCATGAAGACAAAACCCAAACCCATTAAGACAAAACCTCTGAGTTTTATAACCTTTAAAAATGTTAGGCTTGCACGACTCATCAGATAATATAACTGACTTTTTAAATCCTTAAAAACTTGTTGGGATTTAATCATTTCCTTAAAAACCAGTAAACAGTAATTGATAAAAACATTTTAAGTATTTTTAAGGTTGTATACATTAAAAAATAAAAACACACTAAACAACATTTTATGTACTTTTGAGATGATAAATTCATTCAAGCATGTTTCTAGCTTCAAGTTAGAGCCAAACAAAAACGATGTGATCATTTTAAACCCAGTTGATACTACTGCATCCTAAAATACCTGCAGATTTACTCCTTCAGATCGGGGGGAAAAAATGCCTAAAAAATAACAACGAACAAGATCACTAGAAGCACCAGTTCCTCTATGCATCATAACCGTTGACCCGAAAACAGAACCAAGAAAATCTAAAAAACAGTTGTTGTAACACGAAAACTTCGCTACAAGTTGATAAAGGATGATACTGAAGAAGCTAGACATAAAAGTCACTGAAAATAAATTACATATTGATACAAACTTCTCAACTCATAAAACCTACTTTGTTATTGCAGCCCCGTGTTATCGTTCTCTAGAATTCAAGAGCTAGTTGCTAAATCCATCATATACATGACCCAAAAGAATAAGGATCAAATCCAAATTCACCATCCATCATCATTGTTGGATCCTGCTCCTGCAAAGAAAATGGAGTTATTCCTTTGTAAATTGCAATGTAAAATACACTCATTTATGTATTTTGTTGTAAAAAAAATCATACCCGTTTCATCATTCCATTCATAAGATTATCCAAGGAATCATAATTGTTGTGTCCAACGAAACCATTTGGTGAATAGTTTTCACCAGATCCGATTTTCGGTTCATTATTTGACCTGTGAGTCTTACCATTCCCATTTGGCCTATTGTAGACCCCACTAATCTGGTCATTGGATTGACTCACAGGTCCGCCCAAAATACCTCCATCAAGTGGTGGTGCTGCACCGGCTAACATGCCAAAAGTATTACTTGAGTACTGACCATAGCTCTGTTTACCATACTGTCCATGCCTTTGACTTTGACTTTGACTTTCAAGCGGTACAGAGGCTGTGGTAGTTATATTAGAACCAAATCCAGTAACTGTGTTACTACTAGCTGTGTAGTTGTATTTAAGGCTGCTATTAGGCGGCAATTGGTCATGAAAATTCTCAACATCAAGAAATGTGGAACTACTTGAAGCAAGATTCAAAGAAGATTGACTCCCTAATGTTGAAAAACTGGTAGAACCGTTAAAGATTCTAGATTCATCAACTGGATTGAAATCTGGGAGTTGGGTATTCTGTTTGTTACTCTGTTGGAGTTGACCAAGGTCAAACGAGGTTGGGATTCCTTGGAAAAGATTCGTGGGTTGGTGGTTTAGAGGTGTTGGTAATACAACCGGTTGGAACTTGTTGAGTGAACTAACTGGATTGGTCAAGTTTTGGGTGTGGGTTGGTTGGATCAATGTTGGGGCAGTAAGGCTATGTAGGGTAACCCCAGTTGGACTATTGAGTCTACCAAGCATACCCGAAGATAAATATGATGATAACTGAGCGTTTGGCAATCGTCCTGAACCTGATAATGACCGGTAATCACCAAGCCCATCAAGTGAACTCATTCTCATATAAGAAGACACGTCTTTACTACCGTCAAATGCAACCACCATGTTTGCTTGTTGTTGACTGATTCTTTTCAAGTAAAGCCGATATTTCTGTAAAAATAAAAAAAGTTCATCAATAGCCAAAATTTGGGTTATGTGAAGATGAATTAGGTAAAGGCAGTTGGTACACCAAAACCTGAACATGACACACTAATAAATCATGTAGAGAAATTCAACCACCCAATCCTAACTCAAACACGCTAAATCCATCTCGCCCAAACACGACCCATGTAAGACTGTTTATCTAAACGGATTGGCAGGTTAAGTGGTTTGTAAATGGGTTGATCAGATATACACCTTGTAATCAGGTAGGCAAAGAATGCATAAATTTTTAAAATAATGATTTTAAACAGGTTGGATGATCGACCTGTATATCCACAATGCAGCTAAGCATAACCCGCTTATTAAACATGTTTTGGGATTGACTGTTTACAACATGAACCGTTTAATACTGATTATCCAAAACTATTTATTGAACCCTAATTAAACAGATAATTAGTTTTGAAATACAAATTCGAACGCCTCATTATAAAGGAGATAAATGGAACCTGAAGATGGCTTGCAACATTTTCCCTAGTAAGACCTTCAACATTCATCAAATCAAGAATCCTTTTGGGAACAGCTTCTGTGTTATGCAAACACAATCATCAAAAATGTCAAGAAAATGAGTTTATCTAAGAACACGAGTATTAAACAACTCACTTTCAATCCCAAGTTGATTAACAGCAGCTACAAATTTTCTATGAAGATCAATGGACCAAACAACACGTGGCTTCTTTTGTGTAGATGGATCATCATCTTCATTCCCGTTATCTTCAACATCTTCGTCTTCGTCTTTTCTTTTCCTGTTAAGTTTCCCATTTGGATCTCCACTACCGGTTTCTTGTCCTGCTTCATTATTAGGCTTTTCTTGGTTATTGTTTGACTTTGGCTGGGATTTTGACTCAACTTTTCTTCTGATCACATGTTGCCAGATGTTGCGCAATTCCTCAAGTCGTACGGGTTTCACAAGATAATCACAGGCACCATGAGTGACTCCCTTCATTACAAGCTTTGGATCACTGTTTCCTGATAACACTGTTAATAATTTCAAGAAACATTAGACCATTAAAGAACAATCCCTCTTGCTCCAAGATACAGAACTTTGACCCTTTTTGGTCAAACCAGCTAAAAAGTTAAAGCTTTAAACAAAAAGATTAGACCCCAGTTCAGTTTATCGACTTCATTACTCAGAAAAGAATGTCAAACATGAACACATATAATCTTTTTTATGAAAGAAAATACCTTTTTAGGTCAAATTAACTGTAATTGTAACATCAACACTTGTGTTCTCAAGAAAACCAGTAAAATCTATATCAATTATGAACCTAATCATTTGGTTATTTACTTCAGAACTCAATATGGATGCCCAACACTTGTGTATTGAGACTTACTGATAACTGGTAAGTCCATTTCGAGACCCACGAGTTCAAGAAGCTTGAATCCGTCCATGTCTGGCATATGAACATCACTGATCACAAGATCAAACCTGTTACGATTTTCCCTTAACATCTTCAATGCTGTTCTTGCTTGATTTGTGGTTGTAACTGCAAAAAATGATTATCTATGACTAGTTAACACAAGTATAATCATAAATTTAACATGTTCGTATGTTAATATAGCATCTATTCCTAGAATAGATCCAAGACTTCGAAACAAAAACCTAATGTTTGATTTCACAATCTCAAATTGTCATGAAAGGATTAAAAGACTGAAACCCTTTAAGGGATATGTTTCAATTCAAAAGAAACTTGGTGATTCAATCGGTAAACATATTAAATATGATTCAAACAACAACAGAAATTGTTCAAGAAAAATAAAATAAAACCCAAAGTAGATCATGAAACTGGAACTTAATTAAAGGAATATAAAACAAAACTAACCTTGATATTGGCATTTTCTTAAGAGCCCATCTAGTAATTTTAAACAAGTTGGATCATCATCAACAGCAAGAACTCTCATCCCAATGGGAAATCTGTCAATTTCATTGTTATACCCAACAGACCCTCTGATTTCCTCTACTGTCATCTTGTTTGTTAATTGAAATCAGCGATTACCAAAAAATAAACGAAAACAACCCAGATGATGAAACAGATCAAACAAAGATTCAAGAAACACCACAAGATTCAGAAGGTTTGGATTTTTTGCATTTGTTTGACCACCTTGTAACAAGCCCAGAAAGAAAAAAGAATGATTTCAAAGATATTAGAGAGAGAAACAGGATCTTGGAGAGAGAGAAAACAAGATGGTGACTTGGACTTGAGCTCAATACATATGACAATGATGGGAAATTGGCTAGAACAGATTGAATGGGTTGCAATACACAGAATAAAAACCCTCTCTCAAGTTTTCTAACTTTTATTTATTTTTCTTTTTTTTTTCTTTTGCCTTTTTTCAGAAATAAAAAGTTCCTTTTAAATAAAATAATATTTTGGGTAACATCAATGTTCACATACACATGTTATGTGTGTATGTATGTATATTTCCATCTTTTTTTTTCTATTAAATATAAATCAATAATTGGGCCTTTCTTTTTCACCTTTCTTCTATCCTTTGCTCTAATGGATATCTATATGGAAATGTGACAACTTTTTGGGTGTTAAAAGGTTTGTTGTAAAAACAACTCTTTTAAGGAACCACATCAATAACAAGTTAGCTAGAGATATGAATAACATGAAATTGATTTGTAAGTCATGATATGTGTTTATTTTGTCTTGATAAAACAAACTAAATAGGAAAAAAAAAAGTAAATCAATTGCTTTTTAATAACATTTGGTCCACCATTATTACATAAATTCGAGCCATCATGTGAAGGCATTTCAATTGTTTTAATTGTTTTATGCTTGAGGTTAATCTTGAATCTAAGGCTACCCCATAAGAAAACCCAAAAGTCTCGGTCATGACAGGGACATAATCCAAAAATCTCTCAGATGAAAAGTTAAAAGGGTAACAGCTAGACTGTATACTTGCTAGCGATATGCTAGTTATCTATCTTTTTGTTTTTTAATTACAAGAATGATGTTTAAAATTCATGTATTATCATTCGTGTCGAGTTTAATCAACATTTTTAATATATACACAATTATGGGATATGGTGGAAATACAAATAGCGTTTTGCGTACGAAATATATGAAATTTGTTTAATTTTATCATGTAATTTTATAATGTAATTGTTTATTGTTGTCATATGATAAAATCATGCAAAGTTTAAAACACAGAGTTATCATGCATAAGGTGTCTGCGTGATAATTATATTCATGTGATATAACTCTGTGTTTACGTAGTTTTATCATATAATAACAATTTGCACTTGATTGATGTAATCACACAGAATTCATATATTTTTTTCTTTTTGTATTTTAACCTTTCTCTATATGTATATGTCTAAAAAATAAATATTTTATGGATAATTTTTTTGTTTTATCTATTCTTGTAAGAACTTTGATTTGATATTTAGTATAAATTTTAAAATACTTATTAAAAAAATATAAGATTTGGTTATTAATTTAGTGATTTTTTTCATTAATATATATAATTTATATGGTAAAAAGCTTTTAATGCATACAAATTTATTTTTATAATACTGAAATCACCGAACCGAAGTTAGTCACGTCAATATATCCATACATAAATTAAGATTTATAACCATAAGTCCATAAGTAGTCAAATATCAAAAAACTGTAATTACAAAAAGAATAAAGAAACTTCATCATTAATCAATCTAAACCGTCCATAAACTTTGATCATACCAATGGACCCCAACTTCAACTTGTTCAATTAATCATATATTCATATGTAACTCAAATAGTAATAAACATGTTATTTTGGAATACTTTTATGGTGGAAAGATTCTTTTTTTAATCAGAAGAAATTTAAGGGTAACGTAGTAATTTTAGATGAAAGGACACAATTTTGAAATAATTATATGCTCAGGTATTTATATACCACCTTAATCATCTTTTTTTAAACTTTATCATCTCAATTAATTTTATATTAAATTAATCACATCATACTTACATAAATTTTACTTATATATATTTTTTAATTTAAGAAATACAAAAAATAGTGTTATTGATACACCATTATACCAATATCCCAACCCATAATTATTTGTATAAGATTTAAAATCATAATAATATATAACTAAGTAAATTATGGTTTTGAACCTTGTGTTAAGTTTTTAATTTCTTTAACCCAAAACATAATATTCTAAAAATAAAGCCCCAATTATTTAAACAACTAAAGATTATGGCCTCTTTGCTTTAAGTCTTTTGGTTTTTCTAACAGATATCATTTAACGTTTTTTAGTTATAGGGGCAAAGCCGACCTCCGTCCTGGACCCATTTTTTTAGGAGGCACACTATTTTTGATATATATGAATATAAAAAGGTTTATTTAAATGAGAACTAGAAAGACAATTTTTAGACACATGATTTAGGTGGTATAAAAAGTAATTTACTTTGAAGTATATGAGGTTACTTTAATATCCTTTAAACCAAGGGAAGTAGTTTCGTTCGGTTTCGGTTAAAACTCACAAACCAAATAAACCGATTAACAACCAAATAAACCGGTTAAAAACCGAATAAACCGAAGTCAACATAAGAAACCGAATTTATTCGAATAAACGATTAAAAAACGAATAAACCTATCCGAATAAACCTTATATATTATTAATAAATTAATACATTCAAATTTGAAATCGGTTTAATCAATTACCGAATAAATCGAATTCAAAAAAATTGAAACCGATAACCGAACCGAAAACTAAAATTTAGGATTCGGATACAGTTAGGAACCAAGTCCTAAACCAAATTTAGAATTCATTTCGGTTTTTTAGTTACGAATACGGTACTATTTATTTAGTTGTTGAAGTTTTTATTATTATCTTATTACTTATAATAGTTATTAATACGCGATATAATCGTATTTTATTTAAAAAATGTTTTATAATTTATAGTTTTTTTATTTTTATTTTTAACTTCATACCTAGGGTACGAGCTAGTTTATTGGTATACATATGAAGGTAACAAAATATGTTATTTATAAGACTTCTAAGTAGTGTAGATGCTTGATTAGGTATGGTGTTTGATTAAAGTTAAGTATTTCTTGTTTTCAATAATTATGATGCTTTAAATAATAAAAAAATTAAAGTCAATTTTAACCCTTCATTTTTTCCTATCACGTGTGACATGTTACAAGTAGACAAGTTTGTTTATGCTAATAGGGTTGTGACATGGTTGATTATTTAGTGGCTTATAGACTATTAATCATGTCCTATTAAATAACTTTATGGATGACGTATTGGAACAACATATCTTTTATATATATTTCGAATGATTGTTAATCATGGTCTATGTACTAGCAGACAATATTATTGGAAGTTAAAAGATCGACTTGTATACTTAATACGACATTATCTCTTGTAAAGAATGTCTTAAATTTAAATACAATTAGATACTTGAAAGTAGTTTAGTAGAAATAGGATGGTGTTGGTGTTAAAAAATTTGAAGATTAAAGGCAATAATTTTTTTTATTTGAAGTTAATAGTTTATAACTTCTAATTTATATAGAGGTGTGTGGAAAGCAATAATTAAACTTTAGAAAAATGATTATTTCTTTTAGAGCATATGGTCACATACAACTCTCAAATTTCGCACCCTTTATTATTTGATGCGTATACGAGAACAAGTATTGTCGAATTAGTGGACGTCAAAGGAGGTTGTATATCTCGTTATTTGCTTACATGAGTTGTATAGTGTCGGTTTGAGTTAAAATTAAAAAAAAAAAAGATACATGAGAATAATCATTGTTTGTGGTATATTATCTAAGGCCACGTGTGGTGAAGCGTGATGTAGGCGTGAGTGGTGCCGGTCACGCCTCCTTGGCGCCCCTTCTCCTACTACACAGGGGTGTGATCAAGGGCACAAACATGAGGGTGGCCACGACTCACGACGTGAAGGAAGAAGAAATGAGAAAAAAATGAATGGGTGATAGGGTTGATAAGAGGGTGATGAATATGAGTGATAAGGAGATGATGATGTTAATTATTTATGCGATGCCTACGTGACACTTACGTGTAGTGATGTAAGCTTTACCACTATACATAGCGTAAGGGGATAAGTTTACGATGTGACTCAACCTTACGTGAAACGCCACCCTAACTCTCGTGAGTAGTGGAAATGAGGGATTGCCGGTTTGGTATGATTGTATTTACGTTCGCTTTTGGATTACTTGTGCTTGTTAGTTTTTTAGAAAAAACAAACAAACATAAATACATAGTTTTGTTTATTTGTTTATTTTTTTTAAACATATTAATATATAATCTAACAAAAATAATGCAGCTTTCAAAAAAAAAAAATATTTCTTTTTTGACTAGTAAGTTTTCACACTGGATTGGGTCAACCCTCGTGCCGATGATTTGTGTTTTATTTTTATTTAGTAAACTTTAATTTATTTTTGTTTGTTTGTATTCAGTAACTAATATATTGTTTACTATAATTAATAAATAGTTTTAAAAAATCAAATTATAAATTACCTTCACACAGGTAGAGTGAGGTTATAGCAAAAACATTATATTGATGAGAAGTGTGAGAATGATTTTAAATCATTAGATCTATATATAATTTAATGGTTAAGATAAAAGTTGTATTAAAAAAATAGTGAAACGATATTTTAATCATAACACTTTTTGTTGACTTTTTATCATGTTCCCCTGTTTTTTTAAACAATCATAACTTTTATATACGATATTATATTTTAAAAAAATTACTCCAAAAAAAAAGCGTTTTTTATCTTTAAAACGAATATACCATCGTTATATAAAAACAAAAAAAATACGTTTTTCTGCATCTTGTATATTTGTAATGTGTCATTGTGTCTTTTTGTCTATTATTATGTCTTTTTGTTTGTTATTATGTCTTTTTGTTTGGCATTGTGTCTTGCTATTTTTTGTAAATGATAAGCTTTAAAAAGAATAATTGTGAAACAATGCAATTACGTACTTTTTATATGTAAATAATAATGATAAAACAACAACAAATTCTTCTAATACATAAAGAATAATGATAAAATAAAATAAAATAGTTAAAAACATAAAACACAATGATAAATATATGACACAATAACCAGAAAAATGTGTTGCTAAAATAAAAATTTTTGAAAAATAAAATATTGAAATAATACAATTGTATTCTTCTAATATGGAAAACATAAAAAATAAATAACAAATTTATTTAATACATAAAAACAATAACAAAAAAAACATGAAATAAGTTAAAAAGTATAACACAATGATGAATACATATAACACAATGATTTGAACGTAAAACACAATGATGAATATATTACACAATAACTTGAATGCAAACAAAATGATGAGTATATTACACAATGATTTAAACGTAAAACACAATGATGAGTATATTATACAATTGTTTGAACGTAAACACAATGATAAGTATATTACACAATAACATGAACGTAAAACATAATGATGAATATATTAAACAATGACCTAAATATAACACAATAATCAAAATGTATTTTTCAAAAAATTAAGATAATTTATTTTCTAAAATTTTTGAGTTTTTAAAAACACAAAGGTGAAATTACACAATTATGAACTTTTTAATACATAAAACATAAAAAAGTAAATAACAACAATTTCTTTAACACATAAAAAACAATACACTATGATATAAAAATAAAAAAAATAATAAAGACACATTACATAATGATATGAAGCATTAAACACAATGAACAAAATACTCTTTCTAAAAAATTAAAAAAATATCACTTGTCAAACTCACAATCATTCTCACACTTGTCACCAAACTAATCGTTTTTAGCATAACCTAAACCTACACGTGGTATACCTCATGGTGTGAGATCATCAAGTAGGATGGGTTACCAAAGGCCAATTGATCAAATGCTAGTTTGATGACTTTTCTGATCTAATGTTATTGAATGCAATCTCATCTTAAATAAATTTTCTTCAAGTTAAATCAGAGTTTTTTTTTTAATTATAGTTAATTTAGATTTTTTTTTAATTATAGGTTTTCTCCCAAGGAAAGTGAACCATGTCACATGGGCACCACAATCCACTAACTCTTCATGTAAATCTTACTCACATGAGATGGTCATGGACTCATGGTGGGTGAACGTGAGCATATGTATTTTTATTTTTTCTTTGCTTTTTTATCTTAGATATTACTTTGATTAAAAAATTTAACATTATAATAAAAACTAAATTACACATTAAAAATGCAAACAAAAAAAAGAAAAAAAACATAAGATAGATATTAAAATAATAATATTTAAAGAAGATCATATATTTCTTTCACTTTTTGTTTCACATTCTCCAAAATTTCATGTTTTTGTTCGCGTAAATAAAAAGCTAGAAAAATGCTTTAAAACAAAAACATACATAAATGTGTTGTCGAGGTCTCGAGGACTCATAAAATTAGAATAAATGGTTAAGAACCCTAAAAAATTGGAAGTATGATTAAGGATGTAGAAAAGAGTTCAAATTATCAATGTCAAATATCTTTAAAGGAAATCAAAGATTTCATGAGATAGATTTTCTTATAACGGTATTATCGACTATCTCTCTCTTTCTTTCTTATAACCTCTATCAAATCTGTAGACAGTTTGATTAATAATTGGTTTCAAAATTCAAAACTCTAATTGATTGAATAACTGAAGGTAAAATTGGTTATATAACTAGTAGCTAAAACTTGGTTCAGTTATAAATACTGATATTTTTGTCCACCTCTATCCATAATGCAAGATCTTCTTCGGATGTCACAAAACCATATGTGTTGGCCAAGCGTTAAAGGAAGACAGCTGATATAACGTGTTTGATTAGGTTTTTAGTGTCCGCCGTCATAAGTACTCTAGTATATGACAAAATTCATAATGCTACACTACACAAATAAAAGGACAAAAATTGAATTACAACTACAAATAAGACGAAAGGCTTAATTAGATCAACAAAAAGCGAAAGGATGGACCATATCGTCTTTTTTTGTTTCTAAAAATTGGTCCCCATAATTTATCTATTTTTGGAATAAATTGGTCCCCGTATTTTATACGTTTTTTTAGTAACATTTATATAAGTTGAATTAATGGAATAGCTTTAGACATATATGGCTAGACTTTTGGCTTATTAGGTGCATATGCCCAAATGATTATAACACTAATTAAAGTTCTAACTATAAAAAGTACGCTGAGGTATTGATGCGGGTACGGTATTGATGAGGGTATTAAAGAAATAAAATGCCACATGAAACAAATAATGTTATTAAGTTGTAAAATTACGGGTTTAGTTCATACTGACGGAGTCATTCTTAATATTAATGTTTTCAGAACCGGACCGGACATTGAATCAGACGTCTTACTGGTTACTGGTCGGACCGGTTGAACTGGCTTCAAGAACTGGATGTCATAATGAATATATATAATACTCCAAAAGAAATTATACAATTATAAACACATTTAATCAAACATAAATAATGATTAAACAAACATAATCATGTTAATAAAAATATATCATTTGGTTTTATTGTTTTATTCCTTACATTTTAGTTAAAAAATTTTTAAAAATTTAAAAAAATCAAAATCCGGTCTGACCGGTGAACCGGACGGTCTGTTGAAAGCGGTTCACAAGCACATTTTGGGCCGGTTCGGTTCTTAAAACAGTGCTTAATATACATGAGGATTGCGGCTCAATAAGGCTAATTTAAATTCAAATCTTACAATTCTACTATTGATTCTTTTAAATAATATTTATAAATTCCATTCCACTTAAACTCTTTGGCATCTTCCTTGAATCTTGTTCCTTATAGTCATCATCATCCTCTTTTAGGATTAAATAAAATAGAGGCGGGTTATTGACACACACAACTTTCTTATTTTAACACTCTACTGATACTATATGTATATACTAGATGTATAACCTACTTTGACACTTATTAATTCGACAATGAGTCATCTCGTATATGTCTCATAGTATATGTCTCATATAAGAGCTATACGCCTCATATATACATATACTAGGCGTATAAAAGTTCAATCACTGAAACTAAGAAATTTTGACAAACACTGATTATCTACTTATATGCCTCGTATAGATATATATGAGATATATAAAATGTATGGAGAGTGAGAATATCAGGACCTATAAAATTAAGGGGTCCATTAGATGACACATATGGCTTTTTTTTAATGGATTTTCTCATTTAGATCTCCATCGCCTTATAGACTAATTTAGAGTAAATTACCGATATGGTTCTTGTGGTTTGTTAGTATTTAACTCTTGGTCCTTAGGTTTCATAAATTACCCGTACGGTCCCTAACTTTTGACATTAGTATCACATATAGTATTTAAGTTACCAAATTACCTTCATATAATTGATCAAATTACCCTCACATAAGAACTATACGTGTTACTAATGTCAAAAGTTATGATCATATGTGTAATTTATGAAATGTAGGGACTAAAAGTAAATTACTAACAAACCATAGGAATTATTTTGGTAATTTACTTACTAATTTATAAAGCAAGCAAACTCGACTCACCTTATTTACAAAACTATTAGTTATTATTGAAAAAAAGTGATATAAAACAATTAAATATTATTGTTTTCTTAATTAATAAAAAAAATATATGTATTTATATATAAATTCATAAAATATAATGATCCCCAATATGATTTGAATGTTATTTTCGAGAAAATTATTTTAGGCCGGTACAACTCACTCAAGGAGGAAATGAGACGTACGAGAAAGGTACATATTACTGTGGTGGGACTGCACGTACTACATCGCAGCTGCGTTTCGTTTTCTAATTGGTTGAGAAGTCTTATAAATGGGCCCATCTCTTGTGGACCCTCTTTACATGTCATTAGCAGGTCGTCCTTCTGAGCCCTGAAAATGCTCATAGGACTACAATGATTTCTTCCTAACAAAATATTCTCTTAAAAAAAATTAATTTTGATATATAAAAAAATAATTCAAAAAACATGATTATATTTCAAAGAGTAAATTAACGATATGATCCATGTGTTTTGCTATTATTTCGGTTTTGGTCTCTAAGTTTTATAGATTTCATATATGATCCCAAACTTTGAATATGTGTAACACATATAGTTCTTATGTGAGGGTAATTTGATGACTTAAAGATTATATGTGTTACAAATGTTAAAAGTTTGAGACTATATGAGTAATTTATGAAACCTACGCACTAAGAGTGAAATATTAGCAAATCATAAGGACCATATCGGTAATTTACTTTATTTTAAAAGTAACAATTAGAGTAATTATCGAAACGATCCTTGTGATTTGTCGATAATTTACTCTTAAATTTTAGGTCTCTTAAATAGCTCATATAAGTCTAACCTTTAAACATTTGTAACATATGTATAGTAATTAAATTTCACTCTGATATGAATGAACGTCCAATAAAATTTGAAACCAACCCATGAAAATGTAAAAGATAAGAGAGAAGTAACGAAGATAGAAAACAAAAGGTTGTCTTTTTGTTTTCTAATCGTTGATTAAGATTGTATTCTTGTAAAGAAAGAAGAAGATGGCAGAAACTAGAAATACATAAAATAAGAAAATAATGAGACACACTTAAGTAGTCAACGTTTTCTAATATTAGCAGAGGCTCATATAAATATAAATTGATTACTTATTGTTAAACTTATATTTTTAATCATTTATACGTTTTTTTTTAATTTATACCTCATGAAGATAAATTGGAATCTACAAACATCACCAAAAAGACAAAAGCTAACCAAAACTTGAGAAGGGGGAGGGGGAGGGGGACATATCACCTTTTAAGTATACTAGTATTTATTATATTATATTATATTATATAACTAGGTTAAGCATCTTCTGTATTACCTGTATTAAATAAAAATTAATAAGTATTCAATAATATAATTTAAAAATTGCAAATAATTTTTGATTTAAAATATGATCGGCATTACGTAGAAAATAAAATAATAATATTGTATTTTAAAATTTTCTTTTTCAAATTTTGGTTTTTAAACATTTCATTTTAAAAAAGTTATTTTAAAAAAATATTTTTTTTACAAAATAATAGGACGTTATATATTGTTACACAATTTGATAAAGAAAAAAATAGTTTATAATAATAACTTATAAATTATAAAGAGATATTATGAGTTATAAATTATTGGAAAATTTTCATATTTTATGATAATTTGATTTTTTAAAAGTGTGTTTTTTGATATTAATTTTTTTATTATTATTTAAGAAATCATTTTTAATTATAAAAGGTATATATAATATAATTAGTATTTAATACTATTATGCAATATTTTTTTAATATTAAGAACTTTTTTAATTGAAAAATGCATAATAAATATATAATTATATAATTAGTATTTAATAAAGTTGTGTATTTATTAACTCTAGATTTGAGAAACGTGTTTCTTAATTATTTTGTTTAATTAAGTATAATAGATAATATGTTATATGTTTATCATTTAATATAATTTTACCTTTTATGAAAATGATTGTATAAAAAACTAAAGATGTGTATACATAAGTTGAGTTGTTTGAAAAGGTGTTCCAGATCGAGTCGAAGTTTTTGTTTTTCCTAAGGAATAATGGTTTTCTTTTTAGTATTAAGATTTTTGGCATATATTGTTGTGTGTGGAGCAGTTGACGAAGAAAACCCAATAAATAATATAATAATATTATAATGAAATTTCTATCTATACATTCGCTTTAGAAAATGAATAGTAATTATAATATAAAAACTTAAATAATTAGATAATAAAAATAATGTATTGAAGAATTTTATATGACCTGAATTTTAATATTTGAAATCATATTTTTATTATATTTAATACGAGATTACCGTCATAATACGTGATTGGAAGAGTCTTTCTATTTCCAATTATATTTACAAAACATACGATGTTATATATTTCTCGATCATTGTTATGTACTTAATCAGACAATACTAACTTGTTATGGCTTGGGTCGGACATAGAGATAGATCCGAACTTCGTTGGGTCTCGTGTGTATTACGACAGGAATGTTAAAAAACACAACCATTAAAAAAACTAAAAAGGGGCTTTGGATTTCCTAAAAATTGATTTATAAAAAATACAATTAATCTATCCACTTTTAATACTTAATTAAATAAAAAATAAAAGAGTTGTAATTACCATAAATTTTCTTGATCCAACCGAAAGTCAAACTATAATGAAAACTAATAACAAAAGAAAATATTTAAGGATGACCCAAGGAGAGGAAAGAGCTTAGAAAATACGTGAATATTTCAACTTTTTAAACTAAGCATAGCTTAGAAAACACGTAAATATAATACCGATTAAATAAATATAAAATTAAATATTTATCTTCTTAAACTAGTAAAATAATATATTTAAGAGATATTGTCAATTTTTTTCTCCCTAATTTTCTCAATTTCCCATCTATTGTTTGACCAAAAACTAATTTTTATATGAATCTTTGTATACCAGAATAAACACCTCTTTATTCCTTATTTTACGCTTTCAACATATTAAATGCAAACCATAATTCTAGTATTTGATGGTTTCACTTGCTATGGTTTTTCTTTTAAGAATTTAATATATTTTTTTCAATATTCAACCCATGTGTTATACATGTTATTAGGCTCGTTTCTAATATCACCTATCCCTTTGTTAGCAACATGACCTTTACATTCATACTTTTTATTATCTTTTCCCCTTAAAAATTTTAAGTTTCATTACTCATCTCAACCCCTTGCTCTATAATACTCTAGCTATAAAACACATCTCAACCTCCATCTGTCACTTTTTAGCTCACAGATCCTAATTTCAAATATTCTAATTTCGCAACAAATCGATTGAAGAGCTTGAATCATGGCTTGATTCTAAAGAATCCTTAATACGTTAAAATCCTAATAGACCACATGCTTTAAGTAGTTGTAAGGCTTGATGTGTAGTGTCAAAGCCTCACTACAAAAAAATTGTAATTGTTAGATATATAATTTATTTATTTATTTATTTTTTGTATTTTATAATTTGTTTGTGTTTTGGGTACGTTCTAGAAATATTTATAATAAAATCTATGCTTACATTATTTAAGAAGCAATTAAACATCATGATAACATAATCATTGAATAAATGTCAACTAGGAAATGAGATTAAAAGCACATAAACTTTATAATCACGCATGTCCACTAATTAAGCTAGCCAGTTTCTTTTTAGTCCTTCTAAGTGGTAAACAACCTTTTGTAGTAAGTGGATTGCAGAATCATCATCATCATCATCATCATCATATATATTTTCAATCAAAATCCACTATTTCCATTTTCATATATGGATTACACAATTAATAATTAATAATCATACAACTACTTGTCAAAATTAATTGCATTAAAGTTCATTGATAGAGTCATTGCCTCTTAGAAAGGAGGTTTTGGATTCAAATCCAAACAAGTGAGGAATTTTGGGTGCAGCTTAGGAGTAGGAGTATAATGGTATGACTGTTCAAAAAAAGTTTGGATTAAATATATAGTTTACTCTTCTTTTGTGAATTTTGATATAGCGTGTATAATATTAAAACACACTAAAATCTACACGCTAGATTTCACTTTGACAAGATTATTCACGTTTAATCTATAAACCACCACCAAGTATATCTTGGATAAAAAAATGCTCTAATTTTTAGTTTTTAGGATTCATTTAGATGTTTTTATTTTTATTATAGAAGTAAAAAAAACGGGTTCTGGCCCTTCAAAAATATCTGCGCTAAATAAATAAAGAAATGAATCCTAGTTTTAGTTTAATGTAAACAACCTGGTCCCATATAACAATTGTAAAAGATTGGGGCGTTTATGGGTGCATATGTTTTATATAACAGCAACACATAAACTCAGGATATTACCGAGCAATACTCGAATTATATGGTAACACGTGAATTTACGGTACCTCATCTCAAAAGGAATCCTTTGAAAAAACTCCTAACGCTACTAGCCCCAATATATTTTAAGAATGATTTAAATTCATGGCCTTGTATTTGAAAAGTCATGTAACGATTCATAACCAGATTCATAACCATGTTTTGCTTTAGTACAAAGTCTACACCCTAAAATTACAATTTTTTTCTTTTGTTTTTTTAAAAATATTTTATTTCTCTCATTTCTTGTTTTTTCTTTAGATGTTCCGGTTCTCAATCATTTTTTCTAATATCATGGTAGGCATTTTACTTCCCATTTTTACTTATTCCATAACTTAACACGATATACATATAAAATATTGAGGCAAAAATAAAATAAAAAGTCTATTTTGCCTAAAAATGCTAAAAATGATTTTTAAAATCTCTAAAACCGACCTAAACGAACTCCGATTGAACTCATTTTAATGACATTGGAACCGTCTCATACTCTCATCGAACCCTACAATATTTGCTTTTTGGTTTTAGCTTTAATAACTAGTTGAAAATTTGGATTTTATGTCATGTTTTTTAGCTTTTAGGTTTTATCTTTAGGTTTAGGGTTTGTTTTTATAATTTTGGTTTAATTATTAAGTTTTATTGTTTATGATTTAAGGTTTAGGTTTTAGGGAATTACAAGCCGATTTCAATGATGTAAAAATGCATTCAATCAGAGTTTGTTTGAGTCGGTGTTCGAGTTTTAAAAATCATTCTTATTCTTCTTAGGTAAAAAAGACTTTTTAGGAGAAACTTCCCATAAAATATTGAATAAATAATATAAAAATATAAGAATAATAAAATACTATTTTGATATAAATAATTAAATTAAATATCAATAAGTCTTTTTAAGTAATTAAAAATTCAATATCTACATAAATGTAACCTGACTTTTTTTATTAGTAATAATTGAGACCTTTGAAAATATTAACATGGAAAACTTCAGTTATTTATGTCAAAAACTAAGTATTGTAAATCAAGAAGGTGATGTATTATTTCTGTATTCATTAAAGTTAAAGAATCTAATTTAAAAATACCATTAACATAAAGGATAAAAAAAATATTTTTTTAATCATTTTTATAAGTTTCGGTTTTAAAGAAATTATCTTTTGACATTTTATTTTAAAAAAGGCTTATAAACTTTGGTTTATAGTTTATTTCATTTTTAAATATTATTTTTAAAAACTTGAATTTCATAAAAATTTATTTTTTTAAATATCAACTTAAAAAACATGTGTTTTTTTTTAAAATATATTTTTAATATGAAAAATATAAATAATATTATTAGTTATTAATATATTATAATTATTAAACATAAGAGATAATTGAATGAGAAAGTAAGATATTTGACAATAATAGTATAAGAAAATAACAACTAATAAGATACATTCAATCATTATATAAACTACTATATATTTGAAACTTGTTAAATTTATTTAACTCATGTATGTACGTACGTATGTGTGATAAATCTGACAGTTTTTTTTGAACTGCTAATTTTTGGATTACTAACGGATCACTGGAATATCATTGTGCTATTAGCAGTACCATCCGATAATATTCACCACCAAGTCACCAATTTTAGAGAAAAATCAATACTTTGAGAAAACCCTATATGTGATTCGAACCCAGAACCATTTGGTTCCTGAGTCTTATCCCACCACGTAGATACTGCTGGGTTGTTTTAATATTGTTTTGTTTGATGAAATGAAAAGTTGGATGAAGATGAGCTAAAATCATAGTGGATCGTTGTGAGATTTGGATGATTGTGTGGCGTGGGCAGGGGTGGCTTTTTAAGCATCTTTAAGACAAATCCAGGTAATAATGCATTGAGAATCTTGTTTTGTTAATAAAATTGTCTTACCAGTTGCCAATGCCACTTACATAATTCAACTCCTTGAGCACATGATGCTAAATGTTATTCCTGTTATAAATTATTATTAATCTTCTCAAAATAAGGGCCAACAAAAAAGTCTTTACTTTTTTAGCAAAGTAAATGCATTATTGTATGACAGGACTACTAAGATCCCATCAAAAACCCATCACTAGAATGGGTTTGGTTAGGTGCTTTTAAACCGTTCTAATTTGAATCGTCTCATTATCAGTCAAACCTATTGAACTAGCAAACCAAGTTGGTGGTTGGACTGGTATTTTTTTTATTTTTAAAACCCAAATGATAAAATATTAAAACCATATTCTATATGTTTTTTAAAACGATTATTTTTATTTGAACATTAATTATGTTTGTTTAAATTAGTTTATAATTCTATAATTTATTATTTTTTTGTATTTTTTAAATATTTATAATGTCACCTCTTGAATACAGTTCCACCGGTTCAACCTGTAAATTAGCAAAACATTTGATTCAATGTATAGTCTAATTTTGAAAACATTGCGTAAATAACATATAGGTAAGTAGAGGCTATAGAAATGAGTTGTGAAAATCGGAGTATAGACTACAGATTGTGTAACAAAATAGGCACTAGCTATGTTCTCTTGTTTTCCTCATCACCATGAATTTCTCTATAATGGGAAAAAATCTTTTCCCTTAAAAGATGATTCTTTTAGATTATTTAAAGTTACAGTTATCATATTGAACACAGTAACTACATACAATATAACTTAATTAACTTACCCGAAAATTAAAGTTGTTTACCGAAAAGATTTGTAAAATGATCCAACTATCCACCACTAACAAGTAACATGGTTCGCAAAACAACCAGGTTTAACTGAACATGCAGTGTTGTAACACCCACCTGATATAAATCATGACTATCAAATTGAAATATAAAAGATTTTGCAACAGACAATCTGACACGAACACGAACAAAATTATTTTTATGTTATCAAGAAAGTTTAAGAAAGGGTTGTGTTATTTACACACCCACCCCACATACCCACATCTCCTATATGTCTCGTATAGGTTTATACGAGGCGTATAGAGGGCAATCATTAGTAGGGATGACAATGGGACAAGTTTGGGATGAGTTTGAGTAATCCTAGTCCCATACCTGATTATAAAAGCTTGTCCCATACCCGTCCCAAAACCCATCGGGTATAATCCTGGCGGGTTTTGGGTATACTCGTTAGCTAAATATACTCGTTTAGAATAATTGGCTTAACACACGTCGGGTAATGGGTATCGGGTAACAAATGATAAAATTATTTTTTTTCATAACAAAAAAAAACATATATTAAATATGCCAAGAACAAACTGTTAATATATCAAATAACATGAAATTTCAGAATGTCATAAGTTGATTAGCATCGTTCAAGACAAACAAAAGAAGAACAATTATAAACAATATGGTTAAAAAACTATTGTAGTTGCCACAAAAAAAAAACGATAGAAAATAAACAAATCTCATGAACAATCTCTAAATTTCAAAAGGAATAAAAAAACAAATTCTATTTACTTCAAATGTATATAAATATGTATTTATAATCGGGTAAACAAGACGGGTAAACAGGTATATATAATAGGGTAATCGGGCCGGGTAAACGGATATATGAACAAATCCCATGACCGTCCCATATCTGTGAAAATTTTGAAAATCAATTCCATACCCGGCTCAATACCCATCAGGTTTGGGAATACCCGTCTCATCTGTAGCAGGTTCGGGTAATCTCGTCGGGCGTGGGTTTTTTTGCCATCCCTAATCATTAGGTGTCAAAATTTGTCAGTGTCAATGATTGGGGATCCATACTAGGCGTATAGACCTATACGCGTCGTATAGGTCCTATACGTAGCTCTATACGTGACCAATTATTAGGTGTTAGTGCCAGTGATTGAGGACCTATACGAGGAGCGTATACCTATACGCCGTATAAACCTATATGAGACGTATAGAATCGGTAAGAGTGTTGAATTAAAAAAGACGAGTGCATGAATAACCAGTCCCTTGAGAAACCATATATCTCACTTTCCAACGGAAACCGCCCCATCATTCAAAATGCATAAATCTGTAAACAATTTTATAGTTGGATTCGAGAACCATATATTGGATTTTATACCATAGATTTTTATGACTTTACAAATTCAACCCACTTTTCACCCCCCAAGATTACTTTTCTTGAAAAGGATGCTTCGTCAAAAAGAAAAAACACGAGTTTTTTTTTTCAATCCAACGGTCGTATTCACGCAAGTTATCAAACCCCAACCCAAACCCAAATGTTTGATTTGAATATTGGAAGAATCAAGAATCAATCGTTTCTGGTTTACGTTTCTCAGAACCTGAATCACCGAAATCGTTGAAAATCACGCTGGTTTTGGGAAGAACAAGAACAACTCGTTCAAGATTTTCTTCTTTTCTATTTACGTAAATGAATGATTGTAGGTTAATTCTTCTGCCCAAATTTATGATACCACTGTACAAGAATCTTAATAATCGGGTCAAAATTTTGGAGGATAACTTTGCTAAACAACTTTTCCTTTTTTCCTATCACTCAAACTTTTTTTATCCTAATTAAGTCAATCAAGCTACTTTTGTGTTTGGATTATATGTTTTTAATTTAAATAGTAGGTAATACATGTTGATATAAGTTTGAGTAAATAAATTTTTTTTAAAATGACTGATTTGAATCAATAATTATTAATAATCGGGTCAAAATTTTGGGGGATAACTTTGTAGAAATGTAACAAACTTTTCATTTTTTCCAATCAAGTCACTCAAATTTTTTTGTCTTAATTAAGTTATTTAAATTACTTTTGTATTTAAATTCTATGTTTTTAACTTGAATAGTAACTTATATATGTTGATATAAGTTTGAGTGAATAATTTTTTTAAAAAAATAACTGATTTAAATCAATAATTTTTAATAATCGGGTCAAAATTTTGGGGAATAACTTTGTAGAAATGTAACCAACTTTTCATTTTATTCCAATCAAGTCACTCAAACTTTTTTTTTATCCTAATTAAGTCATTCAGGTTACTTTTGTATTTGAATTTTATATTTTTAACTTGAATAGTAGGTTATACATGTTGATATAAGTTTGAGTGAATATTTTTTTTAAAATGACTGATTTGAATCAATAATTATTAATTTTAACTAAAATTTGACAAAGAACAAAAAATTAATAATTAATAATTACTTATTCAAGTCAGTCATTTTTTCAAAAAAAAAAATTATTCACTCAAACTTATATCAAAATGTATTACCTACAATTCAGGTTAAAAACATAGAATTTAAACACAAAAATAACTTAATTAGGACAACAAAAAGTTTGAGTAACTTGATTGGAACAAAATGAAAAGTTGATTACATTTTTCCCATATTTTGGAAACAAATGAATTTGAAATTGCTTCAAATTTCTGATACCCTCTTTGGATTTCACAAAAAAACTTCCATGTGAACGAATGAAGTTCCTGGACCTGATTATTATTCTTGGGATTTTGCACCCATAATCCTTATGGATGCATCTGCTTCGAGTGATATATCAGAAGATGATAAGTGATTTAGAGTTAACAAAAATCAAACTCTGAATCTGGTTGAAATTAAATATCAGGAGCAGGGGACGATGAAGAAAGTTTGACACTGGGTTTAACATCTGTTTTATTGGAGCAATGTTTTACTATTCATATGCTGGTTAGACTATTGGGTGTGCCAAGGCGCCCCAATCACTCCACGTGTGCGCCACGTAGGCGCCACATAAGCACTCACCACAACCACTTACCCCACCATTTTGGTGGAAATGCCCCATTAACCCACTCACTCCACGTCATCATTCCTTTTTAATTTAAATTGAGATATAATTAATAAAAACAAATTACAAATTACAAATTAATAAAAAAATTACAAACTAATAAAAAAAATTAATAAAAAAATACAAACTAATAAAAAAATTAATAAAAAAATTACAAACTAATAAAAAAAATACAAATTAATTATCTCTATATTTATTACGAATTTTATCCTTCTCCCGCTCGGCAATTTCGCGGTCGAGCCCGGTTAAGTGTTCGGTGTTGGTGAATAGAAGTTGTAACTCTACCAACCGTTGACGTTCCCGTTTTAATTTGTTAAAGTCACCGATTCGTTGAGATAATTGTTCTATTCCTTGGTTATAATCCGGGGTCGTTTGAGATGAAGAGTCTCGTCTCGCCCTTGCTCGGTCGGCTTTTGCGCGATCTCTCCCGATCGGACGAGTCAAATCCTCTATCTCGTTGTCGTCGTCTTCTTCTTCTTCGTCGAGATCGTTTAGATTTATATTCACCCGAGCATCCGACGTGCCGGGGCTATCCGTTGACGATGCTTTTGATCGTTTTGAAGCCGATGATTGTACCGTCTCGAGTCGAATCCAGTTCGGACATTTTCTCATAAGCTCCCAACTCCGTTGAAGCGAGAAGTGGGCGTTAAACTCTTCCCGGTACTGCTCTTCCGCTTCCCGCTCGATCATCGCGTCGCTTTGGCCGCTCCGACGAGTTTGCCATTTCTGGGAATAAATCCCGTTGAACTTTCTAACCTTTAGGTTCATGTCACGCCATTTGCTAGAGAGCATATCGTTAGTACGATATTCCCCACGACCCATGGCTTGAAAAAATTGATTTCGGATTTTACTCCAAAAGTCCGGTCCTTTTCGGTTACGACCAACAATTGGATCTTCCGACACATCGATCCAAGCTTTTGTAAGTTGAAACTCTTCCTCCGTAGTCCACTTTTCTATACGCGATGAACCTCCCACAGCAGGTTCGGTATCCGCAGCTTGTTTCCTTCGGTGTCTACGCTTTTGTTTTGGTTGCGTGCTTGGACCGGCATTTGTAGTGGGTTGGGTCTCGGGTACAACTTCATCCTGAGATAATTGTGTAAACCCGTGCGGTTGTGGACTCGAACCATAATCGGCGAATGTATAAAACCCTTGTGGGCTTGAATCAAAATTGGGTCGATAACAGTTTGAATCGAAAAAAGGATTCATTGGAGAAGGGGTAAAGACCCAATTCGGAGGTGGCGTGTTAGGGTTTCGGTTTGGTGGAGTGTTTGGGTTATAGTAATTTGGGTTTTGATTGGGATCCATGAAAATTATTTTTTTGGTTAAGAAAGTTTGAAATGGGAAGAGTGAGTATTTTTTTGTGTTGAATGTTAGAAATGGGAAATATTTTTTTGGGTTTAATATGTGAATGGTGGGTTTAAATAGGTAAAAAAAAATTTTTTTTTTCTTTGCCCTCGTCTCGCCCAACGGCTAGTTTTTTTTACCGTTGCTCCCAACCACGCCGTTGTTCCAGCCACAAGACTCACTCACGCCACCATCACGCCCTAGGGGGGCGGTGTGCCACGCCCCTCCACGCCCTGAACCACGCCCAACAACCCGGCACACCGGAGGGTCTTAGTTTTCTAGTGGAAATGGTAAATGTTTCATATGCAGCAGAGATATAGGGTTAATAATACGTTTTAATGATTATAGTTTTAAAAGAGTTATGCATTTAAAACCAATGTTTTAAAAACCGCTATTTTATGTGTACCGGATTTGGCTCAAAAATGCTTCAACCGGACACACTAATTAACCATAGAATCTATCTATTCTAATAAATTAATGTTTCTAGGATAACACGTGGTGTGATTACATAGCACCTCATCTTTGATTTCCCGCCTCTCTCTCATATTAAATTCACATCATATTAAATAATAATATTAAATATAAAATACTTTGTTTTACATTTTTAAACTAAGAAACATATTTTATAATACATTAAAATATATTATAAGTAAAAAACACATATTAAATATCCAACTTATTATAAAATATACAATTTTTATAATTAGTATTTTGAAAAAAATTAAGAAACAAAGTTTGAAAAAAGTTATTGTTTAAATAAACAATATAATTATTTTATTACTTAAATTATTAAATTATACAAAATTTTAGCCATTTATATTAAAAAATCTTATATTATCTAAAATTTCATTAATGGATGTTTATTATATTTTTATCATTCAGCCCGTGTAATACACGGGGTCCTAACCTAGTTATATATAAATACAACTTATACTCAAATAAGTTTCCAAAAAGTATACAAATTCATTCAAAAACAATTCAAAAAGTAATCAAATTCATCCAAAACAATCTAAAAGTACTCAAAATTCTAATAATTTTTTTTAAATAAAAGTGCATAATAGGATTATGACATTGGCGTGTTAAACGCATCAAGTTCACAATCGCTTAAAAGCCGAAAATCACTTAAAAGCCGAAAATCACTTAAAAGCCTAAATTTTGTGTTTTTTTGAGACCGGAAATACTGGTTTTACCGGCAAAACCGGATTAAACCGCTGGCACAATCGATCGAAGGAACCTGCATAATACCGGAGTGTTTCGTACCGGATTATTTGACGGCATCCGGTTGAATCGGCCGGTTCGAACCAGTTTTTAAAACATTGTTTAAAACAACATGCCTTAATAATTTCAATTTTGTTGTATTCTGCTTGTTCCAATTGCACTCGAAGAACATTGGTGTCATTGAAAGAGCTATTTACTTTTCTTTGTTTTGTAGGTAAACATCCTTTGTCAAACCTATCTATTAGAAACTTGTGTTTACGTGTTTACATTTAATCAAAAAGCATGAGTTGAATGTATCACTATGATACTCAAACTCATGTAAGTGATGTGCTTTAATAATGAATAATCTCAGTTTTGTGCTCTGATTGTTCCAGTTGCAGTCCAAAACATTGGTGTGGACCGTGTGGTTGAACGAGCTTTTACCCTTCTGTTACGAGGTAAACATCATTTTTCAAACCTTTACACCAGATACGACTATACGAGAGTGGTATCAACGGTTCACCACCTACATTATATGGCCTATTTATTACTCTATGTTATTAACAGTCTCTAGTACAAATCTCCACAACACTTCATCACATCAATATCAAGTGAATTTTTAATGATTGATCTTTTATGTTTACACCATTTTTAGGCATTGAGGTTAATATACTTCACATGGTTTATTTCTTAGCCAATATGTTAATGACATTCCCTCTCATGCTAATACGCAACTATGTCTGTGATCTACTTCTTGATGGGACATTATATCGTACCTTGTCCCTGTAATGGTGACCTAGTGGTAATGGGATGAGTGTCTATAATAGAGGTCTAGGGTTCAAAGCCCCGAACCACCAAATTATCCCTGGGTCACACAATTTACCTACCTCATGTTGACCGTGGGACCGGTCGGTGAGAGACATCTAATGGTGTGAAGTTCACCATTTTTTATATCGTACCTTAGCTGATGCACTACAGAATTTGACATTCTTTCTACGACAAGATGTTGCCTATGTTGTTCAACAGATATATTTGTTTATGCATACACCTCGTGATCCTCATTTCAATTTTCTTAAACGTGTTTTATGATATCTCAAGGCACTATGAATCACATTTTACATTTAACACCTTCCGACAACCAACCATATCTATATCAAGTGTAGAAGCGAAGTATCGGGGAGTTGCCAACATGACAACTGAGCTTACTTGGTTATGTGACACTCGCCTCAAGTCACATGTGCATCTACTGTGATAAGTGATCACATTTCTGCCACATACCTGTCCTATAACCCGATTCAACACCAACGTACTAAACACGTTGAGATTGATATTCACTTCGTATGTGGAAGGGGGGCAACTTGATTATTTTTTCGTTCGTTTTTAGTCTGATTACCAATGCACTGATATCTTTACTAAAGGTTGTTAAGGCAACTATTCAATTGTTTTAGATAGTCTTTGCCTTTGATAAGCTACTACTTTAACCGAAGGGGACTATTAGCGGAACATATTTTGTAAATAAATAGTTAGTTTGTATTTGTTTTATTTTAGTAGATATATCAACAATACTTTTGGGAGATGTAGGTGGGATATTTATTTTTTTGTATGCCTACATGTATTACGTTTGTTTTGGGGAATAGATCATCTTTTACAATCATAAAGATTTTCATTAACTACCATTAGAGTTGGAAAACTAATGTGGTGTCAAAAGCTTAAACAAAAAGTAGGGTTGTAGACGAACCGAATGTCTAGCAAACAGTTCGTGAGCCGTTCGGCGGGAAGTTCATTTATGTTCGTTTGTTTAACAAAGAACGAACACGAGCAAGAAATTCTGTTCGTTTAGTCAAATAAACGAATATGAATAGATGTCATGTTCATTCATTTGTGTACGTGAATATTTAGTAAAATGTTCGCTTACGTTCGGTTATGTTCATTTGTTATATTCATTCATTAAATTTGTTATATATTCTAAAAATTTGTTATTTTTAGTTTAATAATATTATATTTAAGCTATTTTTAGTTTAATACTATAATATTTAACTTTTTATTTATATAAATGATTATATCTAATGCTTAAGATTATGAATGCTGATTTTTATTGTTTAGATAACGTGTTTGTTTGCGTTCGTGAACAAGTTAATTTCCTTAATAAACGAACATGAACATGAATATTCGTTCGGTTAACGTTCATGAACCGTTCGTGAACAAGTTAAATGAACAAACGTGAACAAAAGCTCGTTCGTGTTCGCTCGGTATATTTACAGCCCTAACATCATAGAAGTAGATGAATGAACAATAGAAGTAGCCATTGTCTTAGGTGTGTTATACTACCTCTATGATCACGTTAAACCATTTCACATATATATTACATATACCAAGAGTTCCACGAGATCATAAAACATTTTAAAATATTTAATTGTAACATTTTGTTATTGGTTTTTATTTCAATAAATCTGTTTTTTTGACAGTCAGACCAAACTTTATGATAGACAAATAGATTATAAATAGGACTTCATTGGTAATGTTCGAGAACTTTTGATGTTGTTCAATCTAGCATTATCTTGTTTCCATACGGACCATACCAAGTATGTTTTGGCAAACTAGGCAGGTTGAGTTGGGTTAGGTAATGGGTCAAAATAAGGGCAGTTTAGAACATGTGCGGGTTAGGATGATTTTAAAGCAAAATTAATTTGGGTTTAAATGTCTTATTTTAAAAAACATAAATTTTGTTCAAGTTAAAATGAGTTGTAACTAAACAAATATTTTATTTGAATAATTTTTAATATTTTCTTATCAAATATATTATTTATCATTCTGACCTGTTGAAATATATTATATTTACATGTTTTTTAAGTTACCAATCTTGATCCGCATTATGTTAATGTATCACACATCTCAACATATTTTATGTCATAATTTTACCCATTTATATCCAAAATACAATAAGATAGCGTTTGATATAAGGGAATGAAGATTGAATGTAATGAACACTATAAAGGAAAAAAAAAGTGTGTTTGGTTAGTAAATGAAATGAAATCATCTATTACCAAGTTCATTCAATTCCTCAGGTAACACCTAAAATTCATTCCATCTCACCCCTTGTTTTTTTATTCCATTCCCCCTTTTGACCTTACATCACCTTCACTCTCCAACCACAACCACCGCCCACCCACACACCACCGTCACCTGCCACCGCGTCGTCTGCTACCGCCACATCCTGCCACCGCCGCCACTTAGAACCACCAGTGGCACGATCACCCACCACCACCGCACCTACCACCACCTCCAACCACCTTATGCCCATCCGCCTACCACCACCGTCCACGACCCAACACCACTGCCTGCCATCCATTTATCCATCCCTATCACCACCACCGTCACCACCGCCGCCAAAACTGCTTTCCCACCACCAGCCCACCATTATCACCATCCTTTGTTCATTCCATTACCTCATCCTTTCCATTCCTCCATCCATTTCATTACTTCATACCAAACAAACCCTAATCATTTACCAAAGCTATCAATTTATCTTGTTATGGATCAAAATTGTCAGGTATAATACCAAACCATCTACCAACACGGCCAATGCTTGTCTAGAGTTTAGATCCAAGACAATATACTCTGGATATACAAGTCTGAATTATACTAATTAATTAAGATACCGTCAGGGATACATCACTATATATATATATATATATAGGGAAGGGTTATATTGGAAACTAGGTTGAGATGAGGAAACTTTGGAAACTTATTTTGAACCATTGATTAAAATTTTGAATGGATGAGATTGAGTATGAAAAAGTAGATTTGATAGATTTGTATTAAAAAATCTGTAAATAGTACATAAGGTACAATAAGGGTAAAATGGTAACATTTCATTTTTGTACTTAATTATAAAATACACCTTTCTATACCTTACATCATCCAAAAGTATTTTACCTTTCCTAGAAAATTTTTGGAGATCTTATTACCCAAAAATTAAAATACACCAATATTCAAAAGAACTTCCATTGAACCGACGTTCAAAGCTTCGAAAATTTCAGAGAAACTTTGGAACCGTTGAAAAAAACAATGTAAACAAACTTATTTTTTTATTTTTTATAGTTTTGTAACATAATTAGAGTCAATTTTATAAAAAAAATGAAAAAAGCTCCGACAATTTTTTTTGTAGACGATGTAACACAGGCGTAACACAGTTGTACAGGTCGTCGTTGATCTGTACAGCTGTGTTACATCGTCTACAAATTTTTTTTTTTTGAAAAAAAAATGTCAGCGGTTTTTTCATTTTTTTTAATAAAATTGACCTTAATGATGTTACAAAACTATAAAAAAAATAGGTTTGTATACATTGTTTTTTTTCAAAGGTTCCAAAGTTTCCTTAACTCAAGTGAGTTTACAAAATATACATGCCCTATATTGTCGTAGTTGATCTGTACAACTGTGTTACGTCTGTGTTACATCGTATACAAATTATTTTAAAAAAAAAAAAATTTGTCGGCGCTTTTTTCATTGTTTTTTTTTTTTTTATAAAATTGACCCTAATGATGTTACAAAACTATTAAAAAAAATTAGGTTTGTTTACATTATTTTTTTCAAAGGTTCCTAAATATCCTCAACTTAAGTGGGTTTCCAAAATATACATGTCCAATGTAACATAAACGTAACAAAATATAATAGTGTATATAAAACCTTGTATAAAATATTACTTGAGAAAAAAGAATTATAAAATCTGCTGGAAATAAAACTTTGGTTAAAATTAAAAAACAAAAAAGAGATAAAGTCTACTTTTTCATACTCAATCTCATCCATTCAAAATTTTAATCAATGGTTCAAAATAAGTTTCCTCATCTCAACCTAGAATGTAACATTAAAAATATTTGGGCAAAATATAAAATTTGTAACATAATACCCTAGTTACACTAACTTTACATATGTAACAATAATGTAACATAATAAAACATTATAGAATGTAACATTAAAAATATTAAAACTGTATAATAGTACAATTAATGAAACTTTTTGCACAAAAATTATAAAATTATTAATAATTAGTACACTAGATGTAAAATACATTTGGTAACATGAACTTAATGGAAAATACACATAACCTACAGTGTTATGTGTAACGCTAGTGTAACAACTTAATTATATTTTAAACGTTAAATCTCAAAAAGAATAATTTAGAAAAATTGATATTATATATAGAAAAATTATTCTTGTCTCTTTAAAATTGTGTACATATAAAATAAAATGAATTTATTTTAATGTTTTTTAAGAAATCAAGTCATAAATACTTAATTGTAAAAGGTACAATAGTACATCTTTTGATTTAATGTATAAGACATATTTTATTTTAAAAAGTACAATAGGAAACAAGTAATAATTAAATGTTTGTATAGTATGAAAAAATGACAAATTATCAATGTTTTCATAACCGGACCGGACGTCGAACCGGTCTCGTTACTGGTCAGAGGTCGGACCGGTCGAATCAGATTTAAGAACCGGATGATTTTATAAACATTTTATAAATATATATATATATATATATATATATATATAATCAAAAAAAAAAATTTTAAAAATAAAAAAATCAAAAAACCGGTTCAACCACCGGTTCCCCCAAAAACGGTTCAAGACCCTACCGAACCGGTCCACCCACCGGTTCCCGGTCCGACCGGCCGGTCCGGTTTTCAAAACACTGCAAATTATGATACTCTATAAAAATAACAAAAAATAAAATATAAGAGTGTATATAAAAACATGTTCAATAAGTCCGTCGAGATGTAACATAAACGTAACTTGAGTGTTACTTTATAATATTGAATTATAAGTATTTGATTGTATAAAATATTACAAGCCAAAAAAATTTCGATTATACATAACATTGTTATGAAATAATATATAGTTTTTTTATTTAAATATAACGAAATGCAAAATTCGGATATTTATTATGAAATTATGCTTTAGTAAAAAAAACAATGTTATAATGTTGTAAAATCTGGTGAACATAAAAAAAACATAACCAAACAATGTGTAAGGTATGACAATACATATACACAATATCCGGAAAAACGTAACAATAACGTAACAACGACAATAGTTGTACACATTCAGCATCCTATCATTTATTTTACTCATTTTAAAAACTTTGTGGGAAAAATTATGTGGAAAATGTTTAAAAGTTAAATATTTTATTTTTAGTTTGAATTTGAAGAGAGAGAATGTAGTTAAATAATAAAATATTTGAAGAGAGAGAATGTGGTTAAATAATAAAATATTGTATGAAGGTAATTTTGTTGGAAAAGACTAAATTACCCTTGTATTATATAGGATTATTAAAATGAAATGGTGATGTGGCTAAATGTGGACCAAGTATGTGGTTTCCAAAGTTTCTTCAACTCAACATGGTTTCCAAAATATACATATCCTATATATATATATATATATATATATATATATATATATATATATATATATATATATATATATATCTTCAGTTTACATAATATATTAGATAATAAAGTTGACACCTTGGCTTATATATGAGATGTGTTAAGCATGTTACTACTAAATAATATGTGTTCCTCCTTGACACTGGTGTTATCTCCAATTACTGAAACCCAAGCTTCTGCAATTTTGTCTACTTTTCCTTCCTTTGAGTCAATTAAAGTAAAGGCCCGCAATGTATGTTTTGGCTCTCCAGTCAATGGGTTGTCACCGAATCTTTTGACCCGAGGAACAACTGCCCCGTTAAGGAATATGGTGTTGTCATCTCCAACCACAATCATATTGCGTGAACCGTCCCCAAACGCCAGTCTTTTATGCATGTGACCAAATACAACAAGGGGAACAGAATATTTGGTGTTGCCTTTAAGTTGAGAAATAGCAAGTGCAAGATCTGTATCAATTGGAATATGATATTATTATGTATATGTATACACACATATATAGGGTGTTTTTCTAATATTAAGTGAAGGACTTCAAGAACTCCTAGATTTGATAGGAGAGAGAAAGTGTGGATTATGTGGTTCTTGCAAGAATTATTTATCATGATGTATATATATATATGTATAATTGTATAGAGTAAGGTTATTGTACAAAGTGATAATTTTGTAAAAAGTATAAAAAGCAAAGTGCTATTATAATAACACTTTGTTATTATAATATTAACACAGTGCTATTATAATATTTAACAGTTACTTGTCAATAATAACACATTTGTTATTTATAATAGCACTTTGCTTTTTACACTTTTTACGAAAACCTCATTTTGTATATGAACCTACCTATAATTGTATATACTAGACGTTTATATTACACATGAATGTTTGATGGAAGGTGGAAGTGACAAAACAACTGGATTACACAAGTTGGGTAAAGCGTCTGTCACCAAGAAATTTTATGGGTTTGGCTTGAAACATTTTTGTCCAAAAAAAAATATTTTTATTAGATTTATAATTAGTGTAAGATAAGATCACAAATTTATATCATTCTGATAGTATTGTATTAAATAAAATGGTTTAGGAAGTTTTATGCATTATATATACACTTTAAATACACCCCATTTGCGGTGCACGCATATAATGTATATATGTGTGGGCCCTTAAGGGGCAAAAGTAAAAGTGCACTAATTTTAACGTTATTTTAATTATTTTGTGAAAGTAACGTTAAAATCATTGGGATGATCAACTTTAAACGATAACTTTGAGCCGGGGACTCTTTCGGAGCAGCCTCTCTATCCCAATTGGGATAGGGGTAAGGTTTGTATCTATCCTTCCCCCCCAGACCCTACTAAAAGTGGGAATATACTGGGTAAGGTTGTTGTATATACACTTTAAATGACTTTCAATCTGTTTCCCTTTAAGCCTATTTTTACTCCGTTTAACCAAGAATAAAGTAACTCAATTTGATTATTTCAAAACAAAATGGGCCAAATTGCTACCTCTAGTTAAAGATAAAGAGTCAAGTATAGATACATTTCTGCTTTGAGAAATTAATACGAAATATAGAATTTAAGCAATTTAAGCAATTTAAGCTTTGATTAATTGTAAATTGCGAATTATCTAAAGAATTGAAAGGGATTTAAACGGTACTAAAGAATTGCAGTGGGGCACTTAATGTCTGTTGGTTTGCACTTTGCAGTGGGAGAGCAAGAACAGAACCACTTTTATCTTCAAAGAGAAGGGCACCTAGCTTCCAGGTGTCATAAGAGTTGTAATATTCAATCTGAGTTTAATTTTACTATGCAAAAAATGTGGTAACTAATAGAGGTGTCAATCTGTCAACTTCTATTCATTCAAAAATTTAGATTATTGTATTTTGTAAAGGGTTAATGGATTGACCCAACCTGACCCGACTAGTTTTTAAGTTTTAAACAGTAATAAAAGACAACATGTTTCAACACGAATGTGAAATAATAATCACCTGGATCACCATGGTCTCCACCTCCATGCACCCAATCTCTACCACAAATATCATTCATGTTGGAACCAAGACCTGGGCATACAAACTAAAAGATTTGACTTGATAGCTAAAATCTGATCAAATCACGCATATTGGTGGCAATTCTGACACTTGTTCTTATTTGGGTTATAAAAACAGTGAAAATGGAACATGTCCCATGGGTAGTTTGTGTAGAAAGTCACCAAAAGTGTATTTTTATTGCTTAGAATCTACTGCATTATTTGGTAATCAAATTAATACAAATTTTTTTGGTAGGAAATTAAAATTGGATAAAAACTATATTGGGTCAATTGGACTGTTCGATCCAACCATTTGCCACATTTACTGAAATGTAAAATTTGAATAGGAAAAGACGTGTAATGAGCAAATGACATACCTGTTGGTCCATTATGAGCTAAAAGAATGATGGAATGATTTTTTGGTGTCCCCAAAGCAGCATCGGATATTCTTTTTGCACTCTCATTCATGTTGTGAACTCCATATCTAACAGATAATTTCCAACACAGAAACAAAAACAGCAAATATATTGTAAATGTTATCTACCATTAGAGTTTAGTCACTAGGCATCCAAGAAATATTTAACTGAATCTTTTACTTGTATGTAAAATAGAGAAACCATTTTTACCGCTATGATATGTAAACCACTAGAAGTTGCTATCAATATATTATTTTAGGAAGTGCAATTCATTCTTCCCCAAGTTTTTTTTAATTCAAATGTATTGTTCATATAAGAAACAACAAAAAATACAACCACCTTTTGGCCAGAAGTTGTTTCCTGAATAACCTTTCACCTCCACAAGAAAAGGGTCGCCCTCCAATAACACTCAGCTTCAATGGATGGAAGTCCAGCCGTTTGTAACCAACATGCTCTTCCCCAAAACTGGGATTCATAATATGCATTAAATTTAATCCATTAATAGGTTCAACATATTACAATAAACTTGATCACTATATGACACATAATGTAAGAGTCTAATCATATTCATTATATCAGGATTTTATTCGGTATATAGATCAGTATGCTTAATAAGGAATTTGATCCCTTACAAACAGCAGCAGGTAGCATGCGTGTTATAGGAAAAGGTTGAGAGCATCCAGTCATCCACTGGCAAACAATGCCAATATTAAATCATATATTTATTTGGTTGGTGGCTTTGCATAGCTTGGAATTTTAAAAGGTTATGAATATAACATCCAGCAGAACAAGTCGGCTGAAGCAAATAAAAAGATTATTTAGTAGGTAAATTCTACATTACTAAAAACATACACACCATGGATCTTTTACAACAATGTTTGCCTATTGGACACCAGTAATTTATCATTTACTTTTCCTGCTTCAAACTAAAGATGTGTTTAGAAATTTCGCAATTACTGACTAAACTGCATGATTCAGGTGATCAGATAAAGAATTTTTTAGGTTCAAAATCAGTCTAGTGGCTTCTTGAAAGTAGACATTACTTTATCTTTTTTATCAAACATAATACTTCAAAATTGAATCACTAATTTTAAAACCTTTTTCTTGTTTGGAGCAGGCATATCAAAACTTTTGACTCTGATTAAATTAATAAAGTTTAAAGCTTAACAAGCAAGCCAAGCAAACAAACACCATCATTTAACTCAAATATTCTTGGGTAAGTAAAAAAAATAAACAAGAACTAAAAACACATTTTTGGTGTTAAGAAGTACAGTTAGGTATATAATGCTAACAAGAAAATTCTTCATAAAAAAAAATAACTAAAGCTTACCTTTCCAGCTGGATTTGAACTGCATCTTTGTGCCTTTAATTCAATGAAAAAATTAGAAGGAAAAAAAATAATTATGAGAGCAAATTAGAGGAAGACAAACAGAATGCTTCTTGAAATCACATGCTAGAATATGCGTCTTATATTCTTTTCCTATTCATTTTCTATGCATTTTAGGTGTCAAGTCAATAACACTTCTAACATAGTTATGTTAACTATAGTAAGGTTCAATTTGAATTTGTGTCCAACAAAAATTGTTTTTTTTAATTTGATGTTGATTCCAATTATTTGTTCCATTCGGATAGGAGTAAGGTCTTCCTTTGTCTTATCCCCCAGGCCCTACTCATTATTGGGACTTTACCGGTATGCTTGTTATACTAATTCCAATTATTTAGTTTTAGACCATGTTTGGTATGCCACACGAGATGTGAATGCAATAATAATAAAAGTGAAATGAAAAATGAAATGTCTGGTTAGATATGGGAAAGGAATGAAGCATTCCTGATTGAATTTAATTTAATTCAGTAACTATCTTATTTATTTCTTGAGTGGAGTGGTTATACTCCATTCTGTCTATGAAAATGAGTAATATTACACTATTGTCCTCAAAATAAAAAGAAAGAAAAATCCAGTCTTAAATCTTTATCAAATTGATCCACTGCAACTTGTTCAAGAATCTTGATGATAAGCAGATGATGAACAGATCATCACAAAATTAGTGGTCAAAAGAAATTCACAACGGTGGCGAAACATCCTACAGGTGCTAAAAGGAACACCAACCCTAAGATAATGATCTCTGAAATTGGCTGGATACATTAATCGATGTATGAGTCATTGTATCAGCTCTGCATAAATTCCTTATAAGATTGTTTCTGTAAAATCCATATTTCTATCTACTGATTTGAAATAATTGTTTGTTCTGTCTCGAGATCCTGTATCAGGTCTAATAACTGATTAACTTCGTAATTTTATTTTAAACATAAGAAACCATAATTTGACTGAAAAGTAATAAGTTGGCTTCAAGAAGATGAGCCAGTTGAATAAAATGAATTAGAAAAGAAAACTGAAAGTTGTGGACACAAGGATAGATATTCTTTTAACAAAAAGATAACTAGTTCTATTTCAATGTGACAAAGCAAAACAAACAGGGTATCAAGTAAGAATGAGAAATTCCATTGCAAAGTCTGTTACAATCAATAGCCCATTCCATTCATTTACTGCCATATTCCATACAACCAAACACACCGTTAGAATTATCAATTAAATTTTTTGATTTATTTTGTACATTTAAATTAGGATTTTAAGTTTTGTATTTAGATTTATTTCTTCACATTTGATTTGGATTATGGTAGTTTAGTTAAATTTTTGAAGTTAAAGAGGACAAAGGTAACAATAAGAAATACAAAAGGGCTGAAGAATTATTATATTGCCCTTTTTAACTATTAACAGGTTTATAAAAGGAGTTGTTAAGCAAGTTGTTCTCCATACTAAAAAAATGCCCATCGACTGAAAGTGGAACTCAAAACACTTTTGTGGCAAAATTGGTATTCCCATGCTAATATGTCGAATCTCTTATAATTTAATCTAAATAAGTGTCTATGATTGCCTATGCAAATTACATTTGGCGTTTAAAATTAAGAAGCATGTTTCAACCTACTTTTTCAAATTTGTGTTTTCTCTCCTAGCAAAAACAGATATTCACTTTTTTCAAATGGTAATGCAAAACATTATTTTGTGACTATTGTGTTTTGGGATCTGACATAATCAGAGATATTCTCTCAAAAACACAATTCCAAGCACCCCTAAAACTTATTAATGCTTCATATATGAGTGCTTACTTTTCAGAAAAAATATGAGTATTCCAAGCATCATGGTTCCCAAGAATAGCCGCTTTAGCAATTTTGAGTGCTGCAATGCTTCTCACAAGTTCAACATTTTCATTACCAAAATCACCTGGACAAGCATGCAGGCCAAAAAGAACAGACAAGACAATTGATAATAAAGAAGAAAAGAGGATCACCAGAAACACTAAATCCATATACTGAACTCAGAATGGACAAGCTTCAAGATCGGAAATTAAGAAAAGCGTCAGATAATCAAGAAGAAGCAAATATTGCATGAAAAAACCTGCCTGTAAACAGCACCAAATCTGGCTGCAATTTCAAACAAAAACTTGTAACTAATGACAGAAAAATGAATAACAACAACCTCATGAGTTTTACTGGAAAATTTTATTACTTTGTTCAAGGTGGTCTATAGTTTTACATACACACACACGAAAGGAACAACCATAACCATTCATTGTGATACCATCTAGACAATAGTATTACAGATAATGGGCAGGTCGCATGAGGTTTTGACCTTCAGATGTGCCAATTAATGGTGAGATAAAAATCACAAAATCAGCTGTAGATACATGTTCATTGTCATGTGTATACGCATAGTAATATTTACTACTCAAAACCCTAGAATGCCTTAAATCTTCTTCTAGGATTCAACATAATAATCATGCATCTAGATTTAGTACACTATCTTCACTATTTTAAAATTTCTATCAGTCTATATCATTACAAGTTCTATAGAAAAGTTATCAACAAAAAACCAAAAAGTAAGTCTCAAATTTCTGGATCAAAGTTGATTAGTACACATTAAGATATAAATAACATAATTTAGCCAAAGTGAGTAAAAACCGGAATGTAAAATTAAAAAAGTTTGAAAACATAATCACCTGCAATAGCTCAAGAGCCTTCGAATCTTCTTGGAGATCCCAATCATCATGCTTCAATAATCCAATCAATTTCAGTCTATTGACAGTTTAACATCCATTGATTGAATGTAACAGTGAAAAACACACATCGGAAGGAAGACGAACTCACCACGTCACCGACGACGACTATTCTGACGGAGGAGGCCATTGATAATCGAATAGTGCGGTTGAACTTAGAAGAATACGACGCCGGAGACGAAGGTGGCGACGGCGTTAGACTGGAGGAGCCGAAGAGAACAGTCGAATTTGGCGCGTGACTTAAGCCAGTAGAGAACATAGATAACGGTGTTGCTTTATCGTTGAATGCTTCCGCTTATAGGTTCGACTTTTACAAACCGTGTTATCATAGCCTTGTTTGACGCGCACATATTATTATATATATTAAAAAGCAAAGATTCTTTGTCTCACATAATTCACTGTTCATTTCCTACAATCTTTAATGCATGTGGTACCATTCATATATGCATACATCTCTACCTAAAGGTCACCATCCCCTTAATACCTATTTCTCTCAGGTTCTCACCAACAACGATCGCTTCACTTTGGTTTCGCCGGTCTCCTCATCTTCGTACTGGTGGTGCAACCCTGTTAGCCACGATTAGGTTCTGCTCTCTTAAACCCAACAAAAGGTACTACTGTTGTAGAAGACGGAGGAGAGGAGGTGGGTGATGACACGGTGGCTGCCGTAATCGGTGGTGGTTTGCTTGGCCTATTTCACAGTGATTAACGCCTCTCACGGTGGTCTTCGGTGGTAGCTAAAGATGTTCTAGGTCACCATGTGAGAGGTAATTTAATTTCGTGATTAGGGCTTTAGAATCCAGATTTTCTTTGGACGTAGATTGACAATGTTATGTAATCACATTCTGAATTGATTTCTTTTTTTGGTTATTAAAGTTTCTCTTTACTTTCATGGTTTAATAGATTCGCAGGCTTCGTGGTTTCTCTCCTTTTTCCTAGATTTCACTGTTAATGGATATTAGAAAATTAAGGTTTGTGCAGTTCCATTTCGGGTGGTTGTTGGACAAACGGTCACCTATAGATGGCAGGGGAGGGTGGGTTTGCCCCTCCTCCTGCTAATCTGGCCATTTCCGAACCTATCACCTCCTCCTTTCTTTATATCAGATGCCATAACACTTTCTACCTATATAATAACCTGTGTTTTGTGTTTTACCTGATTTTTTAGAATATGGATTTACCTATTTTTGTATTCCATTGATGGTACATATCATACATGTAATTATATAGGTATTATATAAGTATAATATATATATATATGTGTGTGTGTGTGTGTGTGTATGTATACGCTTATGGCATGTATAGTATTCATAATATAGGGTTCTTAGGACTATTGGTGTTTACTATTAAAAAATAAGCCAACATAATAAGTTTGCTTTATTCATGAAAATTTCTAAACTGAAACAATAAACTATGAATTTTATTTGATTCATTTATAACTTAGAGTTAAAGGGGTCAAAAAGCAAACTTAATATGAGTTAAAATGAGTTTCGTATTGAACTCATTCAGGGAACTTTTAAGTGTTTGGAGTGTGGAACCATTGTCAAAAATGTTGAACACCAGTCTATGTACACTGAGATTTGTAGTTTTGTTGTTTGGTTTATGTTAGTGTGTTGATTAATTGATTCTTTTTTGTTTGTAAATTTATGTTTTTTGTGCAAAATGGTTGTGTTATGTTTGTAGCCCATGATATGCATGAATGCGACATGTTCAAAGAAAGGAAGATGGACACTTCTTAGGCAAGACATCAAATTTGCAGATTGGCAGAGGGTTAGGATGCAGGAAACATCAAAAGAAATACATGTTCGGTCTTTGCCAAGATCGTTAGACGCCATTCTTTTCCATGACATTGTTGAGCAGGCCAGGGCGGGTGACACGTATGCAATTTCATTCTCATGAATCACGCCACATGAACATTTTTTTTATGCGGAAAAACTGAAGATAATTAATTGTTTTTACTTGAAGGGTAAATCTTTACAGGCAATATGGTTGTGATACTTAGACATTTTGGCATTGGAAGCCCCAGGATAAAGAGCTGAATGTCATAGAGAAGGTGGTTAAAGTCAATGCTCTGGCATTGGTATGGTCCAAGAGGTTGTCAAAGGTCTTCGTGCATTGAGAGTTAAAGATCTTTCTTATAAACTTGCATTAATTGCCAATTCAGTGCAGGTTGTTATTTTAATCAATGCTTAATTCTTTGTCATTCCACTGATCAATGCTTAATTCTTTGTCATTCCATTACATTATATGCATTCTTGACATTCCATTTGCTCTGCTATAACATTATATTCAGATTTTGTGATGGGAGATACGGCTGCCATAATATCAAAAAGTACAGGAGCACCACTTGATAGAGTAAAGCTTTTACTACAAAATCAAGGAGAATTGTTGAAAAGGGAAAGGGAGGGGTCAGTGACTGCTTCAAAAGGGTCTTTAAAGAAGAAGGTTTTTTTGCCTTTTGGATGGGTAATCAAGTAACTGTCCTTTGAAATTTTCCAACTCAGGTAATTTCTTCACTAATTTGCCTTACAAACATGTATATTTCAATAACTTGATAATTAATTAACATCTGATCGTTATACATTCTAGAAGTGTTATAGGCTTTCAATTTTGCTTTCAAAGGTTACTTCAAAAGTTTATTTGGACGGTCAAAGGAGAGAGATGGGTATTCGGCATCCAATCGAGTTGGCTACGATGATAATCGAGTCCGATGACGTTTTATGGTTTTTTTTATAGGTTGTGACGACGTTTGGTTTCGAGATTAATGTATGGTTTGCTTCACGTCAATATATCAGCCCGCCGCAAAGCGCGGGTCCTAGACACTAGTTATAAAAAATTAAAAACTTTGAATATTTTTTCAGAACAGGTGATTTTTGAGATATTAAGGTGGCGTTTGTTTTTTCAGAAGTTTAACCACTTCAGTCTACGGACTATGTCTGCAAACCTTTTTTGCAGAAGAGGTGTACCAAACCTCTGCAAAAAGAGGGTTTGTTTTTTTATCTCTGCAAACCTCTTTTTAAAAAATCCTCTTCTTATCCACCATTCCCAAAGCCACCGTCAATCAGAGCAACATAGTGGGAAATCGGAGCAACATAAACGAGAAATCGGTGGTGGTTGAGGCGGCTGTGGAGGAGCAGTGTAGTTGAGGCCTGAGGGCGCCGACGAGCAGGTCGATGGTGGTGGAGGAGAAATGTGCCGACGAGCAGGTCGATGGTGGTGGAGTAGGACGCCGACGAGCAGGTCGATGGTGGTGGAGGGCGCCGGCGGTGGTGGCTCGGCGGTGAAAAACCCTAGAAATCGTGGAGAAGATGGAGGCTGGTTACCTAGAAGAGCTTGGAAGAGTTTAGAAGGGGTTGAACCATGTCTGCAACAAGAAGAGATTAAAAAGAGGTTTCGCAGACCTTTTTAAATGACACGTCTGCAAAAAAACAAACACTCTTCATCTGCCCGTGGTCTGCAGGGCGCAGACAAAAGATGTTAGAAGAGTTTTTCAGAAAAACAAGCACCACCTAAATGTTTTTAGGTGTTTTTTGGGTATTTCTACGTAAGTTGCAATGGGGTTGAGCGACTTTCACTTTTTCTGTACCAAAGTTGTAAGAAGGGTCAGTAACTTTCACTTTTCTTACACCAAAGTCTCTGCCCCTTAGCGACTTTGGTACAAAAAAAGTGGAAGTCGCTCCCTTCATTGCAACTTACCTAGAAACACTAAGAACAAAAATCCACCTAAAAAATTTTTAACATTCAAAAACCCAAATATTCGAACAAAAAAATTTAGAAACTTTTTAAGATTGTTGGATCATAGGTTGAACCAAACTCAATCTGACCAGTTCTAACACCGGTCGGAGAACAAACCGCCTCAAACTGGATTAACCCGAACCAAATATTAACTCGAATTCAAACTCGATCTTAAACCCACTCCAAACTAGTTTTAACCCGACCAATTCCTAAAAAACTGGTTTTTATTTTTGTTGACTTAAAATATTAATTTATACCAATAGCATGTGGACCATTGACAAAACGTTGCACCCCATCATGAAGCTTAATTGTTAAAAGAAATATTAGCACTCGTCGAGGATCGTAACAAGCACGATTCTAGATGTTCTTGGACTCACCTCCCAAGTCACGTAGGGAATTGGACTCAATTTATGTTATACCTTTGGTGTTTTTTTTCAAGGGTGCGAAAATGTGTTTGCTTGTATTCTTGGTTTTAGTTATATATTTTTCCGGGTAAAACCTTTTACCAAAAAAAATCTCGTAGGGAATTGGAAAGAGACGATGGATGAATTAATGGATGCAACTCTTTTCTAAAAAAAATTGGTTTGAAGTTGTTGGAAAAGGTCTAGTAAAATGTGTTGTTATTAAATTTAGATTAAAATAATTATTTGTATTTGTTGTAATTTTTTAATTATTATTTATTATGTTTGTGTTATACTATGTGACAAGATCACAACAAACCAAATTATACCCAACGCGTAAATATGATGAATGAGATACTAATGATTAAAGTTGTGTAGTTAAAACATTAACATTGAAAAAAGCCACAGGTACTTCTCAATTTATCGGTGTCAAGGTTTTTTTACATGTTGAACATACAAATCAAGCAATCAACTCCCTCTTCAAAGCAACTCAAATTCTAATTCTAATTTCTATACAAAGCATTCTATGAATCAATATGGGTTGTAAAAAAGTCGATTAAGTCATCACATTTAAAACATGAGTTGTTTGGTGGCACCTTAATAGTCATTAAGATGGTACCTCTTAAATTGTTAAGAGGTAACCCTAGAGACTATTAATGTTACCTCTTAATCATTTGGAGACTATGAATCATCAAGAGGTAACATCTTAATGACCATTAAAATGTCACCAAACAGCCAACGTATAAAAACACACTAAGGATAAGATGAAGACAATTATCAAGAAAAATTTTCTATATAATGGTACACATAATTAATCATTTTTGTGGGTTTTTACAACATTTTAAGTGTACAAAAACATGTTTTACACACTTAAAAATGTTTAATTTCTAATTATAGATAAAGAAAATTTGTAAGCAAATCAGGGGCAGAAAATAAAGGATTACCTTTGATTTTGAATTGTGGTACTAAATTTTTGGAAACAAGAGAAACAAATGCCATGTATCTTAAAATACAGAAGATATAAAGAAAGCGGTTTCCCTTGACAAAAAAGGGCTTCAACATTTCCCTCTAATCGTGTTACATTCTACCACCTCTGCTGTGTCCATAAAGCATGGTGGAGGAGCCTCTCTAAAGAGGGATTGTCAAGAGGCCCGAATTTTATCTTTTAATATTACCGTTTTTAAAATTAAATTTTCTTTTTTTCTTCTTCCCCCTAGTTTTTTGAAGCAATAAACATGCCTGACAATTCCTTGGAAGAAATTAAAACTAACCAAATCGATCTCGAGAAAATCCCTATCGAAGACGTCTTCACCATCTTAAACTGTACGCGAGATGGTTTGAACGACGACGAAGGGGCTAAGAGGCTCGACATCTTCGGCCCCAATAAGCTGGAGGAGAAAAAGGCATGTTGTTCACTAAAAATTTTATAAGCTGTGAAAACTGACTATGCAGCCTGAACCTAAACAAGTCAATCAGTTTGGTTGGTTTGAAACATATATTTGTAATTTGTTATTTTTCATATTAGGAAATAATAAGAATATAATGTAATGTAAATTTATAATAGTTACAAACCATCCTACCCAATTGACTTTGACAGGTTTGATTTTAACTAGAAAAACATAGAAATAAAATATACATGTTAGTATGTTGCATATATATGGTTTGCATAATGTTTTTCTTAAAACTGTTATTTTGTCTAAAACAGGAAAGTAAATTACTAAAGTTTCTAGGGTTCATGTGGAATCCACTTTCATGGGTTATGGAATTTGCAGCCATCATGGCCATTGTATTAGCCAACGGTGGTGGCAGGCCACCAGATTGGCCGGATTTTGTGGGCATACTAGCACTTCTTCTCATCAACTCAACCATTAGTTTTATCGAAGAAAACAACGCCGGCAATGCCGCCGGCACCTTGATGGCAAGCCTAGCCCCAAAAGCCAAGATTTTGAGGAACGGCCATTGGAGTGAGCATGATGCCGCCATATTGGTTCCTGGAGATATCATTAGTGTAAAGCTAGGAGATATTATCCCAGCTGACGCTCGTCTTCTTGAAGGCGATACTTTAAAGATTGACCAATCTGCTCTTACTGGTGAGTCCGTCCCTGTAAACAAGAACCCTGGCGAGCCGGTTTACTCTGGCTCGACATGCAAGCAAGGCGAAATTGAAGCCGTTGTCATAGCCACCGGCATTCGTACCTTCTTTGGGAAGGCTGCCCACCTTGTGAACAACACCGAGTCAGCTGGTCATTTCCAACAGGTATTGACCGCCATCGGCAACTTTTGCATATGCTCGATCGCGGTTGGAATGGCGATAGAGATTGTGGTGATATATGCAATTCAAGGAAGAGCATATAGAGATGGTATCGATAATTTATTGATCCTTTTGATCGGAGGTATCCCTATCGCCATGCCTACGGTTTTGTCGGTGACGATGGCGATCGGGTCTCACCATCTCTCCAAACAAGGTGCCATCACCAAGAGGATGACTGCCATTGAAGAAATGGCAGGCATGGACATACTTTGTAGCGATAAAACCGGTACCCTCACTCTTAACAAGCTAACCGTTGACAAAGCATTAATCGAGGTCTGTTTTTTTACTTTTTCCTGGTCAAAATGGAAAAGTCTGATTATTTAAAAGGGCAAAATTTGTTGCAGGTTTTCGTTAAGGACTGCGATAAGGACATGGTGGTGTTGTTGGGTGCTAGAGCTTCAAGGGTCGAAAACCAAGACGCCATTGATGCTTGCATTGTCAACATGTTGGCTAATATAAAAGAGGCTCGAGCCGGAATCAAAGAGGTCCACTTCTTACCGTTTAACCCCGTTGACAAGCGCACTGCCATCACCTACATTGACAACAAGGGTGACTGGCATCGGGTCAGCAAGGGTGCACCAGAACAAGTAATTGATCAATTCTTTTTCTCATGTTAACTTTCCAATTACAGAGTTCTGAAATTGATAATTGTTGAACTTTTTGATAGATCATTGAGCTTTGCGAGCTCACTGGCGAAAAATTGAAACGGGCACAAGACATCATTGACGGGTTTGCAAACCGAGGTCTTCGGTCTCTAGCTGTGGCTCGACAAACCGTACCCGGGAAGACAAAAGAGAGTGAAGGCACACCTTGGGAGTTTGTAGGATTGCTGCCACTTTTTGATCCACCAAGACACGACTGCGCAGAAACTATCAAAAAGGCTTTAGAACTTGGTGTTAAAATTAAAATGATCACCGGAGACCAACTTGCCATTGGGAAAGAAACCGGTAGGAGACTCGGTATGGGCACCGACATGTATCCGTCTTCTTCACTTCTGTTAGAAAGCAATGATAACTCTTCAATTGATGATCTCATCGAGAAGGCTGATGGCTTTGCTGGGGTTTTCCCAGGTAAATAGTATTTGACTCAACTGTATAGGGTTTCTACTGTGGTGATGGTGGTAGGGGATCATGTGTGGGATAAACTTTGGAAACCCGATTATAGAACCGTGTTCCATAACTGTTAGATGCATGACTCAACACTCATGGTTATTGGGTATACTCATTGATAGGCCTATTACACAGATGATCTATCGGTTATCTAAATAACCAACTTAAGATGCTACTAAATAGCCCCTTAAAATGTTAAATACTAGATTACGCTTATAACAATTCAATAATTTTAAATTTTCAAGTTTTTAACAGCATACAATTCATTATATTTTACAAAGTTATATATTTCAGGAAATCAGACAGCTAACCCACACAAATTTCTAAAACTAATTTGATACCAAGACCCATACCGAAATACCCATCATGGATGTTTCTTAGACTTAACAATCTTGACCCAAAGCAAGATAAATGAGTTGGTTTGAGTGAGCAATTAATGTATTTTAGGCTGAAATGGGTAACATTATAACATAGAATGAGTTGAGATGGGTGACACCTTAGCAAAATGCGAGTCAAGATGGGTAACATAAAAACTTTGAGAATAAAATAGATTCAAACGGTAAAAGTTATCAATAATATATTTGATGATATAATTACTAAAGATTTATGCAAATAAACTATTTCTTTACTTACAACCCACTTTAAGTTGAACAAAATTGATGACCCAAACTAATTTTGCTTTAAACACATCTTGATCCGCACCCATTCTGACCCAAACTCGTTCTCGCCCATTACACAAGCCGCCCATTTTGCCAGGCTTGATGTTTTTGGTTTTCCAGTAGGGTTCATGTTTTTCCACCCTGGTGGTTTGTTTACCTAAGATAATTTTAAAAAACCTTAATTGTTTGTTTCCATAGAGCATAAGTACGAGATTGTCAAGAGGTTACAACAGAGAAATCACATATGTGGTATGACCGGAGATGGTGTGAATGATGCACCGGCATTGAAGAGGGCTGACATCGGAATAGCAGTCGCGGACTCCACAGATGCAGCCAGGAGTGCGTCTGACATCATCCTCACCGAACCAGGGCTCAGTGTGATAGTGTTAGCCGTACTGACAAGCCGATCCATCTTCCAAAGGATGAAAAACTACACAATCTATGCAGTCTCCATCACCATTCGGATTGTGATGGGGTTCATGCTCATTGTTATCATCTGGAGGTTTGACTTCTCGCCATTCATGATTCTCATCATCGCCATCCTTAATGACAGTACCATCATGATGATCTCAACTGACCGGGTCAAACCATCACCCCTCCCTGACTCATGGAAGCTCAATGAAATCTTCACCACTGGCATCGTCCTCGGGACTTATCTTGCACTTGTAACCGTAATATTCTTTTGGCTCTCTGCCAGAACCGAGTTCTTTCCAGTAAGTCGATCATATCTCATCTTCATTCACTATACAAACTTTTATAGAGAAATCATTGATCATAACTAGTGTTGTTCAGAGTCTTTTTGGCGTTCGGTCTATTGTTGGAAATGATGATGAGATCACTGCAGCTTTATACCTTCAAGTGAGCATCATTAGCCAGGCACTCATTTTTGTGACCAGGTCTCAAAGTTGGTCATTCCTCGAGCGCCCTAGTTTCTTGCTCATGCTCGCATTCGCACTAGCTCAGATAGTAAGTACCAACTAGTAGGTGTGTAAACTTAGTCTAGCCAAGCTAGCCTAAGCTCGAGCTCAGCTCGTTTAAGCTAAAAGAGCTCAAGATCAAGACAACTCATTAATAGTTTTCCCAACTCGAGCTTCTAGCTTGTTTACTATTTATAAGATGCTTTTATATAATTATTTATCATAATTTTTATATATGGCATAATACATAATTTAATTATTTGTATCATAATTTTAAATATATAAATAATTATTATGTGAATATATAATCGGCTCATGAGCTTAATCAAACTCAATATGTGAAGCTCTGACTGAAGCTCTTTTATTAAATGGGCCTCAATACTCATGCTTTTTAAACTCGGCAAGAAAAGTCAGTCATGAGCACTTTTAACAAGTCAATCTCAATTAGCTCACAAGTGGAGCTCATTTACAACCTTACCAACTACCATAATATCTTAATGATTTAAGTTGTATTTGATGTATGTTCAAGTTGAGCTGTCGACAATAATTCAATAAAAATCCTTGATTTTCAAACAAAAGCTATAAAAGATGATAAAAGAGCATTTTGAGTCATACCAAAATCAAACTTAAATCAACTTACCCGCTTTGACCAGTTACCTAAAATGTATTACATGTTTAACCTTCTGTGTTTTCACAGTTGGCAACACTTCTAGCAGTATATGCAGACTGGAATTTTGCAGAGATGCAAGGGATTGGATGGCGATGGGCTGGGGTAATCTGGATGTTCAGTATCATTACCTACATCCCTCTAGATATCCTTAAATTCACAATCCATGCAGCATTAAACGGGAAATCTAGGTAGTTATAATCAGAACAATGTACACAAGAAAATATATATAAATCTGGATATTATCTAAGATCTTTCTAGGGATTTTGTGTCCTAGGGTATGTGAAGTTGACGAGGAGCTAAAGAAATTGATGATTGCTACCACCTAACATCATCGCAAACAACCGTGGAAGTACACAGTAGGGGAAAAGATGTGTAAAGTTGTAAATTTCATGAAAGTATAGTAGAAGAAAGGGAATTCAGCAAGATATTTAAATGTTCTTTTGAGTTTTCTTTTGATAATTCATTTTTCTTTTTCTTTTGTGTGGTTGTAAAAAACCTATAGGTGTACTTAAGGTAGAGAAGTTGGATTTGATTCACATGATGGATGGAAACTAAGTGTATTGTAATTCTGTATCTCAATTTTTTTGTGATTGTAATTAACTAGTGTTTTTTGAATCTGGAAACCCGCTAACCATGCATCAAACGTATTATCTTTCTTCTCAAACAACCAGTTTAAATGTGACGGATCAAAAACATCGAGTAAATTAGGTAAATGGGTCTTAAAGTTAAACCCTTGGAAGCAGCCAATGTGAATTTTAAGATCATTTTACTCAAAATTTATGTAAATATTAACAAAATAATTATTTTTATTTTTCTAAAATGGATGGTTCAAACCAGCCCCTCTGTACTAAAAGAGACCTATGTTGATTTGTTTTCACTGGAAGTATTTTGGACAGTTTTCTTTAATGTTAAATCATTTGAACTAAATTTCATCTATTCTTCAAAGCCTAAAAAGAAAATTACAACGCTTTTTTGATTCAATATGGTCTCCAAGAGGTCAATTCAGGTGGAATTACATCCTCATCACAAGAAATTACAGCTTGTGCCATCAATTTCCCAAGCAAAGCATGGTACAATAGACCTCTAGACCCAAGACCCGAAAATAACCAAAACTTGCTCTTATGAGTTTGACCAATAAGATCATCTATTTGACCTAAAAGTGGAAGAGACCCGTTACCTGTAAGAGGTGGCATTGCTCTTAGACCTGCACGCGCTCCATAAAAAGCCCATTTTGTTATATTTGGATAAATTGCAGATGCTTTTGGTAAAAGTTCTTCCAAAGCTTTTGAAGCTTCCTCCGTTGACACATTTTGGGAATAGTTAAAAGATTTCCACTCCCATGTAGAACCCAGGTATACGTTGCGAGAGTTCTGGATGGCAATCCATGCATCCGACAAAACTGAAGGGCTTTGTTCTAGAAGTTCATCTCTGAAACATTTTGATCATGAAAAGGTTGAGCTTCTACAGTGAGTTTAATACAAATGCATAGAATCATATTAGTAACAAATTAAACAAGATAAATTGAAAAAAAAGACTGCAATGATTCTCGTAGGCCATTACTTTCACCTCCATATTAGAGTAGGCAACAATTTTTTTGTGGGTCTGGGAAATTCAGTTGTAAGTTAAACAATGTTAACAGAAAAGGGGATAATTGTTATTGTTGGGTTATGAAGCCTTTGGATTTGTTCGTTGACCTGGAGAAACAAAGGGATTATATTTGGCTTTTATTAATCTATTTCAGGCCTTAATTAATTTCTTAGTCCCCAAGTTATTAACCCTATTCTTTGTCAATGTATAGCTTGCTATGTAACTGTTATCTTTGAGCACCTTGAGTGATAATAGATAAAACTTAGTTGTCGCCTACTCGCCTGTTAATGTAGGTCACCTTAACTGAACCACATTAAATCTTCGTGTCATCTACTTTTTGTTTTTCTGCATGTTAATCGTTGTGTGTGTTGTTCTCACTTCTGCATGCCACTTTGTGCCTAACAGTTAGTTAAGTGAGGGTTGGGTTACTTGAGGCAAATTTTATCGAATTATTAATAGTTTTTTTAGTGTGTCCAGGAATAATTACAAGAGCTATCAATCAAGCAATCATATATAGAAAATCCCACTAATTACGAGAGCTATACAACAATAATCTTTTTTTTATTAAAATGACATCAGAGGCTATATGCATTAAACCTGGGGTTATTTTTTCCCCTTTGATCCATTCCCTTTTCAAGTCAAGTTTTTTAATTATAACAAATTTGACCCATAGCCCATAGGGTTAAAATATAACCCAAATTGACTGATGTAAGTGAGTTGAAATTGTCACCTTTAAATCTATACTCAAGACACCCAAGGTGAAAATGTATGCAATCTGGCAATATAAATGGAGCCCTGACTAATGAGACACTGTGTAGCATTTAAAAGTTAAAAAAAGTAACACTTTGACGCAAAAAAAAAAAAATGATCACTTTTATTGAAAGCCAAAAAGAATGAGCAAAAAAGGTTAAAAAACATCTTGCCGAAAATATCACACTTGTCACATCCAATCATTGCATTTGGTTTCTTGTTGCAAGCAAACCATCTTTTTTGCAAATATGAAAAAAGAGTGAAATAACAATTAGCACTTCGGATGAGCAATTTTAGACAAATTCAACTTATATAAATTAAAAAGACATCATACTTGCACATTTTTGCCCAGATCTATTTTTCTCAATAAAATCAAGCAATGGTTTAGAAACCAATTTTTTTTAATAGGGATCCCATTAACCAGCCCAACAATCTTTGGCTCTCTGCATCCACATCGACCCTAAAAGACACACATGCATACACATAAGAATGAAATCTTTGAATCCTATTTTGGAAAATACCCGATATTGTCAGGCAGATGCAAGTGGGCAATGATGCCTCTACAAGTCCTCAATGGCAACTTGCCTGAAAGTTCTGGTAGTAAAATGGATCTGGCTCCCAAACATACAATAACAGCATCATACTCACCTATGATGGAGCATGTAATAATATTAACAAAACATTTTGAGGCCATATACATAAAAAGGAACTCCAAAAAATAATCACATGTATTACCTTCTAATTCAAGAAGATGGTCTATAGACCTCTTGTGGAAGCTTATCTCCTTTTCACCAGGTCCCACATTGGACATTTCTTTTGCCAAAGTTTCAGAAGCTAAATATAGGGCCTGTTAATGGTAAAATATCTAAATATAATGATCAGAATCAAACACTTGATAATAATGAAATGTTGTATGAGATTGTGTTTGAACATGCTTTTGTTGTTCAAAGTTATAATAAAAGATCAAATCTTCGTAAAACTCATTATTCAAGAAAATAAATAATAAAATGACCACCAAATTATGACAAAATTTTATGGAAGAGGGGAGAAACCATCTTACAAAATGAGAGTATAGGTGCCTGAGTGCCTCAAATCAGGTTAAAAGAAGGAGCAAACTGGACAATATGTTTTGCGCTTGGGCCTTAAATAAGCAGTTATATTGGAAGTTAAAGCTAATATGAAATTAATAATCCATCTATCCTACCACAAAATCGGACTAATCTGTTTCAAAATGCCCTCCCTCCCTCCCTCTAAGAAACAACAATAAAAGGTGTACTCGACTCTTGACTTAGTTGCTGCTCTCCCGCATTGCACAAGGTTCGGGAAGGACCCGGTTCACTTTGCGATATGATGTATGCAACCTTACCCATATATTTTTGCAAGAGGTTTCCCACGGCTTGAACATATGAGTTCAAGGTCATAAAGCAGCAAATTAGTAGTTCCCTTTAGGCCTGCCCTTCCTAAGAAACATCATTCATCATCATCATATTCAGTATATTCCACCATTAGCAAAGCTAAGGTAGAGTCTGAGGAGGGTAAGATGTAGACACTAGACAGCCTTACCTCTACCCCGTAGGAATAGAGATGCTGCTTTCAATGAGACCACCGGCTCATGATGCCTAACTAACCGACCAACCCATGGTTTTAACATTATTTTCACAAAAACAAAATAAAATAACGTTAAAACTAGTGCAACTTTACTTTTGCCCCTTAAAGGCCCGACACATATACATTATATGCGCACACCGCAAACGGGGCCTCCTAAGAAACATCATTAATTAATACAAATATGTGTGCATGACACTAAAGTCCATTTACCTCAAGATAGCCTTGGGGGTGTATATTTACAGCATCAGGCATATAAAAGGCCAAATTGGAAGGTACAGATATACGAGGCACTAAACTCCGGGCTACATCTTCATTAATTGACCATATTCTGCAACTGGCAAGAGAGTTCCTAGCATTCTTCAAACCAAAAAAGAAACTATTACATTATTAGTAACTTATCAAAATGTATTGCATTTTGTGTTCCATTTACAAATTAGAAAACATACATCACTCATCATACTTATGTTTTTCAAACTGACTACTGGTCTCAAAATACCCTTTCTCCGTGCGATTATCACATTAGATTTCTGATTTAGTACTCCGTTGTTTGTTTCAGCGATACTTAATAGTCTTAGAGTTTCTTCCCAGCATTTGGCTGCCATCCAAAGAGGTTTAACTGCAAAAAAACATTAAAAAAAATGCTAATGAAAACTAAATTTCAACAAGAATGTGTACAGAATGTGAAGTGGAAACAAAATGTAACCTTTCGGAGAATAAGGATGAAGGAGTCCTCCAGCCACTCCTGAAGCACCACCCCCAATTCCTATCTCATCCAGAACATCAACACAAACATGCAAATCCATAGGACTGTGCTGCAAAACAAGTCATATACAACCAAATTGGAACCTGTTTCTTCAATAATCTATGAAAATGGAATGTGTTCTTCAATTACTATAAACATGCTAAGATTCTGAGTTGAAACATTTAACTATCACAATTCAAATGTATATACAGATAGAGTATGAGTGTGTACTTCTAACAAGTGCCATGCTACTGATAACCCAGCAAATCCCGCACCAAGCACTGCATATCTACACATGAAAATCCTCATGAAACAGATAAGAACATAATGCTGTTTCATTATTTTTCAAATTATACACAGTATACAAAGTAATTCGTTCCAGAATGATTCCATTAGTGCAATTATTCCAGTTTTGATTAGGGGACCCAGGGTTTAGCACGCAAGTGATTCCACGGTCATAAAAAGAAAAGGTTAGAAACTAATTGTAAGAACATTCAAAGATATGTCAATCGAATTATTTGTACCTGAGGGATCGTTGATTAACTTGAGAGGAAGAAAAAAAGGCGACCACCGGAGTTCTGGTTTTTCCGATATTCATAATTCGAGATGTTTTGCCTGTTACCGGGAAGAAGGACTGCCAAGACAACATTTCGCTACGATTTCTGATGACGGTCGTCGTCGTCGTCGTCGCCGGTATGAAAATCCGTTTCGGATTTGGACCTGTTTTTTTTAGCGGATACACTAAACTTAAGTCCAAGTCAAAGCGCCGTTAGACCAGAAGTCTTTGACAGCATTTTCTATATTTTTTACGGTCGGTAACTAGATTGATTCATCGATCGCCTATCGTGTGACCATATCGAGTTTATTTAAAAAGAGAAAAAAATGGAATCGGAAAGGAAAAGGAGAAACATGTTTGTGTTCCCGAGTTTCATTTAATGAAGGAAGTTAAAGGAAAATAACAAATGTTGTGTTCTCGAGTTTCATTTAAGGAGGGAAAGGGAGGGAAAAGTAGGCAAAATTATTTAGTTTTTTCTTTCATTCCTATTTAGAAGGAAATAATTCATTTCTTTTCTTTTCATTTTCTCTCATTTCTTTTCCTTTCTATTCTCTTTTAATAAACTCGGGAACATAGCGCTAATGCGCAGGAACCCCGTGAAATAGGTAAATTTTTGCTCCTCATTGGTTCAGAACATGATATTCAGCTCAAGATTCCTCCCTTGATATCCATTAAAGTGTCCTGGTCTCCAAAGAAAAAAGGTCGAGCATTCACCACTTCGTTGATAGCATCTATGAAATTATATTAATTTGGGGTTTTTTATTTTTGGTTTTCAGACATGGTTGCTTAATTTTATATTTTTAGATGCAGTTTTGTTTTTATTTAAACAAATATTAAGTTTTTGTTTCGAAAGAATTTTCGTATAGTGATAAAATTATAACATCAAAATAACCCGTCATCAAACGGCTATAAAAGTAGTTGTATTTAGTGTTCAATGTATAACTTATAAGCCTTTTGCTACAAAATTAAGAGATTATAACGACCACCTAAAACCCGCCTTCTTTTGTGTTAAATTTATAAGCTTTGGTTTAAATTCATATACATTGTAGCAAACAATTTTTTTATATTACTTAGAGAAGGTTTATAAACTTTGGCTGACAGATTCCTATCACAAAATCTAATCAAAATGTACATTTTAATATTTTACAGGAGATGCATAACATTCTGCTTCATATTCAACATTTCTCTCAAACAACACGTCTCTATGCTGAAAGTATGCCACTCAAGAAACCCCTGAAGAGAACATCTCCACCAATCAATCAACATTACCAATAAAGAAATAAGTTTTGACTTTTTGAAAAGCCAATATTCAAAGTTGTAACACAATAGAATCTTACCAGAATCCTGATGACTTTTTGACTTTATCTCTGCAAAAAAAATGATAAAAATGTGATGAATAGTCGATACAATAAGGGGTTCTCAAATTCTTGATAATTGTATGCAAATTGTACCTTGTTCTTCCTTCAAATGCATCATTAATTTCATCACCTGTTGGTCTGCTAGGATATGTTGACAAAATGACGTATTTCTCCTTTCCGGTTGAATCATTTACCCTTTTGAACAGCTCATATCGATATGGATAAGCCATCCTGTAAGATGCAAGAAGATGGTCAATTTAGGTATTTTTATCTTCAAAACAAAAGTTCACACAAAATTAAGTCACCTTAAAGCACCCATAATTGGATATTGCGTTCCTGCATAATAAAGAAGCCGGAACTGGTAGCACATTTCAAAAGATGCAGCATACGCTAATCTTTTTTCTCGACCCATCGTCTACCAATGTAAAAAGTCAACTAATAAATTTCCCAAAATGGTTGAACTAAAAAACTAATCATATAACTATATAAGTTTATAGGCTCTTTAAGCGTACCTGCATAATACCACTTGAAGCTGGTAAATCCTAATCAAATAAGTTCAAGAGGAAAGTTAGTACCTTTTTTAAAAAATTTACATCAAGATTTTTTCTAAACCAAAATAGTATTCAGAATAATAAACATTGATCAGCATTTTGGCCCAACCTTGAGCCTAGGATTTACGAGAATGACAGGACGATTCCCAGCCGCATCAGTCATTGCTCTTAGATCCTGCATCACCCCACATGATGACATGTCAATCTTAGGCCTTGATACCCATTAGATGTTTGTAATGGTGGAAATTTCGACCCATGTATGTAAAACAAAAAAAGAAGTTAATTTGTGCCCTTTTTTAAGGAACAGGTAAAATAAAAAGAAAGAAAAAAGAAAACAGGTGAAATGATTTGAAATTTGCCCATAATATTTGTATACCATGAGATATCCTAAATTATACTATTCAAATGTTTAGAAAAGACTAAAATATTATAATTATTGTAAACATATTTGGTACACTTATTATTTACATCAATGATGCAATTTCCCATAGCATTTTGAGGAGCCACTAAAATGAATATGTCATCTACTTCATCAACCTCTTTGCCACCTACAGGACCAGAAGAAATATAAATCCACATTAATGTTTGAAATTCACACTTAAGTAATAAACCTTTGAAAGCCACACTTAACTAATCGTACAAAATTAACTACCTATGGAACCAATGTTTATAAAGTTCCCCATTGCACCATCACTACCCCAATCCATGAATTCCAAAATTTTTCGAGTCCCTGCAAGCTGCAATGGCATTCCTGCAAGTGCTCCTTCTCCCATTGATCCTTGAACAGAAACCTGCATTCTTGTTGTGATTGTTATTAAATTTTCATCTATGCTATATTTAATACATTTGAGGATGAAGAAAATGTTTTTTTACATTAACTTTTAAGAGCTTAAGGGGGGCAAAATTGTCCTCTATGAATTTGAATTATCTCATTAAATACAAAAAGGTAATTGAATAATAATGATTAAAAAAATCATAAATTAATTATATCATTTCATATTACTTTACTTTATTAACTCTTATTAAACCTTCGAATCTATATGATACATCATTAATTAATTGTTCAATGCTTTACCAGTGTCTGTGTTAGTGTGTTGTGTTCCCCACCGCATCACGTAGACACCTTTCTAGTTATTATAATATCTATTGCATTCATCAAAAATTTAGTAATTAAGAAGTGCAAGAATAGACATACCTTAACACGCTTTCCATCATCAGCAAATGAAAGAGCAAGAACTCGAACAAGTTCCATTAGAGTACCTATCCTATAAACATCCTGTTTATAAATAGTCAAGCATATCTTTTAATTCTAAGAAAATCATGAATTAAAATTTTATAAAACGCTTCTCACTTGCTCGGGGTTGAGCTCTGGAATATTAATCTCCACTTTTACTCGAGTTTTTCCATCATTTATAGCTCTTTGGGTGGCTTGAAGCACATCATCATAAAAATATTCCCTAATTTCTCTAGAATGAGGAATGTTATTTAAGTTGGTAGGAATCCCTCTCCAGTTTTCCTGTAAAGGGATGAAATTAATAATAAATACAAATAAAAATAAATAGACATAAAAGAATAAGATAGCATACCTTAGTTGCAGGTGACTTGTTGAACTGACTTTCAAGTTTACCAGCATCTCCTGGTTATAAATAAAATGACATTTAAACAAAAGCGTAAAATTTATTATCATAAAAAGTAAACATATATTTGTTTCAAATAATTGCACAACTTACCTGATTTTCTTGTTTCCTTGTCTTTCTGAATTTGCGAGAGCATAGAGTTTATTTCATCAAAAATTAAATCTTTAGGGCGGTTACCATCAATCTGTAAGAAAACACATACCGTTACCACACAAAAAGACTAAATTAAATCACTAGTTTATTCAGAAGAGACAGGTTGGTGTGAATGAAAAATGTAGATAAAAAAACCTTCTTCAAAAGGTCCGAATATGTAGATAAAATTGCTTCCACATTCTGCTTATAAATTTGTAGACGTGACTTAACCTATAAGAGATGAAGAGAAACATTATCATTTAATTCAGCTGTAAGTAATAGAGAGACAGTTTTGGCTCATTTACATATGAATGAGCTTTTTTTTTTTTTTATCTCAAATAGGTTCTTGACTTAGCTCCCGCTTTGAAGGGGCCAGATTGTTTCCCGATATGGTACGCAACCTTACCTTACACATTTGTACAAGAGGTCGTTTCCCACAACTTGAACCTATGACCTCAAACAGTTCAACATGCAAACAGGGGAACAGGTAAAATGCATCTAAAGTCACCAAAATTCTATTTATAAATTTTATTGCATACAACCTTCTAAAGTTCAAAGATTTATGTACTGTAATAATATATGATTACCATAATAGAATTAACACATTAGTTATATATAACCTTTCTCAGAAATGAACAACAAAAGTTTGCAGGTCAACTCAACCCAACCCATTTTGATCCATACAGAAAATGATCTTTTCAACCCAAACCCGCCCATCTTGCCACCTACATACAAAACTATAAAATCACATAACCCAATTAATATGCCTTTTCTTCTGTGTCATCAGGCCGGGTAATGAGTCTTGCTTTGATTTCCTCAGTTTCTGGAGGGAAGTTTTTTAAATGGTAAATCTTCCCTGTTTCAGGGTCCAGCCTTCTACCAACACATCTGTCTATTAGAATTTCATCCGGGACCTGTGTTTTATAAAGTGCATATTGTTAACATTAAATCTGAAATGTTCTAATCTTTAATGACCAATTTATTAACTTTGTGCATACATCTAGAGCAATGAATACATCTGGTCTTATCTTCATCTTATCCAGTGATTGTGCTTGGGCAAAACTGCGTGGAAATCCATCCAAAAGCCATCCTTTTTCTTTTGCATCTTCTTGTGAAAGTCGCCCAATTACCATCTATAGAATTAAATTTTTAATTTTATAGTTTTCTTAAATTAAAAAGAAATGCAATTAAAAGCACTAAAATCATATCTTATTTTATCATACAGTTGTAACAACTTCATCTGGAACGAGGCGTCCCGAATTCATGTACTCTTTTGCTTGGTTTCCAATTTCAGAACCTGCTGCCACTTCACTTCTAAGTAGATCTCCAGTTGAAATGTGCACCAATCCAAACTAGAGGACAAAAAGCCATAACTAATTATCCAACAGTATGATCATTCGAGGTATAAACAAACTGAAAAGAAATTAAATACATTACTTTATTGAAAAGTTCGCATTAAATCATTAAAGTAGAGGAAACACAGAAATTTAACTAACCTTTTGAACAATCATCTCACATTGTGTTCCTTTGCCTGAAGCAGGTGCCCCTGATATCATAACTTTTAAGGGCTCATTTTGAGAGCACTTTACCTTCAGTCCCTATTGTTAGTAGTTACATTTTACACCATTAACATATGTTGTTCATAAGCATGCATCATAAGATCAATTATAGATAAATATCTGATATATTCACTGGAATTTTAGTAATATACTTCAAGTAAAAATTGTTGGGATTTCATTCTCTCTTTTTGTAACAAAAGTATAAAGCGAACTTTCCATTCCAACAGCTACCTTACGATAATAATGACATTTATATCACAACCTACATTCACAGGCATTCTCACAAGCATCTGCTGTGCGCATTCGCCATCACCAAAATTGCATTCAAAATTACAAATTACAAGAATCAAGAAGATAGTAAAATAAATATCTGGATCAATTTAACTTCCACAAACAAGAATCATCATCAGATTGCAGTCCCAACAACGAAAAGAGGCAAATTTTCAAAAATACATGAGGAAACCAAAAACTAACCTTGGTTCTTGGTGAGATATTGAAATGGGTATGCTTATAAACATTAAATGAAGGGAAATTCTGATGGTATTGAGAAGAAGTCGATGATGATGATGATAGTGATGAGGGGTGGAGAATATAACCGGAAGACAGATGAGGTGTTGTGAATCGATTATTTTGACAAACAATTGAAGAAGTTGCAGCATAATTCAACATGATTGTTGAAGGAAGCAGCTTCCGCTAGTGACGAATAGGAGACTGGAAGAGAAACTGTCACCACAGAACCTTGAATATGGTCAGATCGTGTCATGATATCGCATTGCCAGAGGAAAACAATTACTCTGCTGGTTAAAATAAATTTATGTTTTTTTCATTTTATTTCTAGGATTATGTTACACTTTTTGAACAGTTAATTATGTTACCTATATAATAAAAACTAACATCGGTGCCACCGGCGTGGTTCTTTGAAACTGTTTTTATTTTATTGGTTAAATTTAACTGTCTTCATAATTTAACACAATTGTTACTGTATGTGAGTTGGTATAAAACAAAATGTAATGAGAATCGGCGTGGGTTCCAATCCCGGTCTAATCCCTCCGCCCAACTTTTTTTTTCACCTTTAATTTTCTCCCATTTTTCTTTATAAAAACCAACGTCGGTGGCACCGACGTGGTTCTTTGAAACTGTTTTCATTTTATTGGTTAAATTTAGCTGTCTTCATAATTTAACACAATTGTTACTGCAGGTGAGTTGGTATAAAACAACATGTAATGTGAATCGGCGTGGGTTCCAATCCCGGTCTAATCCCTCCGCCCAACTTTTTTTTCACCTTTAATTTTCTCCCATTTTTCTTTTTAAAAACCAACGTCGGTGGCACCGACGTGATTCGTTGAAACTGTTTTTATTTTATTGGTTAAATTTAGTTGTCTTCATAATTTAACACAATTGTTACTGCAGGTGAGTTGGTATAAAACAACATGTAATGAGAATCGGCGTGGGTTCCAATCCCGGTCTAATCCCTCCGCCCAACTTTTTTTTTCACCTTTTATTTTCTCTCATTTTTCTTTTCAAAAACCCTTATTTTTTTCTTTTTCCATTGGTCTTTTTTTTTCTTTTTTTTACAGGCCATCGTTATCAAATTGCTCCCCCACAAACGAGTCACTGTCATCACAACTGATATCTAAACTTTAAATTTTCATCATATGCTTTCGGAGTTAACACTTTTACCTCCTCAATTTTCTAAAAACTTTGTAAAATGTTACTTTAACTTCCTCAAGTTTATAAAGTTTTTAATTTACCCATTTTGTTCCGTAGCTAAAATTAATAATTTCTTAGGTGTTTAGTTTTACATAGGAAACTGTATAAATTTGGTGTTGATACACGTTTCAATATAAAAATTTTTGGAAAACAAGTTGGGTCAAATATAACACGTTTTCATACTTACTTTTTATACGTATGTTAGTATACGTTTCAACGTAAATTATTTTAGGAGATAGTTTATGTAAAATATATTGTGTTTTTATTTGACAAAATAAATTCCAAATCTATTGCGTTTTGATCAGAGCCGGTCCCGAGAACCAGAAAAAATTCCAGAGCTTGTGGCAAGAAAAAAAGGAGTCCTTTCATGGGCGGTCTTGAATTCGGTTTGTTTGGTTAACTGGTTAAGCAAAATTTAAATTTATTATCTTATTAATAATATATAAGTTGAGTTCGGTTTTAAACCGGTTTATTTGTTTTTAATCGGTTTATTCGAATTTTAATCGGTTTATTTGGTTTTTTATCGGCTTATTCGGATTTAACCGAAACCTAACCGAACCACTTCTCAAATTTGGTTCGCTTTTCGGATAGGGGAAAATTGGAAAACAATTAAAACGAACCGAATACACCATTAACCGAACTGATAAACACCCATAATTTAAAGGGCAAGAAAGTAATTTCTTACCCTTTAAAGAAAATTACTTTTTATACTTATTAAATCATGTGTTTTTTAATATAAAATATTTAATATATAAAAAAAAATAAATTACGGGTTTTGTAAATTGTCAGGCCGGAGCGGTCGCCCACCTCACCTCTCCCCAAGGTTGGCCTTGGTTTTGAGACCACCGCAACGCGCGGCAGATACTTTACTAATATATAACAATTTGCAACGTCGGTGGGTATGCTGATATGATTGGTATCTAATCTATACTATCTAATAAATAAATGTTTTAAAAGGACACATGTCAAGTTTTTAGACTACCTAAAAGTTGGTTTTTCCGCCTCTCTCTCCTATTTAATATTTATATATTATTTTTTATTAAATTTTGATTTTTTCACACATTATCTCTCCTATTAGAAATTAATGATATTATTAAACTTTAAATAATATGATTACACCATAAATAAATTCTTTATTTACTTACAAAACATATTTGAAAACTATATATTATATTAGTTAAAATATATAAATTTAAAATTTATTTATTTTACCTGTGTAATACATAGGTTTTATCCTAGTTTCTTGAATAAATAAAAGTTTTTAAAATTAAATTACATTTGTTGGTGCACTAGAATTGGTAAGGACTTTCAATTGGATATGTTAGACTTGGGTTCGAATCTCTATCCCATCTTTTTTTTCCATTTTCCATTTTTATCTTTCTTTTTCCAACCCTTTGCTTCTTTTTTTTTTATCATCTTTCATTTTCCTTTTTTCTTTCTTTTTTTAACACACGGCCGTTGACAAATCGCTCACCCACAAACAAGTCATCGTCATCATAAATGATCTCTAAACATTAAATCTTCATCCTATGTTTTCGTAGTTATCACTTTCATCTCCTCAATTTTTTGAACATTTTGTAAAGTGTCACTGTAAATTCCTCATGTTTCTAAAATTCTAATTTACCTCTTTTGTTTGGTGGCTAAAAATAATAATTTCTTGTGTGCTTAGTTTTATGTAAGATTCCGTATAAATTCGTGTCGATATATGTTTTGATATAAAATTTTCGGGAACAAGTCCGGTCAAATATAGTATGTTTTTGTACCAATTTATATATATGTTTTATGTTGGTTTACGTTTCAACATAAATTCTCTAGGAGATAGATTGTGTCAGATATATTACGCGAGTTTTCATTTGTCAAAATACATTCCAAGTATTTTACGTTTTAATACCGCCGCAACGCGCGGCACGTAATTTACTAGTATATCTTAACTTGTAATGTCAGTAGTTTCTTGGTATATATTATTTAACTTTCAGATCAAAACATATAAAATTTGAGTAGGAAATCTAACAAATTGAATGCTTGGTTAAGTTGACTTGAATACCCAAGCTCCTATGTTCGAATCCAACTCCTGCCAACTTTTTTTTTTACCCAAGGAGATCCCAAAACGCAGCCACATTCAGCCATTCCGGGCTTAAAAAACTTGCCCCTTCGAAGAATCCTCATGCCGACCCATAATCTTCAAACTCTTTGTCAACTTATTTTTTCTTCTTTTCTTTCTTTTTTTTTTTTTTACCTTTTTTAATATAATCTTTCTCTTTAAGTTAATGTTGCTACATTATTTTGATAACTATATCTAGATATAAATATTAATCAGGATCAAGTCCGTCTATATTTTCGGTCGGGTTAACTCTTGTATATTTATATTTTTTATTCATTTTGGCATAAATATTGGTCAAAAACACCATGTTACATACGTTATGTTTTTACATTTTTTAAATACATTTTTCAGATTTCGAAATTCAAATTTTACACGTTAAATTATTGCAAAAATGAAATTTATATACAATATGAATTTATCTAAAGCAATGAATTTGTAACGACCCGTTTCTAAAAAAATATTATTAATTAATCGAATGGGGATATATCGTCATGACGTGTTCTTTCAAATATATCGTTATCTCCTATATTATATACAATGGAAGAAGTTCTTTCTATACAACAAATTCTAATCCTAAAACTTTCTAAACTTTTAGAGCTTGCATTTTTAATCCTAAAGTTTTTAAAAAACTTCATAAAATATTATTTTCATTCCTTCAGGTTTCTGTAGTTTCATATTTGCCCAGTCTCTTATTTTGAGGTTGATAATTTCACTTATCGACTTTCAGAATTGTCATTTGAACCCCTCACGAGTTTCTAAAGTTTTGAACTTACCCATTATGTGTCGGTATAAATCGAATTGATTTACCTTTCGACTAAACTTTTTTCGGAAACTATTTTCAAACTAAATTGTGTTCGGAAGCAAGTTTAACTAAATATACTACTTTCATTTGACAATATAAATTTGAGACGCCGCCGCAACGCGCGCCGGTAAAATTACTAGTTATTATTGAATTGTCAACGAATAGTGAGCCAGGTCACCAACATTATCTGCATTTCAAAGGCGTGAGTAGTCTTTCGCTATTGGATTTACCCTGGTGACCGAGTTTAAAATGGCCATTCATAAAAACAATTTATTATTGAATTATTTACAAAATATCTTTGACTTCATATGACATTCAAAAGATCTTTTGAACTATAGTCAATATTAGAACAACGACTATAGTCATTAACCTTAATCAAATTTTTTAAGCGAAGTTTTTTTTTTAAACGGCAGTTAAACTGTCTCGTTGTGCTACATTCAATTATACAGGTGATTGATAGCTAATATCGATTTCTCGATCTCCGACCTTGAGACACGTGTGCCCCCAGATGCGCGGGAACTAGATGGAATCCGTAAACCCTCGCCCTCATTAGGTTCGAATCTGAGATTAAAGCCCTGATTCGTTCATTCACCTTGATATCCATTAAATTGCACCAAACAATGTTTGAACCCAATACCTCTACTTTGGGAGGGTGGGCCTTAACCAGTTGAGGCAATTCTTCGGATTTTAAGCGAAGTACATGAAAAAAGAAACATATGATTATGAAACGCAAACGCCTGAGTATCAACAAACTAATTTACTTTCAAATATGTCAGGAAAAATGGGCATATTTAGTTTAAACGGGTTGTTTTGAAAAACATTTGGATTTAAATATGTCCTTTTAAAAAACGTCAATTTCGTTCAAGTTAAAATGAGTTGTAACTAAACAAATAGTTTATCTTTTTTTGAACAACAAATTTTTTCCACATTTGTCCACTATAGGACTAGAACCCTCAACTTATTTTAGGGATGACACCTTAACACACCTTGATACCATTGGGACAGATGTCCTTTGGTTAAAATGTTACTCATATCAACTTGTCGTATATCATAATGCTACCCATTTCAATTGTTTACCCAAATTAACCATTTTTCTTGATATAGGTCAAGATTGTCATGTCTTACTTTAAATATTAGTTTAATTAAAATATATCTTTTACAATTCAGACCGACAAAATACAAGATGCAAAGATAATAATGAAATTGTTATGAACTAATTTTGATGGGAACAAGGAACTAATGTTGCTATGTAAAAAGAGATCAATTCATCAAGACTTGTATCGGTGCTCAAAAATCAAAACAACCAAGATGCTAAATTTGATCTTAAAAGAAATGCTTCATATGGTCTTAAATAAATACTAAATTAGCTTAAAAGCAACAAAGACATCAAATAAAGCCAAAAATTGTCAAAAAAAAGTAAAATGCAACTGAATATACTAATTAAAACATGAATGAAGGTTTTTGGAAGCCAAGATGTTTTTATTTTAGGTATTTTTTTCATCCGTTTGCTGACCATTTATGCTAATTCGAGCCATTTCTCATATCAGCATCAAATACAGTATCAGAAGCAGTTGGTTGTGATATCAATGGTGTAATTTTAGCTTCTAAACTCGTGTTTGTATGTGTTGGTTGGTCGAGTTCTAGCGACTTGCTAAGGTTATGTCGGTTGATAAACTCAATCTTTATAGGATAAAAAAGAGAAGCAGACGACCTTTTGTAACTCTTGTGAGGTGTATGACTGATGGGTCCTGTCTTTCGGGTCAACGAGTAATGGTGGTCACAACTAGCAATGTGGCGTTTTAAGTGGCTGGTTCCTACAACCTTTGAGCCTGTCCGGTATGCAAATGATTGCTTGCATTGTTTACAACATGCTCTCCAAATTCCAGCACTTACATTCTTGATGATGAAATGCTCACAAATGATAGATGTCTTCTTTCTACGATTTGCAGGTTGTGTGTTCGCATCATTCATTTGTGTGTCAATATACTCTGGTTGCATCTCCATGTGTCACAAACAAGATGACCTGGTTTATTATTATGAATTAATACATAGATCAATAAACAAATTTGATAGATTACGCTCTGTTCTCGAGTTAATTTAAGGAGAGAAAAGAAGGGAATTGGAAGGAAATGAGAAATATGTTCGTGTTCTCGAGTTTCATTTAACGAAGGAAGGAAAAGGAACATAACAAATGCTGTGTTCCTGAGTTTCATTTAAGAAGGAAAAGGAAGAGAAATGGAAGGAAAACTAGGCAAAATTATTTAGCTTTTTTTTTTCCTTCCAATTTGGATGGAAATGGAAGGAAAGAATTATCTCCTTTTCTTTTCATTTCCTCTCGTTTATTTTCCTTTTTTTTCATTTATGTTATCTCCTTTAATAAACTCGGGAAAATAGCGTAGAGGGAAAACCAGTTGCAATAAAACTACCACACGCACACTTCTATGAGGGTGTTGGACCAACTTGGATTGATGTACGTAGTCTCACTCCACATATCCATGTAAGAGTGTACAAAAAAGGGCAAACGGCCTGACTCGATACCCACATGATAACCAAACAAGCTAACAACCGATTGTAAAAACTGGTTTGGTATTTTTGTGTGTCGAATCAGTAACCAGACTTTATGGTTTTTTACCCGTTAGCCCAATGGTTTTTAACACAATCGGTTACATTAGAGCCAGTTGTTACCACAGTCTATTTTTGTCAAAAACCTGTTTTTGGCCAAGTTGACCAATGACCAGTCCGATTATTCCTTTACCGGTTAACCTTTGTGCACCTTTACCTCTATATCTCGTGACAAAAGCTTTACCATTATTCTTGTCCCCAATTTTGGTATATTATAACATATTTTAAAATAAAAACTTTCTAGATTCAAAAGTTTATTCGTCAGCTTTTGATCTCAAATATCAATATTGACAGATCTAGGGTTTTTTTCATCATCAAAATCAGGGTTTTGAAGAAAACGACATAATCCCCACCAGCAAGAATTACAGGCGTAAAGTGATGAAACAAATGAAGTAAAATCAGAATCAATGCACAAAAAAGAATAATCCTACTACACAACTTCAAACAAGTAATTAATCAATCAATAGAGCTATGGTTTATAAAAAATTAAAAACATATCAGAAATATAAACGGAAACCTTGATAGCCGAAGGCCCGAAACCGAAAACCGATCAAAATTCGACGAAAGATCCAAGTGGCAGGCCTCCAATCGTGATCCAGAATCTTTATTCGGAGGAGGGCTAGAGGAGGAGCGGATTGGGCTTTGAAAACCCTAAGGGAGGATTTTTGAGATCCAACTAATTATAGGCGCAGCCCAACACTTGTTTTGTCATTAGGGTTGGGCCGGTTGGCCGGTTGGGTAAGGAATTTGGATTCCAGTTTATATATTTACATTAGGTTAAAAACAATTGAGTTATATATATATTTCTTAAAAGTATTTTATAAAAATATGAATTATAATGTAATTATATTATTTATCAATAAAGTCATTGCTGTTATTAAGAAACAAAATTATAAAAAATATCATATAAATATTTAACAAGAGAGAGAGAGACATGAAACTAATTTTAAAGTGCTCTGAAATATGATATATGTGTTCTAAAACTTTTTATTTATTAGAATAGGAAAATTCTAGAAAGAGAGTTGGTTACTGGAGCATCACACAAGTTTTTATTTTTTGTTTTATTTTGAAATTTTATTGTGGTTAAACGGTATCTTGTCAAAGAAAATAAAAAGTTTACAAAAACCAAGTTATTGGTTTGGTTCAATTTTATTTTAAAAAGCCATATTTTTTATTACTTTTGAGTGCTTTTGAATGGTTGGGATCGGGTCTCAAACTGATTCAGACATGAGGGTTCGGTTTTTGATCTCAAACGTATGGTTTTTTTAGGTTAAAATAAGTTTACTATTTGGTTTATGAAAATAAATCGGTTTTGGTTTGGATTGTTGGTTTCAGCTATGGAACAACTGATTTCTTTTTGTGCACCTCTATCGGTTGGGAGAATGAGTCCATCTAAGGGTATTCAACGGTTTAGTTTTCTTATAGTTTGGGTTTTAATTTATTTTGTCTATATGTTAACCGAGTGATCGATATTGAGAACTTGTCTTTAACAATAGGAATTCAACTACCGAGTAAAAAAAGGATGAAACAAATACAACATATATAATTCTCACTTGCTCAGTTTCTTCGATCAACCAAAAACTAAAATTCTACCTAACATATATCTGTTAATTGAATTTCCATTGAATGAGGAACCAAATTTACAATTTTGCTTGGCTTTTTTGTTATTTTATTTTATTTTGAACTCCCTAAGTTTATCTGTTAATCGGCTTAATTGCATGTAGAATTTTTTAGTTTAGATCGCTTTAAAGGAACAAAGTTTTTATATTAGCTGATTGATCATTTGGTAGGGGTGTTCAAAAAAATCCGTATCCGAATCCGAAATATCCGAAAATCCGAATTCGAAATATCCGAAAAAATCGGATATCCGGAAGTTCGGATAGCCGAAAGTTCGGATATCCGAAATTTCGGATTCGGGTTCGGATACCTATTTTGAAAATTTTCGGATAGTTCGGATATCCGATATCCGAAATAGTTTTTTATTTCGGATATCTGGATATTTTTCGGATATTTCGGATATTTTTCGGATATCCGGATATTTTTCGGATATCCGGATAATTTTCGGATATTTGGATATCCAAAATATATATTTTTAATTTTTTTTTCTGATTTCGGATATCCGAAACTTCGGATATCCGAAAATGAACACCCCTATCATTTGGGACACACATTTCCTTTTTTTGGATAAACAATGTATAAAATTATGTTGCATTTCAAGTGATCATACACACAAGATACTTAATGTGAGTATTGTACAACAATATATATGTAACTTTCTTAAGTTAATTACTTGTTTTTGAAGTTCTTGTTTAATAAAGCGGATGTCTTGATTAGATGAAGGGATTCCTCAAGATCGTCACACAACCTTTGAGGATCTGGTATTGTCTCTTCGTCTGCTGATATCACAAACGTCAATTTATCCATATAGCTCAGCACATGGATCATCAATGCCTGCAACAATTTATAATATTCTTTTTTAATTATCTTTATTATAAAACCAAAATAAATAAAAAATATATATACAAACAATGGTGTTGGTTATTAATTAAATTTCTTAATTATAGTTTAATAACAACACTGGGCAAACTTTTTTGAATTCAAGAGTGGATATTTGTCTCATATACAAGCCGATAATGTGTGATTTGCAAATAAATAGCTCACGACTTTGTTTTTATTTATTTGGATTACATATCCTGAAATTCATCCCCAAACATGATTGAAGTTCTTCTACTATATATAATCAATGATCCCGAAAATGAAATCATTGATCGAAATACATTGATGGAAGCAAATTCCTTAAGACGTGTTATTTTTTTTTAGGGATATTTTGACTAAGGTGTCATAATCACCCCCTAGAGACTAAGTACCATTTGCAACATGAGACCTAAAAGCAACCCACACACTCACCATGTCAACGTAACCATGAGGTCCATGACCCACATACATAATTAAGTCACCATCATGAAGTATCCCCGGCCACTTGAGAACATTAATTGTGAAGTTAGTGTATCATATTCTAGCCCAATATTTTACCATGTCACACACTTTTTATGATTGGCGCTAAAGACGGTCTAGACTATGGTTAATTATAACTTATATTAACTTAATTGTTATTAGCAAATTGTTATATTTCGTAAAATTAAAGGAGAAGTTACCCCCTCCCATCAATACACAAAAACTATTAGAAAAATATGAAAGTACAATAATAACTACAATATTTTATCAAGTTAAAAAAATCGTTTATTCATCTATACTTATCAAACCGGTTTATTGATTCAGTTATACGTTTAATGTCTATGATAATTTTTCTTAAGACTCAGCCACAAGCATCTCTTCATGTACGTATATATATATATATAATTAGATATGCACGTGGCAATATATACTTACATTAGGTTGTCCATAGCAACTCGGAGCAATGTAATTGACATCATGACCATGAAATGTGACTTGTTGTTGTGGTCCAGGCACATTCGTGAACCACAATGTTGTATTAAAGAACACCTTGTGGTTTAGTTTTCCTACAGCCTGCATGTACCAACCCAACATTAATTACATAGCATATGATATTAATTAGTATAATTGATCGGTTTCGTTAATGACTCGTACGTACAATGAAACGCGACACTATGAAGTGACAGTAATTAATACCTTAATCCCGAATAACTTGAGGACCAGGTAAACAATGTAATAAGTGTACAAAGGTTCCAATGAGGATTTCTTTCGATCAATGATAGCCTTGGCTTCTTTCACGTAGTCTAACGGGTTGCTTTTAAGTCCGATTGCAAATGGGAGTAGCACGTAACCTATGCGGTTGCCCCATTGACCCACGTTTGTTCCGGTTTTCATTGTTTCAATGAGAGTCTAGTGATCATTCATTTAAAATAAAAAAATAAATAAAAAATAAATACATTAGAAATTAGTTGTCTTATTCACACACCTAACCACCTAAGTTTTGACGTATATTTACATCTAATATATTTATAATAAATTCAATACATTTTTATTTTCTTTTATCAGTAAATCTAAAGTTGTTAAACTGAAATTGAGTTGTATGTCAATAACAAAGCATCTATTTCACGGAGTGTGATGTCTCGAATAGCAACTTCCGCATTTTTCACATTTTAGAATATGAATTCGTTATCTTTAATAACAACACACATAAATTCTATTATTAAAAACAAAAAAAAACTAAATGACATCAATTAATGTTTTCTTAACAACCATATTAATAATATTTCTAAACTATTCCAAACTAATTATATACTTGTCAGGGTATAAATGTTTGGCCTTCTTACTTAAGATGCAAAATCTATTGTAGGTAGACTAATTGGCCAAGTGACTATCAATTAATTCTAAAACAACTCATCTTATAAAAACAAAGGAGTCGCAAGTGTTTGCATTTTTCACACTAGTGATTGTTTTAAGTACGGTCGGTTTAATAGGTTAACCAAATAAAAAAATGTCTAGCTTATGGTTTATTTTTCTTTAAATAAATCACATTGCAAATATACTATTAAATAATTCGCATTAATAAAACTAGAAAATATATACCTAAAACTTAAATAATAATGTTTTTAATTCTTCATGTTATAAACTTGTTAGTTTATTATTGCCAGAAATAAAAATAAAGGCTTATAATAACATGATGTTTAAAAGATGATCGAGGAATTTTTTTTTGTTCACTTGGGTGATGAAATAAATTTTAGGATACATACTTATTTATAAAGATAGAGAAAATATACTAACGTCGATCCTTGTGGTTGCTCTTAGGTTGAAAAAGAAGGTAGCACGAAGGCGAATGTTCTTTGGAAGAAAGTCTTGTTTATCATGACAATCGCCTCGTCTATCGACATCCTGAATTTCACCTGATCAAATTAAACCCCGTACACATTTACATAACTTACTAAAAAATTATCATTTTGAAAATGTACAAGAAACCGAAACTCACTGTATCTGCGATTCAAGTAGGTTGATAAACATGCCTGCGTGATTCCAAGCGCAACATCATTCAACGTCTACATATTAATAATTAATTAACACCAACAAATCCATCATCATGTTAAATTAATTAGACTATCCATTTGGAATTATTTTCTTTATAAATTATACATACATATATTTATTGTTTTTTATTAAAAAAATTAAAAATTTGCATTTTTTTTTGTTAGTTTTTCATCCTTTTTCTAGATGACCCAAGCTTGCAGAGTATTATCTTTTTTGTTGCTATAATTAATCTTTGTACGAATAATTAAAAATTAAATAAAACGAGACACATGTTATTATTCTGGAGTTAGTATTCTCATAAAAAAAATTTCGTTTCGTTTTACTATTGAATACATGTTCTATTAAATAATAATATTAAATACCTTATATTTATTTTAAAATAAAAAAATTATAACATTAATATATTTTAATATTAAAAAATTCAAGTTATAAAAGAAAATTTCATAAGCAATTTTGTTTAACACAAAATGTCTAAAAATGCAAACTTCAAAAAAGTGTTTTTAAATAAAGGATATCATTATTATTCCATCAATTAAAGTATTAAATATACGAAATTTGAGTCATTTTTTTCATTAAAAAATCACCTTATATTTTCTAAATTTTCATTAGTGGATATCTATTATTAGTTTTTAACTAAGATATACATCAGGAACTAACAGTAATATTGAATTTACAACACCAAAAAAAAACCTTGCTAACAATTAATCAATCAACTACTTACCACATTCATAGCATCTCTCACCGCATTAATATCAGCCAACTTAAGGCTCTTGCGAACAAAGCGTCTGGGTCTATTCTCGACACCCATGTTGGCTTTCAACGGTGTATCAGTGTCTTTAAGAAACCAAAAAGTGAACACAAACATGATAACCGCAACAATTGAGTTCCAAAACACCTTTATAAACGACCAACAACTACCAAACTTGATGTAACCCGATTTTTTGCTCACGGGTAGTGTCGGTAAAGCATCGATATCAGATGATTGGCGAGTAGAAGCAAGAAAAAGAGTCATTAATGACAATCCGTCGCCTAAAGAATGGTGGACGCGAAAGACTCCGGTTCCTTCATCGCTAGTTGTTTTGATGTCTAGAAGGTGGAGCTCCCATAAAGGTTTTGAGTTGTCAATGGGAGATCTGCTGAGGTTTGACACGTAGTCGTCAACAAATTTGTCGGGAAACATGATGTTTGGATCGAGTTCCGGGACTATAACATGGTTGTCGATGTTGACGTTTGTTGGAACCCATCTTATGCTCCTAGTTTCCTTGTCGATAACCTTATTTTTATTAACGAATGCAAACACTTATGTTGTATGTGTCAATAAATTAAAGGGCAATATTATATATGTTAATGGACAACAAATAAATTTTTAAGCTTGATCACCCGTGTAACCCAATTACGAAATGATGTTATTATTAAAGAAAGTTAAAGTTTATTTAATTAAATAAAAGAAAATGAGCAAATTAATGTGTGTTTATTCATTAACGTTAGTTTATGTTTGTTACTTTATATTCTTTTAAGTTCATTTACATTTTCATTTAATTTGAATGAATTTCTTTTCAACCCATCGATCACCCCATCAAATATTAGATCAAGTCTTCACGAAAAAAGAGGGCATCACGCCATCACTTGAGTTTTTAGCTTTTGACATTTTGCATTATTTAAGGATTATAGACTTTAATTTAGATATTATTGGTTAGCTTTATAATATTAAAGATTGTGAAATTATTTGATAATAATAATTTAGGTTTATTTTGATCTTGTTTACTTTTAATTTGGAGTTGATTTATAAATTTTTGTTTATACTCAATTATGTCTGTTTGTGTTAGTTTATGTTTGTATTTGTAAAATCTTCATTTTATAAATTAACATGAACTAAAACAAACATATTTCTTTTTAAAAACAAATATTAACAAAAAAATTTGTCATATTCAAGTGCTTGTGTTCATGCCACTCGCTAACTTGTTGGGTTAAAATTAAACAAACAAACTCAAACAAATCACCCTTTATATTCCTTCAATAAGGTTATAAAAAGAATGGTGAATGCCACCATTAGGCGTCCCTCACCGACCGATCTCACGGCCAACAGGAGGGAGGTTATATGCATCTGAGTGAAGTGATTACATCAATAATTGTGGTTTCGAGGCAGGTTTTGTTTACCTGCAAGCTCGAGAATCGCGGATGCGGGAGGAGAGAATGAACCATATTTTTTTTGACAACTTCAGGCTTGATCTTGGTTTTGCACCCCATCATGGTTATGATATAGACATTGGAACCAGGTTCATGGAACAACTGAGCCATTGGGCTCAATGGTTGCTCATCCTCCCTAAACCTTGGACCATCTTTGGTCGTGGTTTTGATATGTTTTAGACCTGTTGATGAATCCATAAAACCTCTATAAACATTTATAATGTGATTGTATGTTTTTGCTATATATTTTCTCATCATCGGTAGTTTATATTAACGAATTACTATAAGATATTATGTTTGGCCTAACTAATTAACATGAGCAAACCTAATTTGTAGCACTTGATTAAGACTTAATGCTAACATGATATGTGTATTTTATTTGATTATCATTGTTACTTGTTTAAAAGCTTATGTATCACACAGATTAAATAAAAAATATATTAAACTAAAGACGAAATAAGAAATAATGTGTTGAATAAAGAAATATAATTATAAGATGCATATGATTAATTGTTTGCTAGCATATCACGCAACACGAATCTATACTGAATAAGTAATAACTATTAACCCAGGTATCATATGATCTAAAGAATTTTTTTATGCTTTTTTAATTTCATATTTTTTATGCTTCTTTTTTTTCATACTATCTTTCATTCAACCTTACATGTCTTATTTTATCATTTAATAACTATTTAATATTTATTATTCATAATATAAAACATGAGTTTCTAACATACTATTATATACTTTTGTTCAATTTGGCTTTTGTAAAGGGAATCGTTGTTTATTGAACAATGTTCAATTGGCTGTTGTGTAGGGAAATGGGTCACTATCACATAATTACACTATAATTTATTGTCCGGTGATGAATCATACTGATATTATAACCAACGATAATTATAATTTCAATTTTGTTTACAAGAAAAATTAGAGTAAAATAATCAATTAATTATTAAAGTTTAATACTTGATTTCACTTATAAAAACGATAATCAATAAAATGGGGAACATATAGGGATGCAATTAAGCAAATCGAGCTAGGGGTGTGCATAAAACCAAAAAAACCGACCCAAAACCCAAAAACCGAAAAATCCAACTCGAAAAAACCGAACCCAAATAGAAACCGACGGGTTTGGTGTAAGTTTTCTAAAAACCAAAAGTTTGGGTTTGGGTTTGGGTTTACATTATAGAAAAACCGAAAAAACCGAAAAAACCGAATACATGCTTATATGCATATATATATATTACCTTTGAAAAATTTCAATAATTTATTGGCTTAGGATACCAAAAACACGTATTATTTTTACTAAATTTAAATATTTTTGTATATATTTTTCTAAATATTAAGTAGTGTTGTACTTAAAATATTTTTAATGCAAATATAATTTTTAAGTTTATTTTTTTATAAGCATAAATTAAGGGCTAAGTAGAAAAAACCGAAACCCAAACCGAACCCAAATGGGTTTTGAAAAGATAGAAACCGAAAAAACCGAACCCAAATGGGTTTAAAAACCGAAAAAACCGAAATTTCGGTTTTGGGTTTGGACTAAGCCAAAAACCGACCCAAACCGACCCATGCACACCCCTAAATCGAGCCAAGCCTGCCTTAAGCTCAAGCTTGTAATATTTGAGCAACCCTAAATTTTTTTCGAGTTAAATCGATCTCCAGCTCGTAAAAAATATCAAGTCACAAGCCAGTTTGTCTCTTTTCCATTACTCATATATATTTAATATTATATATATATGTGTGTGTGTGTGTGTGTGATTGTATTATGTGAAAAATCCAATCTTAAAAAGGAAACTTTTAAACTCTATTTGAGCCTTAAATTTGAAATCTTGAAAATAAATATGTGGTTAGCATTAAAATACATTGAAATTGATTTATTTATTTAAAACTCAATTTTTTTATTAAACTTTAATATGAAGCACATATTTATTTTCAATATTTTAAATGAAAAATTTAGATAGAGTTTAAAGGTTTATCTTTAATATTGGATTTCACACGATATAATCCTACACACACAATCTAATATATATTACATTATATATAAATTAAAGTTTATATATAAATTAACATATATAAATCACAATGATGTGATCCATATTTAGTAGTTAGAAATAACTATGCTTGATGATCTACAATTGTGTAGACAATTTTGGTTGATTCACACGAGTATAAACATTAATAAAAAAATATTGGGTTGTAGTTAAATGATTCACAAGTATGAGAACATATGAATTGTTAGTGTATTTGATGAAAACACAAGTAAATGTATATGTAAGATACTTTAGATAATCTTTATGATTGTGAATTTGTGACCATAAAGCTTGTAAGATCAAAATGGGTGATTTTGACCCATTATGAGATTTTGATGTATAATTTTGTTTGTGTGCACATATATGTTTATCTTTGATATATAAAGATTTAAAGATGTTGATAGTCCACATGATATATATGTGGATGAACGAAATCAGTTCTGTAAGGATCAGAATAATAATTGCTTGGTTATGCAAAAAAATTTTTGACCAGCTAAGTAATTGTAACCTTGGAATGTTTTAAATATGTTTGAATCCATGTTTTGATCATTAATACTTGTTTGAAATTAGTTAAAAATGGATTGGAATGGTTTTGGGTTAAGTTTGAAAAGAGGGAACAAGTCGAGTACGATGAGGAATTGCTCAACGCGCAAAAACGCCCGTTAGGTTGTGCTTGGCGTATCATACACCACGTATGCCACGCCACTTTCATTTGGTAGCAACTAGAACCCGGTCATACGTAGGTCTGTAGGCCAAAGGTATGCTAGGGGCCATATTTTGACCAAAATTGACCATTTTGTCATATATGCTCGAGATAGCGAGCGGGTGGACTTGCTTAGTTCTTATGGACTAACGTGTGATGTTTTATGATGTTTGTAGGTACGAATTAGACGTGTGAGAAATAAAGGTGATCAGAATCGAACATGGATGCTCGGTTATTAGTTTTGAAGCAAATAATCTCAAAATTAGTGAACCTTTGTATAGATAAGTTATGTAAAGTATGTATTTATACTTAAATGTGGTTTTGGTGGTGATGTGTTATAAAAATGTGTTTGTAATTGGTGATGTGTGCAAAGTAGTTCAATTAAAAGTAACAAAAATCACAACTAACCTAAGCACTAAGTAATACTCTAGACTCTCTAAACTAAACTACTGACTGACAAGTGAATCTATCGAAAACAGTAAAGAAAAAGTAAGTCTGGATATCGAACCCACAGACTTTTACAGAAAATGCTCACTAAACTCTATGACTTATATATACAAGTTTATTTAATAAAAAGAATTGTTTTAAAGGGGGGTTTTTGGTGAATAAATAGATTTAACTCAATTAATTAAATGACCTAAAAACCGGTTTGAAACTAAGTAACAAAAGTGTACCAAGAGAGAACAATGATGAAGCGACTACCTACGGATTAACTCTATATATGTTCAACGCTTTTTAGATTGATTATGGAACTATTGTGAAACCGGGATCTTGGATTATTAACTAACAAACAACCTAGAGTATCTTCAACCTTTCTCAAAGATATCAACTAAGATGTTTACAAGTTGCTAAATTACCGATTTTAATGAGTTATTTTCACAAGTTACCCAAACCATGAATGAAATATCCTAAAGACTATCTACCTCACGGAAACGAGAGTCTCAATACACGATAACATACACGGGATAATAATGAATCTCAACTTGGATTCGGTAGGCAAAGTAATGTCTAATTGACTAGTCTTATTATTTTCACAAAGACTTTAACTAATAATCAAACACCCAAGACAAACCAACAAACTCTCACCTCACGGCTTTTGAGTTTAGTTAAACGTTTTGATTATTCATGACCTAATCAACATTCCTATAAACCACTACGTCTAGCAATTCATTTACTAATAAAAAAACCAGGTAATTGATCTAACATGCACATATGTTATGAAAGACATTCATCAGAGCACGTGAGGAATAAGTTGATTCGATCAATAAACAAATCTAAATATTCATACACATACAAGAATTAAAAACCAAATCGTTATGTCATTTCATAATCACAAACATCGTTCCATAATCAATCAAATCAAACGTTAAACATGCATATTCGTTAATACCCTATGTAGTTCTAATGGTTTAGCCAATAACCATACTGAACAAACAGAAAGATCTAGTACAAAAACCAATGCTAAACATCATTCAAATGAAATAAACAAGAAAAGAATGGAAACCGATCGTAGTACACCCTTCGAATCTCACTCCTAGGGCTTCCTGATGATGGATGTTTCCTTCCTTGCTTTTTCCAGCCTCTTGGTCGCCTCCAATGCTCCGTCAAAAACCGTCTGTAACCCTAGAAGTGAAGCCTCCAGCCGTTTTAATTGATCAAACTCGTTTTTTTCTGAAAATACCTACTTGTCGCGTAACGCGACGTCTGCTTCATAAACCTTTGCGTTACGCGAGGGGTTCAAATACCGACAAAATAGTCGGGTCAAACCGCAATGATTAAGTGAAGGGCATTTTTTTCTATTCCACCTGTCGCATAGCGCGACAGGGTTCCTTGTGTGCGTCGCGATGCGCGGGGCTGATTTGGTCCTTTGATTCCAGGTCCTTACTCGCCATACTGGGAGCTCGTTTCTTTATACTTTCATGCCAAATACGTATGTTTATGACCTGCAAGCGTTCATTTATAAAATTGTGAAGCTCCAGCTAAAATCAATTCCAAAACTAACTAAAACTGTACAGAAACTAACAAAAACTACTGAATAAACAGATGTGTTTTGCAACACATCAATTGGTCAAGACACAATTTTCTTGTCTGGGACCTTAACGTAAAACCTTTGGGTTTAACATGCCCGAAAGGGATGTAATGTAACGTGAGGGTTACACCGTTATAGTTCTGAATATTTTCTACAAATTTTATTTTCAACATGCATACTTCTAATAGTTTGCTCATCTTACAAAACTTCCCAACCATGCCATGTCCGGATCATTATAATATATCTTCTTTAAACAATCATTTGATTAAGAAGAATTACATAAAAATACATTACACACATTAACATGTTTTGTATTTAGAAAAAAATATATTATCACTATACCCAGGTCAAAGAGAAAAACACTTTATTTTGTGATGTAATTATTTTAAAAAAATGCTGTTGTATAAAATGTTTAAAAAAATAAAGGAATTTAATAAAGTAAAAAAAAGTGTATTTTATTATTATACCTTCTACTTTTTTTTTTGATACTTCAACAATTAATTTAATATTAGAAGATTAATATGTTTTATATTTTTTAAGATTTTTTTAATTTTCTTTAAGGATTTTTTAAGAGATGTTATACCCTTTATTTTAGAGTAAATTACCGATATGTTCCTTATGATTTGCTAATATTTTACTTTTGGTCCCTGAGTTTTATAATTACTTATATGGTCCCAAAATTTAGACATTTGTCACACATATAGTCCATATGTCATCAAATTATTCTCACAAAATTGACCAAATTACTCTCACAAGACTATATGTGTTACAAATGTTTAAAATTTAAGACTATATCTGTAATTTATGAAAGTTAGAAGGCAAAAGTAAAATATTAGTAAAACACAAATACCATGTTTATTCGTTCAAAGCAAAAACCATATTCAAAGACACTAATTTTTGTTTACATGAACGTGACGTTATATATCGGCAGTTTCCTAAGTTTGGCAGTTTTATTATTAATTAATTATTATGCCCGCACCTCTCCTTTCTCTTTTCGGTCTGCCTTCGCAGGTGCTTCCAGCCATTCCAAACGAATCTTCTTACACAGGAAAAAACACTCACTGTTGTAATCGTTTAACATCTTTTCAAAGGTTTGACCTATCTGATTACAGTTATATTGATTTAGTTTAAATTAGTTTTTCCATGAGTTGCTTCAAAAATCTTTACCGATCATGGTATGCTGTTGCTTTATCATATCGATTTAAGTTAGTTATTGAAATTGCTATTTGGGTTTTGGGGAATTTGTTGTTTTGATGAGGAAATTGGGATCTTTAGATGCAAATCTTGAAAGGGGGTGTGTCAATTTGCAATTGTTTACTGTTTTTTGGGTTTTAGCTTTGTGGGTATCAAGAATTAGGTCATTTGGATATAAAATTCCGTGGATTGTTACATATAGTGGCACAATTCATGTGGTTTTAAATTAGGGTTTTCTATATTTGATGTTGTGGATATCAAACATTCTAGATCTTTAAGCTATTTAGTTTAAAATTTTAGGTTTCTTGAAAAGAGCAACTCTGTTCTTGTTATTGTTTTTAAGTCACATATGAGCTTCCAGGTCATTTCCATAAAGAATCTTTTGCACCTGCAGGCTGCAACTCACATCTCACATGGTTGATTTACTTTTTTCTATCTTATAATTAGGTTTCTATAGACTTCCGGTTGACTTCATCGGTGATTGTGGAATATTTTCATGGTGTGAACAAGACAACTTCATGATTCTTGATCCTAACTATCAGAGAAATTAAAAAATTGCCACTTTCCCATATATATTTTCTCATTTTCATTGGTTCAATGAACCAAGAAACTTTATCAATTTACAGCCCCCAAAGGAAAGAAAGTTGCAAGAAAACATAATTCATATTTACTGTTGGATTGTCACACGTAGAGGATGATCTTTTTCAGGTATATAATCTATTTTACAATGGTAACTTGTTGTTTCTGTTAAATTATGTTTCTTTTTCTTACTTATGAAATGTGATTTCTATTTTTAGTTTTTGTTTTATATGCAGCTTGTTTATATCAAAGGGATATTGGGAGATTTTTGCATGATTTAGTTATAAAAGAAAACCAGAAGCTGTTTTTGGACCAAAAGATACCGCCATGGATGCACCTGGTTTCATGTTTCTTTGTTGCAGTTGTCTCTGCCCTTGTTTTGGATCCAGAAGGAAAGATACAGAAGCTGCGGTTCTTGTTAAGGAGCCAAATTCAAGTGAGTAAAGCCTGATATTCTGAAAATTATTTTACTTATTGTCTAACCATTTAACCTACTTCACTATAGTGTCCTTTGTTTGCCCCAATGAAAATCACAACACTCCCTTTTTTTTTCTTTCTTTAAATTTACCTGTTTTCGTTTCAAATTTACTTAAATTCCCATCAAAATTGCAACGGTTTGATCTAAACAATGCTTATGGAAATCGCAAAATTTCTTTTTCTGGAAAATGCTCACTTCAAATTACCTATTCATCATTGAAAATCACCACAGTTTCTTATTTAGGATACCCATAGAAGGTGCAACATTTATGTTTCTTGTGATGTTTTCATGATAAATAAGCCTGTTTTACCTTACCTTAACTACAAGGTAATGTACATTACTTTAGATTCTATTTGAAGTACGGAAAACCCTTGTGTAGACTGACACAAATTTGTGAAATGTTCAAATATTTTAGAAAAAGTTAAAACACTTGTGATAAACCATGTGTAAAGTCAAACATTGCAGTATTAAGACATGTGAAGTATGGATTGATTTTGTAGTAGATTCAGTTCCATCTACAGAAATGAATTCCGTTTCTGGGAAGATACCTCAAAGTCCACTGCGGGTCCCACCAAGTCCCGGTAGATTCTCAATGTCACCAAAACTTGATAGGATTGGTTCGGTTCATTTGACTATGAAACAAGTTACAAGAGCTACACAAAATTTTGCACCATCATTGAAACTAGGTGAAGGAGGCTTTGGGACCGTTTATAAAGCTCAACTACAAGATGGTCGAACGGTTGCCATCAAACGAGCAAGCAAGGTAACATGAGTACTTGTGTGGAATTTTCAGTCATCACAAGTATTTTTTTTATTAAAAAATTTTGTTACTTGCACATTCAAACATATAGTGAATTCATCTGAACCTAAGATCCCAGTTATGTTCAACCTTATATTATGCACAGATCTGACAATCTTGACCCAAAATAAGATAAATAAATAAGTTGGTTTGGGTGAATAATTATTATATTTTGGGTTGAAATGGGTAGCATTATAACACAAAACGGGTTGAGATGAGTAACACCTTAACACAATACGGGTCAAGATGGGTAACCTAAAAAGTATGTGATTAGAATTGATTCAACAAGTAAGAATGATTAATGATATATTTGATGAGAAAATAATTGAATGTTATTTAAATAAACTATTTGTTTGGTTACACTTTATTTTAACTTGAACTAAATTGATGTTTTTTAAAAAACGACCAATATAGATCCAAACTGATTTTGCTTAAAACCCCTAATGATCCGCACACATCCTGACCCAAATCCGTTTTGACCCGTTACCTGACCCAACCAACTCGCCCATTATGTTAGGGCTGATTGTGCGACACAGGTTATGTGAACACAATAAAGTTTTGCATTGCTTGGGGACATTTTACAAGAGGGCTTTACAAGTGCTTGATAACTATATACAATTATCTTATGTATATTCCAAGCCTATTGATTCATATTTTCGGTGGGTCGTGAAATTAAGCCCTCATTGTCTAATGTGAATTCAAGAATAGGATTTAGGAATGATCTTTGTTCATTTCTTTACACCTTGTTTTTTTTTTATTTATTTATATATATATTTTTTGGTTAAACTGACCTAATTTCACCTTTGGCAAGCAACATGATTTCTTCATTCCTTTTTTTTTTCAAAGATTGTAAATGTTAATTCTAATAGCTATTTTGTTGTCTATGATATTTATACAGGAAAACTCTGATGCTTTGAGAAGTGAATTTAGAAGCGAGATCGAGCTGCTTGCAAAAATTGAGCATCGAAATTTAGTAAAATTGCTTGGTTATGTTGATAAAGGGAACGAACGCCTTATTATTACCGAGTATGTGCCTAATGGTACACTTAGGGAACATTTAGATGGTAAGATCATCAAACATATAAAATTTACAGAACCTCAGTTCCTCTTTGTTATATTAAAGATTACAATATCTTTTTAAATTTTCACAGGGCTTCATGGAACTTGTCTAGATTTCAGTCAACGGCTTGAAATTTGCATCGACATTGCTCATGGCTTGACATACCTTCATTCATATGCAGGTGATGCGCGTTTCTGTTCAGTTTTTCTAGAAAGTGTTTGGATGTGCGTTTTAAAACCGATTATCTGATAAACTATTAGGTGTTGCATGAGATAGTGTTTGGATGTGCTTTAGATCTTTTTTTTTTTTAAAAAAAAAATGATTTTTGAAGGAATTAACTGATAGAACATCCAAACTGGACATTTTTATATTAGTTATTTAGTTTTGACATTCTTTTTTATAAAAACATTTTGTAATTAGCAACTAATATAACAAAGTTATTTTTTTTAAGAAAAGGTGGATAGTTAAGTAAATAAGTAGCCTCATTATTTTTAGATAATCACTTTTGTTTCATGTCAAAACTGATTATACAAAAAAGAATCATAATCAAAATCATTTTATCCGAACAGAAAAGTTTTATATCGCACTTCCAAACACTCCTTATTAGCTTATAGCATTAATATCCAACTAGCGATTGATGTGCTAAACGGGTCGTATTCATTGTCTAGCGGATCAAACCTAACATAAACCCAAAATCCTTGCCATACACATGTACCTCAAACTCTACACGACTAAACTAAGTATTCATAGGTTGACACAAGCACAAACTATTTAAACCAAAAATACAAAAGTGTATAGAACGATTGCCTTTGAACTTCAAGACCTAAGATCCGATGACCGTTTATCTTTTAACTTTTAAATTTTGGCATAACTGGTTTAAGTTATGACATAAAACATATACTTGTAAAATTTATAAAAAATAACAGGTTAATCTTGTCAGATCTGCCAGGTTCACTTAAATTAACCTGTCTAGCAAAATGTGTTTGCTGGGGATTGAAACCAACTTACCAACCCAAAAACGTTTAAACTAAACCCAAACTTTTAAATATTGCGTCAGGTTCATGTAAAAAGTTCACATCCCTAGTCGGGGTCTAGATATATTAGTCAGCTTGGTGAGCCCAAATCAAAATCGAGCCGGGCTTGTTGAATACTTAAAGCCTGTCTCGAGCTGGTTTCTATGTTTTAACCTATCCTACTTTAATCTTTATACAGAAAAACAGATAATACACAGAGACGTGAAATCATCGAACATTCTTCTAACGGATAGAATGAGAGCCAAAGTGGCTGATTTTGGTTTTGCAAAGGTTGGCGATAATGAAGGTGGTAAAACACACGTGTTGACCAAAGTCAAAGGGACAGTCGGGTACCTTGACCCGGAGTATATGAGAACCTTTAAACTGACCCCAAAAAGCGATGTGTATTCTTTCGGGGTTCTGCTCATAGAAATCCTTACGGGTCGTCGGCCCGTTGAATCAAGACGATCCCCCGAAGAGAAAGTCACTGTTAGATGGGTGAGCTTCTTCTATCCCTTAGCATCGACATATTGTACATTTTGCATTAGTGGGTGTACCTTTTCATTCGGTAATTCCCGCGTAAAGTTACAACTGAATCTACATGCATAAAGTTAAATGTCTAACCCTATGTAAAAACTTGCATTTAATAAAAAAGTTTCATCACATTACATAAATAGGGCCATTTAAAAATTAGAGGTAATTTTGTTTATCTCCACATATTTCCTCAAATTATTTTTTTAACAATATTATATATTATTACATTAAAAGCTTGTGTTTTGAAAAAAAAAACGGTAATTTTGCAAGTTTAGAGGAGGATATACGTAATTCCTGTCCATTTTATATCACTGGTTAAAAAGAGTTGCCTGATCAAAATAGAGGCGCCAAATTGGTTTTTATGGCCTAAATCGGTTCGGGTTGGGGCAACAAAAGTTTGACATGCGATTCTTATTTTTTTCGAAACTGGTTTGGGTGGAAAAGTGGTTTTTTTGGAATGAGTAAATGGGTTTAAATTGGGTTCGGTTCAAGTTACATCGGTTTGAAACCAAATTCAACTAGTGTCAGCATAACAAGTTAAACATGACACGAATGCCACATGTGCTAAACACGAATTTACATATTTTTAAACACATTTAGAATATCAGTTAACACATTCAAATAGGTCGTTAACAAGTTTAAATGGGTTGTTAACATGTGAACATATGTTTAACTTGTTTAAACACTATTTTATCGTATCTTAAACGTGTTGACATGTTTACGACACAAAACATGTTAGGCTCAAACACGAAAATGTTAACTTAGTGTTATATCACATCATGTTAAGATGTCCGTGTAAAAAATAATCAGCCCTAAATTAAACAAATCTGGTTAGGAATCGATCCTCTTGGTGCCAAGCATAATGATGTTGTACTAGTTGCATTAAAAAGTTGTACGTATGCTTGTTTTACAGGCGTTCGGGAAGTTCAACGACGGGGAAGTGATGGACTTAGTGGACCCACAGATGAAGGATGCTGTGGACGTTAAAATCTTCAAGAAGATGCTGAGCCTGTCGTTTCAATGTGCGGCCCCAACTCGAGTTGATAGACCGGAAATGAAGTCGGTTGGAGAGCAGTTGTGGGCGATTCGAGTCAAATATCTCAAACGTGGTAGAGAAGCAGACTGATTTTGTAGATTTTTTTGTATTTTGAGTTCAGATTTCTATATGCTTGTTTCAGTTTCTTGTGTTCCCTATTGTGGTAGAGTACAAGTGTATGATGTGTATGGTACAAAAGGTTGATGTATGTATCTGAATTAAATACAAGATTTGGACACTATAGGATTATAGGGAATATGATAATTTTGGTCTTTAAAAGGGAAGGATGCATTTTTATGGTTGTTGAAACAGTTTTTGGCATTTGATATAAAAATTGTGAAAGAGGTAAATATTTACCAATGCAGAGTTACCTGTGGGTTGTGATGAGGCGGTACAATTAAAACTTGTGTGTTGTGGTGTGATAGTATGATTAAAGGAAACGTATGAAGTTGCATGACTGATTGGTTTTGAAAATTGACATATAATATGAAAACAATATTATTAAAACTGTAATCAAACCAAACAAGACAGTGCTCGTGTTCATTCATTTAGGTTTTAGCGAACTAATGAACAATTTGTGAACATAGAACACAACAAAATTTTGTGTTCATTTGTTAAGAAAAAGAATTTGTTCGTGTTTGCTTGTGTTCGGTCATTTATATACAAAGTAACACAAAATCCTATATCGAATGAACAAAAAATTATAATTTTAAAATCCTATATTGAACGAACACACGTGCATAAATGAACGGACGTAGACGAACACATTATCAAATGTTCACGAACACAAATGAACTAACGCAACCTTTGTTCTTGTTCGTTCATTTTATTAATCGAATGCAATTTCTTGTTCGTAAACGAACTTTCCGCTGAATGATTCACGAAATATTAAACAACTAGCACCTCCTCCCCCTTCTGACCAAACAACCGCTATGAGTGCTTAATAATGTAAGACTGGGAAATTAGGACATTTTATTTGATTTTAAGAGTGAAAATTCGACAGTTGGTGTTTATCATCTAATTTCTTAACTTCATTTTTTGTTGTTGTTGATTTACAGTTGGTGAGGTGGACTCATGTGATAAAGATTAGACAATGTGTTCAAATGTGGATGAAATGTCTCAATTTAGGAGGTAACCTTTTTTCAGGATCCCATAGCGTATTTATTTGTCATGATTTAGAATTGTTGACTCGTTTCCTAAGTTGTTTCTAATAATATATACGGGTTATGGCCTTCAATACAAAACTAATTTTAAGCAGAGAATTGATATGTTAATTGGTATTATTTTGTTTGTTTAGACAGTTTGGTTTTAGTTTGAATCAATATATCATAAGAAATGTTTGACTCGGAATACATAATTGATAAATACAAAAATCTCAAAGATCGTCCCGCAGAATTGTAATATTTCTTAAAGGTATTCACTATTTTAGTTTTTTACGTATAATGATAATTATAAGACATTTTTATTTTTTTTTGTTTGACCCGAATCACTGATCCGAATATTTAACCCAACTAACCGAGATATACCGGTTGATTGCAAAAAAAAAATTTTTGATCACGTAAGTTTCGCCCCCCTTCCAGTCTAGTCAAGCTCCGTCACTATACCTCGTTACTTGACTATCCTGATAATAGTTACGCCGAATGGTGACCCATTTTGAATTTCAATGTTTGTAACCATATCATACATGAATTCAATTGATTGATTTCAAATAATAACGATTTTGCTAGTAGTAGCTTGGAATTAATACAAATTACATCGAATTATTACAAAAAACGAACTTGTTTACACTTCTTATTTCTCTTGATTCATATTCATCAACCTCCTGTTTAAACACATCACAAATCACAATGAGTTAAATCCAAAACACAAAAAGACATTTAGGATTTTTTTGTCAAATGGTAATTGGTGAGTGTTTGATGGTTGACAAGAAGAGCAAAAGCCTATTAGTGTAGGAATTAATGAAGAAACATTTAAATGGCCAAATTTATTTAAGAGTTTGATAACTTTAAAAGAAATATATCCTATTCGGCTATGCAGTATTTCATTATAAATTTTTAAGTGGAGTGAAAGCTTTTTATCCTTGAAAAGAATGTAAAGGCCATTTTCACATGTGCTATGTGCTATAAAAACTTGTGTTTAAATTGATTGAGGGATTATAAGTAGAATATATAAAGTTTGATCTCCTATCAACCTCAATTATAGCATATAAATATGTCTATTAGTAGGGATAGACCTAATTATATATCAATAGGAAACTCCTCGTTTTATAAAAACTAAAAAAAATTCTGTTAACCAATCAATTTTTAAATTTTTTCATGATTTTTTATTATAAGGTTAGAGTTGTTATATGGAATTTTTTTTAATAAAAATAAATATATTACGATGTTATGTATATGTAACTTACAAAGTTTCGTATGTAATTCATACAACGTATGCATACAAAACATAAAATATATATATATATAGGGGGTGGTTCGAATGTTAACCATTTCTTATTGCAATAACCGAATAACTATATCTTATTATTTTGGGGCCCACATTAAAGTAAATCTAAATGTGTATGTTTTTCCGTATTTTTTTTATTAATGTAAGTGGGCCCTACATTAATTAAAAAAAAGGAAAAATCTACATTTTTAGATTTACTTTAGTGTGGGTCCCAAAATAATAAGATGTAGTTTTTCTGTTAACACAATAAGGATGTGTTAACATTTGATCTTCTCCCTGTATATATATAGGGAAGGGTTCACAAGAAAACTCCTCACTTTGGAGAAAACTAAAAAAACTCATACTAACCAACCAATCAATTTTTTATTATTAGCTTAGAAATGTTATAAACAAGAAAAAAATTTTAATAAAAATATTTAGATCACGAAGTTACGTATATGTAATCTATAAAGTTACATATATGTAACTTGAAAATGTAGTTTACAAGTTACATATATGTAATCAATGGGTTACATATATATAATAACATGAATTACATATATTTTTTTTGTTTTTGTTAACAAATCTAACCTTATAATAAAACAAAAAGTAAAATAAAAAACGAAAAACGAAATCGATTAATAACAATTGTGATTAGTTTTCTAAGTTTTCTCAAATATGAAGGTTTTTTATGGAACCTCCCCTGTATATATATGTTGTTTACATTTATAAGCTTATAATAATAAAAAACAAAAAAATAAAATTGATTAATAATGATTGTGATTTTCTTCAAATGTTTGTTTTCTGTGAATTTCTTCCGGTATATCCTACTTAACTAAAGTTTTTGCTAATTTTATGTGTTTGTTTATTTAGGCGGAAATAGTAATTAATTACCAGTACTGGTTGTACAACACAAATGAATCGGTTTCCACTTTCTTTCCATCATCATTCCGATTCCAATGGTAGAATGCGTGTGTTTTGTTCATTATCTCCAACGTAGAGTGCCCATAACTTGCCTCTCGGAATGCAGAATAATCAGGCTGAGGATCGTTATAACTACACACACACACACACATATATATATATATATATATATATAATCCATAATTAATCCCTTTTTTTCTCTCCTTAAATAAGATATTAATTCATTTTAATTAAAAATAAACATTAACTGAATGTATTTAATTATTAGTAAATCAAATTAATGGGTACGTACCTGGATGCAAGACCTTCTAGGTTTCCTCCATCTCCAATGGTGATGTAAATGGGAGCGGATTCATCTGGGATCGGATAACTTAGACCATTGCTTATGTTGTATTGTATGTTGGAGAACCGGTACTAATCGATAGTAACCATGTATATATCTTGATTAGTTAAATGGAATTAAGTGCATAATAAATAATACACATACACTTTATATTAAGCCTGACAAAATGGATTGGTCGGGTCAGCTAACGAGTCTGAATGAGTTCAGGTCAAAATTGTACGTGTGCGACAAAATGACTTTTAAGCAAAATTAGTTTGAGTATGATAAGTGGTTAATGATTGGAACTAAGCAAATATTATATTTGAATAATAATATTTAATGATTTTTATTTCAAATCTATTGCTGATAAATGTTTACCCATTTGAATTCATCCTCAAAACAGGCCTTGACAGTGAAAAAAATTCAGGGCCCTAGGGAAAGAAAGAAAAATCGGGCTTTCTTAAAAACTAATTTAATAATTTATATATAAAAAATTAATTACATAATATATTTATTTTTTTAAAAAAAAATCGGGCCTCTAAAGGCCGTGCCCGGGGCGGTCGCCCACTCCATCCCTTCTTTGGGCCGGCCCTATCCATTTTATTCAAATAATTTTTAGGTTACCTATTTTGATTTATATTATGTTAGTGTGTTACTCATATCAACTTTTTATATGATATGATGCTATCAATTTCAACCCGAAAGACAATAATTATCCAATCAAAATAACCCATTTATTTTGATTTAGGTTAAAATTTTCTAAATCTACGTCATATTCTGAGAACAGTTATTTATTAAATAATGTACGTAACCACTTGTATTTTTTTTTTTCAAAACAAATACATCAAAGTGTTTATGCGCACATGCTAATTATTGGAGTGTGTTCTTTTCAAATCACAAATATATTATCTAAAATACTTTTAATATTCTATAATATCTTTAAAACTTATTTTTAATAAAAATATGATGTATAATTGTTTTTTAAATGATTATAGGCAGATATTTTTGCATATATGTATATTTTTTTAATTTCTATAACTTTTGTAGAAAGTTAAGAAGAAAGAAAAGAAATAAAAAAAATTTCATTGTTTTAAATTTATCTGTTTTACTGAAACAACACATATATAATTCTGAAAATATAGTGTCTCTGTCCTTACTTCAAGGTTAAATACACGTTGTTTTCAAACATTTATTATATTTGTGTATAGACATAAGTGAATCTTAAACAAACATATATGAACAAACAAGACTTTAGTTATGTTTTTTTTTCATGTTTAGGTGCGTTTTTATTTAATTGAGTAAGCGAATCATTTACAAAAAAAATAGTTATTTTTTTTTAAATGTGTTACACTTTATAATTTTCGGTATTTTTACAGATACACGCGCATGCATCTATTTTTAAGTGACTCTGATCATAAGCATGGGGTAGAACTAAATTACCGATCTTTCGTAAGCGTGGACGTGTCCGGCAAGGACCAAGTCAACCTTGTACTTAACAAACCAACTCTCGAACACAACTCGCATGCTTTCGGCCTCCATGTAATGTGCACTGTTACTGTTGTACAGTGGAGAGTGCATCAGAACGAACAGCCAAGGTGTTTTCTTCCTGTCCACTTTTTTAAATTCTGCTAGGAGCCACTCATATTGAGGTGTATATTTTACTGGCAACATAATTTAATTAATTAACTAATTAATAATAATTAATTATATGTTAAATTATTAGCTAAAAGCTGCTCAAATATATTAAACATGTAGGATCAGAAAGCAAGTTTGGTTACCGTATGGAGAATAACTCGAAAGAAAAATTATATGAGCCGATGCACGTCTCACTGCGTACCAGAGGGGGCTACTGCTTTCGCTAGCTGCATAAGGCGTCGGATACCTATAGAGATATTGTTTGAACGGCTCAACCTCGTTCTGGACCAAAAAAAGATCGAAGAAAAATTAGGAACATGTATGCTTATATATCGTGGGGAAGGTTTCTCTAAAAAATTTATTTTGCCTAAGAATGTTAAAAAGGATTTTCAAAAACTCGAAAACCGATCCAAACAATTTCCGATTAAATTCATTTTTGCATCATTGGAACCGGCTTGTTGAATCCTAAAACCCAAACCTTAAATCATAAACCATGAACCCAAACACTAAAACCAAAATATTAAAAACAAACGATAAGCCTAAAGATAAAACCTAAAAAGCCAAAACCAAGCCCTAAAATCTAAATTGTAAAAGTAGTTGTTGAAGCTAAAACTTAAAAGCTAATATTGTAGGGTTCGATGAGACGATTCCGATGTCATCTAAATGAGTTCAATCGGAGTTCGTTTGGGTCGGTTTTTGAGATTATAAATATCCTTTTACCTTACTTAGGCAAAATAGACTTTATATATCATTATAAATCATGTAAAATAAATTAATATCGGTGTTTTCATAACCAGATCGACGGATTGTTATTTTTGAATGTAGGTAGGTGGGTTTTTGGTCGATTATATTTTTGAATGAAGGTCCTGAGTTTGATCCTTGATCTCACCCAATTTTAGTGGCTGGTGGGCTGGGAGCTCCATCCGTCTAAACTAGTGGCCAACTTGGGCATCCTTTAGCCATTGAGGGCCGCGTACGGAGTATCCGGCAGTTGATTAGTTGGCCATTAAAAAAAATCGACAGATGGACTTACTATTTCTGGAAGATACTCGACTTCATGATTTCCAACGATCCATAACCATGGTTGATATGCTAAATTTCTTTCAACAAAACGACCAAATGAATCCCAGCGTTCGCCATTTTCAGAATATTCATGCTCATCAGAATACGATAAATCTCCAACAAATAACACAGCTTCTGCTCCGCTCTCAATGTAATGTTCAAGGGTCGATAGAGAATTAAATGTTTGCCCCAAATCACCTTAAATCAAATCAATATTATTTTATTTAGTCATAATATATATTGGTTTTTAATTACTAGTACCCAGTTCTGACTAATCATATATGATAATTAATTTCAAGAATGTGTAGGTTTTTTTTACTTGTTGATTCGCTAACAACGGAGATATGCTATGTAATGATGTGATAATAAGTTCGTTTGTGTCGGTTTTCAAATTAAAAAAAATTATTTTTTAGTCTTATTAGACAAAATTCAACAAAATGTTGCAAGTGCTTGTTTCTTTAAAATTAGTTATTTGTTGAACATTTCCATGTGTTTATAAGCTAGTAAAAGGCGCTTATATAGTTATATATATTAAAAAAACAGAGTATATAAAAAACAGAGAATATGCTTATTCATTAAAGAATGTTTTTGACAGCATACAAAATATAACAAGAGTTAATGAAGGGTTTTCTCAAGTGTAAGAACATTTTTTTTTTGTTTTAAAGTGTAGGTTTCTTTAGATAAAAGTTAATATGTGTATACATAGTTATAAATATAAACATTTTTTTTTGTCTATAATCGTAAGTTTTTTCAATGTATATTTTGCAAACTTTCAAAGTTACATAGAAAAGATCGAATATGTGCTTATTGAATGAAGCAATTAATAAATATTGTCATCATTAATATATAAAAAATACAAAAAAAAGGAAATTATTTGACCTATAATTCCGAATTTGTAGTAAGCATTTGGATCGATCTTTGGAGGCGTTTTAAACCAAAATGATCGAGCAGAATCACCTTCACCAATCTCATAATAGTACTTGGTGTCATACTAATTAACAAGAAGAAATACACTCACTTGTTAGCCATGAAATATACATACATCATTTTAACTGAATTTGAAGAATTATACATGCTATAGATGTAATTATGATGAGATTATAGAGGTGGCAATTCTTACCCATACCAAAGGAAATGAGTTTGGTTTGGATAAACAATTGTAGCATAATGGGTTGAAATGGGTAACATCATTATATTGAGTGGTTTAATATGAGTAGCACTTAACACAATGCGGGTCAAGATGGTTAACCAAAAAACTATGTAAATGCAATGGATTCAAACATTTAAGAATGATTAATAACATATTTGATGAGAAAATCACTAAAAATTATCCAAACGGACTACTTATAACACATTTAAGTTAAACTAAATTGATGCATTTTAAAAAGAATCCATTTAGACCCGAACTTATTTTCCTTAAAACATGTCTTGACCTGCACCCATTCTGACCCGAACCCGTTTTGACCCGTTACCCAACCCGACCCAACCCGCCCATTTTGCTAGGCATAGATGAGAACTATACATTGTGCACATACATATACGCATATGTGCATGTAGAAAAATTGTTATCAATTAATACCTAACTTTTAGAAAATAAATCCCCAACATTTAAAAATTCCGGCCATAATAATTTTATATAAATTAAATTTATTATATAAATGTTAAAAAAGTTCTCATGATTCTCAACATATAATATATATCGTTTGATTATGCTATTATTGAGTTAAAAATGTAATTAAATAAATAAATGTATACCTCAAGGTCCTTAACAAGGCACGTGTGAATAAAGCCAGATTTGTAGTTGTAAAAGGTATAGTTTTTGACCTTGGACCCTTGTGCAGTATAATCATACTTATTCTCTGATGTTCCATATTTTACAATGTTTGGCCCTGGTTCACTAGGTGTTACCCATATTATAATTACAGCTTTTCCATCATAATCTCCTTGAGTGATATGTACCTACACCATTAAACATTCCATTTCAGACATATAAAAATGATTAAATACGGTACCTAGGTTTGATTTTGGTAAGGAGTAAAATGATTGTATATGTTACCAATGTTTAAAAGTTTGAAACCATATGAATAATTTATGAAACATAAAGATCAATAGCAAAATACTATCAAATTACAGTAATGTACGTGTGTGTATAATTAATTAATGGAGTAAATTACGGTTTTGGCCCCTAAGGTTTGAGTGTTTTAACTATTTTGGCTTAAAATAGAATCTTCGATCAATTCAGTTCCTGTGGTTTAGACAGCTATTGATTTTGGCTCTCAAACTTAACTATTATAATGGTTTTTGCCCAAAATCTAACTATGGTTAGGGTCAAAATATTAGTTGTCTAAACCACATGGGCTGAATTGATAGAAAATTCTATTTTGGGTCGAAATGGTTAAAACACTTAACCATAATTTACTCTTAATTAATAGGTAGGTTAATTAGTTACTTGTTGTGGTGCATTATAACCACTTGGAATGGCGAAAACTTCATGATCAAGAGGCATGTCAACTGCTGGAAACTCTGAACGGACGAAACTGCTTGTGATGCCTGCAGAGACATTACCAAGAATGCCCAACAAAACACAGCCAAGAACAAGAAACTCGTGCATCATGGATCTCATTTTCTTTTCCTTCATGAACCACACAAACTGCAATGATGGTGTTTGACAAAAATATATAAGAAATCGTTTATCTATACAAATTCTAAATGTTAATGAATCAATTGATTAAATGCAATTATGTAATATTAATTAAACATTTAATCAAATATTATAATCAACGCATAGTTAAAAGTTTACCTTGGATTCCGTAGCGTACTAGCGTCGATGAGCAGAAAAATAGTCATTTTGAGGGGGCTCTTATAGCTGGGTACAGCCTGCGTAAGCTAGCAGGAAGTGTGATTCTTTTCTAAATTGAGCATGAGGGTGTTTTATGCACGAAAATTTTAGACCACGAGGAGAAAATGGTAGCTTTGTCTTTTAATATTTTTGTTTTTTAAATCGAGCATAAGGAGAAAATAGCAGTTTTTTTTTTAACTTTTTTGTCTTTTACTATTATTTTATTAAACTTAAAATGAAAATATAAGCATAATGTATTATGAGGGCCATTCCGATTTTAATAAATTTAAACGAAAACATACATACAACAGTAAAATAGCGTCAAGCCGTCAATAAAAGAACACACTATCATCTATCAACACATGTGTATTATCATCTTCGCAAGTTAGCATGAACAAGACGAAGAAGAACATTGAAAGGTTTATAGATGATTGACGTTTTGTACAAATAACAAGAAGACCGCCATATAAAGAACTAGCACTAACTTAAAGGTACACAATCATTAGAAACATGTCACACAGTGTGCACATATAGGTTAACCAGCCGGTTAACTAGCTTGGGAATAATTGGTCAATTTTATCCCAATTGGGTTTTTAAATAACCGATTTTGTTAATAACCGCTTTTTCAAAATCGAATAACTTAACCCATCAAATAATGAACCGGTTAGCCGGTGAATATTATCTATTTTACCACTAGATTGGCTAACTGGTAAAAGCTAGAAAGAATAACTAGTTTCTAACTGGGTCGTGCACTTGAGTCTTGAAATAAAAAACCGGAACAGTTGCAATCAATTATATAATGGGCAGCTAAAAGCTGGCTTTTTGCCACCTCAATTCATGAGTTTTGTAACTATTGTTGATAATGAAAACTAACCCTTGATAATTAAAACCAACTACCCGAACTGTAACCGTAACTGTCCAAACAGAACAGGCAGGTCATAGCCTTAACCGGAACCGGAATTATCTGAGCAGGTTCCAACTTTCTGGAAGCAGAACCAGCTAAAAACTAATAAAACCCAGCTAAAAACCCATACATAATTGGAACCAGTTCTTAGCTTTATCAAACAAAACTAAAACCTACTTAAAAGCGGCTCTGGTTCTAAAAATAAACCAGCTTTTACAGTTTACACCTCTACTTCCAGCCAAAATATCACAATACTCTAATAAACCTTCTACAAAGAACTGGGCCACGCTTCATTCCAAGACCAAAGAGGCCCACTAAAAAGAAGATATTAAGATAAGAACAAGAAAAAAATTAAATAAATTCAGCAAGTGTTAGGACATATAAATTGACAAATTTCAACAAAAATATCAGTATATTTTAACAAAGGAGATGTAATAATAAAGTTTACTAAGTAATACTTTGATGCTAAACTTCAGCAGCTTGCAGTTTTAATTTTGTAAAATCTTATCCACGTAACTTTTAACCAAATTAAGCACAAACTTCCAAAACAAAGCGATCATATTCATCAATATAAAATCAAATATATTCTTTTTTATTACAATCTAATGACTTATTTCATTATATCTTTCATTCATTCATACTAAACATTATCATCGACTCATCGTAACACTATAGAACGACGGAAACAAGATATGGACATATGGTTCATTTTGCCTCCCATGAACTACACATCCAAGATCTCAAAGTTTTGTTATTTCACTGTATATTTAGCAGCAATCAGCAACGTCTGTTGACTGACCAAAGTTGACCAGCAAGATTAACAGCAGCTTCCCACACAAAAGACTGCAAATCAAGTCTTAAATGGCATAAACCACGCTGAATCAACGTTAATTATGAGGGGCGACATTTCACGTGGCTTACGCCAGTGACTCACAGCACATCTATGGCCCATTATTTATCCTTTTACTGTGCACTTTCTTTTTAAACGATTATATTACGAAGAGTTGGCGAAAAAATTATAATACTGATTTTTATTTTTTGTTAAAGAGTTGGTATTATATATTATAACTATAAAAAATGGTCAACGTCACAATTAGTCACCCCTTACTGATTGATCCCACGGCTAACATGAGCGAGATAAATCGTGTGACCAGGGAAAATTGGGTGGTGTCGGGCCAACTAGTTATATATTATAACTAGTTGTAAACATGTCATGTATTGCTAAGGAGACGACTGGGTCTCAGATATAAAAATACGTAGATGAAAAAGCATGTCGCACAAGTTCTCAAAAAATAATGAAAAAGCGTCATCATTGTAAAAATAAGCATTAAGAAAGACGAAATTAAGTGTATTTTAAAAAATTGTAAAAGTATATCATATTTAACATACGTTGATTTTGATTAAAATTTACAAGTAAAGGTAGACTGGATTGATTTCGAATATAAAATTTATGCCAAAAATGTAAATAAACGTAAAACACATTGCAAATTTGCAATGATATATTAAAAGTCTAAAATAATGCAATAAAATTTATTTCATTTGATTTGATAAGTTTAATTTAAATGTATATATAAGTGAATTATTATATGGGGTAACTTTATATAAATGTAACCAACTTTCAGCTTTGTTTCAATTAGGTCACTCATATTTTTTTTTGTTCCGATTAAGTCACTCATACTTACAGTGACCTAATCGGAACAAAAAAAAAGCATGAGTGACTTAATCAGAACAAAAAAAAAATGTACGAGTGACTTAATCGGAACAAAGAAAAGTATGAGTGACTTAATCGGAACAAAAAAAGTATGAGTGACCTAAGTGAAACAAAGCTGAAAGTTGGATACATCTGTATGACGTCTTCCCTTGTTATATTTATGCGTTTGGAGAAAAAAATGCTGAAAATTTGAGAGAGTATTAGATGGCAATTGTGTGCTTTTCCTTTGCGTCCAAAAAAAAATAAAAAACGATAAAAATAAAAAATAAATAAATAAAAAAATAAATAAAAAACGATGGAACTGGTGGTTAAGTGGGTTTAAGATTAAGCTCAACAGCAAACACCATTCAAACTACACACAGGCCCAGAGGTGTTAATCGGGTCGACCCGATCGGGTTTTGGGTTTATCGGGTCGGGTTTTCCCTAAAAAAATTATTAACATGCAACCCGACCCGAATAACGTTCAGGTTCGGGTTAATCGAGTCACGGGTTATTCGGGTCAGGTCAGTCGGGTTGGTATTTGTTTGCTATTATCTTGTCCGAATTTTAAATTTCTACAAATAATTCATTTTGTGAACATATAATTCAATGAAAAATATGTAAATAATTTATTTTTCATATACAATTTAGTCATTGCCATATTTTGGAAAAAAGTTAAATATGTCTTACATTTAATAAATAAGATATAAAAAAATAAAAATCATTCTTATTCGGGTTATTCGGGTTGACCCGAAATGCAACTAACTTTTAAAAATATACTCGAAACCTGACCCTATTAACAGTTCGTGTTAATCGGGTTGACCCGAATAAGTCGACCCTATCAAGCTTATTTGGGTTCGGATGCAGGTCGGGTTCGGATATTTTCGACACCCGTAGCAGCCAAATGTCCTACAGGGCGACGATCCTATATACCACGTATGTTGTCTTAACAGGGTCCACCGGACAGAGGTAAGAAGCGGTCACACCAGATGCGCGAGAACCCCTTGGAATAGGTAAACCGTCGCCCCCCATTGGTCCAGCACCCAAGATTAAACTCAAGATTCTTTCTCTCACTTGGATGTCCTTTAAATCGTCTCTGATAAAACTTGAACCTATGATTTCTCAGTCAAAAGGTGAAACATCAACCAGTAGGCTAATAATTAATAACAATAACAATAAAATAACAATAACAATATTGCATAGTAAATATTTTCAATTTATGTTTATCGGAAGTAGTTGCGATGGGACCACTATAGGCAATCACAACAGACAAGCTTGGAATCTTGCTTTGATTTGTCTTTTTTTTTTTCTTTTTTTTTTTGTATGTTATATAGTAAGGCTCTGTGTTATCCACCGTGACACAGGCGTGATGCTCCTGGGTCACACCCTGGTCTCGTCCCACCCTCATTACACAGGGGCATAAGAGAGAGGCTTTACTAGGGCAAGCGTGAGTGTTGTCACGCGGAGAAGGAGAAGAAAGGGGGGGGGGAAATGTGGTGATGACGTGGAGTGATAGGGAAGTGATGGGGGAGTGATGGATAACATAAGTAAAGATGATGTGGAGTGATAAGGGAGTGTTGGTGTTGGTTGATTATAGGTGCCTACGTGGCGCCTGCGTGGAGTGAGGAGGAGTGATGGATAACACAGTCTAATACACTAGTGGATTATACGTACCACGCGTTGCGACAGAAATTCTGTTACGATTTTGAAATTAGAACGTAGACATGAGATTTCGTATATCAAAATACAGATAGAAAAACACTTTAAAATGGTTGTCGCTTTGACATAAAAGCCTAAAATATAATTTTCGTAAACATGTTCTTTATACATAAGAGGGGTTGTGTTTAGTCGCAAAATCTAGTATCAATAAACATAAACATAAGATCGAAAAATAAAACAGGAAGAAAGTAATAACTAATATTTTTTAAATAAAATTATAACCATTTAATAATAGTAAAAAATTAAAAATGACCTAAACTCAGTTTCACACAATGCCTCTCAATTAAAAAACAAACTTAAGATATACCGATTTGTTGATATAAGTACTCGTTCATGACAAATGGTAACAATATAACGTATATATACACGCAGCATGACAAATGGTAACAATATAACATATATATACACGCAGATCCAAAACAGGCTGCCATGTTTGTTAATTCGTCATAAAATAAATAACCAAACCATTATAAAAGCACGAGACACTACTATTCTTATTTAATTATTATTAGTAGTATTTAATTAAAATAGCAAAAAAAATCCCATTGTTAGGTGACCTTATAATTAAATGGCATGAGGCTTAACCACCATGCCAAATTGCCAATACTGCATAGTTGCATACACACACATATATTAATTATTTTATTTCTCCCTTCGCGTTACGACGGGTTATCACAGTACACTTTCAAGAATGAATATTTTATATCATTTGCATAAGCAAAAGTTATATAGCAAAATCATCTCTCATCACGAAATCTATACAAATTTTTCTTAAAAACATAAAATCATACAAAATTCTCACAAATATGTTATGAAAATAATAGAAAAATTGCTCACAAAGTCCGTCTTACCGGTAACCAATCGTTTGAATTAAAAGAAAACCCAAAATCGCTAAGAAAATCTCTTAAATTTAATAAAAACCCAAATCATTATGTAAATCTCTCGAGTTTAATACCATTATCTCTATTTACTACTTTTCACAGTTAAAAAAATTTTGATGGTCCAAATTTAAATTTTCAAAACGTCAATATATGGCTTGGACACTTAAATAATATGATAATATATAATAAGCAATGGGGCTCACTCACTATATAATAATAATAATAATAATAATAATAATAATAATAATAATAATAATAATAATAATAATAATAATAATAATAATAATAATAATTCAACTATTCCTTTTTCATCAATTATAATACATATAATTATAATTTACAGAGCCCAAAGAATCATCATTTACAACGTCCAAAATAAACAGAGGGGCACCCTCCAAGCCCATATGAATCAGTTGACACCACCTAGCTGCATAAGCAGGTCATATGGGTGTCAGATCTTGTCAGACTTTGTCAGGAAAATGTCTGACAATTAAAAGTACACATGGGCCGTATGGTCCTAATCAAAAATAAAATCAAACATTTGTCAGGAAAATATCAGTACTTTGTGACTCTGCAAAGAAAAAAGCCTGACGTAATGGATGACATTTTTTTAGAGTCTTGTACATCGAGCCACACAAAAGGAAAAAAGAGCATAAAACAAAGTCTGAGTACAAGCAGTAGTACTCCGTGCGCCAATTGTAGTACAACCATCTTTCCAACCAGTAGTACTCCATGCGTCAACTTCATTTATAGTACAACCATCTTTCCAACCAGTTGAAAATTTATTTTAATTTTTAATATATTCAATACGGGGCCGTATGGGCCGTGTCAGACCTTTGATTTGATGTGTCAGTTTTGGTCGAAAATAAAATATTCATACGACCCGTATTAGTCCATACGAATCGTATAGATGGTGAATTTTGAATCATTCAGGCGTCTTTCTAACAGGTTTCTAACAAAAACTCAATGGATTACTTTTTTTTTTTTTCCTATTTTTCATTCATTTTACGTAAATCAAAAATCTAAGGACGTGTGCACGATGAGTATGTTTTATACTATCACCTCCATCATTGTCACCGGAGTTATCACTATCAACGAAATAGTAAGCCGCCATGGCGTACCTCTGAGCATTATCTCCGATCGTGATGGTCGTTTCATCTCACGCTTTTGGCAATCACTTCAATCAAATCTAGGTACTCGACTAGACCTTAGCACAGCTTATCATCCTCAAACTGATGGTCAATCAGAACGAACAAATCAGACCCTTGAGGATATGTTGAGGTCTTGTGTCATCGATTTCGGTGGCAATTGGGATACTCACTTACCTTTGGTCGAGTTCTCGTATAACAACAGTTATCATTCGAGCATCGATATGGCACCTTTCGAAGCACTTTATGGTCGTAAGTGTCGCTCACCCGTTTGTTGGAGCGAGATTGGTGAAGTTCAAATCAGCGGTCCTGAGTTGATACAAGAAACTACTGACAAAATCATGCAAATTCGCAAAAATCTACTCGCTGCTAGAAGTCGTCAAAAGAGCTATGCTGATAAACGACGAAAACCCTTGGAATTCAATATCGGCGATCTTGTACTCCTTAAGGTGTCCCCTTGGAAAGGAGTAGTCCGTTTTGGGAAGAAAGGAAAGCTGGCACCTCGTTATGTAGGACCGTTCAAAATTCTTGAAAGAATTGGGAAGGTGGCTTACAAGCTCGAGCTACCACAAGAGCTTGGCAACATTCATCCTACATTTCACGTATCCAACCTCAAGAAATGCTTAGCCAATGAGAACCTCCATATTCCTCTTGATGACGTGTACATTGATGAGTCGATGCACTTTGTGGAGAAACCTGTGGAGATCATGGACCGTGGAGAGAAAAAGCTCAAACGCAGCCGAATACCAATAGTCAAGGTTCGATGGGAATCTAAACGTGGGCCTGAATTCACCTGGGAACGGGAGGATCTAATGAAACAGAAATACCCACAACTCTTTGCGGATGCAGCTGTCAACCACAACGCTAGTTGAATTTCGGGACGAAATTCTTCTAACTAGGGGAGACTGTGACATCCGTCAATTTTCGAATTTGACTTATTAACACCGTTAGTGTATTTAACGTTGACTATGACGGAATTTTCGGAAATGTAATAATTAAATGTTTATTCTCGTTTAAAGTTTAGCAACCTTTTTAAGTGTATAGTCTTGCAATTAGTAATTCTCACAATTTGACGCGTTAAAATTCATGACAACGAAAGATATTTGTGTTTAGCCGGATAAGGCGGACACAATACGCGTCACATTATTTAATAATCTTGTTAGTTACTAAAATTTAATTATTTTAGTAAGTTTTATTATTTTACTAATTATTGTAAAATAATCGCGTATAAATAATATCAAAATTTATACCCGATACAAGATTTAACCACCATAATACCCAACATTTATACATCTTTCACCTACACTTGAGTGTATATATATATATATATATATATGACACACACAAATCTTGCATGTATACTTACCAAATACAAGACTACATACATGCAAGATTCATTCCAAGCACATAATGACAAACCTCTAAATCCACCTCTTACACACTCAACCTCACCCCCCAATCTCTTCACTCCCACTAACCAACACAAAATCCCCTCTCTCCTCTCTCCCCAAGTCGTCCCCCCCTCCTCCTCTCTCCTTAAAACCCCATCTTCCTTACACAATCACACACACATTCAAGATTTCTAGTTTTTCCAAGTTTCCTCTCTATTCTCTCACTTGTTCCAGCAAACTTCAGCCCCATATCACTTCATTCTTGATCATTTCAAGCATCCAAGAAGCCAAGGAGCAAAGCTAGGATCAAACAACACAAGCTCAAGGTGCCTACACGAACGGTTTACTTCCAAAACTCACTTTTCTTCACATTTTTGCACTCTATCACATACACTTTCTAAACCATGGCCAAGACCTGGTTTTGAACATGAAATATTCACCATTTAACACTCTAAAGTCGTGGGTATTGAAGCCATGACCTAAAACTCTACATGCAACAAAGTTGCATGTACTAGAAATGAGTTTTTCAAGTCCAAAAACTTGTTTTGATGACTTGATTCATGCATGCATGTATTTGTATGAGCAAAATGATAATCATTGATGAATATTATTATTCTTCATCATTCTCAACTCTATCAATGGTGTAAAGCCTCAAAAACTCGTTTTAAAAGATCGTTCATAACTATACACACAAACATGCATTCATGAAGATTCTGGCAGATTGTTGTCCCGACTTCAAAGAGTCATAAAATGGTCATAAAAACTCCAAATGGAACAAACTCAGTTTCCGTGACTAAGTTCATTGAGTTAGCTTTCCATGCATTACTTATTCAGCTTTTAACTCGACCAAATGGTACCTCAAACAGCCTTCACAAGATCAGTGCGCGGATTTGTACCCCCTGACTTGTGCTGCTGTTTTGACCTATCTAAGATCCGAATCACGAAAACTTATCTAAATGAAAGTTGTTCATAATATATTAAAATAGTAGACTGGAGAGTTTCATAATCTAACTCAAAGTTTTACTATGTCAAAAATAAACCCGAACTCACTGAAGTAAATCTGTCAAAACAGAAACTTTAAGGACATATACTTGTGTGACTGTTTTGACCCTTTTACAAGCACAACCACGAAAAGTTTTCTAAATGAAAGTTGTTCAAAACACCTTAAAATAGTCTACTGTGAAGTTTCATAATTTTATTCAAACTACTCCTATTTTTAAAGTTCATCCGAACAAGCCGGACAGAATCTGTCAAAAGGCAGTTTTATGAACTTAGACATTTTTACATAAATATTAATCATTTTCACATATATAAATGTATATATATTTTATATATAAACTTTAATGATGTGATATAATATATATATATATATATATATGTATACTTGTATATATTTATATAAGTTGATTTAATTTATGGGTTTTGAAGTTGTTAAGCAAAATGGTAATTTTCTAAAAATACGTCGTTATAATGACGAAACTTTTAAAAGCCAACACTTAGTGATTTCAATGTAATATGAAATAATATTTCAAGTATAAGTTAGGACATTATTGTTTTAATAAAATCTCTACAAATAGAACACAAGCACCATCACATAAACTATAGTAGGTCCACAAACTCAATGGAAACTCATTATGTTATAGGAACCAAGTTATAAGTCTCCATATAACCGACAATCAAGAAGTCAATCATCAATCATACGATGTGAGTTACATAGCCCCCTTTTCTCTTACTTTTGTTTACAAAATCATCGGGGCTGGAACATGTTTATCTTTGAACTATTTTCTAGCAATTCAAACTTGTATCTATGTGGATTTGAGCTATATGTCCCAAACTACCATCTTAACTATACTTAACTTGTGCATTGATCATTAACTTGTGATAGCCAAACTGTTGTGATGATAGATCTATTGAACTGACCACTCCACCCAACCGGTGATCACTCAGTACTTAACTATTTTGAGGGTAGTATGGAGTACTATGCCTAACTAGGTTAACTAAGGTTTGATCTGCAATAGTTACATGTGTATGTTTCCACATATTGCCTTATATCACTATGTTACATATGAATTGCAAATCTTATCTTTTTGAACTGTTAACTTTTGGTGTCAAAACCTATGTTCTCACCAACTATTTATAGTTGACCTTTGAATCTAAACATGTTTCAGGTACAAACTAGTGAAGCTATGAGGATCATGTAGTGCTTTTGGACTTAGAATAAACTTGGAACTATGAACTATGAACTTGTTTAGTTATGTTATGTTTTTGAACTACTTGTATGACTCTTAATTTGGAATGTAATAAATATTATAACTTTAATAGTTGATCATGAGCTTTTGAACAGTCGCCGTCGCGCCCCGACGTTATTCCGCCGTCGGTTGGGGTGTGACAGATTGGTATCAGAGCCATGGTTATAGGGATTTAGGTTATTAGACATGACCTAGACTATAACCTAAGTTATCTTAGGATCTTACGTGCGACTTATCTACACCTTATTTCTATCTGCATCCCTATTTTTCATCCTCATCCTTAACTACTCTTAGGAAATCCTTAAATCCTCAAAAATCAAATGTTTTTAGACTATACGTCTATTCTATGTGAAAATCTCGTCAAAGTCTTCGAGTTTTAACTAATAATTGTAGACACATGCAATCTGGAAGGGTGATTACCTGTATCTTGGGGGTTCTGTCTAGGAAAGTGTTTCGTATAAATCCTAATCAACCGTTGGACCTGTTACACTTTCCTGGGAACTCTTGGGGTGAGTAGTCACTTATAGGCTAAAGCATGTCTCTTACAATTGTTAGAAAAACTTGAAGCAACTTTGATCAGTCCATATGATCATCTGTTGGTTACACCCTATATGATTTAAAATTATCTCTTATATTATGAAATACTCTTATGAATATTTCATATTCATCCTTTCCATGGTTTTATATTCTATAGAATGCCTCCCCGTCTCCAGATTCCTCGTCGTCAGATCCCTCGTCGTCCGAGAGGTCAAAGACTTGCCCAACTCATAGCCCAACAAATGGCTGCTGCTTTGCCGAATCTTGTAACCCAACTCAACGCTGCAGCCCATAACGGGCATGATGAAAATGGTAATGGCGGGAATGGTGGCAATCACACTTGTACCTTTAAACACTTCAACTCTTGCAACCCCACTACATTCAATGGTACAGAAGGAGCCACTGGCCTTTTACAGTGGTTCGAAAGTATCGAGAACACCTTCCTCAATAGTGGTTGCCCTGAAAATCTTCGGGTACAATATGGTACAAGCGTTTTTCAAAAGAGGGCACTGACTTGGTGGAACGGTGAAAAACGTAACCGTGGTGTGGATGTTGCTATGGCACTACCTTGGGCCGATGTCAAACAACTTATGACCGAAGAATTTTGCCCAAGAAACGAAATGAAGAAGCTCGAGGAAGAGTTTTGGAATCTTACCCAAGATAGTGGTGAAAATCTTGCATACACGAACCGATTTCATGAGCTTAGTCTGCTTGTACCCCATATGGTCACTCCTTTATCAAGGGCCATAGAGAAGTACATTGGTGGACTACCAATGATAATTCAAGATACTGTGCTGGGTAGAAATCCTACAACTCTTGAGGATGCTATCAGACTTGCTGCAACGTTAACCGATAATCATGTCAAGGATGGTACCCTAACCAGGAAAGGAAGCAAGAAAACTATCACTAAACCTACTATAGGTGAATCATCCAAAACCAACCCAACTGAATCCTCATCCAAGAACAAGAAGCGTAAAGCCAAAAACTATGCTGTAGTAACCCCTGCTACACCAGTAAATCAAATGCCTGCTCAGATTTCTAACCCTCCCAAGAAACAATATGTGGGTAATCAGCCTCTTTGCAACACATGTAGACTCCATCATCCAGCCAACGTGCCGTGTCGTATCTGTACCAACTGTGGGCGATATGGACACTTGGTAACCACTTGCAGAACCACCAGGCCTCAGTTCAACAACCAACTTAACCAAGCCAACCAAGCCATGGGTCAAAACAACCAAGCACCACCACTTGCAATCCTAGGTCGGGCATGTTATAACTGTGGTGACCAGGGGCATTTTCGCAACCAATGCCCAAGGCTTAACCCGATAGTTCCTGTGAATCGCGGTCGTGCCTTCAACATCAATGCTAATGAAGCTCAAAACAACAATGATGTGGTGAACGGTACGTTCTTAGTTGATAACCAATATGCTTCTATTCTATTTGATACGGGTGCTGATAAAAGTTTTGTATCTCTTGAATTTGAACACTTACTTGCTAAGAACCGCACTAGGCTAGAAAGCACATTCACAATAGAAGTAGCAGATGGAAACCCCATAACTATAGATTCTATTATTCTTGACGTTACCTTAAACTTAAATGACCATACATTCTCGATTGATCTTATACCTATGCCTCTGGGAAGTTTTGATGTCATAGTAGGCATGGATTGGTTAACCACTAACCGTGCTGAAATTGTATGTGCTGAAATTGTATGTGCTGAAAAGTACATTCGTATTCCTCTTTCATCCGGCGATACTTTGAATGTTTTTGGAGAAAAACCAACCCGTGGGCTTAAGCTTATGTCCTGTACAACCGCACAAAAGTACTTGCGTAAGAATTACATGGCTTTCTTGGCTCATATTGTGAACAAGAAGGACAAGGAAAAGAAAATCGAGGATATTCCTATTATCAAAGATTTTCCTGAAGTATTTCCGGAAGACTTACCTGGCCTTCCTCCAATTCGACAAGTCGAATTTCGTATTGAACTTGTACATGGCGCAACTCCTGTGGCTAAGTCTCCTTATCGTCTTGCACCGTCGGAACTTCAAGAGCTAGCTAGTCAACTTCAAGAGCTTTCTGAAAAAGGCTTTATTCGTCCTAGTTCGTCACCTTGGGGAGCACCTGTATTGTTTGTGAAGAAGAAAGATGGAACGTTTCGGATGTGCATTGACTACCGTGAACTAAACAAGCTTACAATTAAAAATCGCTACCCATTACCTAGAATTGATGATCTTTTCGACCAACTTCAAGGTGCTACTTGGTTCTCTAAAATCGATCTTCGATCGGGATATCATCAACTTCGCGTTCATGATGATGATATTCCAAAAACAGCTTTCCGCACAAGATATGGTCATTACGAATTCATGGTTATGCCATTTGGGTTAACTAATGCACCTGCGGTCTTCATGGATCTTATGAACCGTGTTTGCAATCCCTATTTGGACAAATTCGTAATTGTTTTCATCGATGACATCTTAATCTACTCTAAGACTAAATCTGACCATGAACAACATTTGCGTCTGATTTTGGATCTTTTAAGAAAAGAACAACTATACGCCAAATTCTCTAAATGTGAATTTTGGCTTAAGGAAGTTCAATTCTTGGGTCACATTGTCAATGACAAGGGTGTTCATGTAGATCCTGCAAAAATTGAGGCTGTTAAGAATTGGAAAACCCCAACTACCCCTACCGAAATTCGTTCTTTTCTTGGCTTAGCGGGCTACTATCGGCGTTTCATATCTAATTTCTCCAAAATTGCTTTACCCCTCACTACCTTGACTCAAAAAGGTAAATCATATGAATGGGGTCCTAAGCAAGAAGACGCGTTTCAAAATCTAAAGCATATGTTATGCAATGCTCCTATATTGACTCTTCCTGATGGTAACGACGATTTTGTGGTCTATTGTGATGCATCAAATCAGGGTCTTGGCTGTGTCCTTATGCAAAGGGGTAAGGTTATAGCTTATGCATCACGACAACTCAAAATTCACGAAAGGAACTATACGACCCATGACCTTGAATTAGGTGCTGTCATCTTTGCTTTGAAAATTTGGAGACACTACCTTTATGGAACCAAATGTGTCATTTTCACCGACCACAAAAGCCTTCAACACATATTCAATCAAAAGGAACTTAACATGAGACAACGACGATGGGTTGAACTACTTAACGACTATGACTGCGAGATTCGCTACCATCCTGGTAAGGCAAATGTTGTAGCCGACGCTCTTAGTCGTAAAGGTCACACCAATTCTATTCGACTCCAAAGCATCCGAACCCAAAACGATATCCAGAATCGTATCCTCGAAGCACAAAAAGTCTCAGTCCTCGAGGGCAACATGTACGATGAAATGTCCTGTGGAGCTGAACAACATTTGGAAACTAAATCAAATGGGCTGCTTTGTTTCTTGGATCGCATTTGGGTTCCAAATCGTGATAGTTTGCGTACCTTCATCATGGATGAGGCACACAAGTCTCGCTACTCTATTCATCCTGGAGCGGATAAGATGTATAAGGATCTTCGCTATCACTATTGGTGGCCAGGTATGAAAAAGGACATTGCTCTCTTTGTGGCAAAATGTCTCACTTGCTCGAAAGTTAAAGCCGAGCATCAACGACCTTCTGGTCTGCTTGAACAACCAGAAATCCCTATGTGGAAGTGGGAAAACATAGCTATGGATTTCATTACTAAACTCCCTCGCACTTCTAAGGGTCATGATAGTATTTGGGTGATCATCGATCGTCTTACTAAATCGGCACATTTCTTACCTATTCGTGAGGATGATCGAGTTGAGAAATTGGCTCGAATCTATATCAACGAAATAGTAAGCCGCCATGGCGTACCTCTGAGCATTATCTCCGATCGTGATGGTCGTTTCATCTCACGCTTTTGGCAATCACTTCAATCAAATCTAGGTACTCGACTAGACCTTAGCACAGCTTATCATCCTCAAACTGATGGTCAATCAGAACGAACAAATCAGACCCTTGAGGATATGTTGAGGTCTTGTGTCATCGATTTCGGTGGCAATTGGGATACTCACTTACCTTTGGTCGAGTTCTCGTATAACAACAGTTATCATTCGAGCATCGATATGGCACCTTTCGAAGCACTTTATGGTCGTAAGTGTCGCTCACCCGTTTGTTGGAGCGAGATTGGTGAAGTTCAAATCAGCGGTCCTGAGTTGATACAAGAAACTACTGACAAAATCATGCAAATTCGCAAAAATCTACTCGCTGCTAGAAGTCGTCAAAAGAGCTATGCTGATAAACGACGAAAACCCTTGGAATTCAATATCGGCGATCTTGTACTCCTTAAGGTGTCCCCTTGGAAAGGAGTAGTCCGTTTTGGGAAGAAAGGAAAGCTGGCACCTCGTTATGTAGGACCGTTCAAAATTCTTGAAAGAATTGGGAAGGTGGCTTACAAGCTCGAGCTACCACAAGAGCTTGGCAACATTCATCCTACATTTCACGTATCCAACCTCAAGAAATGCTTAGCCAATGAGAACCTCCATATTCCTCTTGATGACGTGTACATTGATGAGTCGATGCACTTTGTGGAGAAACCTGTGGAGATCATGGACCGTGGAGAGAAAAAGCTCAAACGCAGCCGAATACCAATAGTCAAGGTTCGATGGGAATCTAAACGTGGGCCTGAATTCACCTGGGAACGGGAGGATCAGATGAAACAGAAATACCCACAACTCTTTGCGGATGCAGCTGTCAACCACAACGCTAGTTGAATTTCGGGACGAAATTCTTCTAACTAGGGGAGACTGTGACATCCGTCAATTTTCGAATTTGACTTATTAACACCGTTAGTGTATTTAACGTTGACTATGACGGAATTTTCGGAAATGTAATAATTAAATGTTTATTCTCGTTTAAAGTTTAGCAACCTTTTTAAGTGTATAGTCTTGCAATTAGTAATTCTCACAATTTGACGCGTTAAAATTCATGACAACGAAAGATATTTGTGTTTAGCCGGATAAGGCGGACACAATACGCGTCACATTATTTAATAATCTTGTTAGTTACTAAAATTTAATTATTTTAGTAAGTTTTATTATTTTACTAATTATTGTAAAATAATCGCGTATAAATAATATCAAAATTTATACCCGATACAAGATTTAACCACCATAATACCCAACATTTATACATCTTTCACCTACACTTGAGTGTATATATATATATATATATATATGACACACACAAATCTTGCATGTATACTTACCAAATACAAGACTACATACATGCAAGATTCATTCCAAGCACATAATGACAAACCTCTAAATCCACCTCTTACACACTCAACCTCACCCCCCAATCTCTTCACTCCCACTAACCAACACAAAATCCCCTCTCTCCTCTCTCCCCAAGTCGTCCCCCCCTCCTCCTCTCTCCTTAAAACCCCATCTTCCTTACACAATCACACACACATTCAAGATTTCTAGTTTTTCCAAGTTTCCTCTCTATTCTCTCACTTGTTCCAGCAAACTTCAGCCCCATATCACTTCATTCTTGATCATTTCAAGCATCCAAGAAGCCAAGGAGCAAAGCTAGGATCAAACAACACAAGCTCAAGGTGCCTACACGAACGGTTTACTTCCAAAACTCACTTTTCTTCACATTTTTGCACTCTATCACATACACTTTCTAAACCATGGCCAAGACCTGGTTTTGAACATGAAATATTCACCATTTAACACTCTAAAGTCGTGGGTATTGAAGCCATGACCTAAAACTCTACATGCAACAAAGTTGCATGTACTAGAAATGAGTTTTTCAAGTCCAAAAACTTGTTTTGATGACTTGATTCATGCATGCATGTATTTGTATGAGCAAAATGATAATCATTGATGAATATTATTATTCTTCATCATTCTCAACTCTATCAATGGTGTAAAGCCTCAAAAACTCGTTTTAAAAGATCGTTCATAACTATACACACAAACATGCATTCATGAAGATTCTGGCAGATTGTTGTCCCGACTTCAAAGAGTCATAAAATGGTCATAAAAACTCCAAATGGAACAAACTCAGTTTCCGTGACTAAGTTCATTGAGTTAGCTTTCCATGCATTACTTATTCAGCTTTTAACTCGACCAAATGGTACCTCAAACAGCCTTCACAAGATCAGTGCGCGGATTTGTACCCCCTGACTTGTGCTGCTGTTTTGACCTATCTAAGATCCGAATCACGAAAACTTATCTAAATGAAAGTTGTTCATAATATATTAAAATAGTAGACTGGAGAGTTTCATAATCTAACTCAAAGTTTTACTATGTCAAAAATAAACCCGAACTCACTGAAGTAAATCTGTCAAAACAGAAACTTTAAGGACATATACTTGTGTGACTGTTTTGACCCTTTTACAAGCACAACCACGAAAAGTTTTCTAAATGAAAGTTGTTCAAAACACCTTAAAATAGTCTACTGTGAAGTTTCATAATTTTATTCAAACTACTCCTATTTTTAAAGTTCATCCGAACAAGCCGGACAGAATCTGTCAAAAGGCAGTTTTATGAACTTAGACATTTTTACATAAATATTAATCATTTTCACATATATAAATGTATATATATTTTATATATAAACTTTAATGATGTGATATAATATATATATATATATATATGTATACTTGTATATATTTATATAAGTTGATTTAATTTATGGGTTTTGAAGTTGTTAAGCAAAATGGTAATTTTCTAAAAATACGTCGTTATAATGACGAAACTTTTAAAAGCCAACACTTAGTGATTTCAATGTAATATGAAATAATATTTCAAGTATAAGTTAGGACATTATTGTTTTAATAAAATCTCTACAAATAGAACACAAGCACCATCACATAAACTATAGTAGGTCCACAAACTCAATGGAAACTCATTATGTTATAGGAACCAAGTTATAAGTCTCCATATAACCGACAATCAAGAAGTCAATCATCAATCATACGATGTGAGTTACATAGCCCCCTTTTCTCTTACTTTTGTTTACAAAATCATCGGGGCTGGAACATGTTTATCTTTGAACTATTTTCTAGCAATTCAAACTTGTATCTATGTGGATTTGAGCTATATGTCCCAAACTACCATCTTAACTATACTTAACTTGTGCATTGATCATTAACTTGTGATAGCCAAACTGTTGTGATGATAGATCTATTGAACTGACCACTCCACCCAACCGGTGATCACTCAGTACTTAACTATTTTGAGGGTAGTATGGAGTACTATGCCTAACTAGGTTAACTAAGGTTTGATCTGCAATAGTTACATGTGTATGTTTCCACATATTGCCTTATATCACTATGTTACATATGAATTGCAAATCTTATCTTTTTGAACTGTTAACTTTTGGTGTCAAAACCTATGTTCTCACCAACTATTTATAGTTGACCTTTGAATCTAAACATGTTTCAGGTACAAACTAGTGAAGCTATGAGGATCATGTAGTGCTTTTGGACTTAGAATAAACTTGGAACTATGAACTATGAACTTGTTTAGTTATGTTATGTTTTTGAACTACTTGTATGACTCTTAATTTGGAATGTAATAAATATTATAACTTTAATAGTTGATCATGAGCTTTTGAACAGTCGTCGTCGCGCCCCGACGTTATTCCGCCGTCGGTTGGGGTGTGACAGCAGCCACTGCCACCACCACCAACCGTAGGTGATCAGATATCTTTCCCGCGTTTATTAGATGCTATCGGACTTGCATATACTTTCTTTACCGTCTTCCCAAAACCCTTTTACACGTTTAATTTCATCGAAACCCCACCTGTAGATTGATTTCTTGTAGCATGTTTCAAAATCAATACCGATGATGTTTACTCTTTCAAGATTCAGATTTATGGTACCTTATTCTCTTGGATTCTCAGTCAATCTCTTTGTTATTTATGAATACATTTTGTAATTGTGTGGTACAAATAAACATTTTTTTGCTTTTCTTGATTTATTATATTCAGTATGTAAATAATAATGATGTTGAATATTTGTTACAATTACACTCCAATTTAAGAGGATTACTTATTCTCACGTCTCTTGATTTATTATTCAGATTCCATTCAACTTGGTGTTTTGAACCAAAAGGAATCAAAAGCAAGAAATAGCATCATATTCTTCTACTTTGATTGTATGTTTTTTTAATCTTTCGAGTAAATGTGTTAGATTGTGACCATTTTGTTGATTTTCTTGCTTGTGGGTATGTAATTGAAAATAAAGAGAATCCATTTTATGTTTTAATTTATTGACTTCTTTAAATTGATTGTATTTTGGTGGAAGATCATCTGTTAGGTATTAATTTTTCTGAGTTTGTTCATCAAAAGTATTTATATCAACAGTTCATGAGTTTGTGTATTAGAATTTGAACTTATTTGAATTTAGAGATTTGATTGATTACATATATGTAATCAGATATGTATGCAACCATATAGATGATTACATATATGTAATCATGTATATATGAACCAGGTATATGAATACTTATATGTATTCAGGCATATATGAAACCATGTATATGATTACATATACGTAATCATAATATTAGGTATAATTACATAGATGATTACATATATGAAATGCACTTTTATTTGATTACTTACATGTATTTAATGAGATATATATGTAGCCACATAGATGATTACATATATGTAATCAAGTATATGAATGTAACCACGTATATGATTACATATATGTAATCATAAATTTAGATTTGACAGAAAAAATCAAAATTTTGAATTAAAAGTATTGATTACAGTTTCATGTGAAAAAGTTTCATGTGTCAATGTTGAGTGTCTATAGATTGATATCTTTCTCTGGATTAATTTTGTTGTTACATATAAGTAACTAATAGTGTTACATATATGTAATCAATTACAAATCAAGAAATTCTTGCTTAAATTAAATGTATGTTTTTTATTCATATATGTATGTTTTGTTGCTACATATATTAGTTACACATATTTAATCAAATGTTTGTTTGTTTTGATGTTTATTAATTCTGTGTATCACATATATTTGTTACATATATGTAATCAGGTAGTATGATTTGTTTTTTTTCATCTTTTAATTTTGAAATATATATATGTAATTCAATAATTGATGGCTTATTATTACATACATGTAATCGGTTATATAAGATGTGACCATACAATTGTTAAACATGTAACATTGTATCTGATTACACATATGTAACTTGCTATATAATTATATATGTAATCATGTATGTAACACCTAGATATATATGTTAACAGGCATAGTCATGTATGTAACACCTAGTATATGATTACATATATGTAATCATATAATTGTTTGAAATTTTAGATTTTTTGAATCATGTATGTAACACCTAAATATATATGTGACCAGGTATATGATTACATATATGTAATCATGTATATAACACCTAGTATTTGATTACATATATGTAATCATATATTTTGATCGAAAATTTCAGATTTTTTTTTTATCAAAATATCCATCTTGTTTGAATTCAAATTTTTGAGTAAAAAAAATGTTTTTTTTTTAAAATTAATTATGTTATATAATTGATGAGAGAAGAGAGAGGAGAGAGATGAGAGATTTTAGGAATTTTATTTAATATAGGAGAGATAATATATTTATTTGGACTAATATACCCTTATAGTCATATAATTAAATCCCTTGATTTTTATTTAATTACAATCTTGCCACTATTGATCTCAACCATTGATTAGATTAATCAATGGTGGATTAAAGGTTTTCTTGGTTTTCTTAAAAATGAGGGTTTTCAATGGAACCTCCCCCTATATATATATATATATATATATATATATATATAATGGATATTGATATAGAGAGCCGTTGGTTCATTAAGTGTTGAATCAATCATATGTCTTAATCATTCGGAATATGTTTAGTGGGTAAGAGTTTGATTGACTGATTCAAAATTATTTTTTTAATAAAAGAAATCATTCTAGACACTAGCTATTTCAGATGTAGCTTCTTAACAAATTTATTCATTGCCTATCAAACAACCCCATAGAGTATAGATTTATGAATTCTGAATTATGAATATACATAATAATTAATATATTATTAATAAAATGAAATAATGTGAAATTAATTATAAAGTTTTTGAATAAACTTATTTTTTATAGAAAAAATATCAATAGGTTTACATTATTTTTCTTAAAATATTCAACAAAAAAGGAAAAAAAGAAAAAAAAATATTAAAAAAAATAAGAATAATGATACTAATTAATTATTGGCGATTTATAAAAGTTTTCAAATATACAATTAATTATAAATTGCAAATTAAGTTAGCTTACTTATTGAGCCGTCGACTCCTTCGGAGCCTCTCTATCTTAATTGGGATATGACTAAGGTTTGTGCTCATCCTTACCCCCAAACCCTACTGAAAAATGAAAATATACTGGATAAGTTTGTTTGTTTGTTTAATTGTACTAAAATTGTAATTAAATAACTCAACATTCTTAAATTAAATTAACATTTATCAATTTTATAAAAAAATTAATACCCAATTAAAAATTTTATCAAAAATCAACTTAACATAATTTATAAACATCAAAGTTACTTCTTTAAATACAAATTTTTAGGAGTGTATATAATAATAACAAATTATATCGCATTTCATTCAATATATGTAATAAACTTATATGATATTATTCAACCAATATGATACACTTTTTTCATAGACATAATCTATTATTATTAAGCATATATCATTTGTGTGGATTTTAACATAGTATAATTATATATTATGTGGTTTTTTTGTATAACAAGTAAACTTCTCACGGAATTTGTAATTAAAAGACATATAAAGACGTAATATACCCAAAGTTGAAGTTACTGACCATTTGTTTAATATCAAATAAGTGTTAGATCTGTAACGCGACTGTTGTAACATATTATTTTTGTTGTAAAAAAAAAACTAACCACACCATTTTAATTAGGCTCTCACATTATTATTTAAAGAAAATTCAATCACAGAGTAATAAAATAAATAAATTTGGTCATTTCGGTCTTGAATATATTTGATCATAAACCCCTTTTGAAAACTAAGTTGAATGTATCGCTAGGGCTCAAACACATGATGTTATGAATTAAGGGCAACACGTTTTATCATCAAAGATTGCGACGACTTAATCTATATCTATACTATATAATGAAAGAAAAACAATTTTGCCACATGTCAAATTCTTACACCACTATTGCCACATGTCACATTTTTACACCACTATTGCCACTTGTCAAATTTTTATTAATCCACTTAATTCTCTCTCATATTAAATAACCATATTCTCTCTCTAATTAAATAATTATAATATATGTAACTAATATATAATTTATCTTTTTAGTTTAAAACACACTTAAAATTTTTTATAAAATATAAATGTTCTAAAATCAAAATTTTTATAGTAACAAAATTTATGTAAAAAACAAGTTATCTTACAAAATATTTTTTTTAAAATAAAATATACTATAAAAGAAGTATTTATACAATGTGGTTTTTATAAACAAATGACGTTTTTAATTTATTTAAAAACTGAAGTAATAAAAATGATATAGAAAATTACAGTTTTGGTCCATTATGTTTAACGCTATTTTTAATTGGGTCCTTTAACTTTAATAATTACAAAAATTATATTTTAAATTATTGATTTATAAAAGTTAGTTTTTAATATAATACAAACTAAAGTTTTTAACGTTATTTATTTCAAAGATACTAATTGCTACATATTAAAAGTTCATATAAAATTTGTATAATATATAGAGTTTTTAATTATTTTTTTATTACTTAACATATTTATTAATATGTGAATTAATCATTTTATATCAAAATATCGTTTTATAATTGTTAAATTTTCATCACTAACTACTTAATATTATATTAAATCCGTGTAATACACGGGTTAATAATCTAGTTTTGAATAAAGTTATATCAATTTGTAAATAAAAATAAGGATGCTACAACGTCAATTAAGATTGTGTTATTATGACAATGAGTGTTAAGGAAACGAAAGAAAGTTTAAATAAAGAAGTAAATTATAATATATTTAATCCATCTCAAATTATAATAAAAATATATCAAAAAAACAGATAAAAATAAATAAATCATAACGGTATATTAATATGTATCCAAAAGATAAAAGGCATTTTAACAACGTGAGTCTTATATAGTTATATCTTTGATAGCTATGTAAATTGTTATGAAAATGGGTATTAAATGGACATTAGGGGCATATTATTTTTGTTAAAAACCCAATTGCATAAATGTCTTATAAAAAGCATAGTTTAAACTCATATCCAGATTGGACTTATTCTTTATTAAATTTGAAGCAATATTGTTTATGTTGTATACATCAAGTGATCTAATGTAAAATGAACCGGGTTTGTCACTAGCTTAGTAGCTTATGTAGTTAAAACTTAAAAGCCCTACCCGAGGCCCAATTTATTTATGTAGTTTCAACTTGCAAAGCAAGTTTGAGGCCCATTTAAATATATATTATGTCCAACTAGTAATTTTACCGCCGCGCCTTGCGGCGGCGTCTCAAATTTATATTGTCGAATAAAATGTATCATATTTGACTAAAGTTGTTTCCGAACAAAATTAACTTTAAATTTATATCAACAGAAAACATATATAACACGAATCATTTCTGAATTATAATTGATTTTTCGAACTTATACCGACACATAAGATGTTAGATCAAAATTTTAGAAATCGTGAAGGTCCAAATGACATTTTTGAAAGCTGAAGAGTGAAATTGTCAACCTCAAAATAAAGACCAATAATTAAGAAAAAAAAAGAATAAATCTGAAACTTAGAAACCTGAGGAGAAGAAAATGACATTTTTTAATTTTTTTTAAAAAAAAACTTAAGGATTAAAAATGGAAGTTTTAAAAGTTTTGAAAGTTGTAAGATAATAATTTCTAGACTCAAAATATAAACGGACTTGATCCTGATTAATATTTATACCTAGATAAAGTTATCCATTATATTTTAAGAGTAAAAAAAAAAGAAAAAGACAACACAGAGCTTTGAAGACGTAAGAAAAAACAAAAGAAAAAAAGAGTTGTCGCAGAGTATTGAACCCGTGACACTTTGGAAGGTTTGCTAGTAACCTTACCAACTCATCTAGGTTACATTTATTTTCAGTTTTATTGGAACATATATATATATATATATATATATATTAAATAATATTGGTTTGTTGTTTACTAAGAGAGCACCGGCAATAATATTTAAGATATATTAGCAAAGCACCCGCGCGATGCGGCGGGGTAATATGATCAAGACTTGTATATTGCGGTTTAACAGTATAATTAAAATACATATGAACGTAGCGGATCAGTTATAGAGATTAAAAGGCGCAAAAAGATGCGGTATAAATTAAAAAAAAGGCAATTTAATGAAACAAATATACAAAAACTAATAAATTGTCGTAACTTTACGCAACTTGATGAGGAACTTTGTTTTAGAGTTTAAGGATATAGGGTGATGTTACAACGACTATGTTTTAGAACCGCTTATTTTTCAAAGTATTGACAAAGTACCATTAGTCAATATAACTCAAGATTATTATTTTTATTAAATCAACGAACAAAAGTTGTTTAGAAAATTCTAAATATATATTAGAAGGGATAAAGTTGTTTTGTAATTGTAACATTTTGTGTGTACTATGGCTGGAAAGCTAAGGCAAAAATAGTAATGCAAATAGTGGGTACAGAGATTTGAACGCGCGATCCAAAAATTTGAATGCGCATGTGCTAACCACTGCTTGTCTTGAGAATGAAACCATTTTTGTTTAACAGGAAAATGTGTATAATAAAAAACAAATTGGCGTTGCCGAGAATCGAGCTTGCGCCTCCAAGATTTGGTGCTCATGATCCAACCACTACTCTAGAGAAACCTTAGATGACGTTAGAAGGAAAATAAGCGTATTTATCACGAAAGTTGTCGGTGGGAAAACCACCGACATTCCTTTTTAAGATATATATAATAGTGCATCTACAGTTTTGTGGAGCCTAAGATATTATATAGTAATGGGCTTTAGCTTTCTGATAATCTGATCCACCTTTAATCAAGAAGAAGATCACAATGGCAAATTCCTTCTAAATAATTTATAATCTATGAATCTATGATCACATTAAACTTGAAAAATTGTAGATATATAATAAGATATAAGAGATGTTTATATGAAATTTGCTTAAATTTTGAATACTGTGACTTGTTAAAATAACACTTTTATTTAGTCCATTAATTTGAATTAGAATTACAAAGAGAAAACTCAACTGATACCAAAATATATAGTAGGAAATTTTGCCACCAATCTCCCATAAAATGCAAATTAAACGTAGTCACGTAAATGCCACAACTCTAAATTTTACGACTGTTTATTCTTTCCACAAAATAGTAGGAAAAAACCGCAACTCTAAATTGCCACGAGAATAATCGCAGTAAAAAAGAAATTTTAAGCATTTAACCCTAAGTTCTATCCGTCATTCCCCCAAATATGGGTGGCATCGTGCACCAAGTCGAGACATGTTACCATAGGCCCATTGCGAATGACATGGTGTTTAATGGATCAAGGCCTACGTTGTGTCGTTTGGTTGAAGCTGTCAAAAGAACCGGATTTTTGTGGTATAAAAATCATGTGATAAAAGAAAGCTTAGCTTGAGAGTTTGTGGTGTTTGTTTCCAACTATTCACCCAACAGATCTGACTTATCTTTCGACTCTACTCGCGAGCTCAAGCTCGATCTCAGCTTGAGAGTAGCTTTTTCAAGACAAGTTTGGATACGGTTGGACTCATATCTTATTTTGTAAATTTATTTTATGACTATTTGAAGGGCAATATTATTCTAAAAGATTCTCTTATGTGTAGAAAAGATTTTAAACAACTTAATCAAACTCTGGTTGAACTCATCCAATAGCGTTAGAACAGACTTGTCATATCTTAAACCCTTAAACTAAAACTTTAAAATCAAAGCCTGCAATCAACAATGAACAGGAAATATACAATGATTAGCTAGAAGTTAAATATTAAAACCTAAACCTTAAAGCTAAACATTAAACCTTTTTAATGAAATGTAGTGGTTAAAATAAATGAGAGACAACTTAAATGTTTTAAGTTCAATTCCCACCTAGGGCGTTTTTCCTTTGATGTCGCCGGCCTGGTTGTTTGCGATAACGTTTTACCTGTTCCTCCGATTAGTAGGGTATTTTTTGGGAGGAGGGGCCAAATTGTTTGTCATGTAAGTGGATTCCCATAGTATTTAAAAAATGCCAAACACTCAATCCTAAACTATAAAGCTAAGTGAAATCCTAAAACACACCGACTAGTAAGAAAATACTATGAAGTGAAAAACAAAATTACAATACTTAAAAGTTAAATATTAAGAGCTAAACCCTAAAAACTAAAAAAAAAAAACAAAAAAAAAACTAAAGCTTAAAACACAATTACAATAAGGAAAGATGACCAACATACAAGACAATAAGACATAAAGATGGCAAATAAGACAATACAATGAGATGAAAAAGTAAATTTTATAATTTAAAAACTAAACATGAAAGCTAAACTTTATAAGCAAAGATGTAAAGTTTGACTAGCCGAATTTTACGTCGCTAAAATTAGTTCAATCGAGGTTTGTTTGAATTGGTTTATAAGTGACTAAAATTGTTTTACCTTTTTTTTTATCATAAACACATTTTTACATGAATCCAACACACATTTTTTAATGTGTGTGTGTTTCGGTTCAAATATTAAAGAGGTTTTTGCGAGAAGAAGTATGAATTCTACGTGACTTTATCACGCAAGTGTTAATTGTTTTGAGTGATAAAATCATGCATACGCGTAATTATTACAAATAGTCTAATTTTGTTATAGTTTCGTTTATACGTGATAACTTCGTGTCTGCATGATTTTATCACACAAAAACAATTAAAACTAACTTGATAAGAATACACAGACTTTTTATACTTCGCAAGTAAAAGCCGTTATATTTTAAAACTAAAGTTTATGTCGTGTGTATATACAATATGTTAATAAAAATTATATGAATAATAGGTGCCGTGAAAAATATATAAACAACTAAGGTTTTAGTATGGTTTGTGTAGTCAAATTTAGACATTTAAAGTTAAGACGTGTTGATTAAATGGGTTTGAAATTAGGCAAGAGTCAGCCCTAGATGACGCTTTAGTACATTTAATTTGCTCTACCTTATCTAGGTTTGATTCTATTGAGCGTTGAATGAAGCTGATGATTCCCTAATTACATTATACAACGCATTTATGAAAACATTTTCTTAAATTAAAGACTTGTACAAAATAACATATTTTCTTAAAGTATCTTTTGAAAACATTATAAATTATGAATTTAAGAAAATATGTAATTTATATGTTATAAAAAAAAAAAGCAATTCTCTATTTTTTTTTATTTATTTATTATATGTCACCTTGAAATATGGACCAAACGCTTGTCGTTCACTTAGATCAGGAATATATATTTATAAAAAAAAACATTTTGTATTTTTCTAATAAAGATGCTACTAACAAAATCCGAATATTCAACCAACGCAAGGTACGTACGTGGGCCTTTCGATTTATTTCCATATCAAGTGGAAAACTCCTATTTTTATTTCTCTTTCTATTTTGTTGTTTCCGTCAATTTTAATAGTTTATTAATTTATGTAGCATGAATATCAAAGTGGATAGATATTAGATTTTGCTATTCTTCTGGTAAGTTTTAAATTATTAAATACTTCATAAATCAAATATAATAAGAACGTACTTAAAGTTTTCAAAGTAAATTACTTAACTATATAATTTTACCAAATGCACTACAACCTAGTGATATTTTGATAATATATAGGATAGAATAAGAAGGTTCTGAGTTCGAATCTTAAACGATCTTTTCTTAAAGTATTGAGCTTCATGTAGATTTAATGAGCTGCATGTGGTCTATATGACCCAAATTAGTTGTTCAAAAAAACTATACGATGCTTCGTAAGCACTTAATTATGTGATTTTAAAACTGATATCTTATTTTTTTATTGTAACACACGTCATAAATGAATTATTAAAAAACCAATTAGACATAAAAAAATAGAATGATATAACATTTTCCTATAGATCAGTGTTAGTTTTGTGATTCAAAAAAAAAAAAAATTCAACTTCTAGCATTCTAAAATCGACAGCAATTTATTGATAATTGTAATTAAAACACACCAAATAGATTATTATGTACATCAAAAGATATAAATCTATATAATTAAATTTTATACCATTCTTTGTTGTTTATGTTTATAACAATTTTCTAATTCTCTAAACATTTCCATTATTTTTATTATTTAATTATTATTATTTATTTTTTTTGTAAACTTGAATATTTATATCTAACGACCTTCAACGTGCACTTGGCATCATCCACCAACAAATCACTTGCCAATAAATTAAATATATATATATATATATATATATATATATAGGGGAAGGTTCCCCTAAAAAGTCTATTTTGCCTAAGAAGGCTAAGAAGGATTTTAAAAACTTGAAAACCGACTCAAACGAACCCCGATTGAATGAATTTTTACATCATTGGAACCGGCTTGTCGAACCCTAAAACCCAAACCTTAAATCGTAAACAATAAACCCTAATACTAAAACCAAAACTTTAAAATCAAATGTTTAACATAAAGATACAACTTAAAAGCTAAAAACCAAGCCCTAAAACCCAAAATCTAAATCTAGTTGTTAAAACAAAAACTTAAAATCTAATATTGTAGAGTTCGATTAGACGGTTCCAATGCCATCGAAATGAGTTCAATCGGAGTTCGTTTGGGTCGGTTTTGGAGATTTTAAAAATCCTTCTTAGCCTTCTCAGGCAAAATATACTTTTTATTAGATCTTTCCCCTATATATATATATATATATATATATAGATATAGGGGAAGAAATTTTTTATATGATTGATACAAAATCATAACTCCAAATAAAACAAACCAATGGTGATGATGATGTTACACGTAACAAGAAAAAAAATCAAAATCAAATAGATGGTGGTAGAAGTTGTGCATATAAAAAAGTTGATGTTATCGGTTAATGTATGGTCAGTACAGAGTTGTAGAGACTATATAACACATTCAATAGGCTCATATAGCACACTCGTCTATCGTTCGTGAAGGTGCATATAGACGTACAGGTAAGTGGAGATCACACTATGAGAGAAATTCATAGGGCAATACGGGAACTCATAAATTTGAACGGGTAGTATAACACCCCAATTATACGACTTATATAGACCTATATGACCGTATATATTAGTAGGGTGTTGAATTATGAATTCAAATTATTTTAGACTGGTCTTTATAAGGATAAAAAAAAATTCCATTAGAGCTTGTAAGAAAACTTCTTAAGGATCCATCGAGATCAAATTGTTTATCACCAACATAGCTTGCCCATACAATTATGTTGAAAACTCATATATTACATGAATTAAATAAAATCAAGATATTCTAAACCAATGCTTTTGTTAAGATTTGTATCTTGATATCATTATTAAATAGTAAAGTAAGAAATAATAAAAACTTAAGAATGATAAATAGTAAACACTAAACACTTATAAAACGATTAAACTATATTTTGATATAAGTTACAATTAAAATATTTTTATGTTTAAGTTTTAATAAATTAATAAAATAGAAATATATGTTTTAGAAATTTAATTAATTATAATTATTATCATCTAACATGAGAAGGATACAAGAAATAATATCGTATATCTCATCAAATATCGACATAAAACACGTAAATTACTTAATTTATTAGAATAAGTTGTATAAACAAACAATTTTCGATAAACTCACTCAAATTACAACTTTGTATAAACTCACTCAAATTACAATGAGATGTTCTGAATGTAGCTTGGATCTTGACAATTGACTGAGACTATAACTTTGGTTAGTTAAGCGTATTAATATTGATTTGATAACCAAGTACCAACCATTGAACGTTTAACGATAAATAACATTTCAGGCTTAGATATTCCCTTTTAGCTACTAGGTCATAACTCGTGTTTAAAAAGAAATAACGTTTCCGTCTTGTATATTCACATTTAACCATTCTTGATGCTTAATTCCTTTTTTGCTCTAGCTTGCTATCTATCGTTCTCAACCTTGCAACAAAGGGATTGCTCTTCGTTTCAAAAACAACTCTAAAAACACATAATTATGACACATGATTCAAACAATAATTTATTTGTTAGGTATAAATTCGTTTCCTATACTTTTTAAGCTTCATTTATTGTATCAAGTTGCAGAAAATATCATCTATATATTTTCTTTTTTTAACTATTCGGTTTCAAATGATATGAAATCTACCTTTATTAAAACTAAAGCGACATGATTTGATGTTATCCAAAAATAATAATAAATACAAAAGTAAATTGTGTGTGCTTAATTATAATTAATGACTAATCTATGTAGGGGTTGATCTTTATAATTTACGACATTATTTATACTTATAATTTACTACATAATTTATTAAAAATAATAGTCCTACGAAATATGAGTAAACCGATAGCTTGTACAGTTGTACCTATTGAATTGGCTTAACGCATATAAAAAGTTTATAAATAAATTTATTATTTTAAAACCTAAAATTAAATATGAAAGTAATTGTTAAGTTAGCTTAACGCATAAAGATGTTTCCAAATAAATTAATTATTTTAAATCCTTAGATTAATTAAATATCAACGTGTTTGCATTGGTCAACGTTTCAGACTTCTATACGTAATGCTCATCAATAATCCCATTTTGGTCCACTCATCTTTGATAAAAGCCACCTAAGCAAAATTTAATTAAAAAATTTAGCCATCTTTTAAGTTTTAATGGCGGGTCATCATATTTAAATCACCGTTTTAGAATAATAGCGATCCTTTTATTTATATCCTTAAAAACCGACTAATATTAGGGATTTAAATGTATCAAGGTTACTCGTGAGCTACTCAAGATCGGATTGATAACTTGAGATCGGATTGATAAAAACCTTGAACAAACCAAGTTTAAAAGAGCCCGAGCCTAGCTCAAGACCTGTAATATGGCTCGTTTAATAACAAGCTTGAGCCTAAATTGGCTTTATATATAACTTTTTTATTGAATTAAACAAGTGTTTATTTATATAAGTAATTATTTTTACATATAAAATTATGAAGAAATATAATAAAAGTTACATATATCATGTTATATATGAAAATATAATCATAAATATATTTTAAATTAATAATAAAATTAAATTAGTAATTTAACTTAATGTTAAACAAGTCAAGACGAGCTCGAGTTAATAATTTTTTAATGAGCCGAGCTCAAACTAGTAATTTTTTAATGAGCCAAACTCAAGTTTTAAAAACAAAACTTTAAACGAGCTAAAAGCACCATTGTCTTTTTCATATATCAATTCAAACCTTTATTTAATATTGTTTATTTTATATAAAAAAATTGTTTGTTTTTAAACAAATTTAAAAGTTGTTACAATTTTTAGAAATTTCCTTCTTAATTTTTAAAATAATTCTTTTAGAATACAAAAGGCATTTTATTTTTATTGAAACTTTATAAATCTTTTATGTAATTAGCAAGAAACTAATCCCAAAAGAAAATAAAAACTAAATATAATGACATGTGACACATGTAGCAGAAGAGACTTCTAACCTAGTTAAAATTATAACTTTCTTTTTGAACGGTTAATTTTTGGATTACTGACGGATCACTGAATTTTTATCATGTCATCATCAGTATCATCCGATCATATTCACTACAAATTAACCAGTTATTGAGAAAAAATCAATGCTTTAAGAAAAACCATTTATTGTATTCGAACTTAAGATAATTTGGTTATTCAGACTTATCTCACCAGTCACCACCAAAATTTCGTTAGGTTGTAATGTGTTCGTAGTTAAAATTATAACTGTTAGGGCATGCAAGGAGGCATGTGGAGAAGGGCCATGGTTTTGGTTGACGAGAACCCATGTCGTGAAAGTTGAAACATTGTGCCAGCTATGCATTGGCCTTGACGTGAAAATCTCTATGACCATCAGCATGTGAGAGTAGTTAAGAACGATACATTAATTTTTATAAATATAATTCAATTAAGTAAAACGATATATTCACGTGTGAAGATTGGTGAAAACTGATATGACAATATGAAACTTAATCTTTATTTTATAATAAAAGTGTAAATATTTTGTCATATGTCAATTTATTATGTTATTATTGCCACATGTCATTTTTCTAAAAAAATTATTGACACGTGGCATTTTTAGCCTTTACAATCATTGTCTCTTATATTAAATGATAATTATAATTATATTATTTATTTTATTAAATAATTTTAAATCTAATGACTAATGACTTTATATACATTTTTTCATATTAAAAAAATTGTTCTAACAAATAAAAAATGAAATATATTTTTTATTAAAAAGCACACTTAAACAAAGTTTACAAAATATGAAAATTTTATGAAAATGATTTTTTTAAAAAAAATAAGAATTAATTTAAATTTATAGTTTTAGGAAAAATAAAGTTCTGTAAAAATAAGTTTTCTTGAGAAAACAAGTTTTTTAAAACAAGTTTCTTACAAAGTATATATAATTTCAGTTTTCAACCCGTATAATACACGGGTTTTTACCTAGTTATTAATATACTAAAATGCAACTTTATAACCCTTGAATATACAACATAATTAATGCTTTTAAAATATAAACCCAAATGCATTGCTTTTAAAAACTACAATGAATGTTCACACCGATCAAACTGATAACCACTTTCACAATCGAATTTTGAATGTGGTGATAGAGGAAAGATGGATTGTTGAATTTTTTTTGAATGACGAACGTCTCAATCGTGTGAACCTACTGTTCTGGTTACCTGAACCTCCCATGAGCCACCACAACCACCCAAGAGGAAACCCCACTAGAAAAACCCTCAGACCCTCCTCAGACCCTTATATCGCTGCAGCAAGGATTTGAACCCAAGACCTCCCATTTGAAAGAATCTTAGGGTAACATTGAGGCAATGCCTCATTGGTGATGGATTATTGAATGATTATTTCATTTGTTATGTTAAAAAAGAATAATTCTAACAAGTTCGATTGAAATTGTAATGCAACGTTTTTAAAAGATGAAAACTTGCACTGAACAATTTTAAGTAGTTTTTTTAATTTGTAAAGACTATCAAATTTATATTATGTATTTTTTTAACTTCTATTTAATATTTTAATTGTATCGTTTTTTTATTATGTGATAAGCATTACCTAACCCGAACAATATAACAAACAGAAAAATTTATGTCCAGTACTATAAAACTAAAATACGTAAATATAGTGACGTAATTAAAAAAAAAAATCTTAAATCGATCACTTGTTGAGGAATACTCTTATTACATTTGGTTAGAGGTGAGCATACCAAACCGATAACCAGAAAAAAAAACTGAAAACCGAACCAAAAATAGCCAAAACCGACTTAATCGTTCGGTTACAGTTTCGGTTTACCCGACTCCAATAACCGAAACCGAACCGATATATGTTTTCATGTATTTTTCATATGTTTTCCATGTATTTGATGTAATTTTCATTTACATGTTTGTTTGAAAGAGATTCAAAACAATAAAAACGAGTCTGATAGCCAAATTTATAACTTCAAAATAATGACCATGAAAATAAATAAAATAATCGAAACCGACCTCTATAACCGAAACCGATGTTCGTTTTTGGTTTCGATGGAAGTTAATAACCGAATCGAATCCAGCACGCCCTACATTTGATCGCCAAATATTGACATGTGAAAAACATGAATAATTATAAAATAAAAGATTGGTATTATGAACCGGTTACTCCCGGGTCAAGTTGTGTAATCCGTACTGGAGGCTCCGTTTCTCTATTTACAAACTCTTCCGCAACCTTCTTCCCTTACAAACCGCCATGAATGCCGAACCTGAAGCTTTCATCTTCAACCCCAAACACGACTCCCAGCAGGTCCTCAAAATCCTCGAGGCTCTAAAACAAGCTTCTCACGACCTGCAAAATAACCCCGATTCCAACAACACCGACGGTGACAAAACTTTTCCCTGCTCACCCGCCATTAAAGCACTTCTCGAGCTCGAACATGAATCAGAATCCATCTTATCAAACGATCCTCACCTCATCAAGTTATCTTCTCACCTAACCGCCCTTAAAACTGTAATCAATAACTCCTGTACTGCCCGTCAACGTCACAATGGGTTCAAATCGTTCCTCATCCGCCGAGTCAACTCACAACAGATTTCCCGACTCGCCGGGTCAATCGAGTCCGAAATTGAAGCGTGGATCGGCCGGGAGTTCGTTGAAACCCTAACGCAGACACTCCGTCAAGCAAGTGAAACGAAAGACGAGGTGTTAATCGATTTGATGGAGCAATTTGAAACACGAATATCGAGAGGATTTGATCCGGAGTTACAGGATTCGATTCTCAGATCGAAGGTTTTCACCGAGCTAGAAACGATTTTGTGTGGATGCAAATTCTCGAATAACGTTCGTGAAGCCTCCGCGTTTGCGATTACGGAATTGATCAGATTCAACAAGGATGTGTTCGTCGGTCAAGTTCTAATGGGAGAAACTGTTCGTGCGTTGATTTCACTATCATCTGTTCGATCCATACAAGCCCTATCTATCCTAATAAAATCAATCAAAAGTCCTATCGTCGACGAAATCGAATCAAATAGCGAAATCGCGAACATCATAAACTTCCTAAATTCTGATGACTTCTCGATTCAAACAATGGCGATGGACTGCATACTTGAGATCGGTTACTACGGGAGGAAGGAAGCCATTGAGGCGATGTTGAAGGAGGATTTGGTGAAAAAACTTGTGGAATTGCAGAGATCTGAAACTGGAGGTGTGTTAATGGATGTCAGAGGTGAGAACAACAGCATTCAGAGGCATCCATTTTCAAGCTGTGTGGCGAGATTTGCAGTGCAGCTGGAGGTAGGAGAAGGATTGAGACGAAGAGAAAAACGAGCGTTGAAGCAGGAAGTGCTGATGAGGGTTCGTGAAGCTCATGTTTGTGAAGCAGAAGCTGCCACCATTATTGCAGAGGTTCTATGGGGTGCTTCACCTTGAATCATTTTTCGATCATCTTTGCATCCAAATACAAAACAAACACTATAATTCTTTGAGATTCAACAACATATGAAACCAAAATCAAGCACGAACCAACCGTTTTAGTCAGTTGTTTGATGATCAAACGATCATGAACATGACTGTTCGTTCGTTTAACAAATGAACAAACAAACGTAAAGATATGTCCCGAGTCCCGACTATGGTTTATCTTAAATCATTCCAATTATGTTTGTAGATATTTATTTAAATTTTTTATCAGTTAATTGATGATATTAATTGTTAGTTTTTTTAAGTCGTGTTAATATATGTTTATTTGGGTTACAGCCTAAAATATTTTGAATCATTTATTCGTGTTTAAGATCATAAAGCATGATTCCACGGTTTTAAAGTTAAAAGATGCATGTATTGTGATGGCTAATGATGTATAAACTAATAAAAGAAAGATTGTGTCTAATATAGTTGAAATCTTCATCATTGGTTTGGATCTTTTTTTGTTCCATTTTAAATCAGGGTTGAAATCTTCATCGTTAGGCACGTTTAAATAACGATTTGTAGGCACGTTTAAATAATGATTTTATTTAAAAATAGATGAACAAGAGTAATCTATTTACTATCAAGTTCATCACATCCTCATCGCTATGTGTTTTCCTCATATCTCCATCATTATACGTAAAAGACACATAAACAAATAAAACAATCATTTTTTCTTCATATACATATGTGTTACCATATGTCTAGTGGGGTCATGCCACTCACGGTCGAATGCTTCTTTCACCCAAATGGTTCGAATGTTTCTTTCTCGTGACCACTCTCATGCCACCAGCTGGTCACGCCAGGTTTAGTGGGATTCAGGCTCCAAAAGAATGTGACCGAGGACCTTCACTCCTCCGTCACCTCTATAACACATGGTTTTATAAGGTGTAACCTCTGATGGTGCATAGTGTTGTAACGATATATGCACTCTTACTGTAAATTTTTTTTTAACATAGATATCAGCATATCACACAATGGATTTGACGTTTAATTGTTCTCTATTTAAGAAATTAAAAAAACTATAATGTATAAATACTATTACGAATTTTAAGCATAGGTTATGAATTGTGGCTTTGGGAAACTATACAAGCAATCTATCTATTTAAAGAATATTTATTAATTTTTTTTTATTTCAGTATAAATATTTGTCAGTTCACAATTTAAATAATTCAAAATAGTTTAACTATTTAAAACGGTTCTAATTATACGTACTTTGATGATAACTATGGGAACTCACTTACGTATTAAATCCCTAGATCCTCCCAATACCTAACTAACCGAGAGAAACAAGTAAAACACGGTCGCAAACAGTGGTGGCCTCCAAGTAAAGATGTGTATTTAGTTACATGCACAATTATTTGTATATCTATTTGATCCTTATTAACATGCTAGATAACATTTTTATAGCATGAAACACTATCTTAACGTTAATGACTTAAATATAAATTTATAAAAATAAAAATGTTTATTTTTGTAAATTTTTTTTGAATACTTGGTAAAGTGAATTTATCCAAGTCATGTTCAAAAATCACTATTAACAATTATATGTATTTAGACTAATTTTACGGACTTGAATATACTTCAGGTAAGAGGCTATTCAAATTTGTTTTCATGGAATTCAAGAACATAAATTTTAATCCATTCTTTGTTTATATTTTGAAACTAGATTAAAATCCCGTGTATTACACGGGTTGAAAAAAATAATATGTTATATACACAAATTTATTGACAAAAAGTTATGTAATTAAAAGCATATACATTACAAAGTTTTACTAAACTAATGTTAAATATATGTTAGTCTACGTTTCGACGTAAATACTTTTAGAAGATAAATTGAGTCAAATATATCACGTTTTCATTCGACATAATAAAGCTGAGGTACTCTACATTATAGCGCAGCCGCCGCCGCGCGCGGCATGTAGCTTTACTAGTTTTAAACATAACCGAATGATACTTTAAACCATGCTATACTTAAATTTTCAAATTTGAAAGGAAAACACATTTCCAGTAAATTTATAAAATCTATCTATACTAATAAATCAAAATAATTGTAGACACTTGTCACAATTCTAGATCACCTATAATTTGGTTTTCCCGCTGCTCTCTCCTATTTAATTATGTATATTTATTATTTAGTTAGGAATTAAGGATTATAATAATTAATATACTATGAATTAATTATATTAAAAATGAAATCAATTATGATGTTTTTAAGTGAACTTATATTTTTATTTAACAACTTTAGTTTTTTAAATATTATCGAATTCAAATTATATTTCTTAAAATATATATAAATATAACAATAATATTACTAATTTTTGTATAGTTGCTTTTAAAATATTTTAAATATTTAATATGATTGCATTATTTGAATGATAAAAATATATAATATTGAAATATAAAAAGTATGTAGTTTTTAAAAATCCAAGTTATATATATTAATATAAATTTTAGTTAAAGTTAATTTAATGTGTTAAAACGAGAATAAATATAGTTTAATTAAATTATTTATGAATTACATTACATATATATATTAACACATTGTTAAAAAAATTTAAAATTAAAACATAATTTATAATAATTACATCAAATATTTTAAACATATTTTGAAGACTTCATGCATTAACAAATATCATATTTTATTCAACATTTGTAATGAAAATGTGTATCAACATGAATTTATATGGACTCTTGCATAAACTAATCAATTAAAAATGATTATTTTTAGCTAGCGAACAAAAGGAATAAGTTGGAACCTTTAGAAACGCGAAAAAGTTAAGGCAACATTTTACAAACCTGAGTGTTTCAAAACGAAATTTTGCAATTTTTTTATAAAGTTGAGAGGGTAAAAATATGTATCTTAAACAAAAAAAATTAATAAAGTAAATCTGCTAAAGAAAAATCACAACCAACTGCATCAGGCGCAACTTGGTATAAAAAACATGTTTTACTTAAGGGCCGAATAAGATAACGACACCTGACATAGCGAGATGACAACAATAGATTTATTACTCTTTTTTTTTAAAAAAAAAGAGAGAGAAAAGTAAACAGTAAGATGTGAGGAAAAAAATAAAGTTTTAAGAGTTAGCCGATTACATGACAATAAAGTGGTATAAAAAGTAAAAAGACAAATTTAAGAAAAAAAGTTAGGAAAAGGAGAAAAAGAAAAAATATGAAATATGGGAAAGGAAGAAAAAAAATGGATGCGGGATTCGAACCCTCACCCTTTATATACAAAGCCATTAACGTTACCAACTACAATACAACAACATTTGTGAAATTGTGTTGACCAAATAAATAAAAACAATATTTAAGCAAGAAACATGAGAGTAAACGTAATGCACCGACCTTTCAAATTGTATATACATACAATAGTCGATTAACTCTTATAAAGAACAAAAATATGATCCATTATCCTTTATACCCTTTTTGTTATGTTTAATCTATATGTGTATATATATATATATATGTGACACCCCGTAATTTCCAGGTCAGCTTTTCATTTATTTAAATGTTTATTTAAATGCCTTATGTACACGTGGCACTAGAATTAGTTTAATTTAGTGTGACACGTGGCACGATAGATCGAACATTGATACACAACATGATAATCTAAGGGATTTTCAGGAACCGCACACACGTGTCAAACTCACGAACGTTGGTGAACGTCAAGCACATTGTGTAGCACAACACTCGAAACTTCACGAAACACTCACACATTGAACTTGGAAGTTCAAACGAGACCAAACGATGCTCAAATGATGTTCTACAGTCAAGAAACGGGCGAGAACGGGCCAAACAAAACAAAACACGCTAATTGGGCTTGACAACTGGGCCAGGCGGTACGCCTGACCCGAGCCTTCGACCTCTGGCGATGCGCGCGGAAGAACAAAGGGGAGCCTCACCCGGACGCCTCGCGCGTAACGCCTGGCGCCCACTCACTCTCGTCGGGCGATACGCCTGACACCTGGATTCGCATATTTTCTTTTTAAACTTCCAAGATCATCATCACACCTATCCTCATCATTTTAGACGACTCTACACTCCACCATTCGGCCACTCTTCTCCCTAAACGACTGAAACACCTTGATTAGACCCATTGGAAGCCATTGAAGCCACTTTGGAGCTTTGAGAGCTTGAGAGGAGGAGTTGGAACTCACACCACCACCACCATCATTTCTCTGCAAAACCTCACGATCCAGGAGCTTTAGGAGCTGTTCTCAGCATCATCTCAGGACCTTTGAAGCTATAGAAGGTAGTCATACACTCCTTGTAGCTTTATATCACCAATACACACACATGCAAGTGTTAAATCACACATGCAAGCACTACACCATCACATGCACGAATTTTCTTGATATTGAATCTGGGTTTGATGATTAAACCACTGTAGATGATGATCTATGATGTTAGTATTGGGTTTTGTGATGATCTAAGGTGATGGGTATGAACCTATATGCTCGAAATGACGATTTAGGACATTATAATGCCATGCATGTATGATCCATGATGGTTAGAATGATTTTGAGTATATAGACATGTTTCTTGATGATATTGGATGATGATTTCATGAATAGATGATGTTAAAATGGTTTATTGATGATTATTTCTATTTTTAGTAACTTTTGAGTTACAAGATGATGATTTGGTGAAGATGATGAGCATGCATGTGTCTAGATACGTTGTATGAATGATATTATGACGATTTGAATTCTTAGATAGTGATTTGTAGTGATAAGTTACTATTTTTAGTAACTTTTGTTATTTAAATAATGCTAAGTGGATGAATTCGGTTATGTTGACATGTTTGAATGATGCTAGATTAGTATTTATGATGATTGGTGACATGAAAATAGGATTAGAAATGTTAGAATGGTTGTTTTCATGAAAAACCATAAAGTTACTATTTATAGTAACTTTATTTTTACAAAAACCAACTTGTAAACATTTTATGTGATTTGAGCATGCTAAGTGACTTGATATGTTATAACATGATGATTAGATGCTAAGTTAGATGGTTTCCGATGTCACGTATGCTATAAATGGAAACTTTCCATTTTAGGAAACTTTTATGTGCTAACATGTTTGTCACACCCCCAATTTTCAACTAACGGAATCATACCGTTTGGGAACGTGACAAACCAGGATCTCAGATCATTAGACATAACGAAGACCTCTATATGAATTTCAAAACATACTTTGGTCTAAAACTGTAACATCAAAATTTTCAAAGTTTGCGGAAGCGTTTTAAAACAATAACAGTTGTAAAATGTAAATTACAATGCAAAGTTTTCAAATGTTCAAATTCAAATAACTATAATGTAAAGACATGCATGCGACTCAATCTCCTAGTCCATGCCTGCTTCTTGTGTACCTTAGCGTCCTGAGAAAACATGTAAATCAAGTCAACACAAAGGTTGGTGCATTACACAGGTTTAAGCATTCACAAATGTTGAAACCACAGTTTGAATATAAAGTTGGCAGATAACATAATCACACATGCATAGTCATGATAGCTAGTCATTTGTACTATTTACATAAGTGGTCGACACCGAAGCTGACTAGTGCATGCTATCGCATGTTTTGCCTTGCCACTATTGTCTAGCACAAACAATAGTATTGAGTGTTTGGTCAGTCAAACACCTGCGTAGATCCCATCTACCAAGTGAGGTTTGTCAAACCTAATAGATCTATTTCCAACTACCACGCTTTGCGCTACGGCAAACTAAACGGTTCGAAGTGTAAGGACTTGTAAATGCTATGTTGTCACATGATGTAAACAGTTAACTCATGCAAGTGATATGTATCTAAAAGTGTTGTTGCACATGTTTTCTCCCCCAAAACAGTTTAAAATAAGAAAGGGGCCGTGTACGCACCTTTGATTGTAACAGAATGATGAAAAACACTCGTGAACTCGCGTAGATAATCCTCTACGAAGAATCTGTGTTTAAACAATAACTTAATGTTATTCAGGATGTCGTTTTATGCTTGAAATCACATACGTGTCAACACACGTATGTTAGAGTGTTAGGAATATGCATACGTTTGTACGCGTGCCTTTGAAATCGTTTAAATAAAACCATATATGATTTTATTTAAATAAATGTAATTATACGCGATTACGTTTTTCGGGTTAAAATGTAAATTTTATAATTATAATATGTTCGGAATGAAATTCTGGTTTCAACGCAACTGAAACGAGTCGAATCGGAGTTAATGTTAGGAGTAGTTAGGAAACTACTTACGAGTTTAAATTGTGCGTGTTAGTGTGGTTTGATCATTCCGTGTGCTTGTGTGTACTCACACACAAAATCTAATGCTTGCAACATCACAACTAAGTGTGATCGTTCAATGTGATTGTTTGCGTGTACACTAGTTAGTTCACCTAACTGTGACTGTTTGTGTTTGATCATACTGTGCTGTGTAACCTCACACATAGTGAGTGTCTGTAACTGTTTGTACTATGCAACCCCGCACATAGCAAAATGTGTGTAACTAATCATGTATGTACTACTATAACATGTAACATATGAAATATAGCACATCAAATGTAATGTAGCACAATGTTTGTAACAAAACCAATTGTATAAAATAACAAAACCAATTGTATAAAATGTTTGTGCTTACCGTTTAAAATCTGAAGTGTTGATGTGTGAATCATCACGTCATCCCCTTGTTGAAGGAAATTTCGTCCCGAAATTTAACGTGTGTTCTCAGTGTTTGTTGCTGTTGTTTTGAACAGATGAGGATACTTCTTCATCATTTGGTCTTCCCGTTCCCATGTGAATTCAGGACCACGTCTTGAATTCCACCGAACTTTGACTATCGGAATCTTGCTTTGTTTGAGTTGTTTGACCTCTCGGTCCATGATTTCAGCTGGTTCTTCAATAAATCGTAACTGTTCGTCTACTTGTATTTCTTCCAGAGGTACAATCAATGTCTCATCAGAAAGACATTTCTTTAAGTTCGATACGTGAAAGACATCATGAACTCCACTGAGTTCATCCGGTAGTTTGAGTTGATACGCAATCGGACCAATCCTTTTCAGGATCTCAAAAGGTCCTACGTACCGTGGACTAAGTTTCTCGCGCTTGCCAAATCGTATCACACCTTTCCAAGGTGATACCTTTAGAAGAACTCTGTCTCCTACTTGAAATTCCAATGGCTTACGACGCTTGTCAGCATAACTCTTCTGTCGATCCCGGGCCGCTGCCATACGGTTCCGGATTTGTACTATCTTCTCAGTCGTCTCGTGCACTAATTCAGGACCTGTTATTTGACTGTCACCAATTTCAGCCCAGCAAACTGGTGAACGACATTTACGACCATACAAAGCTTCAAACGGTGCTGCCTGAATGCTTGTATGATAACTGTTGTTGTAAGAGAATTCCACTAACGGTAGGTGGTTTTCCCAGCTATCACCAAAGTCAATTATGCAAGCCCGTAACATATCCTTGAGTGTTTGAATCGTACGTTCACTCTGACCGTCGGTCTGTGGATGATATGCGGTACTCATATCCAAACGAGTTCCCAAGGACTTATGAAGTGACTTCCAAAAGTTGGAAGTAAATCGAGCATCCCGATCTGATATGATAGATATTGGCACGCCATGCCGTGCTACCACTTCCTTGATGTAAATGTGAGTCAGTTTCTCCATCTTGTCTGTTTCCTTTATTGCTAAGAAATGTGCAGATTTCGTTAATCGATCGACAATCACCCATATTGTATCACAACCACTCGGTGTACGGGGTAATTTAGTAATAAAGTCCATCGAAATCTGTTCCCATTTCCACATCGGTATCTCTGGTTGTTGCAGCAAACCCGATGGTTTCTGATATTCAACTTTGACTTTCGAACAAGTCAAACATTTGCTAACATACCTAGCAATGTCGGCTTTCATGTGAGGCCACCAATACAGTGCCTTCAAGTCATGATACATCTTGTCTGATCCTGGATGGACTGAATATCTAGATTTGTGTGCTTCATCCATCACGAGTTCCCTTAGACCTCCATACAAAGGTATCCACAGTCGATTGATGAAATAACGAATCCCATCAGGTTTAACATCCAATTGTTCCTCCATTCCTCGTAAGGATTCCTGTACCAAGTTTTCCTTTTTCAAAGCTTCAAGCTGAGCACTGCGTACCTTGTCAGGTAAGTCAGTATGTATCGTCATCATAAGTGCGCGAACCCGCTTTGTTGAAGCATCTTTTCTGCTTAAAGCATCAGCTACCACAATAGCTTTTCCCGGGTGATACTTAATCGCGCATTCGTAGTCGTTCAACAATTCAACCCATCGTCGTTGTCTCATATTAAGCTCCTTCTGATCAAAGATATGTTGCAAACTCTTATGATCAGTGTAAATAGTACACTTAGTTCCGTATAAGTAATGCCTCCAAATTTTCAAAGCAAAAACCACTGCTCCTAACTCCAAGTCATGAGTAGTGTAATTCTTTTCGTGTGGTCATAGGTGCCTTGAAGCATAAGCAATCACTTTATTCCGTTGCATCAACACACATCCCAAACCCTGTGCAGATGCATCACAATACACCACAAAGTCTTCCGTCCCTTCCGGTAAGGACATAATCGGTGCACTGCAGAGTTTCTGTTTCAATAACTGAAATGCAGCTTCCTGTTTATCCGTCCAGTTATACTTCGTTCCCTTATGCGTAAGAGCTGTAAGTGGTTGAGCGATCTTTGAAAATCCCTCAATGAATCGTTGGTAGTAACCCGCCAAACCAAGGAATTGTCGTACCTCGGTAGGAGTGTTTGGTGCTTCCCAATTCTTAATCGCTTCAATCTTTGCTGGATCAACATGTATGCCCTTTTCATTGACTATATGACCCAAGAATTGTACTTCTCGCATCCAAAAGTCACATTTTGAGAATGTAGCGTACAATTGTTCTTGTTTCAGCAATTCCAACAGCAATCGAAGATGTTCAGCGTGTTCCTCCTCAGTCTGAGAATAGATGAGAATGTCATCAATGAAAACAATGACAAACTTATCAGGATAAGGTTTACAAACACGATTCATGAGATCCATGAATACAGCTGGAGCGTTTGTCAACCCAAATGGCATGACCAAGAACTCATAATGGCCATAGCGCGTCCTGAATGCTGTCTTCGGAATATCTTCTTCTTGAACTCTTAGTTGATGATAACCCGATCTGAGATCGATCTTCGAGTAATAACTCGAACCTTGCAACTGATCGAACAGATCGTCAATTCTGGGTAACGGATACCGGTTTTTGATGGTAACCTTGTTCAATTCCCGGTAATCGATACACATACGAAAAGTCCCATCCTTCTTCTTAACAAATAAGACTGGAGCTCCCCACGGTGAAAAACTAGGTCGTATGAAGCCCTTATCCAACAACTCTTGCAATTGTGTAGATAATTCTTGCATCTCTGATGGTGCAAGTCGATAAGGCGCCCTTGCTATCGGTGCTGCATCTGGTGTAAGTTCGATTCGGAATTCCACCTGTCTGATAGGCGGTAATCCCGGTAAGTCTTCTGGAAATACTTCAGAAAATTCACAAACTACTGGAATGTCGTCAATCTTCTTCTCAGCTACTAGTTTTTCAGTTATAAGTGCTATAACTGCCGTATGACCTTTACGCAGACATTTATGTGCTTTCATACAAGATATGAGACGCAGTGGCGTACTGCTCTTCTCACCTTGTACATACAATGTCTCTCCATGCGGAAGAGGTATACGAACAATCTTTTCATGGCATACTATTTCAGCCTGGTGTTTGGACAACCAGTCCATGCCAATGACTACATCAAAACTACCTAAAGCAATAGGCATAAGATCAATTTCTAATGTTTGACCCATCAAATCAAGGATACATCCCTTAAGAATATGTTCCACTACAATTAACTTGCCATCAGCTAATTCTACAGTGTATGGACTATCTAAGGCAGTGGGACTAACATTTAGCAACTTAGCAAGTGAACTAGATACAAAACTCCGGTCTGCACCAGTGTCAAATAACATAGAGGCATAGTGATTATTTAAGAGGAACGTACCCGTAACAATGTTGGGATCCTCCCGTGCTTGACGTCCTCCAATCACAAACGCCCTGCCCCTAGCACCATTGTTGTTGTTGTTGTTATTGGTGCCATTGCCGTTACCGTTGCCATTGTCGTTGCCATTTGTATTGTTATCCCCACCTTTCTTGAGTTGTGGGCAATCCTTTTTAAAGTGCCCCATCTTACCACATTCAAAACAACCCTTCTGTGCGTTGTTCTGGTTGTTATTCTGATTGTTGGAATTGTTTTGCAGCTCCCCACGGCAATCCTTAGCTGCATGTCCAACTTTACCACACCGTTGGCACTTAACTTTATCACACTGATTTCCCGAATGATGAAATCCACACCTGTTGCACTTTGGATGTTTACCAATATAACCCCCTGATGACGACTGCTGACCACTGTTCGAATTGTGGTAAGACTTGTTTGAATCTTGCTTCCGGTTCTGCTGAAACGGCTGTTGGTTGTAACTCTTGGAGTTGTTACCTTCCCACTTCCTCTTGTGGTCTCCCACCTTAGTAGCTGATGTTCGTTTAGGCAGAGTTCCCTGTAACACTGCCTGATCAGTTAATTGGTGTGCCAGTCGAACAGCTTGTTGAATTGTTGTGGGATTTGCAGAAGTAACCAAACCCTGGATCTGAGGCACCAATCCCCCGATGTACCTCTCTATCCACTTACTGGCTGGAGTAGCCATGTGAGGTAGACGTCTGGCCAGTTCATGTGACCAGGTCGTGTATTCCTCAATGTTTGACCCTTCCATCTTAAGATGCCAATACTCCTCCTCCAGTTTCTGCATCTCACCGCGAGGGCAGTACTCTTCCTGCAATAAAGTCTTGAAACCATTCCAAGTCAAGGCATTAGCCTCACCCAATCCCAAAGTTTGGACATTCGAGTTCCACCAAGTCAATGTTGGACCCTCCAACGTTCCAGTGGCATACTTTACCTTATTCTCCTCAGGGCAGTTGCACATTTCAAACACTGATTCAGCCTTCTCAATCCATCAAAGCAGTCCAATGGCCCCCTCCGATCCTTTGAAGTTATGTGGCTTACAGTCCAAGAACATCTTGAACGTGCACACCGGTGGATTCACCAATCCTCCTGTTGGACCCTGTGGCCCTGTAGTGTGTGTCTGAACGTAGTTCGCGATTGCCTCCACGACCCTGTTATTGATCAGCTCATTGAGCTCAGCAACTGTCATCTGTACGTTCTCACCAGCCATTATCTTCCTAGTTAAAAGAAATGTTAGAGTGTTATCAAAGTCCAATGTGAAACGTGTAAACAATACAACAAACAACAACCATGTAATGTAGAAATCAACACAACTGTTGTCAATAAATAATAGCTTTCAATAGATAATAATCTGATTTGAATACAATACTTTCAAAATCAAACATAAGTTTTCAAACTTCTAATGTAGGGACACAACCCGCCCCTAATAAGTTTAAACAAAATAAAGAAAATCAATCATCCTCAATAGTGGATTCAGGATCAGAATCAACAGCTGGTGCTGGTTCCTCCCCTTCCTCCTCTTCATCCTCTTCTTCATTTTCCGAGACCACCAAGTCTTCCAAGGCTTCAAGTCTGCCTTCCAGAATCTCAGCTCGGTCCTCAGAAGCTTGAAGACGACCAGTCAAATGGATGATCTCGTCTCGCATCTCATTAACCAGGTGAGCAAGGTTATCTTGTCTTTCATTCGCATCCCAGAGTTCCCGAACATTGTACTCAATCCTATCATTTGCCCAGTACAAGTCCTCACGTAGTTTGGCAATCTCCTCAGAGTCAGTCCGTTGCCTCTTAGGCTCAGGAACATCCAGTGCAGGTGGTGGATGAGTAGAAGGTCCCTCAGCAGGAATCTCCTGAGTACCCTCAGCTGGCTCCTCCTCCGGATCCTCATCCGGGTCCTCATCCGGATCCTCCTCCGGATCCTCCTCAGGGTCTGAATCATCTCTCTCAGATGGTGGAGGAGATGGGATAGGTGGTGCTGGTGATGATGGTGGTACTGGAACCACCGGCTCCTCATACTCCGAATCATCAATGTATATGTATGGTACTGATGATGAAGATGCCATGCCTGTTACATAATACCATATGTAAGTGCAGTGCCATGGAATGTGTAAGCAAGTCTGTTACATAATGCCATATGTAATTTCTAAGTGATACGTGTAAGCATGCGTGTCTAATGTCTAACAGTTATAGTCTAAGTCTACAAATGCAAACCTAGTTCGCTATAACCAATGTCTCTGATACCAATCTGTCACACCCCCAATTTTCAACTAACGGAATCATACCGTTTGGGAACGTGACAAACTAGGATCTCAGATCATTAGACATAACGAAGACCTCTATATGAATTTCAAAACATACTTTGGTCTAAAACTGTAACATCAAAATTTTCAAAGTTTGCGGAAGCGTTTTAAAACAATAACAGTTGTAAAATGTAAATTACAATGCAAAGTTTTCAAATGTTCAAATTCAAATAACTATAATGTAAAGACATGCATGCGACTCAATCTCCTAGTCCATGCCTGCTTCTTGTGTACCTTAGCGTCCTGAGAAAACATGTAAATCAAGTCAACACAAAGGTTGGTGCATTACACAGGTTTAAGCATTCACGAATGTTGAAACCACAGTTTGAATATAAAGTTGGCAGATAACATAATCACACATGCATAGTCATGATAGCTAGTCATTTGTACTATTTACATAAGTGGTCGACACCGAAGCTGACTAGTGCATGCTATCGCATGTTTTGCCTTGCCACTATTGTCTAGCACAAACAATAGTATTGAGTGTTTGGTCAGTCAAACACCTGCGTAGATCCCATCTACCAAGTGAGGTTTGTCAAACCTAATAGATCTATTTCCAACTACCACGCTTTGCGCTACGGCAAACTAAACGGTTCGAAGTGTAAGGACTTGTAAATGCTATGTTGTCACATGATGTAAACAGTTAACTCATGCAAGCGATATGTATCTAAAAGTGTTGTTGCACATGTTTTCTCCCCCAAAACAGTTTAAAATAAGAAAGGGGCCGTGTACGCACCTTTGATTGTAACAGAACGATCAAACACTCGTGAACTCACGTAGATAATCCTCTACGAAGAATCTGTGTTTAAACAATAACTTAATGTTATTCAGGATGTCTTTTTATGCTTGAAATCACATACGTGTCAACACACGTATGTTAGAGTGTTAGGAATATGCATACGTATGTACGCGTGCCTTTGAAATCGTTTAAATAAAACCATATATGATTTTATTTAAATAAACGTAATTATACGCGATTACGTTTTTCGGGTTAAAATGTAAATTTTATAATTCTAATATGTTCGGAATGAAATTCTGGTTTCAACGCAACTGAAACGAGTCGAATCGGAGTTAAAACGAACGAGATATGATTAAAATACTAAAATAGTTCAAAAATCAAAAATAGGTGGAGGCCGGGTTCGAACCCGCGACCTCCAACCCCTAACACCCACACTCTACCATATCAGCCCTCCGAACATTTGCAACAGAAAGCCCAATTTAATTGTTTTATGCATAACCCAACTGGTAATCTTAACCGAACCAAATAGCATCAAATTAACCCACGAATTTAACCCACTCAAGTCTGAAACCATGGGGCTTTCGTTCCCAGGACTCAGTCGAGTCTATCCATGGTTTTAATTCGAAAAATTAAACATCATAACCCAATTAATCGGGTCTCAACATGTTCGAACTCAATTCCCCTCATTCTCAATCCCAATCAATTGAATTGATGATCAAAAGTTTATAAATTCATAGGGTTTCTGTTACACAGAGGATTTCGACCCTACCCCTAATGTTTAATTCGAAAAATCCAACCCAATCATATCGAAATACCCAATTTCGTTATCTTTTATAAACCCTAGAACTCGAACTCAACCAATTCGTTATAGTTTTATGAAATTGAAATATGGTTTCCGTTTAAAACACTATTTCGAAACTATCTGCATCAGTTAATTTGCTTATTGAATCCATTCAAACAGAAAACCCCAAATTCGTATTAAGTGATGAACCCTAATAATCAAAACCTCATAATCCGTTGTTCTTCGATAGAATTAACTTAGGGTTATTCTTGATCGGAACCTTCTGAAACTACCTATGTTATTTAATTTGGTTCTACGACTAATTCTCATGAAAACCCCCAAACGGTTTTCTAAGAGAAACCCTAGAAATCGAAATGCTAGAATTTATATTTGCTTGACGGAATTAACACATGAATTTCATTAAACCAATGGTTTCGAAACTCTCTGTTGATTTTAATTTGCTTTTTGAATCTGATTAATTATAAACCCCCAAATGGTTTCTAATGAGGAACCCTAGAGTTCGAACACGTACAATTCGATATTAGAATCATGAATCATCAAGGGGTAATGTTTGATCGGCCTGTTTAGGTCATAGAGAGATCGATTATTACCTGTTTTGATGTTGAATTGTTGTAATTCCTCTTATAGCTCAAGTTCGGTCGATCCACGATTGGATTCTTCTGTCTGAAGTTCTTGGGATCGAATTATTGCGTGTAAAACACCCTAAGTATGCCGATTTGAGTTTGTGAATGTGCAATCGTGTATATTATGATCGGATTATACGATTTTGATACCACATAGTAACGGTTTCGACTTTCCATTAACCATTGGGTTTAATTCGACGAATTAATGGACTAATAACGTTTAATAATCATTAGAAATCATCAATAAGATGATTAATAGCAATCAATTTCGGTTTTTACTTGAAGGAAATGTAAAATTCGAATATTCATGTGCTAAACCATACGAATTTTGACTTTGGAAGTCAAAATTAGGGTTTTTACTTATTTCTAATCCCTTAGACTTGATTTCCTAAAATTTTCCTTAGCTTTTGATTAACAAAATTAAACCAATTTCCCGAATTGACACTAATTGGCCAATTGGAACGCTATTGGGCTAGGTTAATCCTTTTGGGCCTCATAAATATAATTGGGCCTACTTCTATCTATTTGGGCCTCATAAAGTACAATTGGGCCTACCTTGGGCCTCATATTAGTGATTTCGTTACTTTCAGTTAACGAGGTTAATTCGAAAATACCGGATTGTCACAATGTTATAAACGACTTATGTGAATCCGTATGATGATGTGCTATGTGTTAACATGATCACGTAGGACAAATGAGCATGCTAGAACTTTAAAACTGCTATGCTTTGTGAACTTTCCAAAAATGGAGCTTACGCTTACACTTGATTACTTCACTAAGGTGAGTTTACGGCCCCTCTTTACTCTTTTTCAAACGCTTTTAAATAGGGGGAGAATACTAGTTGCATCGAGTTAAACATTATTGCTATTACAAACATTTTATTGTGTATGCTGGTTTATTGGACAAACATTAAGTGTTGAACTCGTATTTAGCCCTCACAAAGTCTTACCGTTAATGTACGAACAACGTGGTAGATTTGGATGGATCCATTAGGGAATGACTAACCCCACGGGGCACTATGTTGACTGAATGTCATAACCCGTGCAAACTCTGACCTAACTTGCTATGTATACGAGACATAGCGGAGGCAATGACGAAGAAGTCTAGTTCGGTAGTGACGCACTGACACTTTGGGCCTAGGGCTCGGTACTAACATTTGATAAACAGCATGACACACTTTCTTACTATATGTATATCAAAACCTGCGAACTCACCAATCATTGTGTTGACACTTTTTCTAACTTGTATTCTCAGGTAACTAGCGCGGCTAGCAGGAGGACAGGAATGCACAATTTAAGGAACGAGCATTAGGAACTTACATGCATTCTGTCTTGTCATTTTGAAAACAATTTACTTTTATTCTGTTAAACAATGTTGTGTTAAACTATTTACATTTCCGCTGCATTTTGTCAAACATTTGATTTTCCGCTGCAATATGATATGATAACTTTTATTCCGCTGCAAACTATTTTATGAGTGTATGTGTCAAACTTTGGCTTTGTAAACGCATATAGAGGTGTTCTATATGACCTTGAGCTGTGATTCTGGACACGTCACATCCACGTGGACATACGCCACGAGTGGGAATTTGGGGGTGTGACAGACTGGTATTAGAGCCTTGGTTATAGAGAACTAGGTTGCATGTAGTAAACTTAGACTATAGCCATTGCTCAACTTTAGACAATACACGTAGAACTTGCACATTGATGATGTTATTACTTATGTTAAACTGTTACTTACTAACTTGAGACTTACAGGATGGCCGACAACAAAAACGCTAACGGGAACGCAGCTAGACTCCCGACCACAGACGACGAGCCCATGACATAGTGGCACAGGTAGATGCCGAGATGGATAGGCGGTCTCGACATGCGGCACGAGCTCGATATTGGGGATGGCTACCCACGATGATACAGGAGTGGATTATCGGGGAGAGGGTACCTCCATACCGTTTCCCTGGCGATACCACTCCAGGTCATCGACTACCACCACTCGAAGTGCCGTTGGAGCAGGCCTTTGCAGCACATGTGGCTTGCACACGACGGGAGATCTTGAGGCACGGGGAACTATCGGACGAGGTTCGCGTTCTTCGAGAGAAGAGCGACCGCCTGGAAAGGCATAACGAGAGATTAGAAGAACAGGTGGAGGCCCTACGTCTCCAGGTATCCCAGCTGATGAGTCAGCATGGGCAGATGGTGGACATCATGCAGGAGCATGATGGACGTATTACGGAGAACCGAGTCGCCAACGAGGAGACTCTGGCGATGGTACAGGCTAGCGACGCCATGCTCAATGCATGGGCTGCACAGTTCATTGAGGAGCCACCACAGGATGATGGTCCTCAATTCGAGGCTGATGACCTCGAAGAGGAGGATTTTGATGAGGATCCCAACGAGGATCCTGAGGAGGAAGATGATGATGGAGACGCTGCTAGTGACATTTCACATGTCTCCATGGACTCAGATTAGTGGACTACTTTATCTTGTATTTTTTTATTTATTTTGGCCTAGACGAGCGGGATGTGCTCGAAGAACTTGTGATGTTATTCCCTTTTGAAATTATTGTACTACAAATCTGGTATTAATGAGAACTATGCTTTGTTATTATCTATTGTATCATTATGACTGTTGCTAACACAACTTCTGACATGACATCTGACTTGACTTCTAACATGACATTTGCTAACACTCTAACTCATGCTAACTAACATTCTAACCTTTCCATATAGCAACATGTCTGGAAGAGGATCCAACGCTCTCAAACTCAAACGCAAGGCCGAAAGGGCGAGAATCGACATGATGGTCGAACGTAAGTTCAACAAAGTGCTCGCGGAGTACGAGGCGAACCGACATGCCAGCGAGACTAGTGGCACTAACAATGGTATTAACTCCTGCCTAGCGTGACTAACATAGTATAGGCAACGCAGACACTAACACGTTACGTCGAACTCCGATGCACAGGATCTCATGGGGGCGTAGCAAAGGGATGCTCGTTCAAAGCTTTTCTGAGCTGCCATCCACATAAGTTCCAAGGTACCGAGGGAGCAGTGAGACTGCTTCGCTGGATCGAGAAGCTGGAGTCAGTTATACTATGTCTGAGTGCTCGGAGGAAAACAGAGTGAAATATGCTACGGGAACTCTGGAGGGACCGGCCCTCACATGGTGGAACACCCATGTCCAGACTCTCGGACTGGAAACCGCCAACTCTATTCCCTGGGAGAATTTCACAAGGATGCTCCATGAGGAGTATTGCCCTCGTGACGAAATCCGGAAGCTCGAAGAGGAATTCTGGGTACACAAAATGGTGGGATCGGAAATAGAGAAGTACTGTACTCGGTTTCACGAACTGTGCAAACTATGCCCGGCAATGGTAACGTCGGAGTATAAGAAGATCGAGCAGTTCATAAGTGGACTGCCGGAACAGATTCAAAGCACGGTAATTGCTTCCGACCACACCACCATCCAACCACTGATTCGCTTGGCTCACAAACTGACTGACCAAGCGGTAGCACAAGGCAAGCTACCCAAACGAGGCGAGCATGTAAAGCCTCAAGAGAGCCAGAAGAGGAAGTGGGAACCCAGTCAGCACCAATCTCATCAATCTCAACAACAACAACGATCTGCACCTGCCAGAGCTTTCACTGCCACCCAACCCGATGACAAGGGGAAGGGTGTGTATCAGGGAAAATACCCACTGTGTAACCGATGCTCTTATCACCACTTCGGGCAATGCGAGCGATACTGTTTCCTGAAGTGCGGCCGACATGGCCACATGGCCAAAGATTGCAAATCAAAGTTTCCTGTCAACAACAACCCCAACCACAACCAGAACCACAACAACAACAATCAAAACACTCCCAGAGGGTGTTATAAATGTGGCAAGCCGGGCCACATGAGGAGGGATTGCCCTCAGCTGAAGAAGGCCGTAGGAGGAGCGGCCAAGGGCTGAGCTTTTGTGATTGGCTCGGGGGAAGCCAAGGATGACCCGAACATCGTGACCGGTACGTTTCTTTTAAATAATGTCTACGCTAGCATATTATTTGATACCGGTGCCGATAGGAGCTTTATATCTAGTGAGTCTAGTAAATTGCTAGACATTACCCCGACACCACTAGACTATAAATATACTGTAGAGTTAGCCAACGGCAAGCTGATTGAGACACAACACGTCTTTCGAGGATGCGTCATGGTGTTGGCGGATCACGAACTCGAAATTGACTTGATGCCGGTGACTCTCGGAAGCTTTGACGTAGTCGTTGGGATGGACTGGTTATCCGCTAACCAAGCAGAGATCATATGCAACGAAAAGATCGTACGAGTGACGTTGCAGAACGAGGAACGGATCTCGATTCAGGGAGAACGACGGGGAGTACCTCTGAACATCATGTCATGCATGAAGGCGAACAAGTATCTACAAAAGGGATGCACTGCAATACTAGCCCTTATCGCAGAGCAACCAAAGAAAGAAATGAAGATTGAGGACATCGCTGTAGTCCGCAATTTTCCCGAAGTGTTTCCCGAGGACCTACCTGGACTACCTCTGAAACGACAAGTCGAGTTTCAGATAGACCTCACACCAGGAGCAGCACCGATTGCTAAAGCTCCATACCGACTCGCACCGACAGAAATGTAAGAACTGTCTAACCAGTTGCAGGAACTATTAGACAAATGATTCATTAGACCGAGCTTCTCACCTTGGGGAGCGCCGATCTTGTTTGTGAAGAAGAAAGACGGATCATTCCGTATGTGTATCGACTACAGAGAACTGAACAAGGTGACGATCAAGAATCGATATCCATTACCGCGAATAGATGATCTGTTTGACCAGTTGCAAGGGCCAAGCTACTATTCGAAGATCGATTTAAGATCGGGTTACCATCAACTAAGGATACAGGAAAATGATATTCCTAATACAGCCTTCAGAACCCGATATGGACACTATGAATTCTTGGTTATGCCCTTCGGACTAACCAACGCACCCGTAGTATTCATGGACCTCGTGAATAGAGTGTGCAAACCTTATCTCGATAAATTCGTAATAGTGTTCATTGACGACATTCTGATTTATTCAAAGAATCGAGAAGAACATGCTGAACATCTAAGGCTAGTCTTGGAATTATTGAAGGAAGAACAACTGTACGCGAAGTTTTCAAAGTGCAACTTTTGGATTCGCGAAGTCGAATTCCTTGGACACGTGGTTAATGAGCGGGGAATACACGTAGACCCAGCCAAGATCGAAGCAATCAAGAACTGGGAAGCGCCCAAGACTCCGACTGAGGTGCGACAATTCCTAGGTCTGGCCGGGTACTACCGGAGATTCATTGAAGGATTCTCGAAGATTGCTCAGTCATTGACATCCCTGACCCATAAGGACAAGAAGTTTGACTGGGGAGACAAACAGGAAACTGCTTTCAATTTGTTGAAGCATAAACTATGTACTGCACCCATCATATCCCTACCGGAAGGATGCGACGACTTCGTGGTGTATTGCGACGCCTCGAAACAAGGACTTGGATGCGTGCTTATGCAACGCGAGAAGGTGATAGCATACGCTTCACGACAACTTAAGGTGCATGAGAAAAACTACACGACTCATGACCTTGAGTTGGGAGCCGTAGTATTTGCCTTGAAGATCTGGCGACACTACTTGTATGGCACAAAATGCACTATCTTTACCGATCATAAGAGCCTACAACACATCTTCGACCAGAAGGAGCTAAACATGAGGCAACGAAGATGGGTCGAACTCATCGGTGATTATGATTGCGCCATCAAGTACCATCCCGGTAAAGCAAACGTAGTGGCTGACGCGTTGAGTCGGAAGGAAACAACCAAATGCGTACGTGCCCTACAACTCACGATTCATTCTGAACTACCAAATCAGATCCGGATCGCACAACAGGAAGCTCTGAAAACTGAAAACCTCACTCATGAAGCCATGTGTGGCATGGATAAGCAAATAAAAGCAAAAGATGACGGAGCTTACTACTTAATGGATCGAATTTGGATTCCACACTACGGGGGACTAAGAGAAGTAGTGATGGACGAAGCTCACAAGAGCCGGTATTCCGTACATCCGGGCTCTGACAAAATGTGTCATGACTTGAAGACAACCTACTGGTGGCCGAACATGAAAGACGAAATAGCAACTTACGTAAGTAAGTGTCTAACGTGCTCAAAGGTCAAGGTTGAGTACCAAAAGCCATCAGGGTTACTTCAACAACCAGAACTACCAATGTGGAAATGGGAACAGATTTCCATGGACTTCATAACTAAACTGCCTAGGACGGCAAGTGGTTGCGATACCATCTGGGTTATCATAAACCGACTGACAAAGTCCGCACATTTCCTACCCATCAAGGAGACTGACAACTAGACAAACTCACTCGGATTTACCTGAAGGAAGTGGTCACTCGACATGGAGTGCCAATCTCGATCATATCTGACCGCGACAGTCGATTCACGTCGCATTTCTGGAAGTCTTTGCATAAGGCTTTGGGCACGAGATTTGACACGAGTACCGCTTACCACCCACAGACGGACGGACGGAGTGAACGCACCATACAGACACTAGAGGACATGCTTCGGGCATGTGTTATTGACTTTGGAAGTAGCTGGGAGACTCACTTACCGTTAGTTGAGTTTTCATATAACAATAGCTACCACACTAGCATCCAAGCTGCACCATTCGAGGCACTATACGGACGTAAGTGTCGATCACCCATCTGCTGGGCGGAAGTTGGAGACAGCCAACTAACCGGTCCCGAGCTTGTGCACGAAACAACGGAAAAGATCGTACAGATACGCAAACGAATGGCAGCAGCTCGAGACAGACAGAAAAGCTACGCCGACAAACGACGCAAACCGTTGGAGTTCCAAGTAGGGGACAGAGTGTTACTCAAGGTCTCGCCTTGGAAGGGAGTAATACGGTTTGGCAAAAGAGGCAAGTTAAACCCTCGTTACATTGGACCTTTCGAGATTACTAAACGAATCGGCCATGTGGCCTACGAGTTAAACTTGCCAGACGAACTGAGCAGCGTGCACAACGTGTTTCACATCTCGAATCTCAAAAAGTGCCTATCTGATGAGACACTTGTTATTCCTCTCGAAGAAATTCAGATCGACGAACAATTAAATTTCGTTGAAGAACCGGTTGAAATTATGGACCGGGAAACCAAGAAACTCAAGCTCATCAAGATACCGATTGTGAAAGTGCGATGGAATTCGCGACGAGGACCGGAATTCACGTGGGAACGTGAAGACCAGATGAAACAAAAGTACCCACACCTGTTCGCAGAACAGACAAACACTGACAACACAAGTTGAATTTCTTGACGAAATTCTTTCTAACATGGGGAGGATGTGACACCCCGTAATTTCCAGGTCAGCTTTTCATTTATTTAAATGTTTATTTAAATGCCTTATGTACACGTGGCACTAGAATTAGTTTAATTTAGTGTGACACGTGGCACGACAAATCGAACATTGATACACAACATGATAATCTAAGGGATTTTCAGGAACCGCACACACGTGTCAAACTCACGAACGTTGGTGAACGTCAAGCACATTGTGTAGCACAACACTCGAAACTTCACGAAACACTCACACATTGAACTTGGAAGTTCAAACGAGACCAAACGATGCTCGAATGATGTTCTACAGTCAAGAAACGGGCGAGAACGGGCCAAACAACACAAAACACGCTAATTGGGCTTGACAACTGGGCCAGGCGGTACGCCTGACCCGAGCCTTCGACCTCTGGCGATGCGCGCGGAAGAACAAAGGGGAGCCTCACCCAGACGCCTCGCGCGTAACGCCTCGCGCCCACTCATTCTCGTCAGGCGATACGCCTGACACCTGGATTCGTAGATTTTCTTTTTAAACTTCTAAGATCATCATCACACCTATCCTCATCATTTTAGACGACTCTACACTCCACCATTCGGCCACTCTTCTCCCCAAACGACTGAAACACCTTGATTAGACCCATTGGAAGCCATTGAAGCCACTTTGGAGCTTTGAGAGCTTGAGAGGAGGAGTTGGAACTCACACCACCACCACCACCACCATCATTTCTCTGCAAAACCTCACGATCCAGGAGCTTTAGGAGCTGTTCTCAGCATCATCTCAAGACCTTTGAAGCTATAGAAGGTAGTCATACACTCCTTGTAGCTTTATATCACCAATACACACACATGCAAGTGTTAAATCACACATGCAAGCACTACACCATCACATGCACGAATTTTCTTGATATTGAATCTGGGTTTGATGATTAAACCACTGTAGATGATGATCTATGATGTTAGTATTGGGTTTTGTGATGATCTAAGGTGATGGGTATGAACCTATATGCTTGAAATGACGATTTAGGTCATTATAATGCCATGCATGTATGATCCATGATGGTTAGAATGATTTTGAGTATATAGACATGTTTCTTGATGATATTGGATGATGATTTCATGAATAGATGATGTTAAAATGGTTTATTGATGATTATTTCTATTTTTAGTAACTTTGAGTTACAAGATGATGATTTGGTGAAGATGATGAGCATGCATGTGTCTAGATACGTTGTATGAATGATATTATGACGATTTGAATTCTTAGATAGTGATTTGTAGTGATAAGTTACTATTTTTAGTAACTTTTGTTATTTAAATAATGCTAAGTGGATGAATTCGGTTATGTTGACATGTTTGAATGATGCTAGATTAGTATTTATGACGATTGGTGACATGAAAATAGGATTAGAAATGTTAGAATGGTTGTTTTCATGAAAAACCATAAAGTTACTATTTATAGTAACTTTATTTTTACAAAAACCAACTTGTAAACATTTTATGTGATTTGAGCATGCTAAGTGACTTGATATGTTATAACATGATGATTAGATGCTAAGTTAGATGGTTTCCGATGTCACGTATGCTATAAATGGAAACTTTCCATTTTAGGAAACTTTTATGTGCTAACATGTTATAAACAACTTATGTGAATCCGTATGATGATGTGCTATGTGTTAACATGATCACGTAGGACAAATGAGCATGCTAGAACTTTAAAACTGCTATGCTTTGTGAACTTTCCAAAAATGGAAAGTTACTATAAATAGTAAGTTGTCCATAGACGCGGCTTGCGCGTTTTGAACACGACGAGCACTTACACGATTGCTACACGATTCACAACCGTCACACGGTTCACCAACGGGTCGTTGACTTGACACGGTCAACTTTGGTCAACTCCAGTCAAACACGGTCAATGTGGACCAACACGATCAAACACAGTCAATGTGGACCAACACGAGCAAACACGGTCATTGTGGACTGACACGGACAAACATGCACAACCAAGGGTTGTTGGCACAAACACGAGCACTAACACGAACACTAGCACGGTCACATACACGAACTCACGTACGGTGTACGATATAGGTTGCCGGTGACCGACTACACTACTTGACGCTTCAGGAGCTTACGCTTACACTTGATTACTTCCCTAATGTGAGTTTACGGCCCCTCTTTACTCTTTTTCAAACGCTTTTAAATAGGGGGAGAATACTAGTTGCATCGAGTCAAACATTATTGCTATTACAAACATTTTATTGTGTATGCTGGTTTATTGGACAAACATTAAGTGTTGAACTCGTATTTAGCCCTCACAAAGTCTTACCGTTAATGTACGAACAACGTGGTAGATTTGGATGGATCCATTAGGGAATGACTAACCCCACGGGGCACTATGTTGACTGAATGTCATAACCCGTGCAAACTCTGACCTAACTTGCTATGTATACGAGACATAGCGGAGGCAATGACGAACAAGTCTAGTTCGGTAGTGACGCACTGACACTTTGGGCCTAGGGCTAGGTACTAACATTTGATAAACAGCATGACACACTTTCTTACTATATGTATATCAAAACCTGCGAACTCACCAATCATTGTGTTGACACTATTTCTAACTTGTATTCTCAGGTAACTAGCGCGGCTAGCAGGAGGACAGGAATGCACAATTTAAGGAACGAGCATTAGGAACTTACATGCATTCTGTCTTGTCATTTTGAAAACAATTTACTTTTATTCTGTTAAACAATGTTGTGTTAAACTATTTACATTTCCGCAGCATTTTGTCAAACATTTGATTTTCCGCTGCAATATGATATGATAACTTTTATTCTGCTGCAAACTATTTTATGAGTGTATGTGTCAAACTTTGGCTTTGTAAACGCATATAGAGGTGTTCTATATGACCATGAGCTGTGATTCTGGACACGTCACATTCACGTGGACATACGCCACGAGTGGGAATTTGGGGGTGTGACAATATATATATATATATATATATATATATATATATCTATACTATATAATAAAAGAGTAACTATTTTGTTACTTGTCGCATCTTTACAACATTATTGTCACTTGTTACATTTTTACACTATTATTGCAACTTGTCAATTCCTTACTATTCACTTAATTATCTCTCTTATTAAATAATTATCTTCTCTCTTATTTAATAATTTTTTTTTCTTTTATTAAATGATTATAATACTAATAACTAACATATTATTTATCTTGTTATTGTAAAACACACTTAAAATTTTTAAAAATACGAAATTTTCTGAAACCAAAAATTTTTAAAATAAGAACCGGAAAAGACAACTAATACATTGTATGTTGAGAAGCAAAAGGAGGAATTCGCCCGAGGAGTGGCTTGCGTCTGAATAGCTAGTTGGTGATGTAAGAGCTTACCAAGACAAAGATAAGTAATTGGTATGAGAGGATGATCAATTACACTACGCCTAAGACATGACCCAGACTCCTATGGGAGGTAGCATTGGGAATTTTACACAATGGGTGAAAAGATGACGAAGCAATGTCCCATGAAGGTAGAAGGCCCACGGTTTGTGAACTTCTTCCAGAGAAGAAGCAATGACGATATCTAGAGAATAAGCATCGACCAGCAATTGCAATAACATAGATGATGAAAGTGTTATCCGGAATGATCGGGCGTAAAGTGTATGTAGATGGCTTTTTAAGGTCTACGTCAAATATTAGGGTTCAAATATGGATAGACGGTGGAAACTACCAAGCTAGAGTACGGTAGAAGCAAATGAAATTTCCAATGGAGCGGTGAAATGTGAAGAGATCGGAAAGAACACCAACAGTGAAAAACACTTTGTTGGCCTGACACTCACACTGAGTGACGAAAACTAGGGTAGCGAATGAGATTAGATACCCCGGTCTATTAGTTGAAAACAAAAAAAAAACTATTTATAACATAAGTTTTCTTATTTTAAATTAAGATATAAAAAAATTAATAAAACCATATCATTATAAATAACAATTTTTGATTCATAATAAATTATGGATTTTTAAATTCATTTAAAAGCATTACAAAACATGAAAATTATGACAGTTAACTCTGGTTAATCAGTATCGTATTATCATATTTGATGCAAAAGGTTTGGGTCGGGGCCCAATTAAACTCGACCCGAAATTTATACCGAGTCGATTCCTAGAACCTCCGGTCACGACTCACGAGTGCTTCGTTTCTACTCCGATTCCAATTTATGGACTTCTTCCTGAATTGATCCCACTGGTAAATTTTATCTAATGATTACTCGTTACATATACATCAACTTCTAATTTCGTTACTATTGATGGCAAGAACGCCATCTTCCTTCACTCAATTACTCCGTCGACCATCTCCCAAAATTATCCAAAACCCTAAACAGCCGATTAGGAACATTGGTTCTGATAACTTTTGCAATGACAACGAAGATAAACCCCAAAATTCGAGTGAAATTGTGAAGGCGATTTGTGCAACTATTAGGTCGAAACCCAGATGGGAAAATTCAATCTTATCGGATTTCCCTGATGTTAGTTTCTTTGATTCTAGCTTGTTGAATCAGGTACTAATGCATCAAAAGAATGCTTTTTTATCAATTCGGCTCTTGTATTGGCTCCGTTCTACGTTTGGGTATTTACCCGATCAATCAATTTGTTCTTTGGTATTTAATTCACTTTTAGAAGATAATGCTGCAAATGCTGCAAAAAATTTTCTTGACTTCACAAAATTTATCCCTAATCCAGTTGATATTGAATCATATGTAAGGTGTTTGTGTTTAAGTGGGATGATCGAAGATGCACTCCAAGTGTTTGATGAAATGAAAAAGAGAGGAGGTTGCCCTTCATTAGAAACATGGAATTCTGTTTTGCAAGCTTTGATTAAAAACGGGTATACCAACACTGTATGGGAATTATATGGTGAAATGATGGAGCTCGGTGTTGATGTAGATGTTCACACTGTTGACTACTTGATCCAAGCATTTTGTTTGGATAAAAATGTTTCAAAAGGGTATGAACTTCTTAGACAAATGTTGGATGACGGGTATGTTCCTCACAAGGTTTCTTTTGACAAGTTGATATATGGATTTATATTGGATAAAAAGTATACTAGAGTATCTGCACTTCTTCACATTATGATTGTGAAAGGTATTAATCCTGATCTCTATACATATCAACAAATTATCCACGTGTTGTGCATAAACAGAATGCAACGCGAAGGATTGCGTATATTTAATGATCTTAAAGATAGAGGGTATGCACCAGATAAAATCATGTACACAACAATGATTCATGGTCTTTGTAAAATCAAATGGTTTGGGGAAGCAAGAAAATTATGGTTTGAGATGATTCAAAAGGGATTCAAACCCAATCAATACACATATAACGCACTCTTATATGGGTATTTTAAAGTCAGTGACTTAAAAGGTGCTGTTAATCTCTTCAAGGAAATGCAAGACAAAGGTTATAGAGAAACTTTAATTGCGTACAACACTATGATTAATGGTCTATGTTCACATGGAAGAACAACTTTAGCTTTTCGATTGTTTAATAGAATGTCTCGAAAAAATGTTTCTAAAGATGTGGTAACTTACAATTCTATGATTAGGGGATTATGTAAAGAAGGTAAGTTAGACGAGGGTTTGAACCTGTTGTATGAACTTGTGGACTGTGGGCTACAGCCATCATCTGCATCATATGGACCCCTTATAGAAAAGCTTTATGAAATGGAAAGGATAGATGAAGCTAAAAATATTTGGAATCAGATGCAGGAAAAGGATGTGGAACCAGCTTCTGTGTGTATTGATGATAATGTCATGATTGGATTAAGCGCGAAAGGTTATGTTGCAGCTGGAATATATTGGTTGCAATACATTGTGAAGAATCAGCTCATACCCCATCAAGAAACTTTTGAAAATCTGATTGGTGTTCTATCTCAAAGGGATAGGTTAGATGTTGGTTTGATTGCTATGAGTCATATGCATAAGATAGGTTATATACCAAGTTTCCGTATGGATGCAACATCCTTAATGTGAGCTAAAACTTGTGAAGAGGGGGCAAAAAGGTTATATATGGCTTTTCTTGAAACTTGTTTCGCAGAAGGGATATCTTCTTCTTCTTTTTTTCCTTCTTTACCGTTTCTTTCATTAGTTGGTATAGCTCTATCTTGTATCATTTTAATTTGTTGTTTGTATCTTCTTTGAAAGTTTACGAAGAAAATGTTGACAGCTTCATAATGTTTGAATTTTAGTGGCAATAAAAATGCGGGAATTGAAAATGAAAAACGTACCTTGAGCTTTTCAGAAAAAAGACCACTTTCGTTCTTTTTGCTAGATGTTTTAGTAGTTAGTACATCAAGAGGTATAGAACTCAAAAGGGGTTCTTAATTCATGTTTACTTGGGAATTGGGTTCACGTTAGCTGTTAGTCAAACTGTAAAACTTTAGTATACAAAAATTGTGACCAACATGTTTGTTAATCACTTAATTTCATTTACAAAATGCAATCTTGGTTTGATATAATTATCCAGTGGTTCAAAAATAGCAAATTATCCTATATATGCTTAAATTAAACATTCCCATATGTCATGGAATAACGTAATACTGTTTTTCTAAAGTTTTTAAACCAATTCTTGGTTGATGTTGACATAATTTTGCATATTTGTGATCATACCGTTGTAGGAAGTGTTTTTGGTGTTTGTTTTTTCAGAGGCAAAACGTCTGCAGTCTGCGGACCATGTCTGCGAAGCTCTTTTGGAGAAGAGGTGGACCAAACCTCTGCAAGAAGAGGTTTTGAGGGTGTTTGTTTTTCAATTTTTCAAAACCTCTTCCCCAAGAACCCCAACCCTAACCCCACCATCCCTGCGGCTGTTCACCCAACCCCACACCGTCCCACGGCTCGAATTGAGGCCACCGGTGTCACCATCATCGTCATGGAAGAGGGTTCTGGTCGACGAATCACCACCGCAACTGTCACCATCACCGTCGTGGAAGAGTACCACCACCGCTGTCACCATCACAGTCGTGGAAGGGATGCGATTGAGGGTTCTAGGGTTTCGTCGGACGGAAGGGATGCGACAAAGGGATGCGAATTCGTCCGACGAAGGGATGCGATTGAGGGTTCTAGGGTTTCGTCACCATCACCGGTGGTCGCGGTTTGCTAATAGCAGAGTACCACCACCGCGGTTCTAGGGTTTCTTCCGACGAAGGGATGCTTCTTCGCAGATGCGGTGGTCGTGGTGGTGGACGAAGGAGGCGGTGGTCGCGGTGGTCGCAGTGGTGGACGAAGGCGACGGTGGTCGTGGTGGTGGATGAAGGCAGCGGTGGTTGGCTGAAATCTGGTCGACCGAGAAGTGAAGGAGAAAGGGTGGTCGGCTGATGAAACTTGGGAAGAGGCAAGAAGACATGGGAAGAGGTTGATCCATGTCTGCGCCAAGAAGAGGTCAGGAAGACCTTTTTTAATGAAATGTCTTCGAGAAAACAAACAGTCTAACCTCTTCCCGCGTCTGCGCGGCGCAGACATAAGAGGTTAGAAGAGGTTAGAAGATGTTTTTTTGAAAAAACAAACACCCCCTAATATACAAGGCCAACTGTAATTAACTCATGACTCATATTGGCTCTTTAGAACTATAGGCAACATATGCCATATTCTGATTCTGGCTTCAGGCACAGATCTATTCTATTAATTTTGAACCATATCCAAACAGTAGGATGGTCATTGATCCATTGTTTTTAATTTGGTGATTAAGATTGATGCTACTTCTGAATGAAAGATATCTTCAGATTTCATTTGCTGTATTTGTGATAGTCACAGCTTCAATTTAATTCAAGCTGTTTACTGTTTATTACTGTTTTTTTGTTTTGTTTTTTTTCTTGTTTCTTGATTTTGTGCAGATGACAGGTGCAGCCAACCCCTTTTCACCTGTGATCCTGCAGGAATGTGTTTATTGTTTTAAAGGAAGGCAAAGAGGAAACAGGTGCTCAATTGTGATCATGGGATGACTAGTAGCTTAAAAACGTTAATCAATATAAAATTGATTTATATGAACCATTCTTTATCAATTTGGCTCTGCAGTTCCAGAAAAAACAAATTGAGTAAATCTTCAGTAATTTCTGCATTTCTATAATTCAAACTAAGCTTTATTGAAGATTATGACTAAGGCTCATCAAATAGTTATGGACATGACATAATTTTATACTGAATTTCAGTGGATGCTAAAAAGTTCAGATTTATTCAAAACTAATAAGAACCCTTATAATCAATGGATGCTAACAAGTTCTAAACACATTGTATGAAGTTTTTTTTTGGGCATAGTAAATTTACAGAAATCATATGTTGATTCATGTTGCCGTTCAAAAAAAATATGTTGATTCATAAACCCACCTAAAATTAAAAAATAAAAAATAGGAATTTTAGAGGGGAAAGGCTTATATTTGGATGGTAATTATGCTGCTAGATGGACTTGATTTCTTCTGTTTATGTATGGTTATCCACTTATCCATGACCCTAATTCTCTATAATAGTCCCCACGATGGTGGGCTAGTGGTAAGGGGTGGGAATCTGTAATGGAGGTCTATGGTTCAAAGCCCGACACCACCCAATTTTCCTTGGGTCACGCGATTTACCTCCCTCATGTTGGCCGTGAGACCGGTCGGTGAGGGGCGCCTAATGGTGACGTTCACCATATTTTTTTTTAATTCTCTATAATATGATTTTGAGTTATTATGAATCATTCCAATGGCAAGAACGGTCCTTAAAATGTGATAAGTTTGCACGCTACTGGGTTAAATAATAGTGTGAATTTGGTCCCTTAGTACGGTTTTTTAACTTTTTTTTTTCTTTTGGTTTTATTAATGATGTCTTTATTTTTATTGCTATGTTTGTGTTTCTTGGGGTAACACACACACACTAAACAAACACGCAAGCGAAAGTGAATAAACGACACGAGAGATTTAACGTGGTTCAATCAGTGTAACCTAAGTTGTCACACCCCCAAATTCCCACTCGTGGTGTCAGTCCACGTGGGTGTGACGTGGCCAGGATCACAGCTCATGGTCATATTGAACGACTCTATATGAGTTAACTCAATCATACAGTTTGAAAAATAAGATTAGTTTCATAAGTTTAGCAGCGGAAAAGTTCATCATTAAAGCAGCGGAAATAAGAAATCAGAACTACACTGTTAACATTGTTTAAAATGACAAAAATCAAAACATAAGCCTAGGATTAGAGTCTATATGTATGCAGACTCTCTTGTGCATCTCCATGTGCCTCCTAGCTCATGCTGTTCAGTTACATGAGAATACATGCTAAAGTGTGTCAACATAAAGTTGGTGAGTTCACAGGTTTAAGTATTGGAAAGCAGTAAAACAGTTATATATACTGGGTATGTTAAATAGTTTTGTTGGATCTACGATCCGTGGAGTGTGTCATGTCATCTTACCGAAACTCGACTGTTTCCATTTGCCTCTGCGGGTCATCGCTGAACCCGACATCAACATCGATATTACACTCGTTATGACCGCCAGTCAACGTTGTTGTCGAGTGGGGCTAGTCAAACCCAGTAGTAATACGTAATAACGACTCGTTTGTACACAACTAACGGTAAGGGTGGAGAGGACTTGTTGCGATAATAGTACACTCAAGATAGTTTTGCGACATACCAGTCATATATCTAAAATAATTGCATAGCATTCTCACCCCAAGAGTTTAGTAAAACAGTTAAGAGTAAAAGTGGGGCTGTAAACTCACCTGAGTCTGCTTGAGTGCGTTCTTACGAGAACGGAGTAGCTCGCTGGCTAGTAGTTACCTATATCACATAGGTGTTATGAGTTTGTGATCATATTTGTGTTGGTCTCACAGGACCGTATTCGTGTCTAAACAACTCCTGGTTGTTATGTGGGCCGTGTTGACCGTGTTTGACCTAACGACCCGTTGGTGACGGGTTTGGATCAAGTGTTCGTGTAACGTGTGATTTAGTGTCGTGTGAAGTGTACGGATGCCAAAAGTCATTCCTATGAGGAAACTTACTATTTATAGTAAGTTTCTATTTTAGGAAAGTTTCTAATTTAGGCAAGTCAAGCATAAAATCAGATTCCGATTATTCTAACATGCATATTTATCCTAAATGAGCATGTTATCACATAGCACGTAGTTACACATAGCCGGTTTAGCATAGTTTGCGCTTAAAAGTTTCTATATTTAGAAAGTTTGCACAAATAAAAATATTTCCACAATTTTAACAACCAACATCATCTAGCATCATTATCTTAATCCTAAATAGTCCTTTAATCATGATAGTTACGATTAACATGTGACAATTCATCGACTTAGCAAAATAAAGTTACTATATTTAGTAACTTATGAAAATAACCAAAATCAAGTCTCCCCACAACATAATCCTTTCAATATCATCATATAATCAACAAATAAACATGTTAGACTCATAACGTTATCATACCTATCAACCATTTGCAAAACTTGCGATAAAAAGTTACTATTTATAGTAACATTTATAAAAATCATGACTTTGACCATTCTAAACAATTTTATGCATCAAATATCATCATAAAACATCCTTCCTAACATAAATCATAGGTTTAATCACATGCATGTGGTTACAAATTCATCTAATCACCTACTTGCACAAATAAAGTTACTATTTATAGTAACTAACACATTTTGACATTTCTTGACTACAATCAACACTCCTACTCTCTTAAATCATACCCAATATCATTAAAAATCATATTTCAATATCAAGAATTATGTGAAACATCATGAATCATGCATGCATGGCAATATTTCAACACTTATGTACAAATCATGAATTTTATCAACACCCAACATCATGGATCATCAAAGTATGTCATCATAACACTTTAGATCATCATCAACAGTTGTTAAATCATCAAACCCAGAACAAAAACTCGTGCATGTGCACTATATGTGTTTGCATGTGTGTTTCATGCATTGCATGTGGGTTTAGTGGTGTCTAAAAGCTAAAAGGGGCATAGAGTCTACCTTCTTGAGCTTCTAGTTGCAGGAATTCGAGTTGGATGGCAAGAATGGCAGCTCCACAGGTCGTCCTTGATGTTCCCTTGGCTGCTATGGTGATCGTGAAGATGGTGGACAACCTTCTAAGCCTTCCACAAGCTTTTCCTCCTTCAACAATGGCTTCCCACTGGTTCTAACAGCCTTCTAGAGGTAGAAGATGATGCTACAAGGTGAAAATGGACGGCCACTAGCTTCTGGTTTCGAGAGTTGTGGTAGTAGAGTGGCTAAGAAATGATGGTGTCTTGGTTTTATAAAGATTTTGCGTGCTGGAGTCGTCGCGTACCGCGACATGGGCTAGAAAGATTCCTCGCGTAGCGCGACGGATTTCGGGATTCAAATTTCCCGAAACTCGTCGCGTATCGCGATATAGCTTCCTTGAGTTTCATCGCGTACCGCGATGGGTCCGCAGAGAGTCCAATAGGCCCAATTTCATAGTTTTGGGTTGATTCTCGCATTTCTAACGATTACGATCATCGTTTCTCGACTCTAAGCATTATTCTACTTACTCTAGGTCTTCTAGGACCTAAGTGAAGTGAAAGTGTACTGTGGTTTGATCCGTTTCACCAACGTTTGTCATTCAAGACGCGTGCGAGTTTCGTGCGATAATTTCTCGAATTATCGATGTGCTTGGTCCGTTATGCCACGTGTCACACTAATTACAATTATTCTAGTGTCACGTATAAATTAATAATACACATTATTATTAAAATAAAATAAATGTTGACCTGGAAATTGCGAGGTGTCACATAAGTCCACAAGCTGCAACTAGATATTTTATTATTATGCCCGGTACAAAGATTACAAATTTACAATTACAAAATAAGGGTATATATAGATATATAATTTGGCTAAACAAATAAACGTACTAGGCTTAGGGCCAGCTGCCCTGATGCCTATGTTAACCTAACATGTTTACATTTGCGTTTTAACCTTTTATATGTGGGTGTGTGTGTGTATTTCTCTCTTTTACTTTTAAGGTATTGAATATTGTGATTATCATTATGTTGGTTATATTATGGTTTCCTAATGTTCATTTTATGGTAGATTAGTGCCCTTTTACGATGTAGTATGACTTAGGTTTTTATGACAGAGCAACAATGATTACACACACGTTATTTTCTCCGTGTTTTAATATTAGGGAACGTGATATCACAACACATGACATTTTCTGCAACATGCTTCTTATAAACGTTTTAATATTGGGATTATGCAACTGTTGTAAAGTGCCTACATCATATTTACGTTCTTGGACCCAAATTGATATTTCGTGAAACGTTTGGTACATTTTTTGAAATAATCTAATTACACCAATTGTTAGAGATATTACGTTATATATGAAAAGTTTAGTTATAAATATATATAATTAAAATAAATTATGTAATTAATAATAACCTAGCTGAGCACAGCTAGAAAATTTCACAACAGTTAAACGCAAACTTTCGAAATAAAACTCTAAGTAAGTTATGCTCGATCTTGAGCTTTCTTAAATCCAACCAAGCTAAACTCAAACCATAATAAGCTTGGGCTTTGTTTGAAACATTTTGTTTAAACCTCTACCCTTCATAGTTCATACTACATTATAAATGAGAATTAATCATTTTTTATATATAAATATTTATAGATTAATATACCAAAAATTGGATGTTGTGTTCTCCCTATTTGATAGCTCTAATGCCACCTAATTAAATTTACTATTTTTGACTATTTGAGTTACTTTGTTCATGAGGTGTACTTGGTACTAGGGGTGTCGAAAATACCCGAACCCGATTAACCTGATCCGCACCCGAACCCAAATAAGCTTAATAAGGTCGGGTTATTCGGGTCAAAAATATTAGCCGGGTTGTTCGGGTCAACCCGATTAACCCGAATTGCTAATAGGGTCGGGTTTCGGGTATATTTTTAAACATTAGTCGGGTTTCGGGTTAACCCGAACAACACGAATAAGGATGATTATCATTTTTTATATATATTAATTATAAAATATATGTTCAACTTTTTTTCGAAATATTTTATTACGTTAACTACATTAACTATGACTATTAATCAAAATATGCATAGTTGAACACATTTTTCGTTGAATTATATGTTTGGAAAATGAATTATTTGTGGCAATTCAAAATTAGGCCAAGATAATAACAAATAAATAGTAACCCGACTGGCCCGACCCGATTAACCCGAACCCGATTAACCCGAACTTTATTCAGGTCGGGTTGTGGGTTAATATTTTTTTAGAGAAAACCCGACTAACCCGACCCGATCAACCCGAAACCCGATCAACCACCCCTACTTGGTACATATGGGTTTTTGTTTGGATTTGTAAACCAATAACCGACGCTATGTTTCTAAGTTTATTCAAGAAGAGAACAAAACCAATAGAAATAAGAGGAAATGAAAAAAAACTAGAAATATTTTCTTTCATTTCCCATAAATCAATTTTGCTAGTTTTTCTTTTCTTTTCTTTATTACTTTAGTGAAATTCGGAAACACGAACGTTATTTTTCATTCATTTCTTTCGTTAAGTGAAACTCAAAATTACAAATATATTTTTATTTTTCTTTCATTTTCTTACTTTTCTCTTAATTAAACTCGGGAGCATTGCGAAAAAAGCCAAACAAATGTTCACAAAATAAAATTTCCATATTGAACACACGACTTTTTAAAGTTGATAATCTAAATGATAATACTTCAAGAGTTCAAGATGACCTACTTTTTCAACGGCGTTAAGTTAACCCTTCTTCCTTTCAATTTCATTCCTCGTTTTTGCCCTAATTCCACAATGCCCCCCTCGATTCCTGATTCCCCCGTCTTCTTCGTCGATTTCATCTGAAAAATCACCACCGGACCGCCGATCATCTCTCTTCTCTCACTATAAATTTCTTCAGTTTCATATCTCCTTCAAAACCCTTAATTTATAGGCTGTAAAACAATCTCAATTGCAGTAGGAGGGCTGCTAAGTAAGTTTTTGTCTGATTTTGGGGTTTTCGTTACTCTAGCTCTTGCTTTATCTGTGTTTGTTGTTAAGATTTTAACTGTATCATATGTTTTGCTTGTTGAACTGTTGTAGCTGCTTGTAGAGCTGTAGTTACCTCCTCAATCCTCACCCAAAAAAAGCTACACTTTGGTTTTGGATGGCGAATTGGTTAATTTTACATGTTCAACTTGATTTGGATTTTTAAAATTTTGAGGGAAATGTTACCAAGAACTTAAAGCTTATACTGAGGGCTGTTGTTAGTTTTACAGAAATTTGTACAAGAATGAACATAAAACACAACAATGTTGCCTTGTTTGTGTTTATCTGAAGGGTTACAGGAGTTAAAGTTGTCCCCCTCTCCAAATTATGATCAGGAGATGGATAATTTGACTTTTTGATTAACATAATCGATGTGATTGGCCTTAATTGCGTAAGCTTGTTTCATTAAAATTGGGACAAACATGAGATGCTGGAACTTCTTGTTCAAAATAAGCTATTAACACAGTAACTTTGTTTCAAATCTTTGAGTTGAATTGAAACAACCAACTTCCCACATCAATTTAGCTTGCTGGCACTTTGATTTTGTTCTGTGTGGATATCTCTGCTTACTATTGGTTGTCTTCTAGTAGAAATGTATGTTTTGAAGGCATAAAGTTGGTATTGTTAAAGGGTAATATGAGGATTTATCTTAATAAAAGATGGGATGAACCCCAAAAGTTGGAATGAGACCGAGTCAATAATGTGTTCTGCATTTTTTTTTCTTTTTGTTACATTTTTTAACACTTAAAGTAAGTTAGAAACAAAATATTGACGCAATTGACCATTTTGTTTTCCTTATAACTTATAGGAGCAACATGTTGACCTTATTGACTGTTTCATTTTCCTTATAACTTACTGAAACTTCATGCTGTCCTTATTTAGTTACATATATTTCTCAAAATATAAAGCCTTCTTGAGAATCAATCATATATAACATGAGTGAAGCATAACCTATCGTATTTCCTGTTTCTCTTTGTTTGTTTTTATAGGTAAAGATAATGGCTAAAGGAAAGCTTATCTTAATCTGCCAATCTGGTGGTGAGTTTGTCACAAACGATGATGGAACCATGTCTTACAAGGGAGGAGAAGCAAATGCAGCAAATGTCACTACTGAGACTCCATTCAATGATTTGAAATTAAATTTGGCAGAAACATGTGATTTTAACCAAGAGACAGTGACTGTGAAGTATTTTCTGCCAGGAAATAAACGAAACTTGATTACCGTAAAGAACGATAAAGATGTAAAAAGAATGATTGATTTTCATGGGGAGGCGATAACAGCTGAAGTGTTTGTTACAGGAACACCAGGCTATAATCATAGTGCCCTAGAAATGCAAACTAACAGGTAGATTTCAACACTGCAGCTTTTTCAGTTAAAGTAAGTGACAAACATGCCGGGTTGGGCCGACCCAAAACACTTTATGTTTGTGTGTGTGTATTCTATAAATCAGCAGTGTCAAATATGATTATCATTTTTTTTATGTTAATATTAATAAAATACAAATGCAATCAGATGACTTGGGAGGTTTTTTGCTTTAAAATACACTTTGGGTGATTTTCAACCATATCGATCCATTTGACCATTTCTTTTTAAGCTATTATTATTTAACTTTTTTATTTTGTCTATTATGAATTACAATAGCACATTGCTCATTCATGTTATGAGATGTGCCTAAAGGCTAAAGTGTGCTTATCTATAATCAAATTGGTGATACCCACAGACAAAACCCCACGAAGAATGATGTTACTGTGGGCAATGATAACTTGATTACGAAGAAAGATGAGAATGCAGAACAAGGAAAAGTGGGTCCCAAAAAAGGTAAGAAGGTAAAAAAAGAAGATAAGGTGGCCAAGAGTCTAATTGCAACTCCAGCTAGAATAACACGCCAATCTGCTGCTGCTGCTGCTGCTGCAATTGAAGCATCTTCTCATAAGAAGGAAAAAAAGAAAGAAATACCAAAACGAAAACAACAGCGAAAACAAACACAAAAACAAAAACAAAAACAAAAAACAGTTTCAAATAATGATAATATGTCAGAGGGTTCTGCTAGTGATTCTTCTTCAAGTGCTAAATCTGAGCAGGTCAACGTGAAGGTGGACTCGAATGATAATTTAGACTATGTGCCTAGTCGGAGTGCAAAAAGGAAAAAACCCAACAGTCAAAATGAAACAGAAGCCAGCACTAGCCCTGCTGATGATGTCAAGAAGCGAAGGCGGACCCCAACTTGGAAAGTTGGTGCCAATGGTCGTCCTACCATAGTTTCTGATTATGTGGGGGAAAAATCTAAGGGTAATTCTGGAATTAAAAAATCACAAAGAAAGAGTGGCAAGTTGGCCGCTAAAGGAGATGATTCTCAGGTTACAAAATCTGGGAGAAAAAGAGGGCGCCCTCGAGCTATTACCAGTGATCAAGAACATGATGATTTTGTAGGACCCTCTTGTGATGATGACATGTCACCTGAAACTTTAGTTTCCTTGTGGAAGTCAGCCATTACTGGTGCTGGTCAACAATTCACAAACATAAACGAGTTCCAAGAAACGTTGCAGAGATATGCGATTGCAAATGATTTTGAATTCAAACTCAAGAAAAATGATAAAAATCGTGTCACTGGTGAATGTTCCTCTGATGGGTGTTCTTGGAAGTTTAATGTTGTGTGCGTCCCATCTACAGAATCTTTTAAGATAAAGACCATGAACAATATACATACATGTGATAAAGAATCAAAGAATTGGTTGTTAGATACCATAAAAGAGAAGCTGCAAGATTCACCACATCTAAAACCTAAAGAAATTGCTAATGAGCTTTTGAAAGACTTTGGGTTTGAGTCGAAGTCAAACCATACACAAGTATTTCCGGGGACCATGATTTCCTGTGAACAACTTCATGGGTCTGATAAAGATGCGTATAACAAGCTTCCATGGTTTTGTGAGAAGATTAAGATTGCAAATCCCGGTAGTATCTCGAATCTTATTGTTGATGAGAATAAAAGATTCAAAGCCCTATTTCTGTCTTTTTACGCCTCATTATGTGGATTTCAGAATAGTTGTCGCCCTCTTCTTTTTCTAGAAGCTACATCTTTGAGGTCCAAATACGGAGAAGTTTTATTTACTGCTAACGCCATTGATGGAAATGATGATTTTTTCCCAGTAGCATTTGCTATAGTAGACGTTGAAGATGATAACAATTGGCATTGGTTCTTGGAACAATTAAAGGCTGCAATTTTTAACTCACAACAACCGATCACATTTGTGTTTGATAGAGAAAAGAATTTGAAACCTTCTATTGCTGAAATTTTTCAACATTCTCATGTTGGTTACTCAATTTACCATCTTTTAGAAAGCTTCAAGAGAAACATCAAAGGCCCGTTTCACGGGGATGGTAGATCATTTTTACTGATTCATTTCTTGGATGCAGCACACGCAGTTCGTCTTGTTGGTTTTAAAAAGTCAACTGAACAGATAAAACAAATATCATCTCAAGCATATGATTGGATCATGCAGGTTGAACCACAACATTGGACAGCTTCGTCTTTTAAAGGTGAACGGTACAATCACATTATAGATGATGTCAGTGGGCCATTTATTAAGTTAATGGAGGATTATCAGGAGTTACCTAGTTTACATAAAATAGACGCCATAATACGTACCATGATTGATAACATTAATGATGCTAAACTAGATGGAAGCATGTGGTCTACTCATCTTACTCCATCGAAGGAGAAATTGCTTCAAGAAGAAATGGTTAAATCATGTGGTTTAAAAGTGTTGATTTCTTCTGATACTTTGTTTGAGGTTCGTGAAGATTCGACCCATGTTGTGAATATTGGAAATTGGAGTTGTACTTGTTTAGGTTGGAAAGAAACAGGCATACCATGTCGCCATGCTCTTGCAGTTTTTACATTAACTGGCAAAAATCCGTATGAGTTTTGCTCAAGTTATTTTACTGTTGATGCATACCGTTTAACCTACGTGGAATCCATAAACCCGGTACCAATTGACAAAGATGAAGGTGAAAGGATGGACATTGAAAACGAAGGGGCTAAAATTGAACAAGCTTTGGAAGTTGAGGATGTGAATGAAGGAGGGGGTGATACATCAACCAGAATTGATGAAGTATGTGAGAAGGTAGAAGTTGACGATGAGAAGGGTGAAAAGTTGCAGATTGAGATTGAGATCACAGGGGGTGAAAATGAAGAAGGTGGAAAAGTGGAGGATGAAAAGGAAGAGGTTGAGAAAGATGAGGGTGTGCTTGTGCTTCCTCCCATACCATCAAAACCAGTTGATGTAGTGAAAGAGAAAACGGATTGGGATGATGAAATAGAGGTGAAAACAAAGAGAACAGTAACATGCACAAAATGCAAGCAACCTGGTCATAACAAAAAATCTTGCAATTTATACCAGGTGGAACAAGCTTGTTGACTTTCGTTGACCTGGGTCGTTCAGCAAAACGCGAGTTTGGGGCACAAGGTATGATAAGAATTAACAAGCTTTAATCTCTTTGTGAATATGTATCAACCAGGTGGAATAAGCTTGTTGACTTTCGTTGACTTGGGTGGAAAAGCAAAAACATGAGGTTTTTGCATAAGTTATGACAAGAATTATCAAGCTTTAATCTATTTGTCAATATGTATCATATGCGTCATACTTTAGCTCTGTTTGAAAATATTTGGTTGGATTTATAATTATACCATTTGAGCTTAGCCCTTGTCAACTGTAGGAAAAAGATGTAATAAAGACTTGTTTGTAATCCTGGTGAAATCTTGGAAGTTGAAACTTGGATTTTGTTTTTTTTTTAATTGTTTTTTAAATGTCATTAAAAAGTTTAAATTTAGATTTTAGCGAGTTGGGTGACTGGTTGTTTCAAATCTAGGGTTAATTTTTTGTGTATTTTATAAAAGTTATTTAGAATTTTTTTTCTTGTGTGTATTTTATAAAAGTTAAAACCTTTGATATATATAATTAATGTAGTGACTTTTTATGTATATATTTTTTGTCATTACAACTTAGAAACTTTAGCATACCATAAACTATTTTGAGAGACTTATAAACCTAAATGATTATATATAATCAATAGATTTAGATAGTTATCATCTGATCTAATTGTTGGCATATAATAATCTTAAATGTTCAAATACACGATGTTCTTAGTAATGTCATTTTTGAAATTTTTTTGTTTTGTTTTTTACTTTTTTTAATCCAAGGGTGTACGGTTTTAAATAGCAACTCTGTTGTTGAAGAAAAAGGGTAAGTTGCTATAAGATATAGCTTGTGTGTGATTTTAGTAGTATACACAAGAGCACAATCGTCCTTAAATACTTCTAAAGAAAGAAAATCATATTCCCATTTAAATTAATAGGGATATATGATTACTGTTAATCGAAAATAAATTTCTAAACGAATTTGATTCGATGGTTTGTAATATACATCATTCAACTTCATAAGAATATATTCTTCAAATTTCTATTATTTGTAAATATGATCTATTAGTAAGTGAATGTGACATGAAACTTGAATATTACAGACCTAACTTTTCATGTTGTTTTATCTGTGTTTCTTAACTTTTAATCAACAACAAACTTATTCATCAATCAAAACCAAACTTTTAAATCAATTAAATTTGTGGATTGTAATTTGATTCATTTAGTTGATATGAAACTTTCATGTGATAAACCTAACTTTTCATGTGTTTTACATATGTATTTCTTGATATTAGAGGCTACTCCTAACACAACTTGAAACACGATCCAAGTATGATAAGGAAATAATCAGGTTTTAGGTTAGCAAGTATAACTCACTTAAAAGAACAGATCATGTTCAAGTTGACCGTTAACCCGTTTAAGATTTTAAAACTATTTGTCTTTAGTTTTTTTCTTTCTTAAAACATATATTTAGTTGTTTTTATTATGATTATTTACCATAATTTAATTGATCGATTAACAAATTTTTATTTATTTTTCATTTACAAAGATAACTTTAATTTTTTTCGGTTAACTATACAAATTTATTTATTTTATATTTCATACTTTATGATTGTGATTTACCTAATTATATGATTAATTATAATAATATTAATTTTATTGTTAAATACTATATTAACAGTTTATTACTATTATACACCTATATATCACTATTATTGACGTATTTTCAATCAACAATCAGGTTACAACATGTAATCACATTTGATTAATTTATTAAATAGGTTAGATGATCATGTTTGGGTTGATCTGAAACCACTAACCTGTAACCTGTTAACGCTCTAACCTGTAAAATCGACACGATTGACACCCATGCTTAAAACTAATGAAAAAAATTAACCAATTAAACGAATTGAATTTGATGGTTTCTAATTTGAATATTCTATTTTAATATGAACATATTCTTTAAATCTCTGTTATTAATCAAAAGTTCAATAAAAAAAATATTACTTAATTAAATAAATATAATTAATTTAAAAGGATATATATGTTTTGAAAAACTATTATCGTCAATAAATATCTGTTAAAAAAACTCTATTCGTGATGTACTATCATATATGTTGAGTACAATCAAACTTAAGGTTGTTTGATGCAACATTTGTTAGATGCACTATACATCTTGACATCTTGTGCCGTTCTATGTGAAACATTTAGCATTTTAATATAATATTATGGGTACGTCTTATAAGTCTCGTATTGTTTATAAGAAACATATACAAGAGAACATATATATCTCCTATTAATTATACAAGAAATATAATGAAGATGAGTATTAAAATAAAAAAAATGTATAATTGTATGAGAATAACATGTCATCTTCTTTTCTTTTTGACTTTTGATGTGCAAATGCCACTTGTGAAAGTACAATTCTATCTTGTTTAATCATGTCGATTTCACGTAATTGATGTACTATGGTCTAATTCATGCATCATTAGGGAAAAAATCAAACCTACATGATTATGTCCTACTTCACGAGTAAAATAATATTATCATTTTTCAACTTGTATGTATGTGAGGACTGGTGTCACGAATTTTTTTAGTCTATCTTTTAAAAATATTAAGTGAATTAACGTCACGTAAAGTATATTATTTCATATAACATATATGATATTATAATATCATGATATAAACTATCTATAACATATAATCTGGCAATGAGCTTCTAGTCTTGTTATACTTACTTAATTTCATATATTAGAGATGTTGGGGTTAAGTTATACGTTTGCTGATTTATGCTTGATTTAGCGTAAAAAATATATATGATGCATTTAATGGTTCATCAATTTTGATTTTAAGTTTGAAATTTAAATTATATGTGAGGTATCCCAAGTTGCCAACTTGGTAGATTGTCACTTAAATGATAGGTCATGAGTTCAAATTTAAATAAATAGTTTATTATTTAAAATAGTTTAATAAATTTGACTAATTTGTTGTTTTAAAAAAAAAGTTCGGAATTTGATACATATAATTATTAGCTAAAATTAATTAGAATCGATTCATAAGCAATTAATTAAATATGAAAAGTTGCTTGTCAATTCGCGCAAATACCATTCTACTTTGTTAAATGGGCATAGGATAGCCCGTAATTATTGGAAATGACGTATACACAATTAGCTATAAAAAGTTAATAAGCGATGTTTGTTAAATTTAAAGAACTTTTAAAAATGTTTTTTTATGAAAAGGTAATATATTGTTTTGAGTAAATTACGGTTTTGGTCCCTGTGATTTAAGTGTTTTAACTATTTCGGTCCAAAATAAAATCTTCAATCAATTCAGCCCCTGTGGTTTACACAATTATCGGTTTTGGTCCCTCAAACTTAATTATTATAACGGTTTTGGCCCAAAATCTAACTATGGTTGGGGGCCAAAAACGTTAGTTTTCTAAATCACAGGGGCTGAATTGATAAAAGTTCTATTTTGGGTAGAAATATTTAAAACACTTAAACCACAGCGGCCAAAACCGTAATTTACTCAATTGTTTTTTTAAAAATTGAAAATTTTAGCTTTTCAAAATTATTTATGACTTATCGATGTAAAATTACAAATCTAGTCTCACTTTTTACCCTTTACCTAATCTACCACCCACTGACACCGTCAGCAACCGACACCGCCAACCTACCACGACCAACCACCACCACCCACCACTAGGGATGACAATGAGTTGGGTTTAGGACGGGTTTGAGTAATCTCAATCCCATACCCGATTACATAACTTGCCTCATACCCGTCCCATAACCCATCGGGTATCAGGTAACCCGGCGGATTTTGGGTATAATCTTTAGTTAGCTAAATATACCGTTAAGAATAACTGGCTTAAAACACGTCAAATAACTAATAATAAATTTATTTTTTTTATAACAAAAAAAATATATTAAATATGCTAAGAACAGACTGTTAATATCTCAAATAACATGAAATTTTAAAATATCATAAGTTGATTAACATCGTTCAAGACAAACAAAATAAGAGCAATTATAACCTAAATGGTTAAAAAAATTATTGTAGTTGACACCAGAAACAAAGATAAAAAAATAAACAAAACCAATAAACAAATTCTAATTTTAAAAGGAATAAAAAAATAAACAAATTTTATTTAATTCTAATGTATATAAATGAGTATTTATAATCATGTACACAGGACAGGGATACGGGTGCTAGTTTTTTTTGCCATCCCTACCCACTACCAACGTTGTCACCCACCGTGAACGCCGCCACACACCACCATCACCCACCACTACCCACTGCCATCGCCTCCACTCACCATTTTCGCAACCTACCACCACTACCCATAACATTAAAATGGTTGTTAATGTAAGAATGTAATTTTTGGTCATTTTGAAAAAATTAATCAAAACACATTTTTAAAAAGTTTATTTTCAAAAAGTTATAAGTTAGTATGCACTTTTGACAAAAAGTTCTTTTGAAATTAAATAAGAAATCCCAAACAAGAACTTGATATTTTTAACTTTAATTAAAACGATATATGCGATTTGAAGCTAAATGTAAATGATATATCTAATTTAAGTTTTGAGTCGGATTGTTCCATTAAGAATATATGTGAATGTGTTCATTCTCATCTAGCATTCACCACAAGTGTTATTGAGTCAGGTTAAATATTGTTGAATGTTGAATATATAACCATATCTACAATTTCTTAAATGTAATTGTAGATTTGCGTTATGCTTAAAGATAAAAATAATTAATTGCAGAAGCTAATTAGTTTAGATTGGGAATTTATGACTAAGAGAAACCGTTATATAACTATAATTTTGTGACTAACATAAACGATAAACATGACTTAAAATTGTTTGAATTAAATTTTGAATTACAGATCGAAGCCATGAGGCCAAAATGGATTTTTTTTAAGACCGTAAGTACCCATTTAAGTGGTAAACTTCTGGGTTTCCTCAGTACCTGACTAAACATGAGAAACAGATAAATCGTGACCGTAAGCAACCAGGTCGGTTACTCGGTGGCCTCAAATGAAAAACGTCTTAAGTGGGAATTAAACTTAAGACATATAAGTTGTCTGACTCTCTTCTCTACTTTAACCACCACATCACTTCCTTTGATGTTTATTTGTTCGTTCAATCGTTGGAATTGCAAAAATTCAACCTACTTGAAGCCTTGAATCTCAAATCAAAATTGCAGAGGGCAAAAAATTACAATAACTTGTTCGTTAAATTGTAGAAGCGAAAATTGAAGAAGTGAAGATTATAATGAACAATAACTTAAATATGCTTCTAAGAGTAAAATTTGAAACAATTAAGGTGGTATCTATGACTCCATTTAATTTAGTCACTTGTTACAAAAATTATACTGATTTAAATATATACTTTCAAAGTAGAGATGCACAAAAAAACCGGTTAACCGAACCGGTACCGGTTCGTAACCGGTTAGAAATCGGTTTTTAAACCGGTTATTGCAATCGGTTATTGTTTATGAAAAAACCAACGGTTTAGGACCAGTGTGAAGTTTCAAAAGACCAAACCGGTTAACCGGTCCAACTCACTAAAAAATCGGTTATTTGAAGGTTAACCGGTTTCGGTTATTATACGGTTTCAGTTTTTTAGCTTGAAAAACCGGTTATTAACCGAACCGGTTATTAACCGAACCGGTTACTGGAAAAAGCCGGTTTCTAGCCTTTGACCGGTTAACCTGTTCGGTTATTCCAAAACCGGTTTTCGACCGGTTAACTGATTCGAGCACCTCTACTTTCGTATATGTAATGTTAGGTAGAATTTAATAGTAAAATTGGTGTTCAAAAAAAAAAACAAAGAAATATAGTCTCTTGTTCCTAGCTACAGTACAGACATGAGGGACAAGTTGCATAGATTTATGGGTAGATCTGTGAATAAATATATAAATATATTAATATTAATATTCTATGGGTCCAAATACTGAAGGAAACAGATGGGATGGGCTAATTAACTGGAAACGAAAACACAAGTTCGACCGGACTAACGCCATCGGGTCGCCGGTCCTCTTCATGACGACTGTGACTACTAAACCGTTTTTTTTTAAGAACCAACGTTACTGTATAATAGTTTGGTATGTATTACCTTAATACAATATAAAACTATTATTTAAATACTAAGGGCACAAAATAGTCGTTCAATTTTCACCACATATTAATATATATATCAATTAGCAAATATTTTCATACACACATAATCACTGTTCACACATCACACACACACATCACACACACATCACACACACACACGACGCACACACACATCACACAAACGGTGGGCCCCAACATCTCTCACACACACACACACACACACATATATATATATAGAGTTTGTATCATATAAAAACACAATCTTAAAAAGAAAACCCTTAAACCCTATCTGGGTCGTTGATTTGGAATCTTGAAAATAAACATGTGGTCTACATTAACCCACATTAAAACTTATTTGTTTATCCAAAACCTAATTTTTTATTCAAATTTAATGTGTACCACATATTTTATTTTCAAAAGTCCAAATCAATGGTCCAGATAGGGTTTAAGGGTTTTCTCTCTTATACCGGGTTTTCACATGATACAAACCCTCACATAATCACTATTCACTACCGCGTCTAAAGATCAAAAAATATATTTTAATACTTTTCAATTAATTTGAAATTTTCGTTTATAACCCTGAACTTTGAACTCTTATTTTTAAGGCCCCCTCACTTTACTCACATATTTTTAATGTTTACATGATTTTAACGCGTCATTAGGTTATCTGATAAATGTCATAATTATATTAATTTGATCGCAATGGGCTCATGAACGTTTATATAAATTTCTAACCCAAACGGTCACAGAAATTTTGCGCGTTGTTTACATGCCTATAACGCATACGTATGTTATCGAATATTTGTATCGTTTAATATCATTTTTATCGTAATTAGTTCACAAACGATTTAGATTTAATAATTTTATAAACCATGAGTATTATATATACTACATATATATACGATTTACATTTAATAATTTTATAATATTTGTATCATTTATAAATTCTACATTTACGCACGGCCTTTTTTTTAAGTCTTCTGTAATCGCATTCTTTACTATTAAATAAGTTCTTAATCTTCAACCCTTAGTTTCAAAGCTTACGTTATAGATCTTGTATAGGGTATTTTCGTGCATTTTATTGTACACGATTTTAACCTCATGTTCTGTTGGTTTTTTTACGTCAGTATATCAGACCCCGCCGCAACGCGCGGGTCCTGTATACTAGTTAAACTTAAATTGTATCATTAAATTTCTTTGCTTCCCATTTTTTTTTCTTTAATTGTTTGGACACTCCCCTCATTTTCTCCCAAACTCTACACCGACTAACGTTATGTTCTCGAGTTTATTTAAGGAGTAAACATAGAAGGAACATAATCAAAGGATATAAAAGAAAAGAACTGAATATTTTCCTTTCAATTCCTTCAAAATTGGATGGAAATGAAAACAAAATTTTTTGCTAGTTTTCCTTCTATTTCCTTTTCTTTCTTTCTTTACGTGAAACTTATAAACATGACATTTTCAGGAACACAAACACGTTAGCTCTTTCTTTTAATTTCATACTTTTTTCTCCTTAAGTAGACTCGAAAACATAGCGTAAGTGATAAATTTTGACTGAATTAAAAAAATTAAAAAAAAAAAGCACACACACAAAGTGGTTCGCTGAAAATTATGGAGGTCTAGAACTCTTGTGTCCCCCTAATACTCAACTAACTGAGAGTAACATGTAAAATGTGACAGTCACAGCAAGCAATTGGATCGGAAGTTTGCAAGACAAATTCTCCCAAGTGGGAAAATATAAGGAATGTTTTGGGGTCAATCTTACATGTTTATCAAATATTACATTTAGTTTTTTTAGGATTAAGTATAATTGATTAGATAGAGGTTTAATTCATTTAGTAAAATTATTATAGTTATAATTTAGTGTGATGTTACGTCTTTAAGATTACAAACTCAAGCCCACCAAAGACGTATTTATAAATATAATTTAGTTGACGTTTAAATTAGTTGTCGTTAAAATGATTAGAAAAAAATATAATTGTTTGACCTGGTGCCAAATATATAAAAATATCTGTAAATAAACGACACAATATAAAACTTTATTGACAAATATTACCATTTTTTAATGTCACTAAAATTTTCATACTCTATAAAACTTTATAAATATGCTTAAAAACATTAACTTAGATAATAACGAGGGTGGGCACAAACATTGGACAAATTCATGAACCTTCTTTTACTTTATGTACCATTCATGTTAACGCATGTATATTTTCTCTTTAGGCCATTCGAATGCTAGTGATGAGAGATGTGATGGCGGTCACATTAGACGCTTACGCCTTCGAACACCACTCCCTCCCTTGTGAGTGTTAGAGTAACGCCTTTGCCCTTTGGCATGATGATTATCACACATCATGATAAATTGTTTGGTTTCTTTTGTTTTGTTGTTGTTTTACTAAATTTTGATATCCAATTATTTTATGTGGCATCATTCTTTTGTTATTTTCTAACAATCACTTACCATTACACACTTTTTATCTTATACTTACTAACTTACATAATACATTATACGTAACGCTTGTGTGACAACAATTTTTTTTTTTTCATTTTCATTCTAAGTATTAAACATGTTCTCACACCAACTAACCTTTTACCTTTTCTAGTGAGTGTAACTACACTTACTACATACATATTACTACTTTTTGTCTCACACTTTATATCACTCCATATTTGATATTATTATTTTTTAATTAAACTAGGTAGAGCGACCCGCGCGTTGCCGCGGGTTTACTTTTGTTTCAAGTTGATGTATGACTCTCAGATTGCGAATAACCGATGGCATCCCTTAATATAAATTACATCATAGTTTCTTATTAAATATAGCAATGCATGCGGCACCTAGATTAACATGCATATGTCTAATGGATAATCAAATGACATGTTTTTTGTGCTCGAACAAAAACAAAAGCCATAGGCCTTCACATATGAATATGGAAGGGTATGCACAAAACATAGTAACTATAGTGAACACAAAGGTAATATATATAAAAGCCACACCTAAACATAAAATAACAGATAAACAAAGTATAATAAAAATTGAATAACCAAAGACATAGGAATAAAAAAGAATCCAATCGAGTAAAGAACCTAAATGATGCAGAGAGTCCTTTGCCTCTGGTTTTACTTTGTCCCTTCTTTCCGAGAGCTGAGGGCTTTTATTACTCAGTGGAATTACTTGAAATCAAAATCTGATATTCAGGTTGAGAATCCTCCATCAGCTTAGCCCAACCCTAGTAGCGCCCAGCAACCAAGATCCCATCAACTGCACCACACAGAGCCTATCAAAAGTCTTTACACTGTAACACATCCAAGGAACTCCTTTGATCAGATTTAAAGCCACATATATCCGCATAGCTCCTAGCAACTGTGAGCAGCCATGCAGCCACCATCAGTTTGCCCACAGTCATGTGTTATACTCACCATTATCACCAGCCCCCTAGTGTGCCATAACACCATTTGAAGGAGATGCACAACATCCAATCCTCTTGACATTCCACCTGTTGGTACCTTGTGTATGCAAATAAATCCAATTCATAGCATAGTTCCAAGAGTTCCAACCAATAACATCCAAGGTAGCCTGATGTTAATACCTGGACCAGCTAACATGCAGCTCATCATTATACACATGGCTGCAATACTACTTAATTTGTTATGCCATTGAATTTAAGCAATTATAATGTTTGAAACAGAATGTTTTTTTTACGTTTATCATATTTTTATAATGAACCTCTAAATCATTAAAAGATAATAATCATTTATTATGGTTCATGAAGTTTACATTCAAACTTGTGAACTCTTCATGAATGGCTAAATCCGGTCTACTCTTCTTGCCTGTAAGATCACATTAAATCTCAATCAGATTTTAACCAAACACTTGACAACATGAACAAACATAAAACTAAACGACTGAACAACCAAAGTTAGAAACATATACACACTTCATAGATATGATAGGTGAACTAAGTAAACACCAATTCAACCCTAACCAAATGCCAAAAATTCAAGTCATAAAAAAAATCCAAAAAGTCACTAATACAACCAGGTGTATGGAAAAAGAAAAAAAGTAAAAAACTTTCTTATGACATGTTCCTCATATATTTCTAAATATTTTAATTCGATTTTCCTAAGTAAGTATTGTTACATAAAAATACTTAAAAACGCACATCAACACATAATAAAATAAAATTATTGCAAAACTAAAAGAAGAGTGAATAAGAATTGAGGTATATTTTTTCATTGTTAAATGTGACTAAACATTCAACTACTTAGCAAGACTTATTTTGTGCCAATTTGAACACCTATGTAATAGCATCACAAAAGTTGTCCAAGAGTTTACCTCAAATCTAATCTTCTTCACATCGCTCGCTAAGAAGTACACATGAATTGTGCAAGTCTAATTAAAGGACTAAGAAACAACATTGATGTAAATAACAAAGCAAAGTGCTAGAAAGCCAAAATCTTAAGTATGTGAATGTTAAAAAAAGATTATATATTGCATATAAAGTTTGAATATACAAATGCATGTGCAATTCATGTGTATGTTGTAATTACATACGCATCATACATCACAAATATCACACTAATTAATCAAATATGTTTTTGTTTTTTACAGTTTACTCATAATAAATATGCTTTATTAGTTAATAAATGTGAATGTCACAAACATCAGACTAAAGGTAGAAACTTAAAAGAGGATCTTACAGCAACTCAAGCGTACATTTGTTGATCTAATTCATCAGATAAACCCATGCTTTCTTTAGTTATCCTACATATGGTTGAGTCACATGCAATTTGCCTAGCTATACAAAATCGAAGCAGCAAAATAGCTTAGTCTAACATGTTATGAACAAAGAAACCACATGTGAGTAAAAATTAAGAGCATAACAAATGGAAATAAATATGGAGTGACTCTGTCGTAAGCAAAATATAGCTATTGCATTTGTTGTTCCCTTTTATAACTCAATCTAAACCTTATGCAGGCTGTAATTAACCTGTAAAAGATAACTCAAATTCCTTGTTCTTTCTCACGGGTGAGTAAAATCTAAGAGAATAACCAAAGATAACCAAATTAAGCCTTATGCAAGTTGTAATGACCTGTATAAAAACTCAAATTCGTTGTTTCCTTTTAAAACACAATTCCACAGCAAAGAATACCATGGGTTAATAGCATTGCTTTTGCCATGATTTAAAACTCTAATCTTTCGTCCTCTTTCTCTCTCTCTTTTCTTCACTTCACTTCACGTAAGAGATGATGAAGGATCCCTCCTTGTTTCATCACCAAAGGCTCTTTGCATTGCTTTTGCCATGATTTTTAAGGCAACGTCATCATCGGCCTCATCATCGCTGCTCAGGATGAGTGGGTAGAATCAAACAGTGAGTCTTGTTCAGATTTAGGGTTTGATTTTAGGAGTGAGATTATTTTTCTTAAATTTTATCCATTAACGACGATCAGAAGATGAAAGGGTTGAGAGAAACCTAATCGGCTACATCCACGACGTGTGCGAAGCAAGAGAGACAACAATCGGTCTCCCCCACAACGTTGCAAAGGCAGAGATGCATCATCGGATGCTCCGGCGCCGACGGATATCGCAGCAGAGAGAGGGGTGAAGCGTATTAGAGCTCTGAAACAATCGCATATGGACTTATACGTAAAGCATATTAAGAACTTGTGAAGTAAGCTGGTAAGAAAAGGAAGGTAAGAACAGCAGGTCTAAGGAACAAATGAAGGAGAACGTACCTGATTTTCACCTGAAGCTAAGAGCAGTCGCAAGAGCGGAGAAACCTAGAACTGATGGTGGTAAGATAAGCAAGGTAAGAGGAGCTGGTTGTACCGCACGCAAAAGCTGGTTGTACCGCACGCAGAAGGAGTCGTAGGAAATGAACAGTGGTTTGTACTCACCCTAAAATTTTGGTTTTTAAGTTATATAATAAATTATCCATAAACTATATAAAGAGACATGTAACAATTGAAACACAAAAATTCTAGCTAAAAAAAAGAAGTTATTAGCTAGGTCAACTACAACATGTTTCCTGAGCCGAGCTCAAGCTTAATACTTGATAAAATACTCGATAATAAATCAAATCAAAATAATATGTATGTATGTATATGAAAGAATATTCGTGATACTATTTTATTTGTAGTTCACTTTACTATATCTTTTATAGACTATAGTTCCATTTGTCTCCTATTTTTTTACCCAAATTTTATATTATCATCTTGAATCCAAAGAACTCATTCTTCAAACTGAACAACTCACGCAACCAAAAGCCAAATAACTCCAACCAACAGTTGGGGAGCTTGACCAAAAGTCTAGGGCGGCGAAACTTTGCAACATTTAAAAATTTTTTTCCTAACGCTAGCACGGTATATCTTATGTTAAATGTCCGGGTTGGCGATTCGGGTCAAGTCGGGTCAAACAATAAAAAGTAGATTTTTTAGAACAAACAAAGACCTAAATTGTCACTACAGGAAATTGGTGTGTTTACCAACACATATGTACCTACACTTATAAATGTGTAGGTAAATTACCTACACATATGTGTATATGTGTGGGTAATGCTTGATCATATATTTTCATAATGACCAACACTTAATATGTGTTGCCAATACGTTTTAGCTACACTTAACATTGGTGGGAAAATTTGCCCCCAAAGTTTACGATCAATTAAATGTTTAATTACCTACACATGTGACAAATTTGTGTTATGAGTAGGTAAATTATTTACACATGTAAAAAAAATTAAATATGTGTGGATAATTGGTTATGTTTTACCAACACATAATATGTGTTAACAAATGTGTAGATAAATTAAGTATATAAATTTTTATTTTATTTCCTAAAATGACATGACAAAACAAATACTTAATCCAAATGTATAATATGTGTAAATATTGGATATTTAGTACTATGCAATATTTTAATTAATATGTTTAGATAAAAATACAATGACATGAAAATAATTATTTAAAACAAAAACTAAAATAAAACTAAAAGAAGTAAGTAGCAAACCATAATATACCTACACATGTTTGTAAATGTATGAATAATTACGGGTGTTCATAATAATCAAAAAAAATACGACACAATTTCGAGTGTAATTGACACGGTATGACAAATATAAATATATGTGTTAGTGTATTGTTAGAACAATTCAAAACGTAAACCTAAAACATGTTCTCGTCAACTCACCAAAATAAGCATTGATTTGCTTCCAACTCATACTTGGCCAAAAACCAATATAAGATACTCTTCGATATAAAAAATTAATTTTACACAGATGTCTCGGATTCAAACCAAGAGAACATGAATGACAATGAGATGGGTTTGAGTAATCACAGTCTCATCTTCGACTATAAAAGTTTGTTTTATACCCGTCTCAAAACCCATCATGTATCTATCGGCACTACAAAAAAAATATCATTTAGTGACACACATTTTAGTGGGATTTAGTTTTTGTGCCACAAATATACATTTTTAGTGGCACTTTACGTGTGCCATATTTGGTGGACCCATACTTTTAGTAACTTTATCAAGTAAGCTTCAAAATTAAGGTTTTAGTGGCATTTTAATTAAGTATCATACTTACTAGACATATAGTTTTTATAGCTTTTACTCTTATGCCACTAATCTATCCCACAATTTTCACCTTTAAAATATTATATATTTTAACGTAATTAGATTGAATTGATGAAAAATATGAATCATAAAATTAGTTAAAGAAATTAGGTGTGTGGTGAATGTTTGTTTGGGGCATCGCCTCTTTAACGGGAATCCGAGAGCAATGCCCCCAAAGAGAGCGGGTTTAAAGGACGGCAACCCCCGATAAGATCCAATAGACAAAGCACTGGCTATAGTCAACCTGAAAAATTGTTTTTCATTAATTTTGTTATGAAGTTCGTTTATTAATTTTTACTTTTTAGGGAATTTTAAATAAATTAAAACTTTCCCTCTATCTCAATTCTCAAATATTTTGAAGGTTAGTTCAAGAAAATGGACGGCTTAGTCTAACCCGCTTAAAAAAAATAACTCCATTCCATCCCTAACCCCAAAGTCTCGATTTTTTACTTAATCTCAGTTTTTATTTTTAATTTCCATCTTTTTTGCCTTGATCTCCCTCCTTCAATGAAACCCTAACTTCATCATCATTGTTTCATTTTCATCATCTGCTGATGTCTACTCTCCTTCAAGGAAAGATTATACGGTTAGGAGATGATGTGTTAGGTCTCTATTCAGTGCGAATACGTCGTCTAAATCTCTCGTTTACGAGGTTTTGGGTCTATTTTTCCCTATCTATTTTTATAATTAGTTTCCTAAAATTTTGTAGGTTATGAAATTCCTATTGAATAATTTGATTTCTAGTCGTCTGAAACCATGATGAAATTTGGTTTTATGTATGTATCTGTGTATGATTATGTGCAAGTTTTACACTTGTGATAAATTTTGTTCATATACAACTAATTACATTGTTCGATTAATGTAGTTAAATAGAAATCATTGGCATATCAACTCAAACTTTACAAATAACTAATTACATTGTTCCATTAATGGATGTGGATGTATCTGGCCCCTCATTTGTGAAGGATTTTGATGACAAAAATTGGATTATAGAGTGAAAGTAAACATTATTTTGCAGATTCTCTAGATGTGAAGATGCAAAGTATCCGCTCCTTTTTTGGGTATGAGACTTTGGTTCAAACACACTTTACAAGGTATTATGAATCATAAATCATGACTGTAGTACTTGCATCATACGACTCAGTCACTTTAATATAGCTAATTTTATCACTACAAACAAAATGCCATTTAGTGGCAAACCTTTTTAGCGGCATGGATTCAGATTCTTCAAGTCTCTTGACAAGAGTCTTCGCTTTGTTTGTAACAATTAAGGAGGTTGGTAAACTGAGATTATGTCGCAACTCTCAAAGGTAAAACACCTTACATTATATATGTTTTGTAGGCTTTGTTTTTGTTATAATTATGCAAGTGTTTGTTTTTTTTAACGTTTTAAATTGTTCATGTGTAGATGTTTTAAAAGCTCATTCAGTAACAAATACTTACATGGATTCAGATTAACCAGTCCACCATATGATACAGTTGCCCGTTAAATTTAATCTTTTTGATTAATTGCATTTCATTTTGTTCTTGATTGGTTTTTCTATTGCTTATAGCTATGATTTTTGAATACAATAATAAAAATGCAATTTTACCGACACCTGATTTACTTTTGCAGCCAAGCTGCAGATTTTTAGCTGGCTTCATTATAAATTCAAAAGAATTGAAATCTCAAAAGTATGAATAATTCTTCTAACGCGTGTTCTTTGTATTTTTACAATTAATAATTTTGGTAATTTCTCCATGCATCCATGTCCATCTTCACCGTCAACCTCCTTCTTCTTCTGCAGTTCCTCTGCTAGAAGTCAACAACCACTGGTCATAAACAACTTCTGGAAGGCAACTTTTGATAATTTGCTTTGGACAGACAAACCTTTCTCGCGCCCAATCCCTTTACCTGTAAGTCTCCTCTTTGGTTATATTTTTCAAATGTATTAAGTTCAAAATATGAATTAGAATTAATCCCAACATTATTCTCTAATCAGGAAATGGTAAATTTTCTTGTGGATGAAAATATGGCAAAGAAGCTTCGAAGACAGTGTATGCAGGTTTAAGATCCAGTTTATGGGTGTCAATCATACCCAGGTCCAATTTTCTTGTTTATCTTACCATATAACCTTTATTTCACTAATCCTTTTTTTGTTAATTTTTTTGTATCGTTATTGGTTAAAATTTGAACTTATATAATAGGTTGACTAATGAAGAGAATGAAGAGATGATACATTGGTGGACGAACTGGAAATTGAAATCATCAGCTTATACTAAAGAAGAAAACAACTTACACACAACTATGTGTAGTAACACCATGTGTACTAATGAAAAAAGGCATCCAACTTACAATGAACATGTGGATGAAGTTGAAACACTGAAAGAAACATGGGCAATAATTCAACTTTTCAAAATACAAGACCATCTCAAGGTGATTAGGTGATAAATCTAGTGTGATGAAAATGTTGATGGGTGAGTTAGTTTTAGTGTTTTCCGTAACCTATAGCGGCTTATGAATAATGATATGTTTTATTAGTTGAGTATTTCCATTTGTATAATCTGTACTTTTGTTATTTTGGTTGTATATATATCCATTTGTATTTGTATATTTTGTATTTATTGACATGCATTTGAAGATTATTATATGCCCATGGTCTTTAATCTTTACATATAAATATATTTTTACCAAAAACATTTATATTTCTGTCTACACATATTGAATTCAATACCTACACATTTATACCATTAACAACACATATTAATTAGTTTCAGCTACACATATATGTGTAGGTATATCATGATGTGTACCTACACATAAGTGATGTGTGGGTAATGATCTATTTCAACAGGTGCGAGGCAACACATCATGACATTTAATTTATGTGTAGGTAAAGACAATTAGCAACAAATAATAACCTTTTATCTACACATACTATTTGTAGGTAAAACCCCAAATTTCTTGTAGTGTGTATTCGTTTAGCCGGATCTCTTTCTAAATTGTTAACAACCACTTCATTATCATTTGGAATACCATGGTTAAGATTCACTTCATTAACCAAATGATCCGGCTCACTAGTTGAACATCTTTGACGATTTTGTTTCTCTTGACGTGCATTATCACTCTCTTCATCAACAACTTGTTTTTTAAAAAATGATTCAATAGTTTTCCCTTTTCCCATTTATACCAACAATTCACGCAAGAAGGAAGAAGAGGCCGCAAGGGCGTGCTGATGTTGGGCTGTTGGCGGTGTTGTGGTGCTGGACTGCTGGTGCTGCCATGGGTTCTTGTTCAGGCGACGCAAGGAGAGGGCCGAGAGGTGGCAATCTTTTTTTTTTTTTTTTTTTTTCTTTTAGCTTCACTAAACACATAGAATTTTATTTTAGGCAATTGGGTTGGGTTGGATCTTGAAGCAACTTGAGCTTAATTCATTAACTGTATTTGATCAATTGGGATCTAAGTTCTAACCCATAAATTTGTTTGGTTTATAAAATTATAGGTTTAATCGAATCGGTTTTATATGTTTTTTTAGGGGGCAAAATAATTTTTTTACACTACGTATCAAAAAATGCACACTACTGCACGAAAAAGCAGGGGGGACAGTCGCCCCTCCCCGTCTCTACAAAGCACCATCCCTGCCAACCAATTAATCCAAAACAATGCCAAATAAGTCAAAATTATGTTTTAAGATAAATACAACAACAAGCAGCAACAACAAGCATACCCAGTAAAAATCCCACTTAGAGTAGGGTCTGAGGGGAATGATAGAGACAAACCTTACCCCTATCCTAGTTGGGATAGAGAGGCTGCTCCGAAGGAGTCCCCGGCTCAAAGTTATCGTTTGAGATTAATCATCTCAACGCTTTTAACGATTATTTTCACAAAATAAGTAAAATAACGTTTAAATTAGTGCAATTTTACTTTTGCCCCTTGAGGACCAACACATATATACATTATATGCGTGCACCACAAATGGGGCGTTATTTTAAGATAAATACATAACTTATAATTATACCAAGTGTGTGTGGTGTTAAAAGTCAAACTTTATGACCATGGTCAAGTTATAAACCATGGTTATATAAACACGTAAAAAATAGTTTATATCCATAGAATACATTTTTGATTCAACTAGGTTTACTCCTTCCGCGTGTTGCGGCGGGTTATCACAGTACACTCTCGAAAATGAGTATTATATATCATTTGTAAAATTATAAGTTATATAGCAAAATCAAATCTTTAATCACGAACTAAATCCTAACCTCCAAGGAAGTGGTGTAATGGTTAAAGTGAAGGAGAAACAACCTAAAGATCTCAAGTTCAACCCTCACTTAGAGCAATTTTCTTAGTAGGTCACCGATCCGGTTGCATACGGCAACGCTTTACCTGTTTCTTTCGGTTAGTCGGAGGTTTATCACGCAAATGGGTTCCCATGGTTATAAAAAAAAACCTAAACCCTAAAACAAAAGAAACATAAATCTCTCAAATTTAATAAATTCAAATCTTTAGGTAAATATCTCAAATTTAATACCATCATTACTGTATATTAATGTCCAAAGTTAAACAAAAAAACAACTTTTAGTGATCTAAGTTTAAATTTTTAAAATATCATTACATGAATCGGATACCTATGCATTACTATTCATTTTACTATACATTATATATATATACTATTCAATATTATATTTAAATTTACTATTCAATATAATATAAATATATTTACTATTCCTTTTTCATACATTTTAATATATATAAATATATAATAATATTCAATATTATATTTAAATTTACTATTCAATATAATATACATATATTTACTATTACTTTGTCATACATTTTAATATATATAATAATAATTGTCTACGCGTATCCCAATTTTATTTATTTATAAAACCATTTAATTAGTTATTCAATTTATATATTATATACCAACTTTTTTTATTATTTGTTGTAGGAAAAATCAAATTTGTGCCAAATTTTATTATGCATCCGTGAGCCCTTTTTTAAACAAATGGACCGTATAGAATAACGTACTCCTGACATGATGTCGTCCATGTGGAGGGACCAATGTTGAATAGTGTCAAATATGACAACATTTCCGATAAAAAAAAGCCTAACAACCATCGTATTATTGCTAAATGATGCAACGGTTGATCATAGGACATAAGAAGAATGCAAAACCATGATGGGTGTGATGGTTTCTTCTATGAAAACTTGGAAGATATTGATAAAAAGTACCAAGTGGACAAATGTCTCGCTAGTTGGAAGATCATCATTTTTGTGTACAATCCAAATACAACGAGTATGCAAGGCCACCAAATTAGATGCTTGTTATTAAACTATCCTCAAAATCACTGACGACGAGGTCAAACATCAAGAGGAGTTGATTCGTCTATAAAAGGAACATTGAATAAGATTAAGTGGTATAACAACTTTAGTTCAGTAAATATTTATATGAAAAAGAGTTTAACATCAAAGAAGCATCAACTTGTAATTGCTTTGAACCACTATCACTTACTTAATCGAGTAAGATTATGTAATGAAAAGATGAAGAAACGGTGTAGTACAAAAAAATTATACATGCAATATATATATATATATATATATATATATATATATATATATTTTTTCTAGTTTAAAAACTATAATATAATTATTAGTGTTTTTTAGCTTTATGGTGTTTAAAAAGTAATTCTATAATATTAGCATTTTATTTTATATTTATTTTTTGTTATATACGCGCGCGCGTGTGTATATATATATATATAAAGAATATGTAATCATTAAAATTCTTTTTTGAACGACGAAGATCTCAATCGTGTTAACCAGGGGCGTAGCTACTCATCGTGTATGGGGGTCGACCGACCCCATGAACTTTTGATTTTTAATGTTTTATATACGATCGGATCTCGACCGACCCTCAAAAAATTTTGTCGCCAGCCCCTATGAAAATTTGACGAACCAGATGAAGTCCAATTTAAATCATTTTAAATCCAAAAATTATAAAATAATACTCAATAATGCAATATGCATTACTTGTGATTAAACTCAGTTAGGGATGACAATGGGCCGGGTTTGAGTAATCCCAGTCCCATACCTGTTTATAAAAGTATGTCTCATACACGTCTCATACCCGTCTCAAAACCCATCGGGTATTTACCCGTCGGGTATCGGGCATCCCAGCGTGTTTCGGGTATCCTGGCGGGTTTAGCAAAATATACTCGTTGAGAATAACTGCCTTAAAAAACGTCGAATATCGGGTAACTAATAATAAATTTATTTTTTTTATAACCAAAAACTATATGTTGGATATGACAAGAACAAACTATTAATATATCAAATAGCATGAAATTTCAAAATGTCATAAGTTGATTATCAATGTTTAAGATAAACCAAAACATAGCAATCATTAACAAAATTGTTCAAAAAAAATATTGCAGTTGCCACAAAAAAAAATAAAAAAAGAAACAAATTCTATGAAAAATTTATAAAGTTCAAAAATAATAAAAAAGAAACAAGTTCTATCTACTTCAAATGTATTTAAATGGACATTTATAATCGGGTAAATGGCTATATATAATCGGGCCGGGTAAACGGGTATATGAACAAATCTCAAGCCCGTCCCATGCCGGCGAAAATTTGAAAAATTAATCCAAACCCGACCCAATACCCATCGGGTTTGGGAATATTCGTCCCATATGTAGCGGGTTTCGGGTAACCCGTCTGACGCGGGTTTTTTTGCCATCTTTAAACTCAGTTGGTAATTAATAATTTAACCCAACACCTAATTAGTCATATCATACTTAAAAAAAGTAATAAGACTCGAATTTGTATATCGAGTGATTGAATTTGATGTTCATAAATAATGTTCGGATCTCTACTAAAAAATAGGATAAAGCAATAAATTACTTATATACACTTTTGTCATTTACATCCAACCAACCATAATTTATATATTGAGTGATTATTGTATAATTTCAAAAATTGAAACTTATTAGCACGATGAAAAAATTAGTTGATTTGTAATTTAAATAGTATTTTTTCGAATCATGTCAAAAGAAAATCAATTTTATCATATCATCATAATTAATGAGATGATTATTTGACGTGTTTTTATTATGTATTTGTAATTAAATTTAGTTTTATCATTTTTTGGGTGATCCAACCCGACCCAATTCGAATTGGTCAAAAAAATATTTATCAACAAATAACTACTCAAAAAAAATTCCGACACCCATACAAAAAATTTTCTAGGTCCGCCACTGGTGTTAACCCAGTGTTTCCATGTCATGTCACCAATGTCTGGTTACTTGGATCTCCCATAAACCAGCACAACTACCCCAGAAGAAAATCCCACTTAGAAAACCTCTGACTCCTATTTTGATGCGGAAGAGCTTTGAACCCAAGCCATATCATTTAAAAGAATCACGAGGTACATGCATTGAAGCAATGCCTGATTGGTATATGTAATCATTAGATATTGGCATCATGCTCACTTGAGTATTACACCCGTTAGTGAGTGCAAGTCAGTAAATGTGACCACATTGAATACCTATACGTGGCAACCACATGGAAATTTTTTTTATCTCCCTGATACAAGTACTATCTATAGTCTCTCCTTTTTTTTTTTTTTTTTTTTTTTTTTTTGTGGCATGACTATCTATAGTCTAAATTTATAGTTCCTGCGAATAACATTTTAATGAAATATTACATCACATATATCTATATCTTTATTAAATGAGGTTTTATTGTCACAATTTTAGGTTCACAATTTTTTTTCTACTTAACTTTATATTTAGTATTATTGTTTTATTATTTACATAAAAATTTAAACAGAATAGTAGAAAACAAATAAGAATGAAAAGTCACAAAAGACAGATATGTGGTCATTTTATTTAATAGAAGCGAGGACATGTATAATATATGGGTTAGAATAAAGAAAACAATTAAATGGTAATATATCTCCATAATTGAATTCATATTAAGTAACTAAAAATATATCTTCTTAGTATCCTTCTTAAGTAGGAGAGGAAAAAACTAAAGATAAAATAGTGACATGTATCATATTATTTAATATAAAAAAATAGGAAATGAAAATTATGAGAGGACATCACATATCAACACATGTCACTCAATTATTTATTTATCATATAAACTGAGTTCCTATCCCATATATTTCATAAATTAAAGAGTAAGTTACCGAGATGGTCCATGTGGTTTGTTATTATTTTACTTTTGTTCCCTAAGTTTCATATATTACCCATATGGTCCCTAACATTTGACATTTGCAACCATATAGTCCTTATGTGAGGGTAATTGGTCAATTATATGAGGGTAATTTAGTGACATAAGAACTATATGAGTTACTACTATCAAAAGTTTAGTCCATATGTGTAATTTATGAAACCTAGAAACCAATAGTGAAATAATAGCAAATCATAAGAATCATATCGGTAATTTACTCTAAATTAATTAAAAATATTAAGTAATTAAAAATTATAATTTAGAAATCATTATACAATATTTTACGTAAAATATGATTAAATTACTTATTAGTAAGTGTTTTAAGTAATAAATATAATTAAAAACTTTAACTACAAAACAAAAATGATATCCGTGTATTATACTGATTGTATATAAAATATTAAATAGTTAGTTTTTTGACAAAAATTAACTATATAAATCAAGAAGTTAAGACACTGATTCTGTAATTATTAAAATCTGATGACCTAATTTGAAAATAAAATTAAAAATAAAGGTTCAAAAGTGAAAATTTTCTTATCATTTTCATTATTTTTGGTTTAATAAAATATGTTTTAAATATTTAGTTATAAAACACGTCATATGTTTATAAAAATCTTATTGTTAAAACTCTCGTTTATGGTTTATTTAATCTAAATTATTTTTAAAAAAATAAGTTTTTAACAAAAATTTTATCTTCTATAAGTAAGTATTTTAAAATATTTTGTATTTTAAAAAAAATACTGGTTTATAGAAAATTTCAAAGTTTATAATTTTTTTTAAAGTGTGTTTTTAATAAAAAATAATTAAGTTTTAATTTATTAAAATACTATTTGCTAATATGAAAAAAGTAAATAATATCATTAATAGTTAATGTTATAATTATTTAATAAAAAAGATAATATAATTTTATAATTAGAGAAAAAAGTTAGAAAAAAACTAAGCAAGTAAATGTGACAAAATTAGTAAAAATAAAAATTTAATTCTTGTATTCAGTATAGGAAGATTATAAAAGTTGTAAGGGACCTACGTGTTCCCAGATTGACGGGCCTTGCCAATTGGTGATTGAAGAAAGAATTACAGCTGCTAAAACATAATTGTAATTTAAATTTAAATCACTTAATAATACACAATTTTGATTATGATTGATTTTCATATTATTTAAAAAAAGCAACCCACTTGTTCTATGAAAAACAAATCTGAATACAGACACATATATACACAAACACACTGATGCAATTATATATATTAATGGGCTTGGAATTAAATAACCCATTAGTATTCTAATACCAAAATAACTACGTCAAGATCAAGCTAAATCATTAATTTTTTTTGTATATCATTGTCACACGTATAATACTTTCTTTTTATATGCGTTTGTGTATATTGATCACTGTTTAATAGTTAACAACTTTGTAACACAAAGTTTTGTATCAAAGATGAAAAATACAAAAGTTAACTATTTAATATTTTTTAACTAAAACAAAGAATGAAAAATTTAGTATTATATTTTCAAAAGTTTCAAACCATGAGACCGGTTGGTAAGGACGTTTAATGGTGACGTTCACCATTTTTTATATATATTAAAAGAAACGATAGGGAATAGTAATTTTGTTTTCTTTATCTTAAGCACTAAGTTTTTTATATAAAAAATGGTGAACGTCACCATTAAACGTCCTCACCAACCGTTCTCATGATCAAAGTGAGTGAGGTAAATAGCGTGATCCAGGTAATCTTTTAATATATATAAGAACATATTACATTGTATCTTAAATAAAAAATAATGTTAAATTTACAATAAATATATTATTTAAATAATTTATGAGTATGATATATCTGTGGTTTATGATCTATCATCTATACTATATACTAAATAAATGTTTTCAAAAGACACGTGTCAGCTTTATAAACATTTTAAAAATTTGTTTTTCCTATCTCTCTCCTATTACATACTTGTAAGACATTTCATTAGATTTTAATTTTTCTATTGTTACTTATATTAACTAGTAATTAGTTTGCCCAATTTGGTATATAATATAGTTATAATATAATTAATATTTAAATTTTTATAAATTACAAAACCATCTTTGAAAAATATATCATATGTTATATGAAATACATAATTTTAAATTTCATTTATTCAACTTGTGTAATAAACAAGTTTTTAACCTAGTGCTTAATAAATAAAAATCATGAGGGACACATGATATAAATCTAAGTATTCTCATATTAATTTTCCCGTTTCTATCATATTAAATGTTCATTTTTTTATAAAATATAATATTAAAGACTTGAAAATTAAAATATTAATATGCTAAAGATATCTTCTTCTTATTATTAATATAATCATTTAGGAAAACAAATTGTTCTCAGTAAAACTTTTTTTAAAAATATAAAATATTTTATATAAGAGAATAAGGAACTAAGAATAATAAGATTCGAACTTCTTTAATATTTTTTTATTAAACCGTGTAATACACGTGATACTAAACTAGTAGATGCATAGATTTAGGTCAGCATTTTTTAATATTTTTTATACCTGACAATCTTGACCTTTATCAGGATATATGCATAGATTTAGGTTAGCATTATTGTATCATGAGTTGAAATTAGTAAAATTATTACATTAAATGTGTATAACAATTTAACACAATGGGAGTTAAGATAAGTAAATTAAAAAATATGTAAATATAATGTATTAAAACAATTAAGAATGAATAATATTTTATTTGATAATAAAATCATTAAAAAAATTTAAGCAAACTATTTGTTTTATTACAACTAATTTTACTTTAAACTTGAACTAAATTTGATGTTTTAAAAAAAAATCATCTAGAATCAAACTGATTTTTTTTTAAATTTATCTTAACGAGCATCTATCTTAACTCACACTCATTTTGACCCGTTATTTAATTCAACCAAACCCATCTATTTAACTGGACATAATATATTTAATAATATAATAGTATATTATTTTAGAAGTTGAAAGAAAGATATCCTTATTCTCCATTAAAAAATAAAAAAATAATTATAAAAATAAAAAAATCATCAACTTCACACCCGCCCAGCTGCTTCATATCATTCAAATCCTCCCCTCTATATTTATCGCTTCGAGGCCACACCTTCATTCGCCACCATAAATTACATCTACGATTTCATCTTCTCCGATCTTGTTTTCCGGCCACCATCCGGCCCCAAAATTCATGGGGACGTCCACAATTCTCTCAGATCTCGGCACTGAAATCGTCATACCAATCTGCGCACTTGTCGGAATCATCTTCTCTCTCTTCCAATGGTATCTCGTCTCGCAAGTCAAATTGTCGCCGGAGAAACCCTCCGCAGACGGCAAGAACGGGTTTACGGAGGTGTTGATTGAAGAAGAAGAAGGAATCAATGACCATACCGTCGTTCAAAAATGCGCTGAAATTCAGAACGCAATTTCTGAAGGTAATTGAGTTTTTTACGGTTGTTGGTTGTTGATATTTTAATGTTACATGATCTGCAAAATCGAAATCTGAGAATCTATCTGAGTAATTGGAATATTCTATTTATATTCCCCGTTAATTTGATCGTCGTCGTTACTAATTCTTTTCTATTTACAGTTTATAAAAGTTTAATTAGTGTTTTGAATTTTCTTCCGAGTATGCGGTTTGGTGGGGACTTTCAGTTCCAGTTTAGATCTACCATTCAATTACTTAATTACTATTTTAATTGAATCTCAATTTATTGATGGCGATGGTTGTTGAATCGATGGAAACTATATGATTTATTAATATACACGTGTAGGTAGAGTTTGATTCAAGTTTCCAAACTTTAATTATTATCATAACAAAATGTTGGTAGTGATTTGATGTGCATACTTCGTCGTTGTTTAAATCTTTAGAGTCGTGTGATTTAATCACAGTTGGTGGGAACTTGTTGGTTGTCAGTGGCATATATTTTTATTTTAGTATTTGAACGATTATTGGTTGCTTTATGCTAATGGCATCTTGGGAAATATGACATTTTTATGATCAAATGCGATTGCACCTAATGTTCTTTGTGTATCTAGAAGACTAGAACATAGAAAATGGCTTATCAGGAATATTTAACCTTTTAATCTTGATGTGTACTTGGATAAGAACAAGATATTCACAAATTGTGGGTAAATTTGTAAATAATACAAGAGTGTTGTCTGTCGGTATGTGCAGGGGACCAGTGATTTTTCATGTCTTCCTGCTAATATGATTGGCTCAGGATGATATTGAAGATTTACAGTGTAAATATTAATAATTATGTTGCTTTTTTCCCCTTTGAACAATGATTATCATCTATTTTAAAGTAACTGTATTTCGATAATCATATTCGTATGTATACTAATAATAATGTGGTATTTTGGTTCTATCACTTTATATATCAGACATACCGTAAGATATAATATGCTTAATGGTGTTATTAAGTTCCTATGTCAATTGATCACTTATGCTAGTTTTCCATTTGAGAATAGCTCTGTAGAGGGATTATTCCTTTGGTTCAAGTTGAAGTTTTTTAAGTCAAACATTGACTTTTTTTTCTCTCTCTTTTGAAAGGGTCAAATTTTTTTTTTTAATTTTAAAATTATCTTCCTGGTTGGAAATTTACATAATTCATATATTTTCTATTAAAATTGCAGGGGCAACCTCCTTCCTATTCACCGAATACCAATATGTTGGTGTTTTTATGGTCATTTTTGCTGTTCTGATCTTTGTATTCCTTGGGTCCGTTGAGGGATTTAGCACCAGTAGCAAAATATGCACATATGACGCCACCAAAATGTGTAAGCCAGCTCTAATGACAGCTGTCTTCAGCACCGTGTCATTCTTGCTAGGTGCCATCACCTCAGTTGTCTCTGGCTTTCTTGGGATGAAGATTGCCACATATGCAAATGCCAGAACTACCCTTGAGGCTAGAAAAGGTGTCAGTAAGGCTTTTATCGTTGCATTCAGATCTGGAGCAGTTATGGGTTTCCTCCTTGCTGCAAATGGGCTTCTTGTGTTGTATATTACTATTAATCTTTTCAAGATTTATTATGGTGATGACTGGGAAGGCCTTTTTGAATCAATAACTGGTTATGGGCTTGGTGGTTCTTCCATGGCCCTTTTTGGTAGAGTTGGTGGTGGCATTTATACAAAAGCTGCCGATGTTGGAGCTGATCTTGTTGGCAAGGTTGAGAGAAATATCCCTGAAGATGACCCCAGAAATCCAGCGGTAAAGTGTTTTTTCCCCTTTATCTTTTTTACAGGGTATGGGAATACTACACATGCAAATGCATCTATGCTCATGCATCTTATAAACATGTTAGAGATAGTAATATGATTTGGTTTGGTTGGGTTGGGTGACTTGTCAAAACAGATCAACTTTTTTTCTCTCTGTCTATTCTTAATGAATTGGAATTTTTTTGCGTTATTTTTTATTGTAAAACAATATCGTAATTTATAGCAATAGCAATCTAAATTTGGAACTGTTCTATTAGTTAATTCATTATATCTGACCCGTTTGAGATAAAAACACAAACAAAATGACCCATTTTATGTATATAGGTCAAAATGGACACCTTTGCAATGTATAAAAGGAAAGCTTTTTAATTAAAATACCATCTTTTCTTTTTCCTTTTGGGTTTAAACAACGAACGGTAATTTGCTTCAGGTTATTGCTGACAATGTTGGTGACAATGTTGGGGATATTGCTGGAATGGGATCTGATCTGTTTGGGTCATATGCCGAGTCATCATGTGCAGCCCTTGTTGTTGCTTCAATTTCCTCTTTTGGGAACACTCATGATTTCACTTCGATGATGTACCCACTAATCGTTAGCTCAGTGGGCATCCTTGTTTGCTTAATCACCACTTTGTTTGCTACTGATTTCTTTGAGGTCAAAACTGTAAAGCAAATTGAGCCTTCTTTGAAAAATCAACTCATTATTTCTACCGTGCTGATGACTGTTGGTATAGCTATTGTTAGTTGGATTGCTGTTCCTTCTAGCTTCACTATCTTCAATTTTGGAACCCAGAAATTAGTTAAGAACTGGTACGAAGATCAACATGTTGACTTTTTAAGTATATAAAATGGGAAAAAATGCTGCCAAATGCTTACACTTTTGTAAATTATGATGCAGGCAATTGTTCTTGTGTGTTGGTGTTGGTTTGTGGGCCGGTCTTATTATTGGATTCGTAACCGAGTATTACACCAGTAATGCTTACAGGTACCAGAAAATTTTTCTTTTCAAAAAGATTAGATGGTTTTGCAAAATAACCAAGTGAAATTGATTAAAAAGCCAAATACTTTTTTCTACCGTCTGACTTGAGTGCTTGATTGTTTTCTTTTAGTCCTGTACAAGATGTTGCTGATTCATGCCGCACTGGAGCTGCAACAAATGTTATTTTTGGTCTTGCTTTGGGATACAAATCAGTTATCATTCCAATTTTTGCAATTGCAATCAGTATTTTTGTTAGTTTTAGCTTTGCCGCCATGTATGGTGTTGCTGTGGCGGCTCTTGGGATGCTGAGCACTATAGCCACTGGTTTGGCTATTGATGCATATGGTCCCATTAGTGACAATGCTGGTGGCATTGCTGAAATGGCTGGAATGAGCCATAGAATTCGTGAGAGGACTGACGCTCTTGATGCTGCTGGAAACACCACTGCAGCTATTGGCAAGGTATATTGTTCTGTGATTTTGTTTTACTTAATGGGTGGTCCGATAACAGTAAAACAAGTCAGGATTAGATTAAGGATAATCTTATATTTTGAATAAAAGGATTTAGGAGGTTGCCCTTTTACCTTTTCAACCCATTTCCTAAACTAAATTACCCCCCTGAGTTTGTATGTTTGTGCAGTTTGGTATAAAAGATGGGGCAAAATCCGGAATATCCTATGAATTTTCACATTTTGTGCATTTAAGTCCTTCAAGTCTGGTTTTGCACGAAGAAAAATTAACTTGCAGAAGTAAACTGAAAATTTTGTGTGTGGCATTATTCCTTTAACTCGCTAAAATTTGACGAAATCTTTAATTTTTGTGTGATTAAACCTTTTAACTTGTGTGAAAGGTGTCTTATTTGATCATGTAAAAACAAAAGGAAGTTTTTTTTTATTTACTAAGCCAAAAACATAACCTGAATCAACCCATTTACATGTAAATGGTTCAAATAAGGGTTATTTAGTTATACTTATCAGCCTGATTTGATGTAATTTTCTACTCTGCACCAGGGTTTTGCCATTGGTTCAGCAGCTCTTGTATCCTTGGCTCTATTTGGTGCATTTGTGAGCCGGGCCGAGATTACAACTGTAGATGTGTTAACCCCAAAAGTTTTCATTGGTTTGCTGGTGGGTGCCATGCTTCCATACTGGTTCTCAGCAATGACAATGAAAAGTGTGGGAAAAGCAGCACTTAAAATGGTTGAAGAAGTCCGCAGGCAATTCAACACCATTCCAGGCCTCATGGAGGGCACTGCTAAGCCCGATTATGCTACGTGTGTGAAAATCTCCACTGATGCCTCAATTAAAGAGATGATCCCGCCTGGTGCTCTCGTCATGTTGACTCCCCTTATTGTTGGGATTTTATTTGGTGTTGAAACACTTTCAGGTGTTCTTGCTGGATCTCTTGTTTCTGGTGTCCAGGTACAAATAAATTGTTTTGTCTGCTTTTAGTTACGGGTGGCAGACGAGTGGAAGTGGTGGGTTGGGTAATCGGTCAAAATGAGTGCTTTTGTGTGGGTCAAAACAGATAAACCCAAAAGACCTTTCGGTAAGCTGTTTATTTAGTTTTTTTAATAAATATTTAGTATTCCACAGAGAAGGTTTTATGCATAAAGATACGCTTTGACCTCTTCTCTTTTTATCCAATTTATTATTAATTTTTTTTATTTTAACTGTTAGCTCATTAGAAGATTTAAAACACAACCTGAAATCTGATACGCTCATTCAGAGCTAAACAAGTCTAAAGTGCCCAGTGTCACTTGGTCCATCACAAAAAAAGAAAAAAAAAAATCATCTTGTTTTCAAAGTTTTGATTTGAGGTTAAAAATGGATGGCTTGGTAACAGGTCAAACCGGGTATTTTTGGATAATGGGTACGAATAAAAAGAGGCCCACAACAGTTTATGTGCAATCAAAAGGTTAAGTTTTTTATGAATGATTAGTGTGTCAAAGTATAATAACAAAATTTATATTATCATAGTAAACTCAATCTTTTAAATTAATTATGTAGGCTTTAATATGAATACACTTCTACCTGCTTTTGGCATGTTTGACTCATTTATCTTTATAGAATTTCAAATATATCTATTAGTTTTTTCATATATCTTTCTAAAATTTCAGATTTTCATATATATTCTTTTAAATTTAATCATCACCTTTATATTCTGTTAAAACATTAAAAATGTCATTTCTATCTATTTGATGGCAAATAAAGTATTTTCACTTATGTGCTGACATGATTTATGGGAGTAAGGTTGTTGTCATATTGGTATATTCAATGAAACATCGTTTCATCACTTACAACTTACAAGTAACTGATGTTACCCATTTGACCCGATAGGACCTATTCCTAAGTAAAATTTTCAAAATTGGTACCTTCAATTCTTTACAAAAGCAAGTGTTTAACTACTTTACATGATGCAGATTGCTATTTCTGCATCAAACACCGGTGGTGCTTGGGACAACGCTAAGAAATACATCGAGGTAAAATGAAAATGATTTTTCTTTTTGGCTCATTTTACCTGTTATATTGATCACTGACTGATTTTTGTTATGTTAAGGCTGGTGTTTCTGATCATGCAAAATCCCTTGGACCAAAAGGGTCAGACCCTCACAAGGCGGCTGTGATTGGAGACACAGTTGGGGACCCTTTAAAGGACACTTCTGGCCCGTCACTAAACATCCTGATTAAGCTCATGGCTGTTGAATCTCTGGTGTTTGCTCCTTTCTTTGCCACCCATGGAGGCCTTCTGTTCAAGATCTTCTAGATCCATAACAAAAGGTGACTGCCAATTATCGTTTCATCTGTTTAGTTTGTATCATCACTTCAAGTTTTTGTTTTTATTTTATTTTATTTTCGTCTCTAAGTCATTTAGCATATTTTGCTCTGCTTTAAACTTGTGGGAATGCTTTCTTTTTCATGTTTTGTTGGGCGCTTAGCAATTTTTCCATTGGCAATTTTGATATGATAACGACGATAAGTAGTTGATTATCTTATTTACTGTTCAGACATGATCTCTAAGTTTGTGAATTGTTTCGTGGCCTATTTTTGTTCAGTTTGTATGCTTCTTAAAAATCACCATGAACCAGCCATTGTTTGAGTTTTGAAACCAATAAGTTGAGCTTATCAGCAGTAGATTGTTCAAATAGACTCAAATGTTCATATAAGCAAGGATACAATTTATAAGTAGAGCTTATAAAATCATATGAAAATAAAGATGAACTAGGAAAACAATAATTTAACAAATTAGATTTCTAAAATAAAATTTATAAGGTTTTAAAAAAGAAATAAATAAAATGAAAAACGGAAAGAAAACATGATGCGAAAGGCTCCCGCATAAGCTGGTCTGTAGGCATACGATATGTTGAATTTATAACTGACTTACGTAGGTGTCATTCAAGAAAGCATTTATCATCCTATCTAAACTATGATACTTATCAAACTCTTAAAAAGGTAAATTACTTAATTCTATATGTATGTCAAAAGGAGAATCTATGAAAGAAACATCAGACAACTGCTTTATTCATTACTCAGAAATTCTACATATAGCCCATAAAATCTTCATATTCTAAGAAACTTGTTTAGATTTTAACAGCATCAAGAGCAATAATGCCTTTCTGAAAGCATTCGTGATTAAAGACGGCATAGTTTTTCACAGTTTTGTATACCCTCGGCCTCTTGTTGTCGACCAAAACATCCACAGGGCCAATCTCTTTGCTCGGGTCGGGTTCTGTAAACATAGCCACAGACATTCTCCCCTTTCCCTTGTTTGTCACCACCCGATGAACAGGACTCTTGAAAATTCCATTACTCATGATCTACAAAAGAACATGTTTCATTACTTCTGGTGTCAGATCCGCTAAACTACTAACATGGTTTTAAACAAGAATTGTGCACCTGCATTTGATCACCCAGATTAACGAAAATGGCATCACGTATGACAGGTACCATGTACCATTTACCATCATTCAACACTTGAAGCCCTTCGACTCCAGGATCTTGTAATAGAAGAGTGATCCCGGATCTATCCGAATGAGCTTTCAAACCAAGCACTTGATCTGGGGTGGGGCATGGGGGGTACAGAATAAACCGCCCTTGTAAAACATCCTGTTCTTCAGTAAAATGTTTTGAAAAACAATTTTCTTCCAAATTTAAAGATTTTGCCATCGCCTCAAATATGACCACTGATATAGATTTGATCTTCATGGTGTAGTCGTTGATGGTTTCCCTGCATAATTTCTTTAGTTTTTTTAACTACTAAATGAACCGAGCATTCAATAAACCTTTGGCTAAAAGTTCGTTTATTTAATAATTAATAAACATTTTTTTATTTAATTAAATGAACGAACCAACAAAAACACATTCTAGTGTTTAATTACATTAGTTACATCTGTTTGTCTGCACTTGTTTAGATTTATGTTTAATGCATTTGCTTCATAATATTAACAAATGAACATAAATGAACACGAACAATTTCATCCATTAAACAAAGTTTGAAATGGGACCTGAAATTCGATGGTTTTTGGGGCCAGAAGCGAAGTTTTCTTTGATCTTCGGGGAGAAGTCGAAGAAAAAGGCGATCACACCAATCTTGAACTTGATTCTCAGAGTAAATCATGTCATTTCCATAGCCTTCAACAGAACCAGTTTCTCTGAAGTATTTCCTTTTTTCGTCTAATGGAATATCAAAGAACTGTTTAATCACTTGTCGAAGGTTGTCTAGATATGAATCAGAAAGCCCATGATTAACAGCCTGATTTTCAACATAAAATGTCAATAAAATTTCACTTCTAAATTATTAAGTTGAAACTAAAATCACAATTACAAACTCATTTACCATCTGATTTGTGTTTGTAATTATTTATATTTGAAATAATTTTATTTTTTTTGATGATAAAATCATGTATGTTTAAAAAAAAAACTCAAGTACTCTTTTTTACATTTATTTGAATAGAAAATTACACTTTTAGTTTTTTATGTTTACACAAAAGTTCAGAGATAGTCCTTTATGTTTTAAAATGGTAAAATGAATCTTTTAAGTTTTCAAATGTTGCAAAATCTGTCATTTCTTCGTTAGTACTTTATGATTAACAGAGTAAATGACCATATCTGAAAATTTATGTAAACATAAATGAGCGTGAAATTTACTCAATTATTTATGTGATTTTTTTTTTATATTTATGACCCTATTCTGTTAGTACTTTGACTCTGAGTTTGCACCATTTGAAAATCTAAAGAACTGGGTTTTGCCATTTTGAAACTATCTCTGAAATTTTTTGTGTAAACCAAAAATACAATTTATATTTATTTCTTGTGTATTATATTAATATTATATTTCAACGAAATCACTAAAATTCAAAAAGAAAAAAACATTGGGTCATAAAAAAGTAAGTAAAAAACTGCATCAAGGCCACCGTTAATTTCAAGAAACTACCCTCCGTCGTGTTATTCTAATGCAATTTCACAAAAATTAGTATTTTGAGTCGATCTCAACTCTTAAACAACTTAAAAACTAAAGACATAATTTTTCAAGTAAAAAAATAAATAATTTCAAGATTACGAAGAACATTCAGAAATTAAGTGGAAACCTGAAAACAACCCCAATTGGTGAGTGCTGATCTGAGTTTCGCTAGTTCAGTTTGTTGATTATCTTGCTCAGAAGATGAAAAGAAACGACCGATGTCAATGATCGGCACCGGAGCAAAAGGAGGAGTGGTTTCTAAAGGCCCAAATTTGGTGTTTTTGAAGATGTATTTGGAAGATGGTTGATCGCCGTCAATGGCCATCTGCTGTGCAGTTTTCGCCGGAAGCGAGTCTCCCGCAGCCATGGCTGGATGGGAAGCAGCTGGGAATGAGATTGAAGATGGGTGTGGGTTCTTTGATTTTTGAAAATGGCTGCAACCTGTTTTGGGGAAAATTCCAAGACGAGATGAGTTGTGTGATTTAATTAATTTAATTGCGTCTGCTGATTGGGTGTCTGTTGATTGGTTTCACCTTATAAACGAGAGGTTATGGGTTCAAGCCCTGTCAGGAGGATTTAAAGAACATCCAGTGATACAGGTGAGGGGAGGAATCTTGAGCTTAATCTTGTATTCTGGACCAATGGGGGGCAATGATTTACCCATTCCATGAGGTTCCCACGCATCTGATGTTGCCGAGTCTTACCTCTACCTGATGGGCCATGTTAAGACAATATACGTATGTAGGATTGTTGCCGTTCAAAAAAATTAATTTATTTGCATAAAACGAAGTCTTATATTAACTTCATATTTTGTTAGTGTGTTACATGATACAATTATATGCAGGTGGTAGCTTTAACTTTTTTATGTGATGGTTAAACACGTTTCCTTGTTTAAATTTGCAATCTTATTTGGTATGTTGATAGTTGAAAATGCGTTGAAATTATGAATAGCATAAAAAATATAAACCAAAATGAGAAATTGAATTGTAACCAATAATTAAAAGATGATTATTTTTAGAAATGAAGTGCGATGTGTAACATGGTTCTTATTAGGTGAAAAGAAGGGGTGAACTAAATTAACTTACAAGTAAACCATCATTAAATTGAATTAACTGATAATAGAAATTTACTAATAGTTAAAGTGTTTTATTAACTAGATAAATAGATTATGGTAAGAGTCAAGCGTGCCCCAAAATCGAACGTTAACCGGACTAAATCAATATCATCTTTCATCTATTACAGGCTGCAACTTGTGTGTTTCTATCATGATTCTTTCTCTAAAATCTAGCGAATAACTCTCATCTTCTTCTATGATTTTAAATTTAATGAAATTTTTATTTGATTTAAATATTTATCAATTTCTGGTTACATTACATTTTACTTTTTTGTAACAAATGATAAAGCGCATGCATGCATTGTCATTTATATTTTCAACTCTTAAAATGTTTTATATGGCTGTAATCCTACTAAAAAACATATTTTTTTTTTATCTTTATTAGTCTCTTGGTTGATTGTTTAGTATAATGATTACTTGTTCACCTTATTACATTACATGTTGACTAGGTTCATGAATCCAAATTAATCATGTTCATTTAGTCCAAAATTTAACTTGAATTTGGGTTGGTTAATTAGCCAAAAATAATAAAAAAATTATCCAAATCAAATAATTAACTTAAATTGAAGCTTGGTTATAGTTAAGGGTAAAAAGAAATGAACCATAAATTGCACACCCCTAAATCGTAAAGTTATATAGACATGACTTTATTATCACTTTGAATTGACTATTTTTTTCTTTAATTGAAAATTCATTCTACTTGTAAACTACTTCAAACTAAATTATATTATTGCATTGGATTTGATTGGATTGGATTCGAATTGATTGGTTACACAAGAAAAGAAAATTTGATTGTATTGATTTAGTGATCCAAAACAGGAAAAATAACACTTGGTAAATTGTTTTATTAATGAAAAATGTGTTTATAATAAAATATAGAAGAATCAATAGTTAATGATTAAAGTAAAACAATGAGTGATAATCGTCACTTGAATCCAACAAAGTCATATCTTTTTTCATAATCAATCAATATGACTTATGAAACATAAAATAATCCCTGGATAATGATCAAAGAAAATTGATGTATATGTGATAATTCCCATTTCTAATCTTTATCTTTGGATTTGCAATTCTAATCCTTCCTTTTTTTTCTTTGCATTTCAATAGTTTTCTGAAATCACAACACAAACTAACACAATGTCATTGTATTCTATGCATATATGTTCATAAAAATGCATAATTACATATTTTAAAATACCAAAACCATCAACATGTTTTGCATGTCTTAAGATTTTGAGTTTAACTTTTAAAACAAACAAGTTTCACAATATATGCTTTGATTTTTAACATATTATTGGGGTTGCTCATTGGTTTAGTTTTTTGGTTTTTTTCGGTTTGATTTAAAACTTTATTGGAACTATATGTTAACCAAATCAATCTATATTGAGAATTTGTCTAATTGAACTGAATTTAACAAAATAAACCGAATTCAAAAAAATGTATAAATCAGAATAAACTGAAAAACCAAATTCAACATATGTAATTATCACTTATTTGGTTAACTAAGTAAACCAAAATAAAAAATGTATATTTTGTTAACAAAAATTACAATTTGGATATAAATAGGAACCAAACTAAAAATCAAACTTTCTATCAGGCTCCATTTATTTTGTTACATAAACGGGTTCTGTTTTATTTGATATTTTCTTTTATGACCCACATATTTAGGGACACACTTGATAGGGCTAGAGCTAGTATTGCCTATAGTATCATTACCAATTTCAAACTGGTAGTTTGAATAGGGCTAGAACCAGATGGAACCAAACAGGTTTAGGTTTGAGTTGGTACGTGACACAGGTTCACAAACCAGTGTCTATATATATATATATATATATATATATATATAGGGACTTATTCAATTGAGAACCACTAAATATGAAAGAACCAAAGGAACTAATTTTGAACCACATTTTTTAAAAGAATTATATTTTGTACATGTTCGGAAACAAAAGGTCAAGAAGCCATTTAGATTAAAGTCTTACTATAGCTTGAGTTCTCGTTGACTATGAAACAACACAACAACATTTCTAAAGTTTCCATATAGAACTCAAAAGCTAACAAAATAAAGAGATAAACCACTCGGAGACCCACTAAAGCTGGTCCCGGCAATTTCTTTGAGTTTCATTCTTGTTCCAATAAATGCATCCAAAAATTCTCTCTTTAAAGTTACTTTTCGCTAAGTGTTTCAATTCTATGTATCCTTTTATAAATTTTTTATTTTTTTTAAAAATAATTAAGGCAAATGAAACACTTATTATTATTTATTAGTATTTAGTCATTATTTTTTCTCAAATTGACTTAAATTCAATAATTATTAAACTTTCTATAAATTCGTGAATTTGTTTTCTTCACGATTACATTTTATTTCAAGTTAATTAGAAAAGAATACACTTATTATTAATAAATATTCATATATGTTTAATAATAAATATATATATATATATATATTCTCTTACTTTTGAGCCGGGGGACTCTAGTGAAGCAGCCTCTCTATTCTACTTTGTAAATAGGGGTAATGTGTGTCTTTATCTTTCCCTCCCCAGGCCCCACTCTAAGTGGGATTTTACTGGGCATGGATGTTGTTGTTGTATATGTTTACCTTAATTAATTTTTAAAAAGTACACAATTTTATGAAAAATACATATGATTAAAACACGTACCGAAAGTTGAGTGACTTTAGAAGGACAAAAAAACTTTTAGTGACTTTATGAAGCGCTAAAAAAACTTGATTACTATTAGGTGAAATTTTCCACAAAATACACCAACAATCATATTGCGTCTCATAATAAGAAGAATCTAAGAATAAAAATAAAATAAACCCTATGGATATATTAAACAGAATGAAGCTGATTCTCAGTTTCATTCCATATTATCATGTATGTATGTATATGTTAGAACATCTAACTGCTGCAAGCAAACAAAGTAAGTTGTGGGATGTGAGCAAACACAATAGAAAAGGGTGCAACACTTATGGGCCCTGAAGAATTCACATACAATGGCACCAATTGTGGTATCTCCCCAAATGAATTTACTATAAGTTCTTTACCATTAAGCATCATCACTTGACTGTGTAAATTCCCGTTTTTAGCTGTTAAATGGTATTCTTCTCGTGTGATCGTTCCACTGATCTTGGAATTGCGTGGCTTGTGAGCTTTATGATGATGATCATGAACATGTGATTTGAGCCTAAGCAAACTCCAAGTGCCATTGAGAGACAAGCTTACATCAACTGTTGTATTGCTGTCTAGATTGATCAGTAGTAGTGTTATTCCCTTCTGCATAAAGTATTAGAAGTTTTGTTAAAAATGACCTTTTTACCCTTTCAAGTTTCATTTAAACTTGCATAGATATTCTGGAATTTAGGGTGGTTTTCTTGCATTAGCATCCAACAAAAGAAAGTGAGGTGTTGGGTGGGTAACTGTTAATGGGTTGGATTGAGTTGGGCACTTGGGCTGACCCGTCAATACTTTTTTATCCATTTTGTTAATTTTGTATAAAAAATAAACAGTGCATTGTTCAGATAATATAAGAAGCTTACAGATTCTTTAGCACAATGCGCATAAGATCGAATTTTTTTGGTCCCATTAAAGCTGACAGAAAGAACTTTTCTACCCATCAAACGATGCCAAAGAAGCGCACTGGTAAGAAAGAAAATTATTCCAATCAAATTATAAAATTTAAAGCAAGCCAATCTACAATTTTGACCTCAAAAAGTCAAAAGGCAAATCACAACACAAATATCAGTTGTAAACCTGTAGTAATCTGGATTTGGCTCAAAAGTTGTAGTATTGAGCAAACCATAGTTTCCTCCAATCAATGATTGTCTGCAGTATGTTTTCGTGTCATGTACAGATGACATTCCTAGCTGATCTAAGTACCTACAACAAACCATTATCACACGACAGTTATCCTTTGTAAAGGGTATTTTAGTCTTTTCACACTTGCTTACCAGAAACTAAACACAAATGCATTGGTGACAAGGTTATGCCCACTGTTATAAGCACCACCAGCTTCACCAACCCAAGCAGAAGCAGAAGTTACAGAAGTCTTGAGAATGTTCTCAAGTTGCTTGAATGTATCAGCCTCCCCATCAAGATAAGATGGATCTAGTATCTTTTCAACAAGATGTTGATCAACCCCTGATATGAAATCATAAAATATTATTATTATACAAACTGGGAATCTTGGAATTTAAAAAAATTTGCTTGGTTCGTTAAAAAAGGTATATTTATATATATACCTGGGCCAAGATTGTATATGTGATGAGTGATTATGTCTAGTGTTTGTGGTGTTCTATCTATGAACTCCTTGAACCAGTTGGCATCAAAGAAACCACCTGGTGCGATGATTCGAGGTTTAGGCTCGATACCCTTGTAGATTTCTTGAACCATGTTTTTTAAGGTCACTGTGTCAAAAGCATACTGAGATGCATTCACTCTTGTTCCAACTCCACTTCCACTTAGCTCATTCCCTACAAGATGGGTTTAATTTGTAATTTTGAAATGATAAAACCACCCGAATATTATTATTCAGAAGTTTAAAAATGTTACTGAAATAATATATCATCATCTATGACTTGCTGTTTATTTATGATTATTTCAGGAAGAAGAAAAATGCTTCCACATCATAGTTATCAAATGCGTAAGGCGCCCTGAAGACGATTGGTCCCCGCCTAGGGCCTAGGCGTTAAACGCCAAAAAAGCGGGGGCCTGAGGAAAAAAAAGCGCCCTTTCCAAAAAAATTATATAATAAATTATAAAATAAAAAATAAGACTAGAAATCCAAAAGGTTCTCCCTAACCAAACACAATGTTCAAAATATCAAATAGCAAAATCATCCCAAATGAAAAAATCCCTCAAAACCAAAAAAGTTTAAACTTGAAAACAAAAAGTTCATAAACTAATAGATAATATTTCTTCATAACCAAAGTGGCGCCTGACTTTCCTAATTATGTTAACTTATAATTAATTTATATATTTTTCATAAACTAAAAAAAAAAACAAGTTTCCAAGTGGCGCCTGACTTTCCTAATTATCAAAAGCGGGATTTTACCGCCTGGCTTCAGATTGGAGCCTAGGCGCTCAAGACGCTCGCTTTTAATAACTATGTTCACATCAACTGGAACCAACCATTTTTGACCCGTTGCGTAATTTTTTTTGGCAATTTATCAGCCTCTAACTATAATCATTCTTGCTAGTTTTATTATCTTTTGATTTTACAATCTGTGAGGTGAATAAACATACCAAGCTCCCAAGCATACATGGTGTAATTCTTTTTAACTGTGTAACGAATCAAAGATGCAGCATTTGTAGAATCCCAAGGTCCAACTGCTGAACCATCAGCTTGTATTGTCTTGCCAGCAAGCGCATTTAGACCAAAAATAATTTCAGCCCTAATTGTAAAACATGATTAATTGGCCATCCAATTTTTTATTTTTACAAATAACAATTCAAATTAAAAAAAAAAACAAAAAACAATAAAAGATTTTACTAGTTTACCCTGTTTCTTCAAAAAAGGTGCTTAATTGATCCCATCTGGATAAAGGCAGGCAACCCTCAGTAAAACCAAATAATTCTGATGTGTTTCTTGAAAATTGAATGCAGGGTTTTGGGTTATCTTCTGTTTCGTAAACAACTTTGTCTTGCAAAGTCCCTCCTAATCTTATCTTTAATGTTGAAAAAGCTGCATTAATTGTTCAAATAAACCAGATTAGCAAGCTACCAAAATTGGAATCTTTTAAATTTGAATGTCAAACTTGCGGTATAAGTTTGAAATCTTTGGTGAAGTCTTACCTTTTCAGCATAAGTTTGAATAAACACAATTAGTTTAACTTTTAGTGAAGTATATGTTTCAATTTTTTTTCTATGTATTAAATGATAAAAATTTTCTTTAATTTAATAAATAATATGATAACAATAATAAATGTTTTTTTTTTTAATTTTTTATAATACTTTTTTGAGAGTTGCATTATATTTTATTATTTTTTTTGAATAGCTAACAAGGGATCAGCGGCATGTTTCTTCATTGCCCAAATAAATCCTCGGACCCAACAATTCACGCGCTGCGATCACAGTCCGCTACCAACTCCCCGGTATTTAAAGCCCAGGTGTTGGCGAACGCTGAATCGAGCAAATCCACCTGCTCCTCAGGAGGAAACCCACTATGTGGTAAAACCCCCTACTGACCGCTTTGGCCAGGATTTGAACCCATGACCTCACAAGCTCATTGGCGCATTATATTTTATTTAAAATAAATATTTTTAAAACACATTTATTTAACCTATATTATAGGTAGGTTTTAAGCTAGTATATAATAATAAAGCAATTTATATCTGTTTGTACCTTTGATGGCATTTCTAAAAACTCTGTTGTTAAGATCCTGCACAGAAGAACAGTTCAAATTTTTACACTTCGAAACACATAAACTACACAACATGAGGAATTTATCGAAGAAGAACGACCATTTTGTCAAATCATTATGCAATTATGAATAATAAAGGGACACATTAAAAAAAGGTTGTGTTATTCACCCACCCACCCCACACCCCCTATACGCCTCGTATAGGGAGGCAATCATTGGGTGTTAGAAATTATCAGTGCCAATGATTGGAGACCTATACGAGGTGTATAGACCTATACGCGTCGTCTAGGTCCTATACGCGGCTCTATACGTGACCAATCATTGGGTGTCAGTGCCAATGATTGGGGACCTATACGTGTAGTATAGACCTATACGCGGGCTATACGACACGTATAGATCTATACGAGGCGTATAGAGTTGGTGGGGGTGTTGAATTAAAAAAGGTGGGTGTGTAATCCCTAAAAAAAAATTAATTTTAAAATCTTAATAATTGGCTTATCTTTGAAAATCAACCATAAAAGAATGTGTGATTTTGCACAGATAATGCAAACAAAAATTAAAAGTTGTCCAAGATTGCTGATTATAGCAAAATGTGTAGTTACAAGGACAAAATTTCAAGAAAGATGTTAAGAAATCACTTGAAAGACAAAAGTAGTAATGATCATTAATGTCCAAAAATTTCAAGAATACAAAATACATGAAAACCCATTGTACAATCAGTTGTAATATCATCAATCACACACTGTATACACCTCTAAAAACACATACAAGTTCAAAAAAAAGCAAAATAATTTACCACATTGAGTAATGAAGCATGACCCCAGCTACAAGTACCATAATCACACTTCTCTGGGGGCCACCAATCCATAGTAGCACAAATGAAGTCACTATCTATCTTTGCAATTGAACTTTTGCCATCAATGAAAACCCTTCCTTGAATAACATCATGTCTAGTTTCAATTTGTGAATCCACAAGATTGCAGCAAAAAGTAATTGAAAGAACCCAAATACAGATGCCCATTTGAAGAATCAATGAACCCATCTTGAAAAAACCAAGCTTTTTGAAAATATGAAGCTCAAGAACAGTATGTATGATATTCTGTGTCTATCTGTCAATTGAAACAGCCATGGAGGATTGTAAGAAAGAGGTGTAAAAATGCAGGTTTTGGTTCTTTCTTTGTCACGAGAGAAGAAGATAGAAAGGGGGAAAAGATTTGAGCTTTTTGAATATTTTATATGTGAACTCAGACAAGTTTGGTATTTGGGTCTTGGGTTTTGAAGGACATTTATTGAGATTTAATTTGCGGGTGTGGGGAGGGGTGGAGTGGGGTGGGGGGGACCCAGAGGGGGGGGGGGGGGGGGGAGTGTGGTGGATTATGAGCTGTGTTTGTGCTTAATATGTTATGGGAAAGTGGAAAAGGATTGGTTAACTGGTGAAGGTTTTCGATACAGCCTAACAAAAAGCCTCATCTGGGGTGAACGTCAGTGGTGCAAATGGAGGGGTTGATTACAGGTTGAATCATATATGCCTCAATTATTATTTTTTTAAACAGTTAATTTTTGGATCACTTAAGTGGCGGAGCTTGACCGAAGCTTCAGGGGGGGGCGAAATAATTTTTTTTTCTTTCAGGGGGGCGAAATAAATGTTTTTAAAAAATTTTACACTACGTATCGGGAAATATACACTACTGCACGAAAAAACAGGGGGGGCGGTCGCCCCCCCGGTCTTCACTAAGCTTCGCCCTTGACTTAAGTATCATGGTGCCAACAACAATATCATCCGATTATAACCCTTATTAAGTCACCAGTTCTGAAGAAAACTCAATACTTTGAGAAAACTCTGTTGTGAGATTCGAACCAGATAATAAATATATATGAACCCGATCTATAGTAAAACTTAGTAAACTTATAGTTGACGCCGCCTGATGCCTGCTGCCACGTGATCAATCTCACAAGGCTTCAGTCTTCATACCCAACAGCCTAAGCTCAAGTTTCAATATATTAAACTTTGCTGCACTCATAAAATTTATTATTTATATAAATATTGAACTTTCTAGGTAGTTTTTTTTTGATAAATTTTTTCACCATTATCCACTATGAGACTAGCTTTTCCAACATATTTTAGAAAGTAACATCTTGACACACCTTAGTATCACTGGGACAAATACCTTTTTTTACTTTCTATGTAGACTGTAGTATAGTATAAATTCATAATTATAATAAAAGTAATTAATCAATACGTATTATGTTAGTATACAAAATTATAATCATAACTATGTAGAAAAATAATTGGATATGCTGTAAATAAAATAATTAATAAAATATAAACAAGTTGTACTAAAATTTAAAGTCTTTTTCTTTTATTTTATTTTTGTACACACATAGTTGGCGTTGATATGTGATGTAGGTATTAAACTAAAGTGAAATCTTTAACCTTTTCTTTCTTTTTATTTTTGTTTTCTAATCTTGCAAGTGGCTACATGCACACTACATTCGTGTATTTTTTTATTTTTATTTCTATTATTTTATTATGTTATAACCTCAAAAAAGGAATTAATACAATACTAAATGGTTATTATAAAAATAAAAAAAAATAGTTGAACAAAATATTATATAGCTGAAGTATTAATAAAATATTAATAAAGTACAAATTAACAAAAAAATAATGAATTATTATTTAAGTTTAAAAAAAATTAATATTATTATTGTTAAGTAGATAATAGAAGAAATTTATTATTATTTAACATTGTTATAGATAAATGTTTATGTTTTTTTTATTTGCTAGTTTAATGAAGATTCCGATTAGCTTATGACCTGGTTTTTAGTTTACAAAAAGGAAAACCATAAATATTCGATAAGGCTTTACAAGAAAGACAACAATACCAATGGAAAACCGTCTTCTATTTGGAGATACACGCATTCACTTTGTTTCTTTCAATGATGTTTACTTATTATACATATGTATTTTTAAACGGTTTGGAACGACGACATCTAAGACGATATTTTAACTGTTTTATCATATTTTACGTTTTGCGACATACTGCTAAGCTATGAACCTAAACACCTTGATTTAACAAATCTGTCTCGATCTGAATTCATACTCAAGAACTCTCACAAAGAAATAAAGGGATAATTGAATAAATAAAGTGTATACATTATATTATGTAAAATACAAAAAGAATACCATCAAATTTTAATTTAAAAATTGAATTATATATTCGATCAGTTATTTAAACGTTCATGTAAAAATGGAAAACACAAATTGCGTGTGTCGTTATAACCAAATACGTTAAGAGCCTATTTTTTCGTTTCTTATTTAAAACTTACTACTTAATAAAGCTACAACCGAACTTGATAACTTTTTTTTGAACGACGAAGGTCTCTATCGTGTGAACCCACTGTTTCCAGGCCATGTCACCAATGTTTAGTTACCTGGGCCTCCCATGGGCCACTACAACCACCCCAGGAGGAAACCCCACTGAGAAAACCCCATGATCCCCCTCAGACCCCTATTTCGCTGCGGGAGATTTTGAATCCAAGACATCCTATTTGAAAGAATCCTGAGGTACCATTGAGGGAATGCCTTGTTGGTAACCGAACTTGATAACTAAGTGTAAAGTTACTTATGCCTAACCGAATTTGATTGAAGCCTAATGCCTGCCTATAAGGCGTAACACGAGAATGAGTCGGACGTAACATCATATGAAAATTAATTAAGAAACTCACTGCAAGTTCTCAAACAACCTTCAACCATTTACATATAAAAACATGTTTTATATTAATATTATTACCGTGTTTTGGTACCTAAGTGTCTATAAAATAACTGGTTTTATATACATGAGATACATTTAAATAAAAACCAGCAATTTATTCAAAAAATAATAATCATTTATAAACATATGATTTAAAAACATAAAAGTAACTTATTTATATTTTATTTTTAAAAATATTTGGCTATAAGTTGTTCTTTTAATTATCAACTAATACTATTTCTCAAAGAAATCATCAAATTAGAAATTTGGAGCAACGTTTCGAGTTAAGTTATATGTCATTCGACTCGTATTCTCAATCTAAACAGAAGTTTTTAAAATCCGTTTGAAACTCAAAAAAAAGTTAATGCCGTTAGGGTTTTTTTAATAATGGTTCGCTACTAGGGTAAATATGTCGAAAGCTTGAACCGTTATTGGGGATTTTCATAGTTGGGACCGGCTGCAGCCAATTGATCAAATTTTGGATTATTTGAATCCAATTTGCCTTTTTTTTTTATTATAATCAAGCGAAATAAAAAACAAAAACAAAATGAGAGTGAAAAGAATCTTAATTGCCTTTTAAAACAAAAGTATCATTCCTACTGAGAAAGTTTTGTATAATTTTTTTCGCGGAAAACACAACAAGCTTTTAAGTAGTGTAAGACAAAATCAAATTGGTGAAAAGAGTCTTAATTGTCTTCTTACACAATAGCAGTTTAACTATCTTAGCTTTTTGAGAAAAAAAAACACCTAAATTGATTGGGTTAAATAAGGCTTTTGCAAACTTATTTTAAGTGACTAAAATTTCTATAGAGTGAAGAATAAGACCACAATTAAAATTCAAATTGCAAAAAACAAAAGTTAATGTAAGCTAACCATCAGATATGCAGTGAGCCTTTTTTTTTTTTTTTTGTTTTGAGATTTGTCTTACATATGGGATATCTTGTATATCATTTTCTTCACATCTTTTGCTATACAAAATACATATAAATGTAATATGTAAAAAATATCTCTCATGATTCCATCATATTTCAAGAAGCAAATTGAAGTAAGATTAAAGAAGAGCAAAAAGAAGAAACTTTCCTATTTCATCTTTCAATCATTCTTGAATTATTATTGTAGATTTTTTTTTACGAAGTGTCGTGCTAGTAATTTGTCGATTTGTAAGGTGTTCATCATTTGTTGATAACTAGTTGAGAAGAGCACTATCTTGATATAGTGTCATATTGTTGCCAGTTTCACTACGTTGATAATGAATATTGTAAAGACATGTTATCTTGATCTAGTGAAGAACACTCCTTGCTAGATGATCGAGATGATGTAGGGTTTGTTAATATCAACTTTAATCTCTATAAATCGGTTTTGTCATCTTTATTTCTTAAGCTCTTTACTTATTGAGTTGAAAAAAGTTTAACAAAACAAGATTAGCATCTTAATCAAAGTAAATTTTTAAGGAAACGTGTCCACCATCCTCCTAATCTAGTTTTCTACAATATAGTTTCCCCATATACAATCTATTATAAGAAAATATAGGTTCAAGACAATGTAAATTCAGGATCTTAAAGAATCATGATTTAAGATGGATTTAAATATGGGATCAAGATGTATAGGGTTTGATACACAAATAAGGGTTTGATATTGGGATTTTAGTTTAATGATGCATATATGTAATATGTTGATTTTATGCACATGTATTTAGATTATTTTACATATGTGTAATTTAATTAGTGTGTGCATGAATAGATTGTTTCATATGTAAGTGTGTATATAAATTGTTTCTATTAGAATTTTGAATTTATACTTATGTGTATTTATTGTATAAACCTGGTTTGATTTTCATTCATATATGAAAATATGTGAATAACTTAAATTAGTTGAAGTCACATATTTTTTCTCATATAAATAAAAAAAAATCAAATTAATCGTAATCATACATCTTTTTTCTGTTATTTAAACATATTCTACAAAAGTATTTATGGATTTTAACTCAAAAGTTTTCAAAATATACATTCCACAAGCATTTTCTATTTTTTTTCACTATAGCAATATATTCGTAATTTTTGTTTTTTATGCTTCATCTTAATTTATAATCTTTGTAATTACTTGTGTATTAATTACTAGGGTTTGAATTTTGTATTTAATTAATTGACGATAATCTATCTATTTTAATAAATAAAGATTTCTAGAGAAACATGACATTATCTTAGAACACCACAACTTTATTTTCTCACATCTCTCTCCTATTAATTACACCTTATATTAAATATATTTTATATACATTTTTAAATTAAAAAATATTTTTAATACAGTAAAAATATATCAATGTTAAAATACACACTTTTAAAAAAAAAACAGATATTATAAATTTAAAAAATATATATATTTGAAGAAGATAAACTTTGAAAAAACTAAGGTTTTAAGAAATAATATAATTATTTTATTAATTAAAGTTTTAACTATTAGGCTAAATGCATGCTTCTATTAGCTACGTTTCGGTTATAAAGGAAAAAAATTATATTTAATATGTTATATTTCATTACTATAAAAATGCGTTCTGTAAAAAGTGATCACATGAATCATGATAGATTCATAATAATAAAAAGGGAAAATTACCAAAATAGCCACTTTGACCAAAAAGTTTTCCAAAATGTCCATTTTACTTTCCAAATGCCAAAATGTCCATAACCTTTACAGGCGCCGGCGCCTGTGTACACACGGGCGGGCGCCTGTGTAATATCCAATCAAAAAACGCCACGTTTTCTACACAGGCGCCCACGCCCCTTAAAAACCACGAACGCCCGTATAAAAAAAAAGTTGTCACGGGCGTCGGGCCCACACTGACACATCTGTCACGGGCGTCCAACCGTAAAGAAAAAAAAAAAAAAAAAAATCCCGGGTCAAGTCACAGGCGCCCAGACCACCTACACAGGCGCCCGAACCGACCACACGGGCGCCCAAACCTAGTTACGGGCGTCCAAACTTTTTTTTTCGGAAAAAGTGCCACAGGCGCCCGCCTGTAACACACAGGCGCCCGCCCGTACAAGTTTTTTTTTTTTTTTTTTTTTTTTGAATCTTTATTTTATAGGCGTCCGACCATAAAGACGGGTATATATATGCGTAAAGTGTCCCTACCTAAAACGCTCACTTTTTTTTTTGCAAACAAATTTGAAATGGAATTTACGGTTATTTTCTGTATTGGCGGAAATTGGGAGGTTAAAAATGGAATATATGATTATCTTCCTATTGATTGTTTGCGACGTGCTGTATGTCTTCATTATAAAATTACTTATCAAGAACTGCTTGAGTTAATTTCTGTTCGTTTTGATATTCTCAATAAATATTTTAAACCAGGAAAAAATATATTAAAATTAACATTAACGGTGTTTATTCTAACCTCCGAGTTGTCGTCGTTCAAAATATCATTTCTGAACCAATTCGACAAAAAAGTCAATTAACCGAGTGATTGGTAACTTTCGTGCGCTCCGAGACAACGCATTAATAGACTCTGCACTATTTGACGTCATGATATTAAATCGTTGCACCGGGCAATGTGATCGAGCCCATTTTGAAAACCCAGCTCGCGTGAGGGTTTCTCGAATAGTAGTACGGTTACTACAGAGTGCGTTAAAATTGATATCAAATTCCCCAACCGTATAAGCTTTACAAGTCGCCCACCACAAGTTTTCTTGTGCTTTACCCTTCAGACGTAGATTCATCATCAAATGTCGGCAACAAAGACCATGATAAGCCTGTGGATATACTGTTCTTATTGCTTGATCAATGGAAGCGGCTCGATCTGAAATAATTGCAAGATTTGCATGATCTTCAATGCCCTCCTTGAGTTTTGACAAAAACCACGTCCACGATTCCCCGGATTCTGTTTTCCCCACACCGAATGCAATTGGTAAAATTTGATTATTTCCATCCATACCAACAGCTAAAAACATGGTGCCTTTAAAGGTACCCTTAAGATGTGCCCCGTCAATAATTATTATAGGACGCAAACAATAAACAAAACTGCGCACCTGTAAATAAGTATTAATAAATATATAATACAAGAATATAATATTTTTAATAATTCGTAACTTACCGCTGCACCAATAGCAACAAAAACCATTTCAAAACGGTTAAACTCGTCCCTCAAAATATGAGTTATTGTTCCTGGATTAGCTAATTGAAGATAATGACAATATGCAGGCAGTTTTGCAAATGATTCCTCAGTTGATCCAGCCAAAATTTGTTCGGCATAATGTTTCCCTCGCCATGCTTGATTGTATGATATGTTCACCTTAAATCTCTGATTTATATCTTTGACTATTTCTTTTCCACGGTACACACGTCCACAGTCAGTAAGTTGGTCCTTTATTATATGACCAAGAACTTTTTTGTTTGCGTTTCTAATGTTAGGATAAGTTTGCGTCCTTGAACATGTATGCTCATTGTTAAAATAAGTCACGTGAAATGCGCACGTGTCTTTATAACTAGAGGCTCTTAAAACCCAGTTACAATTTTCGAAATAACATACCACAACAAATCTTTTTTTTGATGATTTTTGAACTTTAAACTGAAAACATTCATTCAATGCCATGGTTGAAATTTCTAATTTTAAATCTTCTTTATCTTTAAAAACTTTATTTATTATTGCATGTGAAGATGAAGATGGTTTACAAAATTTTGAGTTAATAAGTTCTGCTTCTACTTCTGGTACGGATTCATCGTTAAAAACATTCTGATTTAAATCAAAACTGAATTGAGGTTTTTGATTAAAATCATTAAAACTGTCAAAACAATCACCAATATTTAAATCAGGAACTACAAATTTTTTTTTTGAGTTAGAACCATGTGATGAAATTTTTCTATCACGAACATGATCAGGTCTAACATCATTAACGACGTACATATAACATATTTCACTCTCATTTTTTTCCAGAATTTTAAAAAAAACAGAAACATCGTTATCATCACATATATCAACAGGATATATATATGTTGAAAATTTATACGATATTCGACTTATATCTCGAATATCAAAACGAACAGAAATTAACTCAAGCAGTTCTTGATAAGTAATTTTATAATGAAGACATACAGCACGTCGCAAACAATCAATAGGAAGATAATCATATATTCCATTTTTAACCTCCCAATTTCCGCCAATACAGAAAATAACCGTAAATTCCATTTCAAATTTGTTTGCAAAAAAAAAAGTGAGCGTTTTAGGTAGGGACACTTTACGCATATATATACCCGTCTTTATGGTCGGACGCCTATAAAATAAAGATTCAAAAAAAAAAAACTTGTACGGGCGGACGCCTGTACTACACAGGCGGGCGCCTGTGTGTTACAGGCGGGCGCCTGTGGCACTTTTTCCGAAAAAAAAAGTTTGGACGCCCGTAACTAGGTTTGGGCGCCCGTGTGGTCGGTTTGGGCGCCTGTGTAGGTGGTCTGGGCGCCTGTGACTTGACCCGGGATTTTTTTTTTTTTTTTTCTTTACGGTCGGACGCCCGTGACAGATGTGTCAGTGTGGGCCCGACGCCCGTGACAACTTTTTTTTTATACGGGCGTTCGTGGTTTTTAAGGGGCGTGGGCGCCTGTGTAGAAAACGTGGCGTTTTTTGATTGGATATTACACAGGCGCCGGCGCCTGTAAAGGTTATGGACATTTTGACATTTGTAAAGTCAAATGGACATTTTGGATAACTTTTTGGTCAAAGTGGCTATTTTGGTAATTTTCCCTAATAAAAATCATCACTCGCGTGATCTACAAGTTTTTTAAGTAGCATTTAATGTAGATTATTATAATCAATTAATGTATTTTTCTTTTGCATGTTACTAGTTTTCTATTTTTTAAATATAGACACACCCTTTATATATCATTAATCTGCCACTATACATTAGTGTTATAAGTAGCTTAAAGAACCCTCTGGACAGAAAGCTCGAGATAATCAATCAGCTTCAGGGAGAACATCTTAAAAATAATAATAAATAAGTAAATAAATAAATAAATAAATAAAGGTTATCTGTAACACGACTTGACTAATAATAAGCTCTAATTGTGACAAGATGAAAAATAGTTAAGCAAGTGAAAGTTTAAATTCTTGTGTGATAACGAGTTCGGCAGTTAAATGTCATCTATCTTGAGTAGTTATACTAGTGTGACTTTTTATTTGAACGGCTACTAGAGTGACATTTAATCCTCTGTCTTTGTCAAAAATTATTATCATTTATTTTTCACTAGATTAAATTTAAAAGGTTTATGAATAAAAATTATGTAATTTTATCATGTTTTCATAAATTTTCATAACCAAAAGAATTTATCACATAAAATAATGCAAAATAAAAATACAATTAAAATTTATAAATCGATTACACTTTTTTGTTATTTTGTTTGAAATTAAGAAATTTGTTAATGTGTTCAAACTTATATTATAAATATCAAAAAATAAAAAAAATGTTTTCAATTAAAATTTTTGTAAACAATTGTTAATATAATTGATATTTCAGAATAGTAAATATTAAATGAGAAAAATGATTAATTTAAATGATTTTAAACATTAATGTTTAAAACTTTTTTATATAAATGTTTTAAATAAAATATAAAGATCTCATGAGACATTTTTTTATAATCTTTCATTAAAATAAGATTGATTTGACTGAGTTTGTATCGAACCTCCAATTTGGAGCATTCTATACTAACCGTCTTTCGAACTATTTACACAAAATCCTAATTGACGAGTCGCTCTAATTCAAAGTATTTTATTTGTAGCTTGATCGACTCAACATTTTATAATCTTTGGGCCCTTGTTATGTGTTTTATTATTTTTCAACCTTAGGAGTAAATTGTCAACTAACGTAGCTTTAAAAATGACATTGTATGTTATCTTAAATTAAAAGGAACAGATAAATTCCACCAAAAACTTAACAACTCAAATCGACCTAATCCCTTAATTCTTACTCTTTTAAATATCTCATCTGATAATTTATTAGTTGTACTTGATACACCCATCGAACCATTAATATTGTTAGCAATTATTTTTAAATTTTATCTTGAAAGTAAAAATTAAAGGAGCCATGTAAACTAAACGGTACATCTTAAAAGAAAAACAGCAAAAAGTCTTAAAACAATTAAGTATTTGAAATTATTTTTTATTGTAAAAAAAATACTCGATGCTTGACTTAACTCTTGTTTTACGTAGGGGCCGGATCGTAAACCCTACACATTTGTGAAAGAGGTTGTTTTTATAACTTGAATCTATTTTTGAATATTTTTTGTACTATAAAAGATAAGATGAAATTTTAAAAAGAGTTAATTATATAAGGATCATGTAGTTTTTGGAATGTAACATGTTTGAATGTTAAGATTTAAAGTTAGAAGCTTGGGTATTGTGCTTTCAAGTTCAAGTTACAAGCTTAAGTGAGTGTGTGTGTATTGTTGATCAAATAAATAATCACACGTCTCGTATGTTATGTGTTTTTGTGGATGAAAGTTGCATTTATTTTACGTACCTACTATTATAAATCTGAAATCGTAACACCTACATTATGCAAACTTTAAACACACAACTACTTAATTGAGAAACAATATCTTATCATCATCTTGATGTTCCTTCCAAGAAACCCTGCACAAACACAAGATTTAAACCTACAACTGCTTAGATGTAAAGTACACTATCTTATCACTCAGATGTCTAAGGAGCTTATAAAAAAAAATTATCATAAAATAATAAGAACTGATATCTTTCATGCTATTAGTGTAAAAATGTGTAGAAAATTGATTAGTTAAGTTTCTACGTATCAATTTGTAGTATTTAAGTTCATAATTATGTCTTGTCGAATCTAATATGTGCCTGTTGAGGCACTAGATAATACTACATTGATCTAACATGTAGGTCCATATCCGTTATTGATGATGTAATTACAATTATTAATACATACTGATTTTCAATGAGTTTATGTACTGTAATTCTTATTATTCACGTATCATTGACGTGTTATATGAGCGTATGATAATTCGAAAATGGTCACATATACTACATAATAAGGGTGAAAATGGTCATAGTAATCATATGAATAGCTAAACAAATAATAGTAGTAATATTAGCAAGGCTAATATTAATAGTGGTAATAATCATAAAAAATAATTAACAATAACAATAATAACAATACCAAAAATAATAGCAAATTTCTATAATTATCCATGAAAACATATCACATGAAAAGTTGATTAAATGCATGTGTACTTCTTTGCCCATTCAAGAAATACGTCATCAAACATTGTACAGACTCTTCTTCCCTTTTGTTGTTATATTTATACTAGTCTAATATCCGCGCGTTGCAATGGAAAACACAACACTTAAGTTGGATGTTTTAAAAGTTTGTATGGTTCGTTCTTTAGTCATAACCATAACAAAAACAATTTTTTTAACTTGGTAGTTAACTAAAACCGATTTTAACTAATAACATAAAAGACCAAATGCACCAAAAATGTCAAGAAGTGATTTATTTATTTTCAAGTATTTTCTTTTATAATCACTCTATTTCACTTAATTCTTAAAAGCTACCAATATGGGAAAAAGTGAGAACACAAACAAACATTTAGATTAGAATTAAAAGGTTGTACCATATGCTATAAGAGTTGTAAAACTCTTGATTTTAAAAGATTTAAGCAAATTACTGATAGTAGTATAGATTAGTAAAGAAAACTTAAAAAGAATCTTTGAATGAATAAATCTTAAATAATATAGTTGTAAAACTCTAAACCGCAAACACATTTTATATATTATTTTATTATTTAAAATAATAACTTATAGGAAATTTTAATTATATTTTATGTTAAAAAATCGTTTATAATTTCTAAAAATTCATTAATAACTATTTGAGTTAATTACACGGATGGTCCCTGTGGTTTACCCAGATTGCACTGTTAGTCCCTAACTTCGACAAATTACAACGATGGCCATAAAGTTTGCAAAAACGTAACACAGATGGTCCCTGGAGTGGATGTATGTTATCTTATTCTGTTAAATGGGTTTGAATTGACTAAAATGCCCCTCGAAAAAAGATAAATGTGTTACACACACAGTGATACACCCACTTGCACCACCGAAAATCTCCGGCAACACCACCACCACGCACCTCCGACAACCACCACCACCACCGAGCATCTCCGGCAACCACCACCACCGAAAACCTCCAGCTTCTTCAAGTTGTGTATGTATACACACACCTTCACGAGATATACACACACCGTCGTGTCTCCATCCTAGCATCACCGCCGTGGTGGCTCCACCCTTGCATCACCGTCGTCGTGGCTCCACCCTAGAATCGCCGGCGCCGTGGCTCCATCCTTGCATCACCGTCGGCGCCGTGGCCCCACCCTCGCATCACCGCCGGCGTGGCTCCACCCTAGCATCACTACCTCTCTCTATCTCTCTTTCTCGGTATCTCTCTCTGCTGAAAACCGACTTGTTGCTGGAGGACAACATCAAGGTGCAGGTGGAGGACGAGAACGTGCTGGTGAGTAGCTGAGAGAGGAAGAGGGAGCACGATCAGGAAGAGAAAGAAGGTCCGAAGTAAGTGCCGCCGGAGGTGGTCTGTGGTGGTGGTTTCCGAAGGTGGTCGTCGGTGGTGCTAGCGGGGAAGATTAGGAGGAGCACGGCCGATAAATGGAGGAGGATGAGGGGGGAGAACGTACCTGTTGATGGAAGGGTTTAGGGTAGAAGATGATGAATTAGGATAAGGGTATAATAGTCTTTTTTGAACCATTGTAATTTCTCGAAGTTAGGAACCACCAGTACGATCTGGTTAAACCACAGGGACCATCCGTGTAATTAACTCTAACTATTTACTTTTTATTTAGATTGCTGACTATTCTGACACAGGAAGCGCTACATCCTACGAGGAAGAGGAAGGCCTGGATGGCACAACAAGTGGACCAGGAAAAGGTATATGACCAAGTTCGTTGGAAGTTAATTCTTGGAGCAAGTCGTGCATAAAGTAGGCTTCTAGCAACAGTTGAATGACTTAATCATGTTTTGTGTTACATCTGCCAAACTATCGGTGATGTGGAATAGGGAGAGATTGAAGTTTTTTACGCCTTAGAGTGGACTTCGACAGGGTGATCCCCTATCTCCCTACTTTAGTCTACTATATTTTAAGTATCAAATTGGGTTTATGAGGAACATATAAGATCGAAAAGCTAAGGTTGAATAATTAGCAACAAATTCAATATTCTACAACCCGATTGTTTGCAGCCATATCTTACATGTTCTTTCCGGTTAGTTGTGTTCCATGATTATAAAAAAAGCATTCACTTTACTTTACTAGTGAGAGGTAGGGGGTTCAAATCTCACTACCACCAATTTATATGAGAGATATGAGGGATGACCCTGGCTTGCCAGGGTTCGAGTCCTGATCTCACCCGGTTTTACCGGCTCCTCGCTGTCGTGCCGTTTGGCGGGCGTGGGGGTCGGGTTTTATCCGGGGAATCCCTCAATTGGTGAATCGCTAGGGGCTCCGTCCGTCCGGACTAGTGGCCGGCTCGGGCTACCTTTAGCCAATGGGGGCCGCGTACGGAGTACCCGGCGTTTACTTAGTTGGTCGTTCCAAAAAAAAAATAAAAATAAAAATAAAAATAAAAAAAGCATTCAATATTTTACTCATGTCATAAATTAGAAGACAAAAGTCTACTATTACAGCAATAAATTTAACTAGTAACCACTAATCTAAAATGAAACAAAGAAAAGCTAAGCAAGGAAATAATATAGTGCATGAAAATTAAAAACTGCATGCATTAGCGTCTCTCTCTCATAGCATCGTTGCTTATATTTAATAGGCGACATGGACACATGGTCATGTTACGAGCAAGCTAGTGACCCGTATCACATATAAATATAGTTGATTAATAATATATTCTAATGCAGGTTTTTTATATTATTATTTTATACATTAGGACGTAGTTTAAATAAACAACATATATCTTATAAATAAATAGTTATAATTTATATGAAAATTTGCATATTAGATACGTAATAAAATAATGAAGATTTAATATTCTAAAATAAAAAATAGTGATATTTTAAATCAAATATAATAAAAAAGGCCCGACTGCTTATTTGATTTTTTCGGATAGATTCATATTAGTTAAACATATTTTCTCTTGAAATTGGTTATGATTTCAAATATGTTCCTAAAAATTTTGAATCCAAATAAACACTGATTCAATTCAAATAAACTGAATAAATAGCATCCTATATTAGTTGTAAATATATAGTTATTATGGGCAAACAACTAGATATTCATACTGAACTAGCTTCTAAATATTATATCAATAAAATCATGTTTTTGGAACATATAAATAGATATATTCATTTGACTTTAATTTAGCAAATTAGAAACCTATTGAACCATATAGCAAAGAGGATCAAAAACAAATCCTTAACAAGAAAATTGCAAATATGATTTTCATTCTCATAAATTTTATCCGACAAATCCTAAACAAGACTAATAATCAGTAGTTCAATTGGTCCTCCATCACTTGGTATATTCATGAACGGTCTCTCGACACTCTTATTGGTGCAATCGGTGATGAAGAAATTATACCTTGAACAACACATCCATCCTCGTCCATGATTGGTCCATCAGCACATATTGGTGCTGGTGCACCAACAAGCACAGACTCTGGCGATGGCCCCTTCGAGTCTGGTGTCATTAGTGGACGAGACGTAAGCGATAAAAAGGGACAATACATTTGTAGGATTTGAGGGAAAAATGGATTCACAGGATAGAGTCGTGGCAAACATCCAGAACTCATGGCTTCAGCCGCTTTGCAACAATCAGGCCATGCACTTAAATCAAGTGATCCGCCACGTGCCATCCTTAGAAGTTCGCCAGAGCACTTTGCTAGATCGAAAGTCGCGGACCAACACTCCAACATGCCCTTTGATGGTCTTGGAGACATGGTTGGTGATAGTCGGGCTAGCCCTTGTGAAAGTAGAGACACCAACCAAAATGTAAGAAAAAATAGAACCCTCGCCCTGGATTTGAGTGCCATGTTGGGTCTTAATGGTTCGAGTGTGTGGTGGTAGATATATACTTCGAATTTTAAGCATTTAATTATTAAAATAAATGAATTTGACTTTAATCGTAAAACGAATAGTTTAGAATATACCAAAAAAACGTCATATTATTTTTCAGCTATTTATTTTGAACGTACCATTTTTGCAAAAGCTAATAAATTCTTTGGCATTTTTGAATAACAATGGTTAAATTAAAAGTTTAGCCTGCTTTCACATGGCATTCTAAGTAGAAGTTAATTGATGTTAATGTTTACATTTATATGAACGTAATAAATGCGGGAATTAAAAAAATAAAAATAAATAAATAAATAAACAAGGGAGGTAAAGAAAGTGTTTGAACTCATGATATGAACTCATATCGATAGAATCATAAGTTTATATTGAGCATTATCGAGCGTCATATCAATTTATATATATTTGCCTAGCATCCCAGGTACAACCAAATAATATAATATTTTATTTCTCTATTAGTATTTATTTATTTACTTATATTATATTATTAGTCATCAAAGCATTAATTAGCCACTGAAGCATTAATCGACACTATATTATACAATCTTCTTCTTAGGTAAAAGTTCAGACCTAACTTGTTCACAATCATCAATCATGTATTCTTCAAAACCAATGTGGGCTTGGTGGGCTAGTATTTATGGTTTGATGTTATTTTTATTGGTTTCTAAGTTTCATAGATTATTTATATGATCTAAAACTTTTAAACATTTGTAACACGTATAATCCTTTTATTCATCACCAAAATCAAACGTAGAAAATGTATGTGTTATAAATGTTTAGAGTGGAAACATATGAATAATTTATAAAACATAGGGACTAAAACTAAAATACCGGCAAACCATATGAATCATCTTTGCAATTTACTCTTAATCTTATTTCTTATATGACCTTGGTTGGAAGCAAAACTATACCAAAACACACATCTTTACATAAATGAGACTAAAGCATATATATACCACGTTTCGGAAATCATTCTTAAAAAGGGAGTATTATCCAACATAATCACTTAAAACTAAAACCAAGAAAAAACCCAATAAAAAAAACAGAGCATATGTGCATGACAATCAAACCAACACAAGAGCCAGATACTCTTCTATAGCTTCAGATTCTCTAGTAAGTTCCATGTCATAGTCTGAAAATGCATCTTCACTCTGCAAATCCCCTGTAATTTCATCTTCCATCTCCACATCCCTTTCCATTTCATGGGCTAAATCTCCATCGTTCAGGACGGTCTTGCTGGCGGCATCTGATGAACCAGAACCGCTAGAACTCCCAACATGCTCTGCCACTGGACCTGTAGGCGGTGCACTCACGGTTGTTGCACTCAGCTCCAGAAGATGATTTAAAGCCAATTCTTCTGTTTCAAAAGCACCAACAGCAGCCACAACTACCAAAAAGTAACAAATAGAGCATTTTATTTTCTATACATATTAAATATGATTAGGAAGCTATATTATTTAGATAATTAATTAACTTCGAAGGTTTAATGCATTCAAAATACATTGTAGGGCCTTTTGATCTGTTTTCTTTTAAGATAACCATTTTACTTTAACTGTTAGAAACTTAGAATAGAATGAAAGATCATTTACGAAGAGTAGGCTTAATAAAATAATATATATGTTAAAAAAATGGGATTTTAACTGGGTATGTTGTTGTAATAAAACGACGACACAAATTGCCTGGCACAGGTTATATAGAACATGTATTTTTCTTTTCTTTTGTTCTTGTTTTTACTGGTGGGGGGAGGGAGTGGGGTTGATCACCTGCTTCTCTGGGGAACCCTAAGGAAACAAGTTTTTCAATGGTAGCGTCTGAAGTTTTACGCAATCTCTTCTTCTTTCGCGATTCAATAAAAACCTACAAAAAAATCCAGTAACACTTTTCAATATTAATTTTTCAGTGATTAAGAGTTTTAAAAATTACACCTGAAATTTACCTGTATATCAGAATTAGTATCTGGATTTGTCAAGTCATCAAGAGCTTTTTGCATTTCATTTTCATTTCTTCTAAGAGATTCTGCAGCAAGTTCCTTTTCAAAACTGCTAAAATCAATAAGCATAGATACATAATATCAGCTTATATACACACTGTCAGCATTACACACACACACAGACGTGCGTCCACACACACAAAATGAACATTTTTATCAATTTTTTTTTTTATTTTGCATTGTTAGCTTACCCAATGGATACCAATTCTTTTAACTTCTGAAGATCCACTGCTTTCTTAAGCGGCGTAACTCCAAACTTCTTCTGCTCCCTGTAATTTTGTTTTCAAGAACACAAGTAAATTCTTTTCTTTCATAATTTCCACCATTTTTAAAGAAATTATATGCTTACATGATTTCGTTTCTTCGTCTAATGTCATCCTCAATCTTTTGCTGTTTCTTAGCTTTTTCCTCAACAAGAAAATCAACTGCACGCTCAATACTTTGTTGGTTCATCCGTAATGCCCTTTTTGCAGCGCGTTCTCCATACCCCATACCCATTAGCATTGATAGTTTTTCATCTGGAACCTGAAGCTGAAATTAAACAATACATATAGATATAGACACATGGTTGATGAATCTTAAGAAATATTTAGAAAGAAAATCCATAAAATAAGTCAAAAATAGAAACAAGTTACCTGCAAGTATCTACTCCGAGCACTATTTAATGATATCTTTGCCTTTTCAAGATCGCCACTATGGTATGCCACTATACCTTCCAGTAATTCCAATCTCAAGTGCCTGTATTACAAAATTAGTGTCATAGCATAAGAAACTCACCTTTCCAAATTTTAAAAATTACAATCTACCAAATATAACCTTGAAGCATTTAATTAAATTCATTATTATTTTAAGAATTACAAATTTGCCATTGATGGATATCAACCATTGATAAATCTTTATCAATGGTGAAATGGAAGTTTTATTCAAAATGAGGTTTTTCTTAAGAACCCTATACACACATGCATGCATGCATGCATTCCGAGGTTTCTTACAATGCAAGTTCAGGATGAGCATTTCCATGAAGAAGTCTCAGACGGGTAGATTCTTTCCCGTGAGATCTTTCAATTCCTTTTCGAGCTTCTTCAAGGCGTTTTCCAGCTACTGATAGTTTACTGATGTCTTTGAGCATAAAATAACACCAAACCATATCTATTTGAAGTATTGGGAAATTGTCGATTAGCTGGAGAAAATAAACACAATAAGTTTGTAAAATCATAAATCCACAAAAATATGTAACAATTTAAGGCATTACTGTTAAACGCTTGTGTCAGGTTACTAACCAAATTCTTAAATACTATTTAGTGAAGATAAATGACTTAAAGAAACCTTGTGTAATCATCCAAAAACCAATATAAGAAGTTAATAAAAATTACTTAATAGAGTAATGAATAGTTTACCTGGACCACCTTAGAGTCGCATAGTGAGAAAGCCTCCTACAAAATAGTCACTTGGATCATAACCATACATATCATATATTCATACGACTTGATCGTTTAACTATTTCGTTTTGTGGATTTTGTCACATGTTACAAAATAACATATAGGGAATGCAAATACCCAAAAATGTCAAAACTAACCTCTCCCATGATTAAAATTTCCAAGGCATCTTCATACTTCTTACTTTTGACCAACCTTTTAGCTTTTCCATGAAACATAAGCCCCATCATTAGTGCACTGCCAATTTAGCGTTTGTTTTGGAGTAGATTAACAATATGCAGCCTCTTAATTTGATAATTTATATAAATTGTTCAAATTACAATCATACCGTTGATCTTCTTCAGTGCCCAGCTTCACTTTCTCCCCACTTTGATTCTCCAATTCAAGATTAAAGTCTTCAACCGGCAATGAACCATCAGCATGTCTTTTGGCCAGGGAAGTTGCAGCAGCCCTGCAATTTTCAAAATAATATAATGGTTAAAAGGCTATATTTTACTATGATCTCTGATACTCTTTAGGGTTTGCTACGCAAGAACAGAACCGAACTATCTAATGATCTAAATCAAAATAAACACACGTATCAAACAATTTGAGGGTAACTTTTAAGCCCCAACATCAAAACTTCTAACCTGATCCTTCGAGCGTTAAACCCACATACCATAATCAATCAATTTTCGAACAACGATACTAAACGATCAAAACGAACATATAAAAACGATGATCGAACCTGAGTCTTTGAAGCCTGGTAGACTTCTCCTCTTCAGCAATCAACTCTTTGCCTTGATCAGGCGAGACCCTCGTGACCAAAATCTTGGAATTGTTCTTTAAACCCAATTCGATTAGCTTCTGGGTTCCACAATCGTCTCGCAAAACTTTACCTGCGCATATAAGGTTGATCGAATCGGTAGCACAGTCTAATCGATTTGCAATTTGTTGTTTCAAAAAGGGCACAGTCCATTCGCCCAATTCGGCTTCTAAAACACCAGACCATGCTCCTGCTATCTTCAATTTTGCCGCCATTATGGTGCTGCAGTGTAATAAAAATTAAAATTGACGACGGTAGGGGGGGTTTTGGGTTTGTACTTTGTAGAAGACGATGAAAGTGAAGAAACTTGACTTGTGAAAGTTTTCATGTTGTTTATACGACTACAGAATTGATGATTGCATTTGAGGGTTGAAGGTTTGATGATATTCAATAATGGCCCTTCGTATTTCAAGATTTTCAAGAAATGCCCAATTGTAGAATTTGCAAGTTTTGTAATTTTTTTTTCTTTGTGCAATAATTTAGGTTACGTTGGAACATTTTTTTATGTCGGTGTCACCGGTGGCTTGTTATGTAGGAGACTCCTCTGATTTTGGCTCATTTAGATGGTGGTGTGGGCTTGTTTTATCTCCTCTCAAGTCAAAACTGAATTTGTAATAAAAGAAAAGTAATTAGATAGTCCAAGAACTCAAAGATTCGTGAAAACTTTAGCGCTCAAATCAACTAAAGCCACATATGTATATGTAAATATATTGCACATAGCGGAAGCATGTCTCACCTTCTTTTTTTATATATTAGGTTTTCATGTATTCATATGTATCTTAAGATGACATAAAACGAGTTGGCGACTCTCATGTTTGCGTTGGGGAATTGGGGGAAGCCTCAAGCCTCTATGAATCAAGGTGAACCAAGTCCTATTCGCAAGAAAAAGCTGGTGAGAATGAACTTTGACTAAATCATAATTTGTTTAATCAGTGCAAGTTTGAACCAATTGTATTGTATCATGTATAAAAAATAAAAACATATCATATTCAAGTTTTCTCAACTAAATTTTGCTATTAAAAGTTGGCATGCATATTATTTATTTATTATAAAAAATTAATCCTTAAAAACGATGATGCAAATATATGAAAGCTAGAGATTGTAGCTTGATTCTCAACTGTTTAATATTATTTATTAACTGAGACGTATCAACCAAAGTGGTTTTGCAGTGATTGTACTCCATAACTTCTCAAATAAAAGGTTATGGGTTTAAATTTCTTCTAAGACATATTAGGATTATGGGGCTTGAGGTTTTCCCTAAAGATTCCTCCTAGGGTGGATTATTCTGAGTTTAGGTGTTGTCATATGATTCGAGTCTTACTTGGTGATATTCTGGATTCTGGTGTCGTCTTTATTAAAAAAAGATTGATACATACCATATCTTAATCCTTAAGGTATCTTTGTAGAGTAATTAATCCAATCTCCTGAATAAAAAGAATTATGTTTTTTAAAATGAGCTTAAATAAAAAATTGCTAGAATTATAGGGTGGGAAAGTGCAATAACCTTTGAACTAAAAAGCATAACCATGACCTTAATTTTTTCCTTTCTTCCGCAGCAAGGCGTAAGGATTTATTATTAAAAAAATTGTAAATATTATATAATTTGTCTTTCTTTTTTAAACAGCAAACGTTCGGTCATCCGGAAGCACTCTGGCAAATAGATCACCATTCCGCTCGAATAACAGAGTTTGGTAACCTGATCCACCTGCTCAAGAGGAAACATATAACTAGGAAAACCTCCTGGCTCACCTCAGAGTAATATTTGCTCCAGGTGAAACTCCAACCCAAGACCTCTCATAAAAGAAGTTAAGAGGCTATCAATAGGCTAGAAGCCCTTTGGTTATATTATTTGTCTTAATCGTAATATATAAGATAAACGTCTACAAAGATATACGAAACATACAAAAAAGAGGTAACACCTATACATTATAACTAGTCGAATTCATTTAAAAGCATATGCATAAGAAACGATATAGAGTTGTTATAAAATACAGTTGATATTCAAATCATGTCTAAATGAACGTTCGGTTCATTTAGAGTAGTAGATGTAATAATGTATCCAGAATCATCTAAAAGTTGGGCACTGAACCGAAAGATGTTCCTGATTGCTAACGACCTGAAAAACCTTGCGCTTAGCTACTACATTGGCGGGCTCAAGGTTCTTATTATCTTCAATTTAAGGACGAAGCAGCAAGTGGTTTGCCAAAAAAAGAAAAAACAAAAAAGAAACACCTGGCCGTAGAGGTGAACAAAAAAACCGGTTTGGGTTCTCAAACCGGTCCAGTCATGATCTCAAACCAATTTCACCCAAACCGGTTTTCAAACCGGTCCGAACCGCCGGTTTGTAATAGGTTTGACATCCTCATCTCTCAAATCGGTTTCAACCCCTCCAAACCGGTTTCAAACCGGTTCTATAGGTTTGACATCCCTCATCTCCCAAACCGGTTTCCAAACCGAACCGGTTTTCACCCAAACCAGTTTTGATAGTCTGTTGATCAAACTGGACCGGTTTGAAAACCGAACCGGTTTGAGCACCTCTACCTGGCCGGCATGAAGCCCGGACAAAAAAAAAAAAAAGAAAAAAAAACTCGTTTTTGGCCCAACCCAACCACAAATAGATGAAAATGGCTCGGTGAATAATGTAAATCAGCTAATGATTTTATTCAGCCTATTGGATCAACGGAAGATCGTATGGTTGGGATGTGTTTTAAATACTTATTCAACGACGGTATCAAACTAAGCAAAAAGTGTGTCACTGGCCCATTTTTTAATTTATGGCCCATGGGCTCGTTCATGGATTTATCTCCTCGTATCATTGTCTGATTGTCCAGAGGTGCGCAAATCGGGTTTTTTCTGAACCGGGTCCGTTTTCAACCGGTTCCAGTTCTGGTCAACAAAGTGAATATCCGGTTCCGGTTCCAGGTTTCGACTAGTTCCAACCGGTTTTTGACCGGTTCCGGTTCGGGTTTTGGCCGGGTATAGGTGGAACCAGTTTCGGTTCCGGTTCTAATTTTTCTTAAAAACCGGACCCGTTTGTACCCACCGGTTCGGGTATGACCGGTTACGGTTCGGGTTGTCGTTCCGGTTCCGGGTCCGGTTCTTTTTGCCCACCTCTATGATTGTCTCATAATTCTCAAGTTAGGTCTTATGAACCTGGTTCATAAAATCTTCTATTTTTTGACCACCCCTCGAGTCCAAAACTTCATAATGATGGCTTTAAAACTCTCTCATTGACTCAGGCTAAATCCCTTATTGCCCCTTTATCTTCAATAGAAATCAAGGCTAGAGTGTGGGCTTGTGGCAGCAAAAAAACCCAGGCACATATGGTTTTAACTTTAGATTTATAGAAAAATTATAGATTTATTTAAAATTGCTTTTAACGGCATTTTTTATATAATTTTCCTGACTAGGAAAATGGTTATAGCTCCTATTTTATAGCCTTAGTTCTGAAGTGAAAAGACTCTCTACGTATCAAAGTGTATCGGTTTATAAGCCTAATTGGTCTAATCTATGAAGTTATAGCAAAGATCCCTATGAACAAGGCTAAAAAAAAGTGACGAGGTTGATTGTTAGCGACTCCTAAACAACATGCATTGAATATAGGCAATTTCATGATGATTTTCTCATAATAAATGAGGTGTTGGCCAATCAACTAAAAAAGCATAATCCTTTTCAAATATGATTTTGAAAAGGCGTTTTACTTCGTAAATCTTAATTTTTCATTCTTGAACAAATGACATTTCAAGAAATGTGACGTGTATGAACTAGGGGATTCGTTTTGGTTTGTCCATCTATATTCCTCAACGATCCCCCAAACCTGAAGTTTAATGTTCAACATTGTTAAGGCAAGGTTTTTTCAGATTACTTATGTTGGTTGTATCAAACATGAAGTTTAATGTATTATATTTAGATGCAGTTCTTTTAAATATATGGATTAATTTGTAACTTGTTAGAATATATATTGAAAAAAAATATTTGAATTACCTATACTAATAAAAACCAACGTCGGTGGTTTAAGTCGCTTCAAAAAACACTGTGAGGAAATTGACCTTTGTAAAAGGTTCTCAAACATGACCGCTGTAAAAGGCTCTCAAGCATGAGTTAGACATCTTGAATTAATTCAAAACTTACGTTTTAAACCCTAAACTTTGAACTCTTTTTTTTAAGTCCTCATTCTATTTTACTCACATATTTTTAATATTCACATGCTTTTAACATTTTCTTACATTATCAGATATTAATAATAATTATATAGATTTGATCACAATTACGTCAAGAACATTTATATAAATTTCGAACTCAAACGGGTGCATAAATTTTGTGCGTTATTCACTGGTTTATAACGTGCCCGTACATTATAAATTTCGAACTCAAACGGGCTCATAAATTTTGTGCGTTATTCGCAGGCTTATAACGTGCCCGTACATTATCGAGAATTTTTTTATATCATTTTAATCGTAATCACCTCACAAACTATTTAGATTTAACAATAGTATTTATCGAATAATAATATTCAACTAATACTAATAATTATATAATAATCATAATTAAATATTTCGAAACAATAAATAATAATATTCAAATAATAATAGTAATTGAGAAACATAATTTTTTTATGGTTTTGTTTTATGAATTAATTTGTGCTTTGAGTTCGTATTATTTAAGAGTATGCTATCAAAATTGAATACTCATTCATCCAACCGGACACATTTATAAAACTACCTTTTGGAGCTGTATGGTTTGGTTTTATGTTTATACGTTTCGACATAAATATTAGTCAAAACCGATTCCGTCTATGTTTCCGGTCGGGTTATATACGATATATTTTACCTTTTTTTATCCGTTTGTCATTTTTTTTCTCTTAAAATATAGTCTTTTGGTACATTTTAAATTAGTATTGTAATGATTTTTCATGATTACTTTTCAATATAAATATTATTCAAAATCGAGTATGTCTATGTTTTCGGTTGTGTCAACTTTGATATATTTTTACTTTTATATATTTCGTCATAAATATTAGTCAAAATCGATTCCATTTATGTTTATGGTCGGGTTACATAGGATATATTTTTACTTTTTTAAATACATTTTCGGATTTCGTAATTCTAAATATTACAACAACATGATATTTTAGCTACATTGCGATAATTTTCACCTTTTATTAACATTTTTTTAAAAATGGCTTAACTCATTCATAATTTTAAAATTCGAATTATTGGACAGTTTAAAATAATTTGCAACTTAGAGGGCTTGGGTTCTAGAAAATACTATTTTGATCTTGGTTCATTTCCTCGGAATTGAGATGGCCGGCGCTGGTGGAACCAAGAATTCAACAATGGCGAAATCCTCCTCCTCCGCCGCTACCAAACGCAACAACCACCACCGCCACCCACCACCACCACCACCACCTCCTCAACACCAGCCCCAAACGCCCTCAACCCGCCGCCAAAACCTCCTTCAATTAGTCGCAACCACCGCCTCCGCCACCGCCGCTGCCCACTCCTTCCTCACGAACCACGACCTCATTCTCCACCCTTCCCAAACCCTAAACCTAGAATCCACCATCTCTGCCGTCTCTCTCTCCATCTCTAACCTGCTCTCTCTCATCCACCACCCCATCGCATTCGCAATCCCCCGCCCACCTCCTCCACCACCATCTTGGTTTCACAGGTTAATGTCGTCCGAGTACGATACCGATCAGCTGTTCATCGAATCGTTCCGAATGTCGAAACATTCGTTTAGTTACCTGCTCGCTTTGCTAACCCCTTTGCTGTCGACTCTCCCAATCCCGCCGAATTATGCCATCGCCGCCACTCTCTTCCGCCTTGCGCATGCAGCCTCTTTTAACGCGGTTGCTAGACGCTTTGATCTCGATTCTCCGACTGCCTGTCGAGTTTTTTACGTGGTATGTAAAGCAATTATTGATAATTTAGGTCATTTCTTCGAATTAAGGTCTGATTTGAATAGAATTGTATTAGGGTTTGGATGGATTTCACTTCCTAATTGTTGTGGTGTTTTGGGTATTGATACTTTTGCTGTTAAAGGAAATCTATTTGGGGAAAATGGGTCTGTGATGGTTCAAGCTTTGGTTGATTCGGAAGGTAGGTTTTTAGATGTTTCAGCTGGATGGCCTAGTACCATGAAACCCGAACTGGTTTTAAGACAATCAGAATTGTTTTCCGCCATTGAAGAATCAAGGGAGTTGTTAAATGGGCCATCATATGAACTCAATGATGGAAGTTTAATCCCTCAGTACATCTTGGGTGAATCATGTTTTCCTTTGCTGTCATGGCTGATCACACCTTTTAGAAAGTCTGATACTGATGATGATGTTGAAGATGATGATGATGTTTATGATGGTTGTTTAAATTTGAGTTCTTCAAAACAAGCTTTTAATTCTGTGCATAATCGAGGGATGGAGTTGCTTGATACTGCATTTGGGAGGCTTAGAGCAAGATGGATGATTTTGTCAAAAGAATGGCTGGAGGAGTCGATTGAATCGTTTCCTTATATTGTGGTTACATGCTGTTTGCTTCATAACTTTCTAATTAAGTCTAATGAGGAGTTTCCTGATGAAGATTCGAATTATATGAGGAATCATGATCTTTCAGATTACGAAGGAGAAGGCGATGAAACAGGAGAGAGGATTAGAAGCGCAATTGCTTCAGATTTAAGTCAGGTAAATCAAATGTTATCAATCTTGTTCATAGAAGTTCATGTTTTTTTTTTTTAATAATTAAGATGTCTAATTGTCTATGTTTACTATGTAATATGTTCTTTGATGCAAATTAACAAATGGTAGTTTGAGCTATTTAGCCAATATTTGAAGTTTTGAACCATTCTTGTAAGTATGTAGTCAAACATGTGAATGTGATTTTATGTAGTTGTGCACATAGTGGAAATCACGCCCCGTTAGCGGTGCACACATATAATGTATATATGTGTCGACAGCTCTTGAGGGGCAAAAGTAAAATTGCACTAATTTTAACGTTATTTTACTTATTCAGTGAAAATAACGTTAAAATCGTTTCGGACGGTTGATCAAGCATCATGAGCCGAGGGTCTCACTGGAAGCAGCCTCTCTACCCCTACGGGGTAGGGGTAAGGTTGTCTACATCTCACCCTCCTCAGACCCTGCCTTAGCATGCTAATGGCGGGATATACTGAGTACGTTGATTGATTGTGCACATAGTGGAAATAATATTACATTTTGGTAATGGACTGATTTACATGCTATTATAGTAAAATTTCACTAATAGTCAAACTATTGGTAGGGTCAAGGGAGAGTGAGATGTAGGCAAACGTTACGTTTATCCTTAGGGAAAAAAAGGCTGCTTCTAGAGAGACACTCTACTCGAATGACAAACACACGCAAATATACAATCAGAGACATAAGAAACAAACGAAGACATAGTTGACAAACAAAGACTGTACAAATAGATTGTTTAAGCAACTAGTGATAGACAACTACCAGTACAACTGAAATGTTGATAGGATCATTGGAATCCTAAAATCACAGTACAAATGAACATGTTTCTAACTTTCTATATGATTGGATTTCTTGTTGGTATGGAAAGGGCATAATAATAATAGTGCATTTTTATTTTGTAAAATGATAAAAATAACATGAGTTTTTCTCTCTGTTTCTTCCTTCCTAATATGCATTGAGAATTGGATAGAGACAGAGAGTATCTTGTACAACTTGGTGTGCAACAAAATACACCTTCTTAACATTGGTATGAATCATCTTAAGATTTACCAATCAAATTATAATTTGTGCTTTCTTGACTATTTCAGTGGAAGACAGTTGACCTGTATCAATTATGTTCTTATTACCAATAAACTAATAATGATAGTTTTAGTTTTTTGACCAATAATTTGAACAGTTCCTGTAATAATGAAACTAAGCATGTGAATGTTATTATGTGCACATAGTCAAACTAAGATTACATATTGTTAACGGGCTAATTTGCATGTTTCAACATATTATGCATAACTTCAGTAGTATCTATGACACTGTAACTGAAGCAAACAACTTCACATATAGCTCATTTTCTTAACTAGTACACTTTTATGATAAAATGAAAAAAAAAAATCAGATACTTTCCACTTTGGTTTTTCCTAACATGCATCAAGAGATGAATTATATTCAGTTATATCTTGTACATGTATGCATCTAGATATACCTTTTAAACTTTTGATATGAATCATTATAAGATTTGCTAACTGAATTTTAATTGTGCTTTGTTTGACTATTTCAGTGGGAAGACTGTTGACTTGTATTAGAACAAAACTGTAAGGTATGATTTTAGATATTACAGTGTTTCAGACTGCTAATTAATTTCTGTTTAAGTGTATTGTTATGCTTATAATGCTTTTTGGTTCCAGAAAATCAGAAACTGTTGCTTCACTTGGAACAATTTCAGATCAGCAGATGAAACCTGTTTGTTGAATCGTGGTGAAAGACCTCAAATTTTTGTAGATACCTTTATGGGTTTTCAAATTTGGTAAGAAATGCTTGTCAAGTTTGTTGGTACATAATCTAACGGTTTCCTAGATGTCAAATCTTAAATCAAAATTGAAAGTTTCATCTTTGAAAAGTTCATTAAAGATTTTTATGCGTCGGTATGTCATCATGGCTTTGTTTTTTTTTTTTCTTGAACAACAATACTATCATAGTATCAAACTCCTACTCCTAAATATTCTCTCCTTGTTTGGATTTGAACCCAAAACCTCCTTTTTAAGAGACAATATCTCTATCAAATGAATTAGTCCCACATTGTCATCATAGCTTTGTAAGTGCGTTTTTTTGATGAATGTGCTCTTTTAAAAAGAGGTATGCACACACCAAAAACTTTGATAATGTAGAAAAAGTTTGATACATTGAAAGTTGAAAGTCCCAATGCTTGCATACCTTTCTAACTTTCAAGTATGGAAGAATGAGAAACTTGATACATTGAAAGTTTAAAGTCCCAATGCTTGCATTTATATACCTTTCCTTTCAAGTATGGAAGAATGAGAAACTTACTGAAAAAATATTCAGAGCTTTTAAATTTGGTTGTCTATTTTTGTAGAGATTTCTTTTATTTCTCAAGGACCCCTATTTCGTCTTGGGAATGATTTGAACCCATGACCTTCCATTTGGAAAGCCAAGGGATACTGCTAGGACAAAGCCCCTTTGGTATAAGAATCTTTATCTCCATCTACATTTTCAAAAATAGAGTTTTACGAAGATGGAGAATGTAGTGTGTGAAGTTAAATAAAAATTGAATATAACTATTTAGTTGCTGCCTTTTTGTTTTGAGGAATCCCATCTCACGGTGTGGTTTTTGGGGGGGATGAAAAATGTGATGAGAGGTTTATGCCTTTTGGACTGTATAATGGTGGTGTTTGATGGGAGCATGATCCTTGCCATGCAAATGTCACACAAGAGTAGTGTTGGTTAGTGATTCTGAGTAAAAAAAATGGGTGTAATGGTTAGATGTAATAGTTGAAAAATTAAAAAAATGTAGATTTTTTTTATCGTTAAAATAAGGCAAACAAAGCGACGTTCACACTTATGACCACAGTCACATAAGACGCATCACGCTCTGGTCATGTCGGGAGTGTAATGGTGGACATGCCTATTGGCTCCTTGAATTTCGTATTTTAGTTTTGTTTTGCTTCATTAAGAAGTTTTGATGTAACCTGTGGAGAAATAATAATTGTGTATTAACCGGCAAATACGAAGGCACTTGTGACAACACCCTTCAACTCGTATTGTTATATTGACTTGATACCTCTGTCTTGTTATAGTTTAGTTTTATGTTTATGCATAAAGATAAAGAGTTAATTTTATTGATAATCTCTTTATAGCATGTTGATTTGTGAGGATGGTCTCTAACTTTGACAAATGACACTATTACTTTGATAAAGAACCATTTCAAAAATTATAATGTTAGATTCTTGAAGTGGATGATCGTTAGGTGCCAACTTTTGTCCTCAACGCTCTGTTTCCGAATTTATTTAAGGAGAGAAAAGAAGAGGATTAGAAGGAAATAACAAACATGTTTGTGTTCCCGAGTTTCAATTCATAAGGGAAATAGATGGAAAATTAAGCACAATTTTTTAGCTTTTCTTTCCTTCCGATTTGAAAAGAAAAAATTATCGTCTTTTCTTTTCGTTTCTTCTCATTTTTATTCATTTTTGTTCTATCCTTTAATAAACTCAGGAACAATATATATATATATGTGTGTGTGTGTGTGTGTGTGTGTATAGGGTAAGGATATTTTGAAAACTTTTTCTCAATGAGAAAACTGTGAAAACTCATTTTGAACCATTGGATTAGGAGATGTGTGGCTAAGAATAAAGATTGAATTTTTGTTTTTTTTAATATGATTATTAAATAATCAGAATGGTACAAAAAAGGTATACATGTCTTTTACCCACATGTACTTTTATTGTTTTTTTATGTTTTCTATTAAAAAGGACGTCCCCTTTCCTCAAGCATTACCTAGTTTTCGTTAAAAGCTGAAAAAAGTACAAAAGAATTAATTATGACATGTCACATCAGTTCAAACATTTAATAATTTTTTTAAAACTGATTCTACAAATGTAACATATACGTAACATAAGTGTAACTATGACGCGTGACATACATTTCGAATATATTTAAAAAACATTCTACTAACAAAATTAAAAGACAACTTCTATGAAAGCATAACAAAAGAACAAACACCCTAGATTTTTTTTAAACCACAATTAACATTAATAAAAAACAAAAAGCACTAATATTCCCCCATTTTCGACTTTCACGTTAGGGGAATCGAAACCCTTTGTCTTTCAATTACATGAATCATGTCCAATAACATATTTCTGACATGTACGACAAGTCCTATGTGCCTTGTGAGACTTCTCGACTGATTTATATGTAAATCATATGTAATATACTTGTTTCAGTAAAAGCTATCTAAGCTGTTTTATGTAAACCATGTGTAGCGAACGTAATTTATCCGTAAAACATATGTAATATAGGTGTTCCCAGTAAAACATATGTAATACCGTAAAACAAAGATTGTTGTTAATATGTAACATCTTTGTAACATAGGTGCACTAATGGTGTAACAATTCATGAACCTAAAAAATACCTGTAACATCGTTGTCTTTGTAATGATGCGTTACAGAATCAACAACATTCTCATTGACAAGATCAATATGAAGACATAACAAAACAACTTTCCATGTAAAAGTTACCGAAGAAACAATATTCTTATCTATACGATTAGTGTGATAAACATAACAAAACAACTTTTCCTATGAGCTATCTAAGCTGTTATATATAACATTTTGTGCAACGAGCGTAATTTATATGTAAAACATATGTAATATAGTTGTTTCCAGTAAAACATATGTAACATAGTAAAACAAAGATTGTTGTTATATGTAAAACCTTTGTAACGTAGGTGGATTAACTGTGTAATAATTGACGAACCTGATTTTTAAAATAAATGATTTTTATTTTAAATGAATTGATTTATTAATAAAAATAAATTAACAAGGATAAACGAACCTAAACGAAAAAATATAAATGAACGTAAATGAACGAATATAAACGAACGTTTACAAACGTAAATGAACAAAAAAAAATGTTCACATTCGTTTATTTACTAAATAAACTTTAATGAACAAACTTTTTACTTGTTTACTAAACGTTTAGTTCATTTACAGGCTAAAATAATGGAAAAGAATTAAAAAACTAGACTGAAAAAGATAAAAACATTGGTAACATCGTTGTATTTGTTATGATGTGGCCTAGAAGGCTGCCTAGTTACTAGGCGCCCCTCCACTAATAACTATATGTAATACATTAGTAACATCGTTGTATTTGTTATGTGTAATAAACGTAATTTACTTGTAAAACATATCTAATATAGTTGTTTCAAGTAAAACATATATACCATAGTAAAACAAAGATTGGTGTTAATATGTAACGCCTTTGTAACGTTTGTGCATTAACTGTGTAACAATTCACGAACCTGAAAAACATTGGTAATATCATGACATTTGTTATGATGCGGCTGCCTATATAGGGAACACGAGCATTTAAACGAACAGAGTATTATTGTTCGTGTTTGTTCGTTAAGAAACTTAGTGTGTTCATGTACGTTCATGTTTGTTCGTTAATAGTATAAACGAATTGTTCACGAACAAACACGAACATAAGTAAACAAACGTACATGAACATAACTAAACAACCATTTTAGATGTAAAAAAATGTAAAAATACTTTGGTTGGTATAACGTACGAACACTTAATGTGTAATACACTCGTAACATTACACATGATTTGCCTTTTCAGTGTGTATAAAAAATGAAAGCTGTAAAAAAATAATTACATATATACACAAAAAATGCTGTAAAACATACGTAACAGATATATATGAATGTACGATGTGTGCAATAAAATGGAATATGACAAAACACACTAGGGAGAATAAAATAAAAAAAAATAAAAAAGTACATATATACACAGATAATTACATATATACACAGAAATGTTGTAAAACATGAGTAACAGAAATATATAAATGTGCGATGTGTGCAATAAAAAAATGGAAAAAAATGTGGCCATAAAAAGGGGGAAACAAAATTACTTAATAGAACAAATGAACGTTTAATGTGTAATACACTCGTAACATTACACATGATTTGCTTTTTCAATGAGTATAAAAAAATGAAAGCTGTAAAAATAAAATTACATATACACACAAAAAATGATGTAAAACATACGTAACAGATTTATATGAATGTACGATGTGTGCAATAAAATGGAATATGACAAAACACACTAGGGTGAATAAAATAAAAAAGATAAAAAAGTACATATAGACACATATAATTACATATATACACAGAAAATGTTGTAAAACATACGTAACAGAAATATATGAATGTACGATGTGTGCAATAAAAAATGCAAAAAAATGTGGCCATAAAAAGGGGAAACAAAATTACTTAATAGAAGAAATGAACGTTTAATGTGTAATACACTCGTAACATTATACATGATTTGCATTTTCAATGAGTATAAAAAAATGAAATATGTAAAAATAAAATTACATATACACACAAAAAACGATGTAAAACACACGTAAGAGATTTATATCATGTGTCGATCTGTGCAACAAAAAAGATCTGAGAAGCTCTTTAGGGTGGGGAAAAAAATTACACACATTGTAAAAGAACGTAAATGCCCTTGAGATTAAATTAAAGAGGATGGTGATGTGGCAAAATATGGACCACATATTGGAGTTTTTATGGTTTTCTTATTGAGATGTGGTTTTTATTTTATATTTTCCCTATATGTATATATATGTGTGTGTGTGTGTGATTCTACATTTTTCTATTAATATAATACACATAAAAACACACAAATCCTCAAACGCATACCATCACCACCACCATTGATAAACTTCGCTACAATCATATCACTGTCAACCTTTGTCTTTGGCGACCCTCTTCATGAAGATCTCTCTCTCTCTCTATCTCTCTACACAAACAATGATTGAAGCTTTTGCGTAGTGGGTGTCAAGATTGGTGAGAGGTTACCTTAAAGATAAAGCTTGTTGATGGATTTGGAAATGTTTTCGGAACCGGACGTCTTACTGGTTACTGATTGAACCGGATTTAAGAATCGGATAACATAATAAATATATAATATATTCCAAAAAAATTATACAATTATAAACATATTTAAACTAACATAGTTAATGTTTAAACAAGCATAATCATGCTAAAAAATATAAGATTTGGTTCTAATGTTTTATTATTTGGACTTAATTAAAAAAAAACTGAATTCCAGTCCAACCAACGAACCGGTTCTCAGTCTGATCAGTTGAGTCTGGTTCCCATGCCTATTTTGGTCTGGCCGACCCTCCGGTTCTCGGTCCGGATCGGACAACATTGGGATTTGGGTTAAAATGGGTATTTTCATTATGTTGGTGAGTTTTCCTTGTTTGAGAAGGTCTGTTATGTGAATAATCACGTGTTGGAGTTGCAAGCGATTAGTGTTGTGGTTGACGCTTAGTTTCTTCGATATGAATGGTGTCAAAGTGTGGTGATGATAAATTGGTGATATGGTGGTGGTGGCTTGAAGGGTTACAGTGGGTTGTCATTGGGTCTAGGGCATGGTGATAGACAGGGGCGCATCTTAGTGAGGTCGTCTCTCCTGTTTTTTCGTGTAGTAGTGTATATTTTCTGATACATAGTGTAAAATTTTTTAAAAACTTTTATTTCGTCCCTCTTATGGAGGTGATGGCTGGTGGTGGTGGTGGTCCTTGTGGTGTAATAGGGGTGATGATGATGAATGACAGGTAATGGGTAATGGATGGTAATGATAGTCTGCAGCAAGGGCTTGTTCGTGTAATAGGCAACTTGCATTTCTGACGAAAACTTCCTCATTAGCTAGATTTGGTTCAGACCAATGAGACATTGCCTCAATGGTATCTCATGATTCTTTTAAATGGGAGGTCTTGGGATCAAAACTCTCCCGTAGCAAAATAGGGGTCTGAGGAGGGTGAAGGGGTTTTCCCAGTGGGGTTTCCTCATGTGGTGGTTGTGGTGGCTCATGAGAAGTCCAGGTAACTAGACCTTGGTGACATGGCCTGGAAACAGTGGGCTCACACGATTGAGAGACCTTCGCCGTTCAAAAAAAGCTAGATTTGGTTCAGTCTTGAAAATCCAGCTCAATGGTTAGGGTTCTCATCTTTCAATATGGAGGTCAGGGTTCGAATCCATCTGAAGGCAAGTTTGAAGGATACCATGTGAAGGATCAGCTTGAGGTTTAACCCAGGTTTGATTCTGATGAGGGGCGAAGGTTTACTTATTCAACAGGGTTCCTGCGTATCAGGGGGTATGGGTGCTCACGGCGGTTGGTGGAGTCCGACCTTGGACGACCGCCCCCAAAGAGTAGGGAACACGTAAGAATAACGTCGTTAAAAAAAAGCTAGATTTTGTTCTCACTTTGAGCACCTCACTAGAGATGATGTGACGATAGCCAATGACAAATTATTATATATATTAAAAAGCAAAATTTTCGTCTCTCACATAATCTACTGTTCACTTCTTACCATATATTATGCCTATAGTACAAGCGCTTAATGCTTATGAATTAGATACATACACATGTCTCTATTCCTCATTCCTCTAACCTATTACAACACGCTTCTTACATCTTCTTCACCGCCTTTCCACCGTACGTCCTCTCTCTTTCTCTGCTGCTACCTCCTCCCACGCTTCGTATCCACCCACTGATCTTCTTCACATAGGGTTCTCTCTTCACATATATTTCTTTTAATCTGTGTCATGGTAGGAGTGATATGATTGTGTAGATGTGGCGTTTTTTTTGTACGCTACCGGGAGGAAGCGTTGTCGAAGAGATAATGACTAATGAAAGCAGTGGTGATCTGGCTGATGGGGTGGTGGTGATTGTATGGTGTAGTAGCGATTGTGTCGTGGTGCTCATTGGTTTTCACGGCGAGGTTCTTATGGCTTTTAGAATGGTAGTCGTGGGTTGTGTGTAATCAGGTTGACGCCGACGATGGTTAGGGTATGGTGATGGAATAATGGTGGTGTTGTAGGCTGGTGGTCATGATGAAAGCTGGTAATAACAAAAAAGACGAGAGAGAGAATGTGAGGACCTTAAACTTTCCTTTCCCAATTATATGTTTTAATTAATAAAAGTTTGAAATCCGGAATGTTATGTATGTATTTTTGTTTTCAACCGGTAAATATTAATAACAAATTGTGTTAGTCTATGTTTTTATGTTAGGTTCTCATTAAAAACAAATTTTAAATTAAAAAAGGGTCAATTACATATATTTCTTTTGCTAAAACCAATTATTACATATTTATCCAATCAAAAAACTAAATTACATATTTTCTCCTTTCTAAACCAAATATAGTACATATTTATTCATTTATTAAAAAACAAATTATATATTTCCTATTTTACCTTAATAAACTAACTAAAAACAATTTACATATTTGTCCTTATTAAGAAGCAATTTTGAAACATACGGATATTTGAAATTTTAGTTTAACATTGGATATATATGTAATTTTGATGTTTAATAAGAGAATATATGATATTATCCCTTAAAAAAGAGGAAATTCCTAAATATACATTTGATCACAAACTTTTTCCCAAATGACAAAGGAAAATTAATATAAAAAATAAGATCGTATAAAATATAGAAGATACACTCAAAATTTTAAAAACACGTTACAACAATATATTTGGAAATTGTTAATAAGTTACATTATTGTATAGAAAATTTAAGAAAAACTAAAACAATTGAAATGCCGTTAAAATATCATGTCTTTATAAAAATTATAATTACGAAAAGTGAAGGTGTGTTTAAAAAAGTTAAAAAAAAATGTGATAGTAAAGTGACCAAAAACATATACAAAATTAGTTTTGACTCATATGTATGTCTAATTAAACGTGTAAAAAGTCAAAATATATCATAGTTAACCCGACTGTAAACATAAACGAACTTTATTTTGATCAATATTTTTATCGCAATGATTATATTTTCAAAGTCGAAAAAGTTTGTGAAAAATTCGTATAGAAGACGAAACAAAAAAGACAAAAAAAACACATACAAAAAGAGAAAAAGAAAAAACTTCATCCGTTGAGGTCAAACTTTTATGAGTTTCATTATTAGTGTTACATTTTACATACATACATACACACATACATACATACATACAGGGCCGTCTCAAGGTTTTCCGGGGCCCTAGGCGAAATATCAATCTAGGGCCCTTCTATCATACTTAAAAGTTATGTTTAAAACCCTCCTCCTTTATCCGGACTTGGGACCAACAACAATAAACTAAAACTATATTACAATACTCAATTAGCAATATACTAAAAGAATTAACAATATATTAAAAGAATACTCAATTAAAACTATATGAATCACTGAAAATCTGCAATATACTAAAACAATTAACAATATACTAAAAGAATTAAGTAAAACCTATATGAATCACTGAATGTCTGAATCAGTAAACAAAACAATACACTAAAACAATTAACAATAGTACAATACTTAAGTAAAAACCTATATGAAACAAGCAAAACACTTAAACACAGATGTCAATCAACTTAACTACTTAAAACCTATATGAATCAAGCAAAACACTCAAACAAATGGAAGCAATCAACTTATCAGTGATCAAGTATGAAGTATATACCAAAATTAATCAAACAACAAGTAAAACACTTAAACAAGTAAAACACTTGATTTAAATTTAGAACAATGAAAAGTGACCAAATAGATGCAGTCAAGTATAGGAACAATATGAACAAGATGTAAACACTGTAAATAAATTAGGAACAATACGAACAAGATTTAGTTATAGAATTCAGAAATCAGAACCTTTCATGTCCTCATCGGCTCATCAATTCATCAGCAGAGAGCAAACAACACTTGGTTCATGAAAGATTGAAAGGAACAAATTTCAGCATACAAAAATTGGTCCGTTTACGGCTGTAAGCGGCTAAGGCCCGACTTCCGAGTGCCGGATTGTTCAAACTTCGGTTAATCGGACGAGTATCGGTCTCGGATGGGGCTTGAACAGTTGAACTTCGGAGTGAATCGTGAAGATTGGGTCTCGATTAGTCGATTGATTCGTGAAGATTGACTGATTGTGAGGCGGTCGATTGCTTCAATGGGGATTAATGGCTTCCTGCTTCCATGATACATCGATTCCAACAACGGTGAAATCAAAGGGACGCGACGATTCGTTACCCATGGGCTATGACTGTGAAGAATTCGCCGATCGGTAAGATGCCTTCATGCCCTAGTCTCTCACTCTCTCAATCGCAGATGCTGAGATGCAATTTCTTTTTCAGCATTTGAAGCCCAACGCCATTGTCCAAAAGCCCAGTAGTAGCTCCAAACAGACCAAACTCAACATATATATAAGCCCAATTGGTATTTTTTGGGGGGCCCTGTAAATTTTGGGGGCCTTAGGCGAAGGCTTAGGTTCCTAAGCCTATTGGGCCGGCCCTGCATACATACAAGAATTGAATCATATGAAACCCGATCTTAAAGAGAAATTCTTAAATTATATGTAAGCCATTGATTTGGAATCTTACAAATAAATATTTGGTACACATTAACCCTAAGAACAATCAAGCAAGCAACATACGTTCTGTTGCAACGGAGTATTTTACTGAAGCAATGCTTTTGTTATATTCAACCAAAATGCTACTTCAATTTCTATATTAAATTAAAATAATAACTACTCAGGTTAACTAAAATATGTTTTCGTTATTATTTCATTAACATTTTTAGTTTGGCTAAGCTTTAACCTAAATATGGTTTGAAATTCGAAACGCCGGCGGGTTAAAACTACTTGTGGTGGTTAAGTTGTAAACAATGAACCCTCCCAATGTCTAACAAATGACTTATATATTATTGTTTAAATATAAGGTTACTTTTGAGCATTTAAAAAATATAATCTCAAAACCTAATAGTCATTCGCTCCTAGGATTATATGTATGATAATTTTTATAACAGTTTAGAAAACTCGCATAATTTATCTCTATTTTTCTTAACTGCAATTTGTATCACTGACGGGTCATAGACCCATCCGAACATATCCACATCCAATAGGAGGAAACTCATGATATGTGAGAGAAAACCCTAGCTCTAGCCTAGCATGAAACCCCTAATCACTTTAGTTGAGGTATTTATCTAAGTTAAAGACCATGTGTGCAAGATTTTATATAATATATAAACTATCTAACTACTTAACCATAAAGATAAAGTAGATGCTTATAACATTTGAGAATGTTATGGCAAAGGTGTTAAATTTGTTCTACCTGCTAGAAAATTCTAGTTTGTGATTTGACATAAATAAATATAAGGCTACACTTAGTTGATTACATATTGTTTTTTTATAAAGATTTCGAATAGTCATGTTTGCATGGGTAATTTTTTTGGAAGACGTATAGTTCACATGTGAGGCCTTATGAGGGGCGGGACATTTGAATTCTCGAGACCGTCCCTGTTAGTTCAAGTGATGCAGTTGAAGTTTCTTGACACCCCACCAAGAGCATTAAGATTATGCCCTTATAGATGTTTATAATTCTAGCCTGAAATGTGGTGAATGTATTTAGAGGATTTTATTAGTCTAGTTAGAGCTGATATAACGTATTTTAAGAGTTCTTATTTTAAATGATTTGTTTAATACGATTATTGAATGTTAACATGACACACTTAATTCAACATGTTTTCTTGAAAACTAAAACAAATATGCTTGATAAGTGGGTTACATATAAATTTAACTAGATATGTTGTTTACTTGAAGACTGATACAAATATATTTAGTAAGCGGGTTACAAGACAAGAAACACCAAACACAAATATGAATCACACGACATATAATGTTTAACATGATTAGATATGATAAGCTCAATATCATGAACAACACGACAAGTTAGCATGATTATTGACACAAATTTATGAACATGGTTAATAAATAGTAAGAGATAATTGACATTTTTAAATAAACTTATCAAATATTACAATCCATAAAATTCTTAAAGGTAAATAGATTGGGCTAGGGTTAGAAATTTTGAATAATATATTTTTAATATTTATAAAATTTTGTTGTTTTAACAAAAACATCTAAATGTTCCTTGTCACTGCCAACCCATTTAACACGATTACTTAAATAGGCTATTCTTGTTATAAACGAGTTTGGTGGGTTGAAAACATTACTACATGTTTCTAACCTTGATTGCGTTGTTTATATTTTGAACTTGTTTACCCTAAATTCAAATCCATAAGGCGACTCAACTATTTTGAAGGCTTAAAGCGAAATAAAAACCTAGGGCTTTTTTAAATTACGTGTTTTCTAGGGTGTTTAACTGTTACAAAACCCAAAAGTTATACCACCTCTAATATGTTTATGAGGTTAAAACAGTTGAGGTTAAAACAAGAGGCAAAGGCAAATGTAGTCATATACATCAATAAAAAATTGAAATATGGACATGATAAAATAAATTTTAGAATTATTATTAATAATAACACAACACAATTGAGAGTTTTCAAATCCCGGACCATATTTTTATTCTTTGCCAACATTTTATACACAAATTACCCCCAAAATGAAGGGGGGAAAAACAAGTCAAACGCCTATATATCACACACAATTCATCTCACACTCTTGAATTATAGTTGTTTTGTTTACTTTTAGTTTCATATATTCAAAAACATTGTTATTGAACAACAATTCAAGAGCTTAATAACATAATTTTCCTTTCAACAAAACTTTCATCAATCTACGATTAAAAAGATTTCAAATTGAAATTACGGGTAGTTGTGTTATAAACTAAAGCCATTAAAAGGTAAGTGACTAGTCCCGCATTAATTGTATTGGTAACAAATGCGACACTGATGAACCGAATGGTTACGCACCCCTTCTTAAGGTACTCAATGGGTACAAGAGAAGAAAAGGGGAAAGTGGAACAACGATTGAAACAATGATTCTCTAGAAGCTAAACAAACAAATTTGTTATGGAGGAAAAGAATTACAAGAAACATTGAACCGTTGTTACAATTAATTAGGGGGCCGGCTCCAAGCTAAGACTTTACTTTTTTATAGTGTCAAGTTATAGAGTGGTCAATGAGTGTGTCATAAAGTGCAAACTCTATCTACAATCACCCACACGATAAGACTTTTTACTCGAATAAATCCATAAATTAAAAAAAAATATTAATTATTATATCCAAGATAACTAGCCAAAAAAATATATAATATTCATATTATCCAAGTACACAAAAAGATTAAAACTGGTTAAGTAAGTTTAAACTTGTTGACGTGATTTGCACAAGATACATTCCAAATAAATGTATCCAGAATTTGTTCATGTAAGTAAAACCATCTAGACAAAGTTTGAACGGAGTACAAGAGAGGTGCACATATCGGTTGTTTTTTCACCAGAAGCGGTTCTAAATCGGTTCCTGTTTTAATCAACAAAATCAAGAACCAGATAGAGAGAGTTCTTGACAGGTTTTGACCAGTTGTTGGCCGGATAGAGTTATAGTCGGTTCTGCTAATTCTGGTTTCGGCTTTGGTTCAAGTTATGATTTCTCTAAGAACCATTAACGTCTGTATCTACCGATTCAACATAAGACTGGTCTCAATCTTGGGTAGGATAGTCGTATCTGGTTTCGAAAGTGGTTTTGTTGCCACCTCTAGAGTACAACTCAAACTTATGGCTACAAGCGGCCAGGGCCCTCCCCTATGTGGCAATGACTCCCTAAGCACATAAATCAATTTTTAATCATGTGGGCTGTCTATAGCGGACCCACTTATGGCGTGAAGCCCAACTGGCAGTCCTTTTTGACGCTCCTACGGCCCTACCCATAACCACTCTAGTTTTTAACCTGACCCATCGACTCTTGAATTTTTCAACAGGACCACTTTTCCATATTTAAAAAATAAAAAATAAAATAAAATAAAATAAAAATTGTTTAAAATAGAATGCTGCTCTGTCTAGATGACATAGTTTTATCCTTTATTTGACATGAGTATTTGTCACTACAAACATCAATGCAATCCGTACCGGATGACCTTTGTTGATCTTCTTGTTAGAAATAGGTCAAATAATACGAACACCAAATTTGATCACAAAAATAACGACTGTTTTTATTTATTATAATTATTTACTAATACAAAAGAGTGGCTTCTAACCTTTATTTAAAGACTCCACTATCTCTAATATAATCATAATTAAACTCTTTAGAGATGATCCTGTACAAACTTTTAATTTTCCTACTAACCTTTTATTATTGACCAATAAATAAACCCGTGATTGATAAAAGGCATGTATCCTCAAATGTGAGACTAGACTATTTTGTAGATGTTTTGCCTTTTAGAATAAGATGTCATGATTTCAAGTCTATGCAATTTTGTAAATTAGTTTTGGGTAAGTGCATGACTAAAATTATGAAACTTAGCGGTTCAAAACAGATAAACGATACGTATCCATATGCCTATCCTTGGATATTTCAGTATTTCTTTTCTTCGCATATGATTGCTAACTTTAAGAAAAATAATGATTTTGAATTTGAATTTTTTAAGTGTGACAACATATATGAAAATGACGGGATAAAAAAGGAACAGAAGTGGTAGAGCACAACACCTTCACTTTCAATATCTTATCCATTGAAATACCCACTTTTTAACTAAATTATGAGGTTTATTTAATTGAAACATGCATGTTAGGGATGAACAAAATCAGATATTCGGTAGTTCATATATCCAAAATTTCGAGTATTTGTATATGAAATTTTGGGTTCGGGTATCCATTTGAATAATTGAATTCAGAAAAAAATGAATTATGCAATAATTTTAAGAAATAATTGAAAAATATATATTTCGGATATCCGAATAACAAACTATTTTGGATCTGTTTTTTTTCTATTAAGTATCAAAATTCGAATTTCGGGTTCGAATTTTTAAATACTTTGGATTCATTTTCTGATACAGATCTATTTACACACTTCTATGTATAATGTGGGTGAGCTTTTGGATTAGGAGGATGCCTAATTGTAAGTATGTTGAAGATCTCTACCATGGAAATATATTGGCAGATTGAGGATTCCTCGTCGGCTAAAAGTGGATTCTTATCAAAATGAATAAAATAAAAAAGACACATTAATGACAAAAAAAAAGCGTAAATGGGCTCGATATTCACTTGGTCAAAAATAGTGTATGGAAATGTCCTAAATTTCCCACAAAATTATCTCAAAACTATCTAAAAATAAAAAGGTATTAAAATAAAATAATAATAATAATAATAATAATAATAATAATAATAATAATAATAATAATAAATAAAGATGGATTCTTTTTTAAATAATTCTGGCTTGATGCCAATTATCAACTGTCAACCTCACGAATCGAACTTGTTTTTATGCTAATTTGTTTATACGCATATACATCGCTTAAAAAAAGGGTTATTTTTAAAGCGGTCTACAAACCACTTCTTCCTTATAAACATATCATCAAAACCACACCTTTCTATTTTTATTTTTTATTTTTGAGTAGTTTGAAAAAAAAAAAAAAAAAAACCCTCCTTATTGATGGCATCAATACATAGAGCGGTTAACGTACAAATTAAGGGGTTAAATGGTACAAAACAGAGGAAGAAACTACAACGCGTCATGTGTAATCTAAGTCTGGTTACCGATCATATCGATAAGACCGGTTGGACCGAATTTAAGAGCTAGATGACATGATAAATATATAAAAAATTCGAAAAAAAATATAGGATTATAAACACATTCAAACAAACATAATAAATGTTTAAACGAAAATCATGTTAAAAAAATACGAGGTTTGATTTTATTGTATAATTTTTTTTATTGTAATTAAAAAACTTGAAATCTGGTCCGACTAGTGAATGGTTCCCGGCCTGATTGGTGAACCGGCTCAACCGGCCAGTTCGTTTGACAGCGGTTCGAATGTTGATTTTGGGCCAGCTGACCCTCGATTCTGGGTCCGACTAGCTAGTTTGGCCCGATTTTCAAAACAGTGTGTGTATGTATGACTTGTATCATATGAAAACCCGATCTTAGATATAAAAAATCTTTAAACCTTACCCAGCACTCTATTTGAAATCTTGAAAATAAAAATATGGTATACATTAAACCACATTAAAATTGATTTGTTACTTAAACCCTAATTTTTTAATAAACTTTAATATAAACCACATATTTATTTTCAAAATTTCAAATGAACGGTTCATATATGGTTTAAGGCGTGTATGTAGTAATCCACAAGCCCTTGTGCATTTGGCACTCACATAACATCATATTTGAAGTAAGACATATCATCCCCTAACTAACATTTTTCCTTATCACGGAGAAATAATAAACCAAATTTAGAAATAACCAGCAAAAGCATGCAACATTTTTATTAGGTTCGTAAATTTTTTCACTTTTTTCGTTTTTTATCTGTAAGTTATATAATTTCAATACAATACATAGTTATAAAAAGTTATCACAATCGGTATATAATAGTTTTTAAAGTAAACTGTTAATTTCGTCAATGTGTTTTACTCAAAATATCAACTTTCGTCCCTGTCACACTTTGCATCCGTGTCATTTATAATTTATTCTAATTGAGTCCCACACGACTAACTTCGCTTGTTTTATGTTTGCTAGATAGGCAAAATGACGTCTATACCCCCAGTGACTCATTTTGCTTATTTGAAACATGGCAATTTCTTAAAATAAACTGCAATTTGTGTCCCTATAGTTTACTTAAAATATTAATTTTCGTCCCTAGACTTTAGCATTTTATTTTTAAGACCCACTTTCAATATTCTCAAGTATTTTTAGTATTCACGAGCGCATACGAGACCACGGTTTATTCGGGTTTGAGTTCCAATCGTCCAGTTGTAAATTACTAATTTTCGTTAACTATATATAATTTTTTCAGGTTGTTACGTATTCGCAAACTTTGAACGTTGTTTATATAACAAGCTAATTGTGTGAAACATTACAATCCGAGCTCAGTACTTTCACGTTATCATCTAAGCTCGGTCATGAGTGTATATGAGACCAAAGTTTATTCGGATTTGAGTTCTGATCATCAGGTTGAAAATCACTACTGTTCGTTAACTGTATATAATTTTTTTGTTCGTTACGAGTTAGCACAAGGTACATGTTATTATGTAACACGTTAATTGCTTGAAAAGTTACATGCCGAGCTTAGAACTTTACAAGTTATTATCTAAGCTTGGGTTGTAACGTTTCACGCAATTAACGGGTTAAATAATAACGAACATTTGCGATTTACAACATGACGATACTAAAAACCGCGGTCTCGTATGTGCTCGTAAGTACATAAAATGCTTGAGAATAATAAAAGTGGGTTTTAAAAATACGATACCAAAGACCAGGGACGAAAGTTAATATTTTGAATTAACCACAGGGATCAAATTGTGGTTTACTCTAAGATATTGCCATGTTTCAAATAAGCAGAATGAGTCCCTAGGGGTATATACGTCATCTTGTCTATCCGGAAAACGGAAAACAAACGGAATTAGGCGGGAGGGACTCAATTGGAATAAATTAGAAACGACAGGGACGCAAAGTGCAAAAATTTAGCGGCAGGGACGAAAGTTTTAATTTTGATTAAACCACAGGGACACAAATTGCAGTTTACTCCAGTTTTTCATCATCAAATTAAATGGGTGTTCGTAATTTTTCTTGATCATTGTCACCAATATTGTTCTCTAAATCATTTAGCATTCATTTACATTGTCATTTAAATTGTCATGTTCTTCATGGTATAATGTTGGATTCAATACTTGAATGATACTTTAAAACTGGTGAATGTGGTAAAATTTAAAAGTTTCTAACGATCTTCAATCAAAAGTTTATTGGCTGAAACTTTCCAGCATCAACGGAAACATTCTGTAGGTTGAATTTTTCAGAATTTGAATGTTCACAAGTGACAACTTCTTTAAAGATTTTAGAACAAGGTATAAATAAGATGGGATTATAGGGTGTGATTGTTGGGTTTAATGACTTAAATGTTAAAAAGATACTTATAAACATGGTCGTCTATAAGAGATTAGGTGTCATGTGCGAATGCTAAAAATGGACACCTGTGTGTGTGGTAATTCGTTTGTAACTAAATTTGAAATGAGTTAATTTGTTTTTTTACCTAAATTTTAAATTGTAATGAGTAATTGGGTCAAATGTTTAAGCAACAAGTTTTTCGTTTAGTTTTTAAATTCGTAACTAGGTTAAATATATTTAAAAATTGGATAATTGGATTATAAATTATATGTGTATGTTGTAAAATAAATTAATTTATACAAATTTTTTAAATAATTTTGGGCTCCTAAAAATGGATCATTTGCGATTGTACATTCCGCACTTGCTTTAAACCTCCCTGCTTATCAATTGGAGAAGGTACCAAAATATAAAAGTTTCTAGGGAAACTTTAGTCACAAGTTTCTTGGCCAAAACTTTCAAGAATAAGTAGAAACTATATGTAGGTCGAAAGTTTTTAAATTTTGAATCTTTACAAGTGACAACTTGTTTAAGGATTTTAGGCATTAGGTATAAATAGGTGTTTTAAATAGGGGCAATTACATATATCCCCCTACAAACTTTATTTATTACATATATACCCAATCCAAAATTTTAATTACATATATCCCCTCCTCTAATGCTAAAATTTCAAATATACTCATTTTAATTAAAATGAATTAAGAAAAATTTATTTTACTCTTATTGTAAAAAAAATTATTATACCTATTTTACCTTACTTCAAATATACCCGTATTTTACGTTTTTTTTTTCCTTTTTTTAGTGTTTTTGATTCTTTTTTTAATCATTTTTCGTGTCTTTTTTTTTCATTTTTAATTGACGGAGCTTCAGTCGTATGGGGAGGAGGGCAATGAACGAATGTGGTGTTTACGTATGGAGTTTTCGTATGTGTGTTTGGAAATTCAAAGGTTACTAAAATGGTATGTTGATAGTAAAGTTGGGTACATATGTAATTAAATTTTTTGAGTTGGGTGTATATGTAATTAAATTTTTTCAGTTGGGTATATATGTAATTAAAATTTTTAGTTGGGTATATATGTAATTAGACCTTAAAAGAGGAGGATATATGTAATTATACCTTTTAAATTCATTTTACGTGTGTTTTTCATAACGTGAACTAAGGGTGTAAATTTCTGAGACAACACGAAATTAACAGGTCGGGTTAGGTTTTGTTGAACTATGTGAACCTATTTAGCTAAACATGTTGGGTTAGGGTGAAGCCAGGCATGTCACAAGTTGACATGTTTAACCCATTTATATGTATTTGATTATTTTTTTATTGTGTTTTATATTAACTAGGTTTGATATTTAATATTAAAAAGTTTAAACTAAACAAAATTAACATGAAATATATTTAATATATTTTTGTATATTTGTAATTTGTGTTATAATATTATATTTTTAAAAATATTTATATATGAAAAAGTAACAAAAATAAAAAATTCCGGGTCAAACTGGCCGTATTCGTATCAACCCACAAATACTCGGCTATGGTTAGGGTTCATATGCATGACACGATTTTCGGGTTCGAGTCCATGTTAAATTTTCGTTTTTGGGTTCGTGTCAGGTTGTCAACCTGAACTATGTAGCACCCATTTTCAAGAATAAGTAGAAACTATATGTAGGTCGAAAGTTTTTAAATTTTGAATCTTTACAAGTGACAACTTGTTTAAGGATTTTAGGCATTAGGTATAAATAGGTGTTTTAACTAGGTTGAACCACTAACCTAGGAGAGCCCACCTAGGGTGGATTGAGAGATTTTTCATTGTTAAATTATTGTTATAAATGTAATCAGGTAGATGTTTGCAATAAAATCGTTCTTTTCATCCACATTTTCATATTCGATTATGATTGATTGAATATTGATCGGTTTGATGTTTGCTGTTTGGCCCACACACACCCATCTTAACTTGAATTCAAAGGAATTCTCAATTTGATATGAGAGCTTTGTTGCTGAATTCATAATGGTTCATCAGAAATATGCCAAGAGACGTTAAAAATTGAAGAAATTTAATGAAATTCTTGGTTGGTCAAAAACTTTGATGAAGGGTTAGTTTTTTAGGGATTATTCAGTTGCAATGCTAGAAAGTTTTTTGAAATGATCTACAATTTATTTATTTACATATCTAACAAATACCAAAGGGGCTTTGTCCTAGCGGTACCCCTTAGCTTTTCAAATGGAAAGTCATGGGTTCAAATCCCTTTCAAGACGAAATAGGAGTCCTTGAGAGGTCAGTGGGGTTTCCGGTGCGGTTTCCTCCTGGGGTGGTGGTGGGGTCTCAACGGAAGTCATGTTAACTAGACCTTGGTGACATGACTTGAAAATCAGTGGTTCACACGTTGAGATCAAATGCCGTTAAAAAAAACATATCTAACAAATTAATACATCTGTCACTCTACTGATCACAATCGACTGTTAATGAAACAATCAACCATCTATAGTGTATGATGTATCACTAGGCATGATAAAGTAGTATATGTATCACTTTAGTGTTAACAATTAAGAACTGTTTCAACATCAAACCACGTACACTAACAAAAACTAATATGAACATGAAGTACAATATAAAAAGTTCAAGAACCTACAAAAATCACAAGATTGTTCAAGCCTCTCATTGTTTTTACATAAAGTTTTGAAAGATGATGCTCGTTTTGTAAGCGTCTCTATTGTTTTAATGATATAAAACTCTCATATTAGTCCCACAAAATTAAGGGATTTGAACTTGAATGGTAATGCCATATGATTTCATTTCATTGATCCGTATCCTTAAGCCTTGAGAATTACAAAAATCATTATTTGATATAAAAATTTTCTTTTAAGATTGAGGTGTTATACAATGAAATAAAATATTATGAATTTGTTTGTGGGTTAGGCCATGTTAAATCTAGTAATGATAACAAGTCATACTTAAGACTATAAGCAAAATATTACTATTATTGTACATGTGCCTAAATTTTGATATGTACTATAATTACATAAAATATTAAACCGATCCTACGGGAAAAATGAGGTTATTCCTATAGCAAAAAACAAAACTATACGTTGAGCTACGAGCTTTTCCTAGTTTCTTCCTCGATGGTACTGTTAATATGTCCATTTAAAAGTGGTACTTGACGTTTACTATTTTAAAAAAAAAAAGAAAAAAAGAAAAGCATGTACTCTTTAATACTTTTTAGTGCTCGTAAAGAACTTGCCATGTTAGTATAGACGAGATTCCGTTGTTAAAAGCAGAGAATTTCTTGTATTCATATGTAAATCACTAGATCTTTTTCAGGTTGTCTACTAGTTCTTAAACACCATCAACTTACCAATTATTATTAAACTTGTAAAGTACCCACCACGTGTAGCGGCGGTATCAAAACGTAAAGGACATGGAATTTATTTCATCACCCAACTTATCTCCTAAAAGAATTTACATTGAAATGTAAAGCAACATAAAACATAAATAAAATAACTCCGGAACGTACTATATTTTACCATATTCCTTTCTGGAAAAAAATTTTTGAAATATGTATCAACACGAATTTATACGGACTCCAACGTAAAACTAACCACGTAAAAAGAATATTTTTTTGGCTAAAAAACAAAAGGGGTAAAGTAAAACTTTAGAAACTTGAGGAAGTTATAGTAATATTTTGCAAAGGCTTTTTTAGAAAAATGAGGTGTGAAAGTGATAACCTGAAAAGTATAGAACAAAGATTTAAGGTTTAATTAGAGATTAGTTGTGACGACGATGACTCATGTGTGAGGGAATAATTTGATGACTGCGATGTGTAAAAAGATTGGGAAAAAGAAAATAAAACAAAATATGGATGAAATGAAAAAATACAATGTTGGGGAGGGATTCAAACCCACACCTTTTTTTGTTAACCATGAGATAAAATATAATTTTACCACCAATGCTACCAGTTGTTATATAAATATACTAGGTTAAATACCGTATGTTACATGGGTTTTTAATATACAAAATGTTATATACTTTTTAATAAAAATTAAAGTTATGTCTCTGAAAAAATAAGAATCACACTTGATTTTTTTTTTTTTAATTATACATATTGTATTTTAACATTCAAATAATCCTATCAAGCTATTTCATGGAACATAATTACTAGTATTATTGAATATTTTAATGAGCATAATTTGAAGTTAATGATAGTAAGAGACCTAAATATAAATTTAGATAAGAAAAGAAGTTTAACTAAAACTTTATAACTAATTGCAGATTAAATTCATTTGCTTATTAATATATCAATTATTTTTCATATCTATAATTCACAATGCATGATTAAATAATGAATATCAATAATTAAATAATAGATAAACATTGAAAAACAAAAACTAAATGACTACAATGATAATAAATGTTACCAATTATATATATATATATATATATTTAATTAAGAGTTATTAACAGATAATAACAATTTAAAATAAGTTGTTGCCAAAATAATATATATGAATATTAAAGTTAATTTTCATATTTTATCATATAATTACCTGAATAAGTAAAAATATTTATATATTAACATTTAATAATATTACAATACATAAAAAGAATTAACTTTTATGAATTATAATTATACCATAATTTGTAAAATATATAAATAAGTCCTTAGTTTTTGTAACTTACCTAAAAAATGAAAAGATTTAAAAGTTTTATATTATTTAATGAAAATAGTAAGCTAAATATAAAAATATTTGAATATGCATGAAATAATTTAGATTTTTAATATTCTCATTTTTAATAAAATCATTATTTGTATAGTTTACAATTTGTTTTATAATGTATCTATTTTATTTTACTTTGTTTAGTTATTTGCTTTTCTGAATATAATCTAAAAATATTATTAAATTTCTACATTGAAATTTGAAAGTGTATGATATTCATGACTTAATTATTTATTTGTATACATAATTTATTAAATATAAGAAAATTAGTTAAAGTAATAATTTGTCAAATTTATTAATTACCACTATTAATTAAGGAGTGTTAATAAATGATTTAATGCTCCAAGTTTTAGGAGGGAAACAAAAATAAAACATGCTCCATTGCATGACATGTGGCAGACAAAAACCTTGATTTATTATATAAGATAGATAACACTCCCCACATCCCATAAATCAAATTTCGATTCAACTTTTAACTAGTATTTAGCTTTTATCATTTACACATAATCATGATCTTAACTGGCTTGATATTTATAATATTGAGTTAATTACACGGATGGCTCCTGTGGTTTACCCAGATTACACTGGTGGTCCCTAACTATTAGAAATTACATCGATGGCCAGAAAGTTTGCAAAAACGTAACACATGTGGTCCCTGGGTTGGATGGATGTTATTTTTTTCTATTAAAATTTTAAAAATGACAGAAATACCCCTCCCTCACTTTAACCTAGCCCTCTCTTCCCTTCCACACAGACCACCTCCAGCAACCACCACCACCGGCCAACTCAGGAAACCCCCACATACCCCCTCCAGCAATATGTTGTTGACACCATCCGTTTCTACTAGAAACCCAAATCCTCCAACGATGAAAAAGACGGCATGACCGATGACATGGATGGACGTCAAAGAAACCCACATCAACATCAAATTCACTAGAAATCCAAATCCTTCAAATTCACTAGGAATTTGTGTTTGTTTATGGATTCAATGATTAAAGGATCACCATATCGGTCAAAGAAACCCACATCAACATTAAATTTTGTGAATTCAGAGGAGATAGTAGATGCTCTTGAAGGAATTTCGGTGTACTCTTGAAGGAATTTCGGTGACCTGGAGGTACGTCCGGCAGCCACCACAGAACCGGAACAGAGATGGTGATGACTCGGCATCTGCCACAGATAGTGCCCGGAGACGGCGATGACTTTGATTACAGTATTGGAAAGAGTAGCCCCGACCTAAGGTCTTGTTCACCAAATCCTGCAAATCTTCAACTGGATGGTAGTGATGGCAGATGGCGAGTCGTATAGATGGTGCGTGATGGTGGTTGTGGCGACGAAGATTGAATCATCGGTGGCGACACAGCTCGAAAGCTCATCAGATCCATCTGAATCATCGACACAGCTCGAAAAGAGGGCTGGGTTAAAGTGGGTAGAGAGGGGTATTTTGGTCATTTTTAAAATTTTAACAGAAAAAGATAACTTCCATTCAATCCAGGGACCACATGTGTTACGTTTTTGCAAACTTTCTAGCCACTAATGTAATTTCTGATAGTTACGGACCACAGTAAAGGTTTGCCACAGGAAATCTTCACTGTAATAGAATTAACGGTCTCAATATTGGTGCTGTATGGAATTCCAATCCATAAGATGTTAAAAATGAATTCTTTATGTTTTTCAAACAAAAGTTTCAGGAACCAATCACTATCAGACCAAGCATGCGTTGCCAGGATATTGGCCGAATCTCAAATGATGATGCAACTATGTTGATCGCCCCTTTCTCTTCTGAAGAGATTAAGAAAACAGTTTGGGAATGTGCTGGGGACAAGGATCCGGCCCTGGATGGTCTAAATTTTACCTTCATAAAACGGTTCTGGAATGTACTTGGTGTTGATTTTATTGGCGCCTGTCATAAATTCCATGAGGATGGAATATTAAACGGGGGTTTCATTGCTCTGATTCCAAAATGTAGAGATCCATTGGTCCCTTCGGATTATAGACCAATTAGTCTTATTGGTGCTCTAAACAAGATTATCTCAAAGTTGTTGCTTAACAGGCTTAAGCTGGTGATGGACAAGATTATAACAGAAGAACAATTTGCTTTTCTATTTAATAGAAGCATTTTGGATAGTCCCCTAATTCTCAACGAGATTGTTGCGTGGCTGAAAAAAAATAAATCTAGGGGCATGATTTTGAAAATTGATATCGAAAAGGCTTTTGATAGTGTGAGTTGGAATTTTATTGACTCGATATTAGATCAACGTAACTTCCCTCAGAAATGGAGATGCTGGATATCAGGTATTTTGAGTGCTGCTAAAGCTTCAGTCTTGGTGAATGGTAGCCCTACTCCGGTTTTTTCGTATCATCGCGGGTTAAGACAGGGGGACCCCCTTTCCCCTTTCTTGTTCATTATGACTATGGATGCTCTCTCAGTTTCGATTAAGAGGGCAAATCAACTTGGGTTATTTAAGGGTATTAATATTCCTAATGGTCCGAAACTAACACATCTTCTGTATGCGGATGATGCAGTATTTATAGGAGAATGGGATGAAGTTAACGTAAAAAACTTGCTCAGGTTGCTTAGGGGTTTTCATCTGGCGTCTGGATTAAAGGTTAATATGATGAAAAGCTCGATTTTTGGCATTGGTGTTGATAGCTCTCAAATTCAAGAGATGGCTGATTTATTTAATTGTAAGGCTGGTTCGTTACCATTCCTATACCTTGGACTGCAAGTGTGTCACACCCCCACCTCTTGTCACCTGAGATGATGTCATACGTATCATTCTATTGGTTGCGGAAGCATAGTGGTGATGTCTCAGAGATGAAGTGTGACTTACTTGAACCGATATCACAGCACACAGATTCACTTAAAATAAAGATAATACATTACAAAGGTTTCGTCAATACAGTAACATGACAACTTAGTTTATTACACAAACTAAACTCCTTAATTACATAAGTGTGACGTGCATCCTCACCGTGATATCACCGTTGACCTGCAAAAATGTTAAGTTTGAAACGTCAGCACAAAGCTGGTGAGTTCGACAGTTCCGTTAAAACAATATGATATGATAAGTATTGTTCACGAAAAGTTCAGTTCTGGATAACCATGGGACCCGTATCTAGTTCCTTTCGGACAGTTGTTTGTTCACGAAGATACTACCCGTCGGTAAATATCTTATTGCCTCATTGTCTTAATGTCTATCACTAACATTAAGAAGTTGTTATGGAAACAGGTACCAAACATTCACACAAGGGGAGATGCAATCCTCCCAGCAAATGGGTTGTCAGCCAATAGTACTATCAATGGTTCCTGTTCGGCCGCACATGGGTTCACTAGATACAGTTCACGAATGAGGACTTTTGATACTGTGATAGTTGTTACTAACGGCAAAATCCCATGAAATCACACAAAATCACATGAAATCACACAGATATCATTGATGCATATCATATGTTCAGAAAACAGTTTGCAGAGTTACCCCGATGTTTATAAAACAGTAAAAAGAAAAGGGGTTGTACGAAACTCACATGATATCTCACAGCAATAGGAACACTCACAACTGGTGCTAATAGTGAAATTCTGCATTAGTTTAAGTTTAATAAATTATTAATGTTTTAACTTACTGATTAAATCTTATTGAACGTCCAATGTCAAAGACATTGCCTTAATAGTCATCAAACCAATATAGAATTTTTAATGATTATCTTATTATCATATCATACAATGTATGCTAATGTAGGAACCTATACTGATTCAGGTTCCTAATACTAGGTTGATGACACCCTTGATTAATCCATATAATCTCAGACTAACCAAATAGTTAATGTTGTTGATTCTAATGCTAAAGCAGTTTCTAGACAATTTAATGGCTTAGGAATGATCAATCCTTGTTATTGATTACCCAAATATCATGAAATATCACAATGTAGTATTAGATTAGGTTTAATAACCATGTTTAACATACTAATCTGACTGTTATCAGTAACATCAGATAATCGTTCCAATGAGTATGTTAATGATTGTGATTAGTTTAAAACACTAAACCTTCACGTTGCATGTCAAGGATTAATCAAACTAATCACCTACATTGTCATAACCAAATGGTTTAAACCATTATAATCATTGTTATGATTTCATGCAAGCTGGGCATTACAACGGCTCAAAACAAGGATTTACCCGTTAACAATTCGAGTTTGTCATTCATAATCAATCCTAGCCACCATCTAAGCAATAATCAACAACCCTAACCATATCATTACGTTCAAGACTAAGATTTAATCATTCATAATCAAACCAGAAGGTTTAAAATGAACCATTACCTATTCTGACGGATTCCAGCGGATGAAAAGATGATCTGGACTCGTTTTAACACTTCTAGATGCGATCTACACGTCGTGAGGCCTTTAAAATAGAGATTTTGTGGGTTGAATGAAGAAAAGTTCGAAGGTGGTGGTGGTGTCGTCGACTGGAAGCAACAAGAATATGATGATGATGATGATTGATGAAATCTGATCTTTTTAAGCAAGTTGGCGACAACCCCATCCGTCGCGTACCGCGGAGAAACAAAAAGTGAGCTTCGCGTACCGCGGAGAAATCCGGAGAAATCTCAGATTTTTTTCAAGCATCGCGTACCGCGAAGAACCCTCAACTTCTCCATCGCGTACCGCGAAGACCATTTTTTCCATTTTTCGACAGAAACTTCATTTTGCGATTCCGGGCCATCCGTAACTCCGTTTCGCGCACCGTTTTCGCCCACGTTCATCATTTTCCGCATACTATCATCCCATATTAGTTTCGGATGCCAATTCTACGTGGATTTTAAACACGATCAAATGTGCTTGGTACGTTGCTGACGTAATTCTTCATACCTGGTTATCACAAAGTGGGAGCGAATATGAATTTGATGAAAAGTTGGAAATCAGTTATTGACACTTTTGAGTCGCGGCTAACGCAATGGAAGGCTAGATTACTTTCAATGGGGGTCGAACTACACATATAAAAGCTGTGTTGGACTCCTTACCAACATACTATTTTTCTTTGTATAGAGCACCTAACAATGTGCTGAATTGTCTTGAAAGAATTCGAAGGAATTTTCTATGGAACGGGCCATCTGATAAGTCTAAAATCCGTTGGATTTCCTGGGATGTAATCACAGCAACTAAAGACAAAGGTGGGCTTGGGTTGGGAAAGCTGAAGGAGATTAATATGGCCATGCTTGCAAAATGGTGGTGGAAATTAAAAGTTGAGAAAGGGAACCTTTGGACTAGAGTAATCTGGGGCATCCATCATTGCTCTCGGTCTTGGAGTTACATCCCTGTAAATGTCAGGGTACCTGGAATTTGGAAAAACATTCATAAAATTGGTGATGATCTTCTTAAATATAACATTGACCTTCCTAACCTAATGATTGGCAAAGTCGGTTATGGAGATAGAATCCGGTTCTGGGTGGATAAATGGCTTGGGGAGGTAAGTCTTCACAACATGTTTCCACTTTTATTCAGCAAAGAATCAAACAAACTATGTACAATTGGAGAAAGATATCAAAGGCTTGGGGGCGGTATAACATGGTTTTGGAGCTGGGAGGCGATTGGGCTATCCGCTCAAGAGGAGATGGAATTAAATAACCTCTCTAGACTGCTTATGGATGTAACCATTACTATGTGTTCTGATACATGGTGTTGGGAAAAAATCTCTAACCCTTTTTTTTCAACAAAAAGTGTTAAATCTCTTTGTCAGCAACTTTCTTTCCGAATGATTACCTATAAGTTTCCTTGGAACAAGTTTGTACCAAAAAAGGTGAATATTTTATCCTGGCGTGCGGAGATGGATAGGCTTCCAACAATGACGTCCTTACGAAGCAGGAACGTTAATCTCGGGTCTACAACATGCAAACTTTGTGACGATGCTGATGAGACAAGTGACCACATATTCACTGCTTGTCATTTGGCTATCTATATATGGGATCGTATCGAATCATGGTGCAATCTTCCACCAATATTTGCTTTCTCTTTTCGGGACCTCATGGAATTACCAAGATCTATGGCTAGGCGGAAACAAAGCAAGGAGTTGATACTTTCAATCATGCAGACCACGATTTGGTGTATTTGGAAAGCTCGCAATGATGTCGTGTTCCATCACCGGAAGGTCTTGAAGGAGAATATTGTAGACGACATTAAAACACTAAGTTATTTTTGGGTGAAACATCGTATGAGAAGTTGCGGTTTAGATTGGGCTTCATGGCTTTCTTTTGATGTTGGGTGAGGTGGTTACAATTTTCTGGTGTAATATGTCGTATTTTCTTTTTCATTTCTTTTGATGTTTCTCTTTGGGGTTTTAGAATCTTGCTAGCCCCGGGTGTAATAAAATTTTTAGCTGTTCCAAAAAAAAAGTTACGGACCACCATTACAATATGGATAAACCACATGGCCATCCGTGTAATATTATTTTATTTATGTAGCTACCACTCACCAAACTCGGTTGCACCAACATAGAGTGGTTCACCAGACCACCTTCTGATTATGTTATGTCTTTGTTTTCAATTATGATTAATGAAATGTTATGTCTTGTTTTCAATTATGATTAATGAAATTGTTATTCCATGCTTTTATTTAATTATTGTTATGATTAATATTAATGATTGTACGTTGTCCATGAATCCTCCGATGCACAGGTAAGGCAAGTTAGGTCAAGGTGGTCCAGTTAGTCCGCAAATTCAAAGTCATCAACGGCACGCCCATCTATATTCAAAATCCAGCCTGTAATTAAATAAAAAAAAATATTAAAAGCACATAATAATAGAACCACCGGAAAATGTTAAAATAAGAAATCCGATCTTACCCGACGACGGACGGTGACAAGGAATACAACGGAGTTACGGACCGAATAGAATCGCAGTTAACGGAAAACGTCTAACCTTAACGAATAAAATCGAGTTAACGGAACAAATGATGAAATATTGAATTTGACGGAACGGAGATGATAAGAAATCAACAGAGATGAAGATCATCAACACGTAAGCCAACGGAATTTAGAATTTTGTACAAATTTATTAAGGTAGCTAGGTTAGTTTAATTGAATTTAATTTAATTTTAATGATCAGAGTGATTTGATTATAATTTCGAATTGAAGTTGCTTGATTAGCCATTAATGGCGGCAAAGGATGATATATAATATCGTCATCTATTTCTATATACACATAGAGAGGAGATCTTCTATCATGTTACGGCTAGTTTTCGTGTTCAATTCATTAAAGCTGCTCCATCCAGATCTCTTCGATCTCTACTCGCCGTGATCTGTTTGTACGGTCGATTGCTCCGTAGGATAGGAAAATTTAAGGAGATGAACGAACATACCAAAAGTTTCAACAATCTAAACATCATCCGCCTTTGACATGACGGATAACCGGCTAGGCCTAGGTTGAAACGATGTTCTCCGTCGTTGTTGATGAGACGATGGCCGAATCAAAGCCGCGAGGGCTCGTTTTACCAAATCACCGCCTTCAACGGTTCCGATTCGAACGAGAGAGTTGGTCATCGCTGACCGCCTCGCGTTAAGTCGGTTCGAAGGATACGTCGCCGTGTTATGGTGATTGCTGTTGTTGCCGGAGTTTTTATGCAAGCTACACCGGAACGATCCTGGATGTGACGTCGGCGAGCACATACACGTCCTCTTTGGAGTCTCCAACTGCTTCTTCACCGCCTGGTTATGATTCCGATTCAGTGATGATATCGATCTGCTTGGAGAGATCGGACGATTGTCATATGAGAACCGTAAAGATGACGACGACGATGTTCCATACAGGCTCGTCGGAGTTGGCGATGCGGGTCTGTTTTGGAAAAACGAAGTGGAACTGTGCGAGAAAGTTGAGGTTGTGGAGGCAAACGACGTCGGTGAATTGTAGAACCTGCCGGCCGGAGAGTGTGATCGGAGGACCGGTCCATTTGTTCTTCGTGTTGAAACCGCCATAATTGTTCGAGAATTTTTTGTGTTGAGAGGGATTTTTGAAAGATTGTGTTTGGGTGTGTAAATTGGCAAACATAGCTTTCCTCAAGCAACGTATTTATAGGGCAGGAAAAATGAAATTTATATTTTAAAAAAAGAATAAATAAATAAAAAATAAAACTATTTGCCGTTTCGCTTGTTTTGTTTGTTTACGGTGGGTTTCTACATTTTAGTAGAATATTGGAGGTTGTTTTCGGTGGGCACGAAACGACAACAGTAAATGCCGTTTTGAAACGGCTATTGTAGGGGTGGCAAGCTGGTAATAATGGTGGGCGCCCCATACGCGATCTTGACGCTGAAAAGGTTAATGACATGGCCAGCTACGTTTAAAAAGTTTTGTTCCTATAAAAGGCTACAGGTATTGCACTGTTTTTTTGAACGAAATTTAAACTGTCTCGTCGTGTTACATTCAGTTATCATGGCGATTGATAGCCAAGATCGATTACTCGATCTCCGGATAGGTATTGCACTATTGGTTAACTTTTATCCTTCTTTTTAATATACATTCTTGTTTTCAGATATCTTAAAATTTCAGATAGATAACTTCATTAACCGAATCCGTATCCGAAATTAATTGGATATTCGAGCTCAAAAAAAAAGTTAAAATTTTTAAAATCAATACATTTCGGTTATCCGGATATATGAAAAATTATCTGAAAAATATCGAAATATAATCGAAATAGCTGAATATCCGAAAAATCATCCGAAATATCCATAAAAAAACTTTTTCGGATATCATATATCGAAACTATCAGAAAACTTTCAAAACATGTATCTAAACCCAAATTATTCGGATATTTCGGATTGGATACACATTTTCTTAAACAATCATATTCATCACCCCACATCCCCACCATTAGTCCATTAACATACCATACGTTGGTTAAAACATTACACATTACTTTTACTTGTATGTATTATTAACATTAAAAATATTAAAAAAATAAATTACATAAATATTCTTTTATATTAACCTATTTTATAAATATCATCTTTCATTAAAATTAAATACAAAAAATAATTCTTATAAATTAAAATTTGTAACGTATTTAATCATTTTTGTAAACTGACGTTAGTTAAATCTGTTAAGTCATAGACAAAATTGATAGTCTACAAGCAAAATTGATAATCGATCTCTTTTTATCTCACGTAGCCCTAAAGTCAAGGCTTTCATTGTTTCACTAGTCATTCTAAATTAATATTCCGTCAGTATGCAAAAAATCTTGTATTGAATAGAAAGAAACTGAACATGTTTTTTGGTTCAAATTAAGGGGTTGTTTGGTAGCATCTGAATGGGTCTGAATCAGATTCAGACCGTTTGTTTCAAAGAAAAAAACACGTCTGAATGGAATGAAAAATCTGAATAAACCTCTGAATGATTCAGATACTAGGACATGTCTGAATGAAGGAAAGAAAAGAGGCGGACGTTTCTACCCATCTCACGTTCTCCTCTCAAGTCTCAACCCCACATTTGAAACTCCCTGTAGTCGACGACTCCTTCAGTCACCGTCTTCTCCTCCCGGCCTCCTCCTCGGTCATCGTCTGCAACTTCAGGTCTCCTCCTCCAGGTCGCCGCCTCTTTCGGTCGCGTCTCCTCCTTCTCCGGTCACTGTCTGCAACTTCAGGTCTCCTCTTCCAGGTCGTCGCCTCCTCCCGGTCGCCGCCTCTTTCGGTCGAGTCTCCTCCACCTCTGGTCACCGTCTGCAACTTTAGGTCTCCTCTTCCTGGTCACCGCCTCCTTCCGGTCGCATCCTCCTCCCGGTCGTCTCCTCTTTATGTTGTCAGATCTGTTAAGTTTCTTGTTTGAATTGTGTTGATATCGGTTTGAATTGCGTTTCTCCGAACATTGGCATGTTTGCCTTGGTAGCACATGTACCAACTCCTGTTGCAGCTAGGTTGGTTCTTTCACAGCAAATATTGTTTTACAAAACATGTTTAGATTTTGGCTCCAATTGATGTTTGTGTTGTTAATTTGGTGATTCTCTAACAATCAAAAAATTTGTGATTAAAGTTATCAAGATGGGTCAGATTACGCCTAACAGCAATTATAATTTTGTTCTTTGATTTGTTTGCTTTAGTTTACGTATTGTGTTTATATGGATCAGATTATAGTGAGATCTTTGATTTGTTTGATTTAAGAGGGTAAAATAGTCATTCTGTATATTCGTTCAGATGTTTAACCAAACAGTTTAACTGGTTCAGCACTTAATGGTTCAGACTCTCTTAACCATTCAAACATCTTAATCATTCAACATTTAATATTCAGATGCTACCAAACGGCCCCTAAAGCTAGTGAGCATAAAATTTCAAATTTCGATCAAACCCAGATTTTACATACAATAGATGGAAAGTGAGGTGCTGTTTGTTTTTTTAGAGGTAAAATGTTTGCAGTCTGCGGACCACATCTGCAGACATCTGTAGCAGAAGAGTTGGACAAAAGATCCGTAGCGTGTTAAAAGAAAACTGTTTGTTTTTAACATCTGCAAACTGCTAAAATAATCAAAAAATTAAATAAACAATTTTTTTAACATCAGTTTTTAAACATTGAAATTTAAATAATAGTTTTACATATCTGAATATATATAATTTCACAACAGTCACAATCAATTTGCAATCACAAGAATCCCAATCAATATACAAATGAAAGTCGATATCTATATTTGATGTTTTCATTTCCAGTCAATTCACAAATGAAACACACAAATTATGAAGAAAAGGGCTACAATTTAGAAGATGGATGGCCGATGCTTATACAGTCGATGCATATACATATGCATATATAAATTCAAATACACATCCACAAGTCAATATTAGACACTGAAGGGTATCAATTTGGATGATGGATGATAGATTAATGGCTGTAACATACATACCTGTGGATAGAGATGCGCAAAAAAACCGGTTAACCGAACCGGTACCGGTTCGTAACCGGTTAGAAACCGGTTTTTAAACCGGTTATTGAAATCGGTTTTAGGTTTTCAAAAAAACCGGCGGTTTGAGACCGGTTTGAGGTTTTAAGAGGCCAAACCGGTTATTAACCGGTTTTTCTAACCGGTTAACCGGTCCTTCTCATAAAAAAATCGGTTATTTGGCGGTTAACCGGTTCGGTTAACCGGTTTCGGTTATACATCGGTTTCGGTTTTTGAGCTCGAAAAACCGGTTATTAACCGAACCGGTTATTGGTAAAAACCGGTTTTGAGACTTTCACCGGTTAACCGGTTCGGTTATTCCAAAACCAGTTTTTGACCGGTTAACCGATTTGTGCACCTCTACCTGTGGAGTCCCGATGTGAGAGTGTCGACCGTGGAGTTACCTGGCGCTGGAAGACGGCGGTGCAGGAGGAAGAGCCGTGGACCACAGCTACGGGAAGGAGGGGCTTGTGGGGTGCCGATCGGGAAGGAGAGAAAAAGAGGCGTGAACTTTAACCTAAATTTTGGAGAAGAGGTGAAAGAAGTTTTTAGAAGAGCTGGACCACATCTGCCTTCGGAAGAGGACCGGAAGAGGTTTCTAAATGAAATGTCTTCAAAAAAACAAACACACTGCATACTTCAACCTCTTTCCGTGGTTTGCGTGGCGCAGACATAAGAGGTTAGGAAGACTTTTTTTAAAAAAACAAACACTACCTAAGAGAAAACATCTTTTTGGTCAAATTTAACATGATTTAGTCAGATTTAAAGCAAATTGAGTATAAAATTTCAAAATCTAATCATACAAACAAGAAATCTTAGCCAATGTTTTAAAAACAGGTTCGAACCGTCCGGTTCAACCGGCCGCCGCTAACTCATTCAGTATGAAACCCTCCGATATTATGCAGGTTCTTTCGATTGACTGTGCCGGCGGTTTAAACCGGTTATACCGGTAAAACCGGTTTCCAAAAAACACAAGATAGTGAGTTTCGGCTTTTAAGCGATCATAAACTTGATGAATTTAACACGCCAATGTCATAATCCTATTATGAACTATATTTAAAAAGATTACTAGAATTTGAGTACTTTTTAAACTGTTTTGGATGAATTTGAGTACGTTTTGAATTGTTTTTGGATGAATTTGGATAATTTTTGGAAACTTATTTGAGTATAAGTTGTATTTCTATGGAATTCCATGGTTAACTGGTGTGTCCGGTTGCACCATCCGGTCCTGATTCAACCGGTTGAACCATCTCTGAGCCAAATCCGATGCACCTAAAATACCGGTTTTTTAAAACATTGATCTTAACTAAACTTCTCATTGACTTTTCTGATTATGTCACTTTAGTCATACTATTTTCTTCTGAAATCACTAAAATATAATCAACATAAGTAAGTTAAAAATTATGTAAATAATATGATTTCAATCAGGTAATAATAATCAATAACGTATTACGAGAAAATTACTAAAGGTTATTCAAATGTATTATTTGTTTAATTATAATTGTTCACTTGAACTCAATTGACACTTTTTAAAAACGTTTCATTTAAGTTCAAACTAATTTTGTTTAAAATTTAATATACACGGTATCCATTCTAACCCAAACTTGATGTTTGACTCTCTTTTTTCACGTTTGCAGTAGGATCCTCTCTTTTCTCAGCGTCACCGTCTGGGATAGGATCCACGAACGTTGCATGTTAAAAAATAAACAATTGGTGCAATTTTGTCTCTAAATTAAGTGAGATCAGAGATATTTTTAGGTTGCTAAAAACTTATTATTATAATATAAAAGTCCCTATAGTTTTGGTTGTTTATATCGATTATCAATGCTTAGCTTTAAGCAACGTTAATGTCATCATCCTGATACCTAATTTAAACTTTGAGACTAACGATTACGACAAATCAAATTGAATCTTATCCGAATCCCATCGTTAATTACTATATTGATAAATCCACAATTGTTTGGAAATAAAACAACCTTCAACCTAGCTATTATAAAATATTGAATGTTAAAAGTTTATCTAGAAGGTTATTACATAAAATACAAAATTCTTATTATAATTTTTGTTATAAAATATAACAAACTATGTTAAAACCTATTTATTTTACATGTTTAAACAAATATTCTTTAAAATTTATTAAAAAAAAATATATATTTCTTAAAAAGGTTAAAAATTCAAGAGTTATTCCCCATATCTCCTACTAGCACATAACTTCATTAAACAAAACTCACAATGTAATAACCATTAACCCGATATTTATACTAAGGCAAATGTTATTCCCCAAATCTCCTACTAAGACTATAACTCCTAATAAACTTAAAACAAATATTGAAATAAACCCTCGTAATCATAACTATACAATTAATTTATAATAATAATAATCTTCAAATTTTTTTTTTAATTTATGTCCAACAAATTATAACTAGTTTTATACCCGTCCGGTGGCCGGGTATTTTAACGTCATAATGAAATAAGTATTTCCCACATCATCATCTTTGTTTTGGTTGCTCATATCTTTGTTCTAATTGCTCATTTGTCAATACAATATATCATGCATTGTCCACATTCCCCTGTTTATGTTCCTTCACGGATTCATCAACAGTCAACACCCATCAAAATGGTCAGCTCAAAATAACATAAAATAAAATTATCAAAAATATTAAAAGAAATTAAGAATGTTCAATGAGTAAGAATATTTTTTTTGATGACAGTAGAAGAATAGTTATTTTCTTTTGTATCATTTTACAGATTCTTTATTTACCAAAGGTTTGATCAACAGAGTTGGTGTTCTCAAAGCCAACTTGTGGTAGAGTGTGGTAATCATTCAATGGTGTTGTAACTTGTATCATTGTACCCACTGTTATTACCTCTCCTTGGTTTTTGCTATTTAAAGATGATTTTATATTGAAAGTAAAAACCCAAATGAAGTATATCTAACAAACATACCAACAACTGAATTAAATAAATTAATAAAATTGGGTATAGTGGTCATAACATTCCTTCCTAGCTTCCCTAACAGTGATATACCGATTACATAACATGAGATCCTTCTACAAAAGCGATATATTATTGTAAAAACCTGCAACTAAATAATCAAGAAAACATGAGTACATAAACATTTATTAGACATGGTTATACATAGCTAATAGTTGAGGGTTTAGAGTGAAACATTTGTAAACTATATATATTTATGTATTATACCTATTATGAGATATACAACACAATTACAATTTACGCTAATCAATATGGTATCACAGCTAGGTTACCAGCGGTAACCCTACTGCCGTCACCCTCTTCTCTTCTTCCTTTTTTTTTTTTCCGATCAGCCCCTCACCATCCCTAACCCTGTTTTCGATCAGTCCCAATCACCATGACTGATCTTGTTCTCTTCTCCCAAGCAGCAAAAACCATTCACAACACTCACAAATTCGGTTTCACCCTCTCATCTACCAATTATGGCTACTGGAGGAAGATGCTTGAACCGTTCTTGATTACCAATGGCCTATTTGGCTACATCGATGGCACAATCCCATCTCCATCACCAACCCTACCAGGATCGGCAGCCTCTGGTAAGGCGACAGAAGATGCTCCTGAACCGAAATCAAAACCCAGTCCTCAATATGACATCTGGTTGTCTAATGATGCCCACGTCAGGATGCTGTTACTATCTACAATATCTGAAAGCTCGTTTCAGCATGTTCAAGGCACTACATCCAAGGACCTCTGGCAATCTCTGGAACGTGCCTATGCCCCTCATACTGCTGCCCGAGAATACACCTTGAAGAATCAGCTTCTGCATATTGAGATGAAACCTGATGAGTCCTCTTCTGACTACTTATCGCGGGCTCAGGAATATGCCATAGCACTGGCCAACATTAATGAACCCTTAAAAGAAAAAGATATTGTTATGCTTGTCATTGCAGGTCTTCGTGAAGAGTACCATGGCTTGAAGACTACTGCTCTTACCCGTCAACTTGCTTTCAATGAGCTTCATGCGCTCTTTGCTGATCATGACTATATGGTGAAGAAGACCAGCGCTGCCATTCCACCTACACAGGCATTTACAGCCTCCCGTCAACCTGCATCAACTGGTTCTATAACCTCTTCTGATGCTATACAAGCCGTGCAACAGTTAGCAGCTCAATAGGGGTTACAACTCCAACCGTCCTCATCACAATCTCCTCAGGCAAACTATACAACTCGTGGATTTAATTGCAACCAGAATAGTCGCGGTCGCGGTCGTGCCAGCTTCAACAATTCTAACAACCGTAACAATACAGGCGGTAATCGTTCTCAATTCAGTTGGGCTTCTAATCAAAATACTATTTATGGAACTTGCAACAGGTGTGGTATTGGTCACTTACCATCTCAGTGCCCAAACCGTGACCCGGCGACCATTCGTTCGCGGTCTCAACCATCGGCAAATTATACCAGTTATCGCCACCAAGACTTCAACAATTGGCTTCCGGACACGGGCTCTAACAATCACGTTGCAATGGATCTTGCAAGCCTGGATCAATCTGAAGCCTATACTGGCACTGACAATCTTCATGTTGGCAACGGTAAGGGTATCTCTATTTTACACATTGGTTCTTCTAAATTTCATTCCCCGACCAAAACCTTTAATCTTACAAATATTCTCCACACCCCGGAGATACAACGAAATCTCCTTTCTGTTCAACTTTTATGTCATGATAATCATGTTTATTTTGAATTTCATGCCACATTTTTTGTTGTGAAGGACAAGGCTACCCACACTATCCTCCTCACGGGTCCAAGTAATGGCGGCTTATACTCCCTAAAGTTCCCGCAGTTACAACATGTTCCCAAAGTGTCCTTCTCTGCAACTCTTGCGTCTTCCTCAACTTGGCATCAAAGATTGGGGCATCCTCATCCACAGCTTTTGAAGTCAGTATTATCTTTTTATCATTTACCTTTACAAACAACTGATACTGGTTTCTTTTATGATTCATGTTCTGTGGGAAAATCATCTAAATTACATTTGTTATCTTCTAGTTATAAAAGTTCAAATGTATTGGATCTTATTTTTTGTGATGTTTGGGGGCCTGCCCCTATTATGTCTTTTGAAGGTCATTATTATTTTCTGCTATGTGTTGATCATTATTCTAAGTTTATGTGGATTTTCCCTTTTAAACGAAAATCTGATGTTCTTGATATATTCAAACAATTTATTACTATGGTTGAACGTCAATTTAATACCAAACTTAAATCTGTTCAAAGTGATTGGGGTGGGGAATTTCGCACCTTATCCACCCTCCTTTCATCTCTAGGCATCATTCATCGCCTTTCGTGTCCACATACCAGTGAACAAAACGGTATTATGGAACGTCGCCATCGTCATGTGGTCGAAACGGGCCTCACTCTTTTAGCCCAATCTCAAGTTCCACAACGTTTTTGGAACTTTGCTTTTGATACGGCAGTTTACTTAATAAACTGTATGCCTTCCCGTGCAAATTCTTCCAAATCTCCCTTTGAACTTCTCTTTAATCGCTCACCAGACTACTCGTTTTTACGAGTGTTTGGTTCTCAATGTTTCCCACATCTTCGTCCTTACAACAAACACAAGATGGATTTTCGATCCACTCCTTGTACCTTTTTGGGCTACAGTCCCACTCATCACGGATACCGATGCTTCGATCCACAAACCGAACGCATCTATATTGCTCGTCATGTTCGTTTCAACGAAAGTCATTTTCCTTTTGCTATACCCCCTAAACACACAACTCACGGGTCTCCTTCTGACCCATATGTCTCTTCTTACCCTACGTCCATACAACCGCCACTACCACAAAACAAACCTCCTCTCATTCACACCTATCATCGACGACAAAAATCACCCATTGCAGCCTCGTTAGCTGCCAACCCAAACCGCTCACCACCACCTAAAACAGCCTCTACCACCACCGAACCCACTCCACCACCCAAACAGCCACCTGAAACTGTTCAACCAGCACCTTCCACCACCCAAACAGCCACCGAAACAAACAAAACAACCCCACCAGCCACCGACACAAACACAACAGCCCCACCAGCCACTGAACCAAATAAAACAGCCCCCATTTCCTCTAATGCAGCCTCCACATCTGCCCAAACTCGCCCACGACCATCCAATCTTCGCCAAAATCCCAAACCTAAACAACCTTTCACTGCCACATCTTTCCACTCGACCATCTCTAATCCTGACACCGAACCAGTCTCCTTTACTGGTGCTAACAATGATCCAAAATGGCGTCATGCCATGGCTGATGAATATTCAGCGCTGATGAGAAACGGCACGTGGTCTTTAGTGCCTCGTCCTCCGGTTCCAATGTTGTTGATTGCAAATGGGTTTACAAATTAAAAAGGGATCAAACAGGGGCTGTTACACGGCATAAAGCTAGCTTAGTTGCCAAAGGTTTTCGACAACAATAGGGTATTGATTATCAGGAAACTTTTAGCCCGGTTGTAAAGTCTACTACTATCCGGGTCGTTCTTTCTTTAGTGGTTGCTCAACAGTGGCAGCTTAGACAGCTTGATATTCAGAATGCGTTCTTGCATGGTAATTTACAGGAAACTGTTTATTTACAACAACCCCTGGCTTTATTGATATACAGAGACCTGATCATGTTTGTTTACTACATAAGTCACTGTATGGCCTTAAACAGGCCCCGCACGCTTGGTTTCATCGGTTATCTACGGCCCTTCTGGCACGTGGGTTTGAGGGTTCCAAGACAGATCCTTCCTTATTTGTTTATTCATCCAGGGCACACTTTTATATCTTTTGGTTTATGTTGATGACATCATTTTGACAGGCAACAGCCCTCAAGCGATTGATCACATCGTTACTAGTCTCAGCACGTCGTTTGCAGTTCAGGATATGGGTCGCCTTTCGTATTTCTTGGGTATAGAACTTCTCTACCAAGGTTCCGACCTCCTCATGTCCCAACAAAAGTATACTTTGGAACTTTTACAACGCTGGTCTCTCGAATGCCCATTCGGTTGATTCGCCTATTACCGTTAGTGCGACTTTGGCTTTGGGCGACAGCTCTCTGTGTGCGGATCCTGTTAAATATAGACAGATTGTTGGTGCTCTTCAGTATCTCACTATTTCCCGACCAGACATTGCTTTTGCAGTCAACAAAGTCTGCCAGTTTATGCATTCTCCAACAGAGAATCATTGGTCTGCTGTTAAACGCATACTGCGTTACCTTAAGGGTACTGTTTCTCATGGTCTTTTGATTAAACATCAGTCTTCTCCGGTTCTTCATGCCTATTCAGACGCTGCCTTCAACAATTTAAGTGCCTTCTCGGATGCAGATTTGGCTGGTTGTCCTGATGACCGTCGATCCACGGGGGGATATGATATCTATCTTGGGTCCAATCTTGTCTCTTGGTCAGCACGGAAACAGAAGACTGTGTCTCGCTCTTCAACCGAATCTGAATACAAAGCTCTTGCTGATACAGTGGCTGAGTTAACATGGTTGCAAACTCTTTTGCGCGAATTGTGGGTTCTGACACAATCAGTTCCTACACTTTGGTGCGACAACCTTGGTGCGACTTACTTATCTGCCAATCCCGTCTTCCATGCGCGTACAAAACATGTTGAAGTGGATTTTCACTTTGTCCGTGAAAAGGTTGCTCGGCGACAACTTTCAGTTCAGTTCATCTCTACGGACGACCAGATTGCGGATGTGTTTACAAAGGCTCTTCCCTCTCAACGGTTTCTGTTCTTACGGTCCAAGCTAAGGATTGCTCCCCGGCCTTAGCTTGCGGGGGGATTTTAGACATGGTTATACATAGCTAATAGTTGAGGGTTTAGAGTGAAACATTTGTAAACTATATATACTTATGTATTATACCTATTATGAGATATACAACACAATTACAATTTACGCTAATCAATAACATTTAATCACAAATAAATCAGAGAATAACTCAAAGTATGAAATTATGTTACCAAATGCAATGTATTTCTAATGGCAACAGATGTGCAAACATTGCTATAAATGGTTGTAAGCCCAATTATCTTGATTTCTTGTTGCCTTAATGCCAAAAAGTAGATCACAATGAAAACACACGAGAATCAATACTTGATCAAGACTTATCAATGCCACCTTAACACATTTCATCTTCTTTACCCTGTAACCTTTGAAGAAGGAACTACAGGTCTACAACTAATGTAGCCACTTACTCTTATCTTTGCCTTCTTAATTCATATGAATATAAAGTCGGACATCATACCAGGGGATTGACAAATAAGCCTACCCAAAGCACATTGAATTACAAGTTAATGACAACACCACACTGTAAATCTCTTAAGAAAAAAAAAATACTCCTGGTGGAAACCCAAGTATCGTTAAAACCCCATGTAAAGTATAATTATGAAAACCTTAAATAACATGATAAAATTATACAACTATAATTAGCTAACACTTATAATTTCCCCAATTAAAGATCTTAAGAACAAAAAAAGTTACAGAGCTTTAGCCATTAAGAAATGATAAGAATGTTCGTTAGAATGACTTACAGAATGCGGAATTTCGATCAATCAAAATCTTATCTCTGTTTGGATAGACCTCTTAAGGGCCTATCATAGTGTTATCATGCAGACTTAAAAAGAGGTATTACTATCATAAATTTACATACAGTGAATTCTTAATCCTACAATTACTCCCTTTCATACACTGCAAGTCTGCAAGAAAGTCAGGTTTCACCCAAAAAAAGCAACCAGGAAGCAAACCCTAACTCTCTAAATGCAGGAAAAATATAATACGTTTTCAAGGAAAAATAAAAAAATTCGACTTTCCAACAATAATTTCTATCAAACTAAAGTAGGAAATACTGAAATTTAGGAATCAAGATCACACAAACACATCGATTTCATTCTGCCCTAATCGAAAGGTGCTAACAAATTATCTATATAGCGAACGCATTAGGGCATTAAAACTAAAGCAAAAGGGATGATATAGCGCAAGCGTAAATAAGAATAACCGGCGATTATCAGAGGAATCTTCGACCAAGATTGCAGTGATGGCAAGCGTTGATGGTGCGGGGTGGTGGTGGCAATGGGTTTGGCGTAGTTGTGTGCTGGTAGCGGTGGTGTAATGTAGAGAAATGGGGAGATGGAGTGATTTTGTAGGCATGATTAGCAAGGGCAAACCGCGAAGAAACCGCCGGAGCGTACGAGAGAGAACGTAAAACTGCCGTGAACCGCCCGGAATCTTCATAACCGTCGAATTTAGACGCCTCGGATTTTATTTCATCTTATTTAAACGGCGTAGATTGATTTTGACAGCGGTTACGGAGACCGCTGTCTATATATATAATTAGGATTCACTACAACAATATTGTTCTTTGCCTGGCCATTTTGCGAAGAAAAAGTTCGTTGATATATTTTTCGTCGATATAAGTTTCATTCGTAGTTGTAATATATGTCATCTCTATATTCATCTTTATAATGATGACAACCAACCGTGAATTTTTTTTTATATAAAGATCATTTAATTAAATATTTTTTAACAGATAGAAGAATATACTAATAAATTAATTATTACATAAGACGATAACTTAGTAAAAAAGAGTTAATTATTATATGATTTATACAAAGAGATAGACGACATCACATGCTATATATAGTGTTTATAATATTTGTTTTATGTATGCTTTGTAACGACAACATGTTGCTATATGTTTCCTATATCAGTTTTCATGAGAACTTTGATGACAACATATATGTTTCAGCAAAATAAAATTTCTAATAGTTTTTCTATTTATTTTAGTTTTTTAACAATAAATTACCGAGCATTTCAAATATCATTAATACCAAAATCAAAAATCCTCATACATGCATATCAAATAAAAAAACATACAAAATATCAAAGCATCATCATACATGCATACCGAATACCATCATACATATTAAATGCTAAGTGTTTAAAATTGTTCAACAACTCATCAAGATCTAGCTAATCACTTATACTTTTATTTTCAGCGTCATCATGTAGTTTAAAAGATTGTGGTATTTCTTCAAATTGTCTTTGTAAAGTATGGTTGCATTTTTTTAAATATTTTCATTCATTAGTTCAAGAATTATTGTCTTGTATACTTATTTGTTGTCTTATTGTTATTTCCATTGTAACATCACATCCATTATTCTACAATTTGTACTTTCAAGATCCTTGATTTCAACTAATACTCCTTTTTATCCATTGATCTATTTACAATCCTTGACTTCATAACAAATATCTTAACATGCTTTTGATGTTCACAATGATGATACCTAATAAAATGAGAACTTGCAATTCTTTTATTTGCTTCGCTTATGTTAAAAGTTGGCTTTTTTAATCAAATCCAAGAGCAGCATGAATCCACACCAACTTCATGAGTCTGTAACTACTCCCCTTGACCCAACAACTTCAGTGTAGGTTCGATTTGTACGATCAAATAACAGTGATCGATGATTTGACCGAAATTTGTTCAATTCCTACACCGGCGGCTTAAACACATGCAATCGATTGATTTTAGTTCTGCTGGATCTGAGGCGACAGCCATGTTTGATTGCACGATTCATGGGTTCAATACTACCTCACGAAACATATCAATCAGATCAAAACAAAACATTTATTGATTTCTACTCAAATTGTGAAACCCAACCGAGCGTGCTATTGTTTATCACTTCGAAGACTGCTGGATCAACATGTTAGATCTCGATCAACTAGCTTTGTTACCAACTTACCAATTGTTGGCGAAGCAACAAGAACACACAAGAAAACAGTGATTTAATGATTAAACTCATGCCAGATGTTTAACAATTTTGTTAAATAAAACCATACAGTATAACTTTTAAGCCTATATTTATACTATTAATAATAAAACTCCTAATAATGCTCAAAACAAGTACTTAAAAAAACACAAATGAGGCCTCAATGGTACCCCAAGATTCTTTTAAATAGGATGTCTTTGGTTCAAATCCCTCCCACAACAAAAAAGGGGTCTGAGGAGGGTCAGGGGTTTTCCTAGTGGGGTTTCCTCCTAGGGTGGTTGTGGGTGACTCATGAGAGGTCCAGTTATCTAGACCTTGGTGACATGGCCTGGAAACCGTGGTTTTACACGATTGAGACCTTTGCCGTTCAAAAAAAATAAAAAAAATAAACAACAATCACTTTATTTATTTTTTAATTACTTGCGAACTTTGTTCATCCTTCAATTTTAATAGATTATTATTTAAAATCTCATTTTTATATGTTTCGTCTTTCTAATTGGGCCATGTTGCAATCGAATCATGCATAAATTTTCTTAAAAATGATGAAAATTATTGGTGACTAATTATTGCATTAAATGATAATGTACCTTAATAAACAAGTGCACGTTATATGACTTCTTCGGATTCTGTTGTTGGCAGCATCTTCACTTCAATTTCTCTTTCATATTAATATTTCGTATTTATCATTTAAACATATAAAGAATCGATATATAAACTATAAAGTGTTGAATTGAAATAGGAATCAAATATATTCAATATTAATCTTTAGCTGGTAATTTAAAATTAAAATTAGGTAACTCAAACATAGCTCTGTATAATCTTTTTTTACCCAAAATGGATCGGCATGTAAAAATGAGTTGAAGCTTGTGTATTATTTAAAATCAAGTTACACACACACACTCATTGACATGTAGTGAAAAGTTGCAAACGAGTTATATTGGGTCGTAGTAGGGGCTGTTGGTTCAACTTTATTAGAAACTATTTATTTAATTTGTTATATTATTTAACTCGAATTTAAACCACTTTTGTAGCAGCGTACGTGTTTAATTTTAGTACAACTCAATTTACATAATTACATATTCAGTAAATGAGTCAAACATGTTATCAAAACTAGACGTTTTTTTTACTATCACATAAAATATATAAGATAGAATAATTAAATATTACATACATAATCTAAGCACCAACCAAAAGAAAACCTACTACTGATAAAAATCTTCTTACTCACTCGAAGCAAATCAATGTATCATCTTTAGCATCATGCTTGTGTGCCTTTTTTACTTTTGTATAATCTTTAAATCTAAAATCACACACACACATATACATATATTTCTTAAAGTATAATTATATAGAAATCCTGTAAACCTTTTTTATATATAAATCGATTTTGACTCTTACCTAATTGAATGTAACGTATGCGTATGCTAAATGAGGTTACCAAGTGTCAAGCGATCGATGAATAACATTTTTTTTGTGGAAAATTATCAAACTAGTCATTGTTGACCACCTTTTTACCAAACTAATCATTTAAATTCCGGCGTCTAAGACGCCGCTATAGACGCTCTTTAAGACACCCATTTAGACCCCGACAAAGCCGCCGACATGTGGGCCCGTATGTTTACAAAAAGTACAGAAAAATGACGTCTAAAGTGGCGTCTAAAGCGCCGGAGTTTGATTGATTATTTTGGTAAAAAAGTTGTCAACTATGACTGATTTGGTAATTTTCCCTTTTTTTTTTTTCATATTATTGAATAACAAATATCTGTTTTTGTAGAGGATAGTGTTTGGGTAAAAACTGTAATTTCTTATACGTTTGAGGTGTGAATTAATTGCTTAATAACACCATTGTTAGAAGGTTGTTAGACTACTCCCATCGCCAACTTAAATGGCTGGTTGTTCGTGAACTTTTTTTTTCAAAAAAATTAATATTGAATAAAATTGGACGATCTGGTTGTCCCACCCACCGATGGTCGTTCTATTTTTTAATGTTATCTTTTGTTTTCATTTGATAGATGGCAATTTCTTATTGGTCCATATTATAAGATTTATTTAGTGAAAAATTGATTGGGTTGGTTGTGAATGAGAGTGAAAAAATTAAGTTTGGTTGGTTGTATGTATGAAAGAGAGAGAAATTAATATTTTAAGGAATAGTTTTGGTTGGTTGGTTATGAATGGGAGTGGTCTTAGAGTCTTGGTTGATCTATATATAATGATTTGATGTATACAATCAACTCTCTCTCGATCAGTTTTTCCTCTGTAATCGATATTCAATCTTGTTCTTAATGAAAGATTAGTAGAAAATGTTCAATTTCTTGTTTCTAGATCGATATAATTGTTTCTTCTGTTGTGATTATTCCGCTTATGATTTAACAGATTTTGATGTATAAGATGTACAAGACTGCGTGGAAAGAAGTTTAAACTTTAAGTATATTATCTAAAATTATAAAACACAAAATATACTTTATTTGTTTCCATGAAAAGGAAGGAGCGAAATGAAAGAACGGTTCTTAAAGTGTGATGGAAGGATCTTAAATAGACCGCCAAGAGAGAAAGTGGAACGAGAAAAGGTCAACAATGGGGAAAATTACCAAAATGGACACTTTGACCAAAAATTTCTCCAAAATGTCCATTTGACTTTCCAAATGCCAAAATGTCCATAGCCTTTACAGGCGCCGACGCCTGTGTACACACGGGCGGGCGCCTGTGTAATATCCAATCAAAAAACGCCACGTTTTCTACACAGGCGCCCACGCCCCTTAAAAACCACGAACGCCCGTATAAAAAAAAAGTTGTCACGGGCGTCGGGCCCACACTGACACATCTGTCACGGGCGTCCGACCGTAAAGAAAAAAAAAAAAAAAAATCCCGGGTCAAGTCACAGGCGCCCAGACCACCTACACAGGCGCCCGAACCGACCACACGGGCGCCCAAACCTAGTTACGGGCGTCCAAACTTTTTTTTTCGGAAAAAGTGCCACAGGCGCCCGCCTGTAACACACAGGCGCCCGCCTGTAACACACAGGCGCCCGCCTGTGTAGTACAGGCGTCCGCCCGTACAAGTTTTTTTTTTTTTTTTTTTTTTTTTTGAATCTTTATTTTATAGGCGTCCGACCATAAAGACGGGTATATATATGCGTAAAGTGTCCCTACCTAAAACGCTCACTTTTTTTTTTGCAAACAAATTTGAAATGGAATTTACGGTTATTTTCTGTATTGGCGGAAATTGGGAGGTTAAAAATGGAATATATGATTATCTTCCTATTGATTGTTTGCGACGTGCTGTATGTCTTCATTATAAAATTACTTATCAAGAACTGCTTGAGTTAATTTCTGTTCGTTTTGATATTCGAGATATAAGTCGAATATCGTATAAATTTTCAACATATATATATCCTGTTGATATATGTGATGATAACGATGTTTCTGTTTTTTTTAAAATTCTGGAAAAAAATGAGAGTGAAATATGTTATATGTACGTCGTTAATGATGTTAGACCTGATCATGTTCGTGATAGAAAAATTTCATCACATGGTTCTAACTCAAAAAAAAAATTTGTAGTTCCTGATTTAAATATTGGTGATTGTTTTGACAGTTTTAATGATTTTAATCAAAAACCTCAATTCAGTTTTGATTTAAATCAGAATGTTTTTAACGATGAATCCGTACCAGAAGTAGAAGCAGAACTTATTAACTCAAAATTTTGTAAACCATCTTCATCTTCACATGCAATAATAAATAAAGTTTTTAAAGATAAAGAAGATTTAAAATTAGAAATTTCAACCATGGCATTGAATGAATGTTTTCAGTTTAAAGTTCAAAAATCATCAAAAAAAAGATTTGTTGTGGTATGTTATTTCGAAAATTGTAACTGGGTTTTAAGAGCCTCTAGTTATAAAGACACGTGCGCATTTCACGTGACTTATTTTAACAATGAGCATACATGTTCAAGGACGCAAACTTATCCTAACATTAGAAACGCAAACAAAAAAGTCCTTGGTCATATAATAAAGGACCAACTTACTGACTGTGGACGTGTGTACCGTGGAAAAGAAATAGTCAAAGATATAAATCAGAGATTTAAGGTGAACATATCATACAATCAAGCATGGCGAGGGAAACATTATGCCGAACAAATTTTGGCTGGATCAACTGAGGAATCATTTGCAAAACTGCCTGCATATTGTCATTATCTTCAATTAGCTAATCCAGGAACAATAACTCATATTTTGAGGGACGAGTTTAACCGTTTTGAAATGGTTTTTGTTGCTATTGGTGCAGCGGTAAGTTACGAATTATTAAAAATATTATATTCTTGTATTATATATTTATTAATACTTATTTACAGGTGCGCAGTTTTGTTCATTGTTTGCGTCCTATAATAATTATTGACGGGGCACATCTTAAGGGTACCTTTAAAGGCACCATGTTTTTAGCTGTTGGTATGGATGGAAATAATCAAATTTTACCAATTGCATTCGGTGTGGGGAAAACAGAATCCGGGGAATCGTGGACGTGGTTTTTGTCAAAACTCAAGGAGGGCATTGAAGATCATGCAAATCTTGCAATTATTTCAGATCGAGCCGCTTCCATTGATCAAGCAATAAGAACAGTATATCCACAGGCTTATCATGGTCTTTGTTGCCGACATTTGATGATGAATCTACGTCTGAAGGGTAAAGCACAAGAAAACTTGTGGTGGGCGACTTGTAAAGCTTATACGGTTGGGGAATTTGATATCAATTTTAACGCACTCTGTAGTAACCGTACTACTATTCGAGAAACCCTCACGCGAGCTGGGTTTTCAAAATGGGCTCGATCACATTGCCCGGTGCAACGATTTAATATCATGACGTCAAATAGTGCAGAGTCTATTAATGCGTTGTCTCGGAGCGCACGAAAGTTACCAATCACTCGGTTAATTGACTTTTTTGTCGAATTGGTTCAGAAATGGTATTTTGAACGACGACAACTCGGAGGTTAGAATAAACACCGTTAATGTTAATTTTAATATATTTTTTCCTGGTTTAAAATATTTATTGATAAATTATTTTAACTTTTTTTAGAGAAAAATAGACACTATCTCACAGCTTGGGCTACAAACAAAATATGTAGACGAATTCAGAAATGTAGGACTTGGTCAGTTCGTGGCATAGACGAGTATCAGTTCAACGTATCTGACGAACGTCACCGATGCGTTGTCGATCTTTACAATAAAAAATGCACTTGTCGCAAATGGCAGTTATCCGGTTTACCATGTGGTCATGTGATTGCTGTTTCAAAATTCTTAAAGCAGTCAGAATGTTATCAATGGGCAATGAACTGGTTTACTAATGAGGTACACGTTGCCACTTACGCAGAGTCGATTCAGCCGGTACCAGATGAATCAGAATGGGAGATAGATGAAAATTATGACAAATTAGAAATACCGCACATGGACAAAAGACAAGCTGGTCGTCCTCGAGAAAATAAACGTATTCCATCTCGTGGTGAGGAAACTGGTCCGACAATATGCTCAAGATGTCATCGTAAGGGACATATGCGTCATCAGTGTAAAACACCTCTAGCATCACAAATGGGTTCATCGTCAAAGCAAAAAATACACGATCCACAAACAACTTTTGTAGATGTTGAGAATTTTCGTGATTTTGTGGTTGGGTCAACAACTCAAAAAGAATATTGTTATGATTTAAATGACTTTTAATGAATATGTTATATTTTGTTTGTTATTTTAATAGATTCGTATGGTTGATGATAAAGAAATCCAATATCACACATTATATACATATATAATTTCGAAATATTACAATCTTTGTAATAACCAATATTGTTTCCAAGCATTCTAAGTTTACATTGCGACACAATCTTTGTTTACAAATCAGCAATCTCGGTCTTTTAACTCTTCATACCACAAATCAGTAATCTCGGTCTCTTTCTTGTAAGCCTTTTCAACAGATCATCATCATGGTCTTTTAGCTATTGATAACACATTTTCGTCCTTGTAACTCTTTTTATGAGGTAGCAAGAAGGCTACTGATATAATAATTAGTAAATATATTACATATTTGATTTTATTAATCAAATATGTAAAATAAACCAATATAAGTATATAAGTGGTTTTAATTCAATAAGTATTATAATAATAAAGTTATTAAAACAATTTTTTTATATAAAATATTATACCACTCTTTTTTAATATCGGAAGAAAAAGAGTGGATTTTTATAATAATAATTTCTTTTAAATACTTTTTACTTAAAAATGTATCTTCTAATGGAAAGCCAAAAGGTATAAAAAAGTTTTTTTTATTAAAAATATCAACTACATTACATGAAAGATTTATAAAACCAATCATGTAATGTAAGTGGATATATATATGTAAGTGGTTTTAATTCAATAAGAATTAAACCTAAGTGGTATTAATTCAATAAGATACATACTTAAAAAACATTGTTTTGTAAAACATATTTTTTCAAAGGTAATTTTTTATAAAACTTGATAGATAAACAAGGAAGCTAAAAATTAATAAAAGAGAAAGTTGAATTTTTCATTTCGATATTGGTCTTTATTTATATACTTCGAAAAGGCGGACGCCTACTACCCATAGGCGGACGCCTGTTTTTTTTTTAAAAAAATTCAAAATTGAGCCGCCTGTAACACACAGGCGGACGCCTGTAAGTTACAGGCGGGCGCCTGTATCTTACAGGCGGGCGCCTGTGTGTTAAAAATTTCATGAAAAGCCAGACGCCTGTACCACACAGGCGCCCGCCTGTGTGGTACAGGCGCCCGCCTATGTGTTACAGGCGTCCGCCTGTTTCATATAGGCGGCTCAATTTTTTTTTTTTAATATTTAAATAAATAAATTTAAATAAATGTTTACGCACAATAATATTTCATTACAAAAATTTACAAAACAAATTCGAAAAAAAGTTACAAAATGCATCTATTCAACTTCTGATCTAATTTTATTTTCGTACATTAAGCGTGCAAAACTCCACCGAAAATCATGTGCGGTTTTTTGCGGATCCTCATCCTGGCTGCTAAGTCTTTCTCCATTAATTAGACGTTGTAGAAAGATACAGACCCAAACACCACAATCTCCTATAGTTCCGACTTGATGAGGAACATCATCCGGAAAAAGTCGCCTAAAAGGAGGTGGTCTGAAAATACCGCCTAAATCATGATCATTATACAGTAACCATTGCGGAAATATGTTGTCCAGGAAAAACAACATTTCGTTCCTTGCTTCTGTGCACACCTCAGGAAAACTGTACATATCAGATATTTATTATTATTACATATTTTACAAATATATTTTAAAAAATAATATAAATATACCTGTCATAAACACTCAATGTCCAAGATGAAAGATCAACACATGTCAAACACCAATGTTGGTTTTGCATGTTAATCGGAACATAAAACTACACAAAAAATATAAATAATTAGTATTTTATAAACGTTAATATTAAAAAAATAAAACTAATTTATTAACTTTGTTAAGTCCCGTGACAGCTGGAAATGGCCATATATCACCAGTGCCTAATTCGTTGATCCATCTTTTACTAAAATACATGGTGGTCAAGAAATGGCAAGGCAAAATGGTCCAGTCCGCATCTTCCGGCCTATCAAGCATTAATTTGTTGATCCAGCCATCGATATGCTGTTAAAAATATAGCAATCCGAATTTAGTATCAAAAATAATTTAATTTTATTTTAAATAAAACACTCACGTTGTTTTCAAACCACCCGCTTGTGATTCCTTTCCAAAACTCGTGAGTTAGACCGACGTTCGGCTGAAATCGCGTGTAGAAGTAAAATTTCTCACGGATTGCCAGCTCTTTTATAACTTTGATAGAATACGCCTCATCGTTATTTTTATCTACAGCAGGCGTAGTATCAAAACCTTGAAAGGGGGTAGTAAGAACTTTAGATTTTTTCTTTATTCTTTTACCACGTCCTTTATTTGATATCACCTAATAATAAATTTAAAAAAGTTAACTAATAATAAAAACAAATTTAAATGAAACTTTAATATGATAAAAAATATAAATAAAATTAAATACCTTATTTTTGGAAACTAAAACAACATCGGGGGTGACCATATCTTCAACTATTTCTTCCCTATTTTCTTCGTCTTCTTCAAAAGATAGTTTCTGTTTTGAAGTTTAAGTTAATCCTAAATATCAAAAAAAATTAAAAAAATATTTATATTAAAAATTTTATACGCTCAAACGCTGATCGGTTCTTTGGTGAAACGATTCACTTGCTGAAATAAAATTGTCAACATTTTCCTGCAAACAATAAAAATCAATTGAATAAACAATTAAAATAAGAATATTATATATTATAAATAAAATACCCGATGTTTCAAAAGCAACATTAGTTTTTCGATGATGCTGTTATACTGGTCTGCACTCATTGAACCAGTGGAAGATTGCTCTTGCTGTTTTTTGGTAAATTCTTCGTAAGACTTTTTTTCTTCCACATTGATATCATCATCGAAAAAATTATTGACAAATTGATTGACAACATCATCTTCCGCCCGAAATTCCTGGGCCGGCTGCGGTTGGAAAACAAAATTTTGGTTCCCTCCCATCCTCATTTGCAACATTTTATTCAAATAATCGAAGCTCTGACCATGAACTTTCGATTCAGTAGGATTGGGAAAAAGGTTTATCGGAGTAAACATCACCTAAAATTTTATAAAAAATTAAAATAAAAAAATTTCAATTATGTTAAAAAATTTCGTTAATATAAAAAAAAATAATAATTATTTTACCTCAGAACATCTTTGAAATATCACTTCCACGGTAGGCCAACGAGTTTTTTTGGGTTTTTCCCAACCAACCGCTCTCGGAATAGATTCGTTGTATTTACAAATTGTTTTCATATACGGAAAAGTCTCGTATATCCAAATCTGAAAAATATATTATTTTGATAATATTAATATTTAATAACATTTATAATTTTGCATTAATTTAATATATAATACCTTGAAAGACCAAACAAATCCTGTCAACGAATAGTATAATTTTTTGTTTGGAACCATCACTTTTTTGTTTAGCACGTTCAGAATACTGGGATACGTGCGGCCCCATAAATAACTACCCCAATTGAAATCATTCCAACAATCAAAATTATCTACCAGAAGTAGATGCTCGTTCTGAATATGTTTATCTGTTTCTACTCCCATGAAAAAAGAATATAGGATAAGTAGTAAACAGAGACGAACAATATCGTCATCATTGAAGTTGTTTTCATTCTCGACCAGAAATGATTTCAGTTTATCAACTGTAATCGGAACCGAAATGTTTTCATCTAAAACCCGATTATAAAACGAATCACCTCCTTTAGATTTTGTACTATTATCACCGAATTTAAATCCGGTAATAATGCAAAACTCGCGAGGTCCGAAACGTAACATAGGTTTGCCCTGTCCACCAACCGAGTAAACAATCCCATCAAATTCAGTATCATAGTTGACAGGAAGTTGATGAAGAAGCATCGCGTGAATCAGTTGCCCATCTGGCTGCGTGTTCTTTACATTCAGCCAAGGGGCAAAACATTGGTCGTTCCAAATATCAATTCTTTCCTGCGACTTGCTAATAACATTTTTCACAATCTCAACATTTTTCCATGAAATCCGCGTTTTACAGTCAGCCTAAGTCAGAAAAATATTTATGAAACAATGAGACAATAAGAAAACTAAATTAATCGTTTAAATATACGTTCGAAATATAATAAAAAAACTTACTTGTAACATTTTCTTAAATTGTACACTTTAAAGCGTAACCCAAAAGTAGTAAAATCGAGTGTCGTTTTTTACACGTGTTCTGGAGGTCCTAATCGTCGTGTGGTCCTTCCCAAACCCAAAAATTTCTTATGTAGGCGTCCAGGCGTTTGGAATTCGGCGGGAAAACGAGGCGGCAAAACTACATGGGTGGGCGCCTGTAACATAGAGGCGGACGCCTGTGAGTTACAGGCGGACGCCTGTAACACACAGGCGGACGCCTGTGAGTTACAGGCGGACGCCTGTAAAACACAGGCGGACGCCTATTTAGGTTTTTTTTTTTTTTTTTTTTAATTCGGGCGGACGCCTGTATATTAAAGTCGGGCGACTTTATATTACAGTCGGACGCCTTCAACTTTTTTTTATTTTTTATTATAATTCGGCCGCCTAAATAGTACATTTGGACGCCTATTTGAAACAATCGGGCGCCTGTTTAGATTGGGCGGGCGCCTGTTTTAAATGGGCGGTTTATTGTACGCTTTTCGAGATCTGTTTTTTTAATATATTTAGTAATAAAAATATAAATAAATTGTATATATAAGGCCGTCGTGCCCAGATGAAGGTTACCATATTGAAGATGTTAAAGAATGAAAATAAGTTGACAGAGGTAAACGTACAAGAGCAGCAGGTTCAAACAACCGAAGATGATTTCTGGAACCTGGCATTCGAAACTTTTTTGCCGGATCTGAATAATTCGGTAGACGATTATTATCCTTCTGAAGACGAGTTTGTTCCATACACTGAAGATGATTACCTTCAGATTTTGTATGAAAATAGACCAGAGGATGAGTACGTGCCTTGTGATCCATGGCAAGACGAGTATGATGATTCGTTTTCTGGTTATCACAACCCATGGGAAGATGAACACGAACCGGATTCAGATTTTAGTACTTAGCTAATTTTGTTTGTTTTCTAAATGGTATGTTGTTAGTTTTTGTAATATGATCTCCTTTTATATCATTTTTTTTATTTTATATAATATAGATAGGATAAAATAATAAATAATAGTTTTAAACAACAATAACATGAAATCAGACAATATACCATTCATTTTTTATTATCAACACTCGGTAAACAACGCCAAAAATACATTTGATCAGCCATGAATCGTCGGTAAGAGATACAACAATTTTTAAAATCTAGTTCTAAATTAATTGGTTTTCCAGTCACCAAATGTTCCATCACCATGCAAACGTAAACAGCTTCGTTGCCGTGTAATTCGTTCGATGACCTCACGAAATCGTCATTCATCCCAAATGATACAGTTCTTTCTGGACGTCTTGTAAGTTTCCAATACCGAATGTTTACCAATAAGGCTGTAAAATAAACTGCAATCTTAACCATTATCGGATGGAAATTTGATCTGTATTCATCGCCAGTCAGGCGTTTGTTCTCATATAAAACTAGTTCTTGAGTGTTCAAATCGACTTTAAGTAGACACCACTCTTGACGTTTGAAACAATACGGCAAATAGACATGATCTACTTCAAAAAATGAAGGAAAGGGTAAATGTTTGCCATTTGCAAACTGTGTAGCATTTTTGCTACACGAATCTAACAAAAGAGTAACAAAAGACGGCGGTAATATGCTCCAACGCAAATTTAAATTTGAATTCTTTTGAACTTCTCTAGACCTCCATTTAATTAGTCTGCCAACCCATCCTTCAACATGCTGTTATATTTATAATATAAAATAAATACTTATGTTAAACCAATTTTAATATTAAAAACAGAAAGTTTAAATGATATTCTTACATTTGCTAATAAATTTCCGTTGGAACTGTATCCGAGCAAAGTACCCCAAAATTGCGTGTCCAATCTTTCATTTTTGAAAAACACTGCTGAGTAACAATATGTTGAGTCGCCATTCTGATAAAACTCAACAACGTCGTTCGACCAATTGTCAGACTCATCGTCAGGAATAACCCATTTTCGTTTTTTTACCGGTTCATTTACAGGTTCCGCATTTTGGTGATTCTGATCACTAGATCCTTCAGTGTTGCTTTTTAATGTTCTCCATTTTGATAATATCCATTTCGAAGGTTTATCTGTTGGTTGAGAAAAAAATTGTTTATCCATTTTCAAATTTGTTTGCAAAAAAAAAAAGTGAGCGTTTTAGGTAGGGACACTTTACGCATATATATACCCGTCTTTATGGTCGGACGCCTATAAAATAAAGATTCAAAAAAAAAAAAAAAAAAAAAAAAAAACTTGTACGGGCGGACGCCTGTACTACACAGGCGGGCGCCTGTGTGTTACAGGCGGGCGCCTGTGTGTTACAGGCGGGCGCCTGTGGCACTTTTTCCGAAAAAAAAAGTTTGGACGCCCGTAACTAGGTTTGGGCGCCCGTGTGGTCGGTTCGGGCGTCTGTGTAGGTGGTCTGGGCGCCTGTGACTTGACCCGGGATTTTTTTTTTTTTTTTTTCTTTACGGTCGGACGCCCGTGACAGATGTGTCAGTGTGGGCCCGACGCCCGTGACAACTTTTTTTTTATACGGGCGTTCGTGGTTTTTAAGGGGCGTGGGCGCCTGTGTAGAAAACGTGGCGTTTTTTGATTGGATATTACACAGGCGCCCGCCCGTGTGTACACAGGCGTCGGCGCCTGTAAAGGTTATGGACATTTTGGCATTTGGAAAGTCAAATGGACATTTTGGAGAAATTTTTGGTCAAAGTGTCCATTTTGGTAATTTTCCCTCAACAATGATTAATATTCAATAATCTAGTCAATTTAGTGGACTCTCGTGGCGTTGAGCACAAGCATTCGACTTCCCACTTAGGGGGAATCATTTTTTTTCTTAAAATAACAACAACAACAATAATTTCGTAAATCAGAAAAGATGATAAAATAATATTAAATCTATTACAAATTTAGATTGCAGGGGGGGAAATATGAACTATTTACTGTTAATTTTGGACATATACACATAAGAGTCCTATATATGGTATATGATATGTCCGTTTAGTTTATGAAATTTATTATATAATCAATACTAATAATTGTCTTGCTTGAGTGTTGCATTTTTATATTATTATATTTATGATTTATAATTATAATAGTTTTGACTTTATGTTTATTTGGGATCCAATTAGTTTGCATCTTTATTTTATTGATGGTGTTTATGATACGATAGATTCATTTTCTATAGACCACAAGTTACTACCGACTACCAAAAATACAAAAGCGGCTCATGTGATATGAGTGGATAAAATTAAACCTGACAATTTTGACCCAAAGCAAGGGAAATAGGTTGGTTTGGGTGAATACGTATTGTATTTTTTGTTGAAATGAGTAACATCATAACATAGAACGGGTTGAGATGAGTAACTATCTAACACAATGCGGTATAAGATGAGTAACTTAAAAATTATGTAAATAAAATGTATTCAAATTGGCACTACTTTTTGTTAAGTGAAAAATCCTTTTATTCTTCTTAAACATGTATATACTCTGTATTACTATCATATGTACCTAGTGTGTGAATTAAAGAGCATGTGAATAACCAGTGGCGGAGCTTGGAAAAAATGTTCAAGGGGGCTGTAACAACCGAAGAATTAGTATATTTGATCGTGTATGAAATCCACATTGACTTGACAACTGAAATTATTACAGGATGATAGTAAGTGGGAAATGGTGAACGTGAGCGAAAACCGTCCGCGAAACGGAGTTATGGATTGTCCGGAATCGCGAAACGAAGAAAAATCTCAAAGTATAGAATTTTTGGACTCGTCGCGGTACGCGACGAAGAGGTTGAGGAACCTTCGCGGTACGCGATGGACCAAAATATCTGAAATCTTCCGGATTTCTTCGCGGTACGCGAAGCCCTAATTGGCTCCTTGTCGCGGTACGCGACGGGTGAGGCGGTGGAATGGATTGATCTTCTTCATCAGATCATGCAGAAAGTTTATTTATTTTCAAACTCGAACAAGAACACCACCAGACGAACATCAGACGAAACTTTCTCATCAAATCACTATTCTGAAGCCATCAGAAGTCACCGATCATACCAGGGATCGTATTTACAAGTTCTGATCATTGTTTTGCAGTCAAAACTCCGTCAGATTAGGTAACGATTCGTTTTAACTTTCTAGTGTGATTTTGATTAATTAGATCTTGATTTTGAACGTAATGACATAGTTAGGATTGTTGATTATTGCCTAGATGATGGCTAGGATTGATTAGAAATGAAGAACACGATGTTCTAACGGTTAAATCCTTGTTTTGATCCGTTGTAATACCCGGTTTGCATGAAATCACAACTATGATTATAAAGGTTTAATCCATTTGATTATGACAATGTAGGTGATTAGCTTGGTTAATCTTTGAAATGGTTAAATCTAAGTGTTTCAAACTAATCACAATCATTAACATACTCATTGGAACGATTATCTGACGTTTATGATAACTGTCAGATTAGTATGTTAAACATGGTTATTAAACCTATTCTATGACTACATTGTGATATTTCATGATATCTGGGCAATCAATGATAAGGATTGATCATTTCTAAGTCATTAATCTGTTTAGGAACTGTTTTAGCATTATAATCAACAACATTAACTATTTGATGACTTTCAAGGCAATGTTTTTGACATTGAACGTTCAGAAAGATCTAATCAGTAAATTAAAACATAAATAACTTATTAAGTGTAAACTAATGCAGAATTACACCATTAGTACCAGTTTACGAGTGATCTTGCTATAGTAAGACATCAGGTGAGTTCTTATAGCCCTGTTTTAAATGTTTTACCATTTTGGGCTGATATGCATGTTGTAAAGTATTGCCTGTTGTAAAGTTATTATATGAAAGTGATCTTAACCTGATTATGATCAAGTAAGAAATGTTTTCAGGACAAAGAACGTTTTCAAGTAAGAAATGTTTTAAAAATGTAAAGAATGTTTTAAGTCTCAACTATGGTTGAGAAGTAAATGATTTTAAGAATTTCAGCAGAGATGTAATGAATATGTTAAGTCTCAATGATGATTGAGAAATAAATGATTTTAAGAATCTCAGCTGAAATATAATGAATGTTTTAAAGTCTCAACTGCGGTTGAGAAGAAATGATTTTAAAGGACTCAACCGAGGTTGAGTAGGAAATGAGGTTTTGCTGGTTGCGGTTGGGCAAAACTTGAACACTACGGTAAAAGGAGCCGTTTATGATGATGATGGTATAAATGATTTAAACCATATTATGTATGAATGATATATGTAAAGAAGTCTTGTACCGGTATGAGCCGTCAATTTCGGTTGATGGTTAAAGAGTCCTGTGGAAACATAGGCCTGCCGACTGTGTGTCGCCAGTTCAGTTAAAGAAATCTTAGGCATGCTTGAGTTATCAGCTGCGCGTTGATAGTGTTAAAGAAATCTTATACATGTATGAGTTATCAGCTGCGAGTTGATAGTTTAAGAGCCTTGTGCTGCACAAGCCTGTTTGACTTCAGGGTCAGCAGTTGTTAGTGAAGTTCCTTCACTGTATGAATTATGTTATGCTGATATGTATGTTATGGAATTATGTTATGATGCTATGTATGTAATGTAATTATGATATGAGAACACGTGTGCTATGTATTTGAATTATGACATATGACGTCATGAATGAATAAGGATTTTTCTAAGAAATGAACTTAGAACTCACCAGCATAAAGCTGACTTGTTTTACATGCATATCAGGTTGAATAGTTTGAGAAAGGAGACCAGAAAGACTCATGGCATACGTTGAAGGCTACCCCTAGCATAGACTGGCTGTATTATATAACTATTAAAGTCATGGGCTATGTATTAATGTTTGTTTAGATCTGTATATTATTTTATGTTGTTACCCTAAATTCCGCTGCTATAGTAATGTAAATATGGTTTAAGGACTATGGATATGATGATTTGCCAACCGAGGGGCTCGGGGCCTCTCAGGGGCTGAAAGATATAGGTTAAATTTTTTTTCTTATTGCTATGTTTCGGGCTAAAAACTCGGGTCGACAAATGGTAATTCGGGTCGGGTCGGGTCAACACAATTTAAAATATCAAATATTTGTTCCACTCAAAAAAAAATAAATATGTTTGTATCAAATAAGATATAAAATGTTTAAGACGAAAAGATGAGTACCCGGAAGAAGAATCACAACTCAACGCGACAACCTTTAAGTCTTTAAACTCATTGATTATGCACTCCGAATCAAACTTCTTGGCGATTTCCTTTTCTATGTAAATTAACAAGGAAATCGAAGAAGTGAAGAACAATCAATAAATAAACTTTGCTGCTTCACGAAGAAGTGAAGAACCTGGGTCAACGGGTCGTCACTCGTCAGGTCGTGAGCAGTGAGTGTGAGTCGACGAGTCGTGACTCGTGGGCCTCATGGTTGATTGTTGAAGAAGATTAGAAGAAGAAACCGAACCTGCTTGATTGCTTGAAGCCTTGAATCATGATTGACTTGGCTGTTGAAGAAATTGGAAAGGAACTCTATTTCCTAATTCCCTGCTCCTGCTAATCTGCTATTCGATTAAAATGGAAATGGGTTTTACCATTCTCTTTTGATTTGAACGTTTAAGCAATGAAAATTTTTAATGGCCTATTTTAAATTTCAGGCCCACCACCCAAGCTTTAAAGTTTAAATGTAAGATCGGGAAAAAAAATGAGATAACAACCGACACTGTGAACCCTTAAAGATTTCAACTTTATTATTTTTTAAAATCCAAGGGGGACCTTAGGAATTTTAGAAAGAAAAACCGAAGGGGCCGGGTTCAATACCTATAAAATTTCCCAACCGAAAACTACTATATCGAGGCTTCTGGCCAGAAAAACGGGGGGGGGGGGGGGGGGGGTGGGGCACCCCCGGGCCCTATGATCCTCCGCCCCTGTGAATAACAACAACCTTATCAACTTTTCAGTAAGGTCTGAGGGGAAGAATAGATACAAACCTTACCCTATCCCAACTGGGATAGAAAGGCTGCTCCGAAAGAGTTCTTGGCTCAAAGTTATCGTTTGAAGCTGATCATCCCAATGATTTTAACATTATTTTCACAAAATAATTAAAATAACGTTAAAATTAGTGCACTTTTACTTTTGACATATATACGTTATATGTGTGCACCGCAAACAGAGCGTGAATAAACATGCATAATCTTTTGTTTCTATCATTTTAAAGTTTTTAATATACAATCACAATCATTACAACTCTTGCAACTCCATACACCAAAGTGTACATATATATATTAACTGTAATAAAGTGACAATCAAATGAAGAAATAACTTCTCAACCAATTTATGAAAGCTTCTACCGGCCATATACGATCAATAAACTACTGGGAGACTGTTTACATTGCCATTCAACAAACAAAACCTACTAGGCTTCAGCTGAAAATCCCTCCTCCTTTGATGATCGCGGTTCGATGGCCTTATCATCAACCGGAGAAACGCCATCACTGAGTTGGATTTTGCAACAACCGCTAACTCCCACGAACCACGTCTGCTAGAAACCTTGTCAAGGCTCCGATGACGGCTGCACCTAAATGATCCAGGATGGTTGGTTGGAGAACATAAGCATGTTCTTGCTGGTGGCTTAGGTTTACTGTCTGAAAATAAAGTGGAAGTTTTTGTGAAAGTGGAAGTTTTTGTGGTCATGATATGGAAATATTTTTTGTCCTCTAAAATGTAATTAGTGAGGCAAACCATTTAGTTTTTACATTTTTGGAGTATATATAAGACTTTCTTGACTGCGAAATTACATAGATGCCCTTTGGTATGGTTGAATAGGACTTGAGTAACCTCACAATTAAGGCAATTGTTTTGGTCAAAGTTTTGGACAAATTAATTAGAGTTATTATTATTATTATTATTGTTATTATTATTATATTCTAAAGTTGACTAACAAATCAACAATAATGGCTATGAAATGCTTAGTCAAACATTAGAAGAGACTCCTTCAAGAAAACCCTCTGTATTTCACATGCATAAGTCACAACATTAAATCACCATTTTATTTTTCCTTCTTTCTTCTTTCCTTCCCTCTTTCTTTTCTGTTTATTTTTATTATGAAAGCTACAACTGTTTGACTATTATAATATGTAGCCGGTTATGTTGTTACGACTTGCGATGCATGTATTTAATACATACGCTTTATTACATTTATAAAGTTAATTACACGGTTGGGCCATGTTATATGTCGGTTTTGCATTGGTGATTCCTAACTGTTAAAATTACATTCTTGGTCTAAACATTTTGCAAAAAGTAACTATGATGGTCCCTAGTATGAATTTCTGTTAACTTTTACCGCCGGAAACGAACCGACGACATTGACATTTGACGTATCAACACCTACAACGAACCAAATTCTTTGTTCAGAACAAGCAATGCCGGTCCAGTGACAGGGTGTATAGTCGAGGACAGTATCATTCAAGTCGGAGAAAAATCCATTAGGGTCGCCAGATGAAATGCGGTGTCGTCAGAATAAAGTGATCGGAGATGGAATGGCCAGTCGTCTAGGTTGGAGAAGATAAAGGTAAAAAAGATAAAATAAGCTTACACATGGGTATAATTGTCATTTTAAAAATATTAACGTAAAAAATTAATTCAAAATAGTATATTTATGTAATTATATTAAGAATAATTATTAGAGAATTAAATCTCAAAAATGTTTGTTTTTAAAATTGAGGGGCACGTGAAATTAGAATCCATGGCTCCGGATCATTATTTAATAAGGTTTCATTTATACTATACAAGTTTTTAAACGCGGATAAAAAATAATATTCAAAAAATAAGAATGAATCCTTTTCTTTTTGAGCATATGGTCGTTTTAACTTTTAATAAAAAGTTAATGAGTAATGTGAAATTAAATTACTTTGTATAAGATTTTGCTTTTAAGTGAGAGGATCACAAGTTCATATTTATATAAATGTTTCATTTAATTTCAAGTATTTTATCAAAACAACAAAATAAAAAGTTTCTAAAATGTAAATGTTTCATTTCTTAGGTTTTAGGAGCTAACACATGTGGTGGTGTGGCATTGAATCCATGGAGCAATTCAATGCTTTTACTAGAGGGGCCTCACACTACTTTTATATAAAAGTCATACTATTCAAAACAAAATTGAACTTTGAGTTCGTAGATAAAAGCTAAAATAATTAACGTGTGATATGTTAAGGTTTTAAATCTTGTGCTTATATATATATATATGTATATATATATATAGGGTAAGGTTCCCCTAAAAAGTCTATTTTGCCTAAGAAGGCTAAGAAGGATTTTAAAAACTCGAAAACCGACTCAAAGAAACCCCGATTGAACTCATTTTTGCGTCATTGGAACCGGCTTGTCGAAGCATAAAACCCAAACCCTAAATCATAAACAATAAACCCTAATACTAAAACCCAAACTTTAAAAACAAATCTTTAACATAAAGATACAACTTAAAAGCTAAAAACCAAGCCCTAAAACCTAAAATCTAAATCTAGATGTTAAAACGAAAACTTAAAATCTAATATTGTAGGGTTTGATGAGACGGTTCCAATGCCATCGAAATGAGTTCAATCGGAGTTCGTTTGGGTCGGTTTTAAAGTTTTTAAAAATCATTCTTAGCCTTCTTAGGCAAAAAAGACTTTTTATTTGATCCTTACCCTATATATATATATTTTTTTTTTCGTTTAATAAGTTGAGATTTTATTACGATTTGACTATTCGTATGCATGAATTTTTGTTGTAGACTATAAATTTCCTTGTTAACGTGTTCACAACTCCACATGCCAAACAATTCGGCCCTTGATTTAATAATAATAAACAATATTTAATAATTAGTTAATTTTTTTTGAACGGCCAACTAATAAACTGCATGCATGGTTGTAAAAGTCGCTAGTCACTAGTTAGGCGGCGAGGTACCGCCTAGGGATTAATTGGAATTAATCGACGCTAGGCGAATTGGAATTTTTATATGTAATTTTACAAATATTTATTATATATGCACATCAATATCGATAATTTAATATAATATTTCAAATAATGTAAAAAGTAAACTTAAAAATATTAAGTTAAGTACTTTAAAGTTCAAACTTAATCAATAAGTTCAAAGTTTAGAGATGAATTTCAATGTTAAGTAGTTAGATTCGATGTTCCAGAAAAAAATCAAAAAAATTCAAAAAAATCAAAAAAATAAAAAATCTGACTAAATCGCATAGGCCGACTAGGCCGCCTAGCCCCGCCTAGCGCCTAGGCATCGCCTAGGCCAAAATCGACATAGTAAATGGTTGGCCGCCTAGGCCGATTTTTACAACAGTGACTGCAGGGTACACCGTACACGATCCCCAATGCCTAAAGGATGCCCAAGCTGGCCACTAGTCCAGACGGACAAAGCCCCTAGCCTATCAGCCACCAATTCCCGAGGAAAACCCGACCCAAGCACCAGCCCAAAGGCACGACGGTAGAAGGTCTGTAAAACATCGAACCCATGACCTGGCTCTCCCATCACTTCCTCATACATCTATCTTAACAATAGGACAAGATATCATTGGTTTAATAATTAGTTAAATAATACTTGATCAAAATATATATTTTTTTAAACCTATCTTTTGCTCTTTTGCAATCACTTTCAGTCATCTTAAGAGTTTTTGAGTATCTTTAAAGCTAGAGAAAGAAAGACGAAGGAAAGATACTTTAGTAAAGTTCTTGGAATTGAAGATTTGAAAATGGCTTTGGGAGGTATGGAGGGGGGGGGGGGGGGGACTAATCAGTTAATCAGTTGAAAACTGGGTTTACCGATCAATGTTTTTGAAAACAAATTTGACTATAATTGGTTTCGTTAATAACCGATTTTTCTAACTTTAGAACCAAACTGATGCAGTTATCGAACCGGTTAACAGTCAATTAACCGATTTTTTTCTTCAACAATACCGGTTAACTAGTTATCAAATCGGTTTATAACCGGTTTGCTGATTTGAAACCTAGATCCGGGTTTAAACCGCTGATTTTGGCCACTTCATTAATTAAACGGGTTACTAACCGGCTTAGAAACCGGTTTCGGTAAGTTTTTTTATGCATGTCTAGTTAGTTCATACAATTGTTTTGTAGACAACGTTTTAAAAGAAATACTTTTGCTAAATTAAATAACTATCTAACCATCTAATCTTACACCAGGTAAAAGTATCTTAATTTTTTCAAAAAACATATTTATTTTTTTAACAATTAGACTATTTTCATTTTTCAACTTTGACTTATCAAATTTTTATTCAAAATTTGAACACACTGGAACAGCTAAATATTAGTGATGGTCCTTTCTTGCGAGACTCTTACTCTTAGGCTATGTGTTATCCTCACTCTTTTTCACTCCACGTAGGCACCATGTAGGCGCCACATAATCAACCAACACTATCACCCCCTTATCACTCCACATAATCATTACATGTATTATCATCAATCCTCCATCACTCCACGTCATTACTTCCTTTTTCCCTCTTTCTTTTTTTTCACCCCGTGATGCTCCTCACGCCTGCCCCCTCACGCCCCTGTGTAATGGGGGGAGGACGCCATCGGGGCGTGACCGGCTCCTCTCGCACCCTCATCACAAACCAGAACAATACCCTTAGAATTAGATTCCAAGCCTCATTTCAGAAGAACCCAAATTAAATATGTAAGCAAGGACACAAATCGATCTTTCGAGTTCACAATGTAATTTCATTCCAAATTTTAAACAAATTAAGAGTAAATTACGTTTTTGCTACTATGGTTTAAGTTGTATTTTAATTATTTCAACTCAAAATATAATTATATCAATACAACCCTTGTGGTTTAAACAACTAACGGTTTTAGCCCCCAAATCTAAATATGATTGGCGGCTAAAAACGTTAGTTTTTTAAATTATATGGGCTGAATTGATAGAAGATTTCATTCTTGGTTAAAATAAGTTAAAACAGTTCAACCACTGGTGCCAAAATCGTAATTCACCCAAAAATAAATGAAAAAATAAATATCTTAGAAGACAAACTGTAACACCCCGACCGATGGCGGAAACATCGGGGTGACACGAAGTGTAGATTTGTTCATAGCACAAGGTATAAAGTTGTAAATAGTTCATACATTAATTTCAAACATTTATTACATCGTTTTAAATTATCAAACCCTAACTGCTACATCCTTTCAATTCTATTACATTGAACACAAATTAAATGTAAGCTAATCCAAGCTCATTAGTATAGCTACTTGTCATTTCCACCTGAAACATGTTTAAAATCAAGTGTCAACTACGAATAGTTGGTGAGTTTCATAGGTTTGTACACACACACAGAAATATGTTTACAAAAATGTTATAAATGATGTCATATGTGAACACAAAGCGTAATGAACATAGTTAAAATGAACTAGCAAGTAAAGCAGATCATCAATGTTAACAAATGATGTTTGACCAATGATTAGCACTACAAACAATGCTCAAAGCTAGCAAACTATCACCGCGGGCTTCCCTCGAAGGGTAAATCAAACAACGGTGGGATGGTCGGTCCAATAGATCTATCATAGTCACTAAATGTGTGTTATCAATGCCTATCCTTAACTAAAGTTCACAAACTATAAAGCCATTAGCTAAGTTCACATGAAAATGTATAAAAGTTAAGATAAGTTCAATGATAACATGTTTCACCCCAAAAAGTTCAAAACGAGTAAAAGAGGGGCTATGAAGACTCACCTTAGTATGTGAGGTAGTCTTTGCAATAGTTGTTCAAGTATAGTTCAACAATATTCAACACAAATTCAATGTTCACCTAAATAGTTCAATAGGCATATGTTAACACAACTATGTTTTTCTATGGACTTATCTAAGTTCTAAATGGATCCACGGTTCGATTTGTTTTGAATAGATAATCTAGCAATTTATTATGATTTATAAAGGTGAAATAATGTTTATAATATTTAAATTTCTTATGTTCATAAATTATAATTTAGAAGTATTGAAATGTAACTTATTTTATATTTAACCACAATAATAGAAAGAATTGTTTTATAGTTTTTAAATCTTTAAATGATGTTAACTAATAATTTAGTGTATTTTGTTAAATCATGTAATAATAAGTTGTAAAAAAATTTAAATAGAATTTATAGTATTTATTTTATATTTCAACATAGACTATTTAAAATTTCATTATGAAAAACATTTGTAAATAATCTAGATTTATAAAATATTTACTATTGTATATAAAATTATTAGATAAACCTTTGAGTATTTAATATACTAAATCAATAACTATTTACTTTAAAATTTGACGATTAAAATTTTATAAATCGCATTTTAGTAATACAAATAGATAAAATGAAACAATATTAAAAAGATAAAGTCTCCTTTTATTTTACAAGTTTAATAAATTTAGTTGAACCCATTTTCAAAAATAATCATAATTAATATATACCTTATTAAATAAATTTATTCAGAATAATAAATTTATTTATTTTATAAAAATAATAAATTTCTGTTCATAAAAAGTTTTGTTAAAACAAAATTTAATAATATGTTTTTTTTTCTTTTTTAATAAAATTATTAAAGTTGTTCAAAAAAAATCGGTTCAGAACCGGAGTAAACCCGGTTCGAACCCTCGACCTTAACCTTCAAACGCAGCACACCAACCGGTTGATCCAAGGCTCTAAACCGCGATAATTTCGGTCTCAGTTTTTATTTATCACAAACCAGATTCTGATCCCCCCAAATCTCAGTTATATGTTCGAACCCTAATCCCTTTTCTCTTCGAATTCGATCGTGTAAGCCTCCGATTGATATTCCAACCATGGGGCTTTGGTTCTAGATCGAAAACCGAGTAGATGGATGTAAGATTTACTTACCTTGGGTTGCGTTTGAAAGGATTTCGATTAAGGATTCGAGGAACGACGACCGAAGCTTTAAGCTACTTGATTCTTGAATGTTCCGACTTATTTGTGTTGTTTATGGTGCACAGAAAGTTTCGATTGGTGTATTGCAAGATATTGGTTGATTTGATTTGGGTTTTATACTCGGTTTCATCATTTTTGAATAACCGATCGAGGTTCTAAGTTTAGAAGGGATTCAACGCGTTTAACAGTTGTAATAACCTTAATTGTTTATTACAATCAGTTCACGAGATCGTATCTATTCCATATATGCGTGTGATTAGTTGTTAATCACTTAGATTGAGAGGTTTGTGTATCTGGGTCGTGATGTGGGTTTTGGGTCAACCCACGGGCAGAACTGGGTAAGGAGGAAGGATACTATGGGGGTTTGGCACTTTTGGTCCCTCCTTGTTTCCTTTTTCTTTTAATGTTAGTTTCGAAATTGACAAATTCAACCCTTAACTTAATAAAGCAAAGTTTTAAATTATTGTAAAATTTCTATAATTTATTTAAGTTCCAAATAACTAAATTGTTATATTTTTTTTATAATGTTTTAAATTTTATATATTTAAAACAAGTTATTTCTAATATTTATTTAAAGTTTATGAAATCAATTATGTTTAAGTGTTTTTTTTTTTTAAAAATGTTTTACTCATTTAAATAATATATTTTTATAATTAAAATTTACCAACATGTTCTAACACCTATAATAAATTTATAGAAAATTTTAAAATATATTTTTGTGAAATTTTAACTAATAACATACATACCTAATCATATACATATATGTGTGTGTATTAAAGATATTTAAATTTGTTTTCTCATTGGTGTATATGTAACTATACATATCTATAATGAAAATTTCAAATGACGTCGCAAATTATTTAATAATTATAATTGTTTATTGAAAATTTCAGGAATGTTACAGTTTCCCCTATTTTTAGGAATTTCGTCCCGAAATTAAGAAGAACTGTAGGGAAGTTTAAATATTTTCAAGTTTAAAATGTGAAAGTTGATGGATGTTGCTAAGTTTTAATGGAAGTTCAAGGAATTGAATTCTTCGTTCGATCTGACCTTCTGTTTGAGGATGGTAAGTAATGCTAAGATCGAATCAAGTGACCAACGTTCAGTGAAGAGGTTCTAAAAAAAAATAGTGGGTTGTGAAACGAGCATTATGATCGAATATGATGCTGAGGCACAACAATATAGAACTCTTAGACCCTTATATCTTTTATTTGTGCTAGGGTGAATAGAATAATTAGAAGTGAGTGTTCCGTTCAGAAATAAGATCAAAGATCATTACTATTTAAGAGTTGGAGCAATCAAACACGGATTATAATAAAATTTCAACACCACATGACATGAGTTTGCCATGGGTCAAAGAAGTTTTGTTGAACTACGAATTACGTTGTTTTAGGTTCAATTGCTATAAGTTTAGATACAGTTCTTACGGTTGAGTGCATCATCTACAACATTCAATTCTCGTAATCTTGTTAAACAATTTGCTCCAACGTTGTTGTCTCAAGTGGATTTAAGGCATAATGTCTTCAATTTTTTTTAAGGTGCAGTTGAAAATGTCAAGTTAAAGATCGTGTTTTGTGGAATAAGTTTTGTGATCAATAGAAAGTGTGACAAATAATACGGTAACGTATTATGATGTTATTAGTTTTATCATTTAGCTATATGTAAATTGGTGTATTGCGTATATGAGATCTAATCATTTGAGATGTTAATATCATATGTTGATGTTCGATGTGGGACTTCGAATTTAAAAGTTTTCATTTAATTGTTTTAGGCTAACGATTGCTTAATTGGCTTGATATAAGAACTACTAAGAATTTTTCTTTAATATAAAAATATACTCCAAGTCTTAATATGTAAGAATCAGTTGATTCCACTTATAGGTCTAATAAGATTTGTTCTCTTTGATGATGACATTAATTCAACAATCCTATAATTGATCAAGCCTTTGGTTCTACTCCCAATGTACAGTTGGTGCTTATATATAGGGTATACCGCAGCCAACCCACCACACCACCAATGCCTTGAAAGCATACCAATCGCCTATCAATATCACACAACACAAAAATAATTCACTTTGTTTGATGTTTGCATGTAGTTCACCATATAGGTATAGTTCACATGGCTTTGACTAAAGTTAGCTTCCTTGATGTTAACACTCAAATCTACAACTCCTATCATTGGTCAAGCTTTCGATTATACTCCCAATGTATTGGTGGTGCTTATATATAGGGTATACCGCAGCCAACCCACCACATCACCAATACTTTGAGAGCATACCAATCACCTACCAATACAACACTACATAAAATGTTTCACCTTTGATGTTCACATGTAGTTGTCCATATAGGTATAGCTCATAGTTTTCAACCAAAATTGGAGTTTAAATAAATCATTCATCAATTGTGTCCTTTGTCTCGCATTCGTAGGATCTACATGTACTGCAAATTCACGTTCCGTGTGCACCCGCAACGGAAATTTGCCTTGCATGTTTATCCTACTTGCTGGTTATGGGAACAATTGAGTGGATACAAGATCCATTAATGAAATGTGATCCTCAAAGTTCACAATACAATCATGTATAATATAGTTACTATCGATATATTTACTGTAAACCATTACTATGCTAAATGGTCTATATAGTTTGTATTCTACCAATTAAAAGCTCAAAATTATAAACCACAAAAATTTTATTATCACTAGAATCAAGTAATAAAATGTCATATCAATCATTTATCAGAAATACATCATTCAACGTCTTGATTTGGTTGAGCATCTTGGACAACTAGTTGATGATTTCTAGCTCGAGCAACTCTTTGGTTATTTCCAGCAAGTCGGGGGCACTGGTTTCGAAGGTGACTAGGGTCGCCACATTCGTAGCAAGCCCTTCCATTGGCTAAGGCAGGATTGACAGGTGCATCCTGTTGTTGGTTTAACTGTTGGACTTGTTGACCCTGCTGCAAAAGTGGTCCATTTCGACAATAATTGGCGAAATGTCCATACATTCCACAGTTCGTGCAAATTCTGCAAGGTCGAGTAGTGGGGTGATGATATCTGCAAGTGTTGCAGAGTGGACTTGGCCCCACATATGGTTTGGTATTTGGCTTTGGGGCTTGTTGAATTTGGGGCACAGTAGGGGTCACCACAGCAAAATTTTGACTCTTTCGCTTGCGGTTGTTGAACTTTGAAGTGTTTGAGGTTTCAGCTTTGACCTCCTTTGAGAGTTCATTTGTGGTTGACTTGGATTTAACCTTCTTGGCACCCTTCCTTGTCAAAGTACCATCCTTAACATGATTATCAGTTAAGGTTGCAGCAAGTCTGATTGCATCTTCAAGAGTGGTAGGATTGCTACCAAAAACAGTATCTTGAATTTGCATAGGAAGACCACCAATGTACTTTTCAATGGCCCGAGACAAAGGAGTGACCAAGTGTGGCACTAGTAAGGCTAAGTTCATGAAAACGGGTCGTGTAGGCAAGGTTTTCCCCACTGTCTTGCTTGAGCTCCCAAAACTCAGCTTCAAGCTTCCTCATTTCGTTGCGAGGACAGAATTCATTAGTCATAAGTTGCTTGACCTCAGTCCAAGTCAAAGCAAGTGCGGCATCCGAACCCCTAGTTCGTTTCTCTCCATTCCACCAAGTTAGTGCCCTTTTCTGAAAGACACTAGTGGCATATCGAACCTTAAGGTTCTCAGGACAGTCCGAATGGATAAATGTGCTCACTATACTTTCGAACCATTGAAGGAGTCCAGTTGCTCCTTCTCTGCCAAGGAACTTAGTGGGGTTACATGAATTGAAGTGTTTGAAAGTGCAAGTTGGATTTGCACCCCCACCATTACCATTGTTTTGAACTGGGTTCACATTAACAACTTGATTTAGTTGGGTCACCAAAGTGGGTAACACAACAGCCACTTGTTGCGAAATGATCTGGGCCAACTCTTGGATAGTAAGGTTCGGATTATTGGTGTTATTTGTGTTGGTGTTGGTGTCATTGGTGTTGTTGGTATTTCTGCGAGTACGACGAATAGGCATGATTCTACAAGAGTTCAATTGAAGAGAGTTAGAATTTATATAACTCAAGGAGTTCAAATAAGAAATAGATAATTCAAATGAAAGTTCAATAACAAAGCAATATTTGGATTGTATTCCTAAAGGAATACTTTTGACAGATCAAAGTGTTTAAGTTCATCTTAACTTTCAGAAAGACATACTTTAGCCTATAGGTTCATACTCACTCCAAGGGTTCCCAGGAAAGCATAACAGGTCCATCGGTTGATTTGGATTTATACGAAATGCTTTCCTAGACAGAACTCCCCAAAGTACAGGTATTCCCCCTTACAGATTGTATGTGTTTCCTAATCATTAGAATGAACCTAAAGACTATTGACGGGATTCAAGATTAGACTTAGAAGTCTAAGATCATTCCTCGTAATGACGATCCTCGTTCAAGTCGTAAGAAAGGTTCGAGAAGTTTTGAACCTTAATGTCTAGTGTGTGCATACTACGGTATCCTAAACTAGGTTCAGTTATTTGACCTATCAAACAAGTTGTCACATAAGCAAGTATGACCTATCATGTCAACTAAGAGTTCAAATAACAGTTCATGGCCTAGTATGGCAACTAGAGAGTCCAAACAACAGTTCATGACCTATAAGTTCAAACTAAGGCATCCTATGGTTATAGTCTAGGTCATCTAGTTAAAATAACCTAATTCTCTATAACCCAGGCTCTGATACCAATCTGTAACACCCCGACCGATGGCGGAAACATCGGGGTGACACGAAGTGTAGATTTGTTCATAGCACAAGGTATAAAGTTGTAAATAGTTCATACATTAATTTCAAACATTTATTACATCGTTTCAAATTATCAAACCCTAACTGCTACATCCTTTCAATTCTATTACATTGAACACAAATTAAATGTAAGCTAATCCAAGCTCATTAGTATAGCTACTTGTCATTTCCACCTGAAACATGTTTAAAATCAAGTGTCAACTACGAATAGTTGGTGAGTTACCATAATAAACTTTTTAGTTAAAAGAATTTATTTGAAAATTTTAGGTGGTTTAAGCTTTTTACGAGACAAAATCAGTAGTCTAATTGTTTTGTTTTCCGCCACATCGTGCGGGCATCTCACTAGTTTATAGATAATTGTTTATATAGAGGATGAAAGCATGGACCTCCTTTTTAGCGGTTATCAAAAACCGGTGCTACACACAGACCCGATTCGGAAGAGCGGCTTTGCTTTTTCAATCCTTTTGACATAACCTATTTGCATATTGGGCTTCTAACAAACTATTCCCCATCAGCCCATACACATATTATTTGAACATTTATTTGGCCCATAATAATACTACTAGTGTTATAGACAATAAGTAAAAGGTTAAAACTAATTGGATTAAACTTAAAGACATATTTCTTTTCAATTTGTGTCATAGGTCCGAGTAATGGACCTGAAACATTTGATAAATCTTTTATAATAACCCAAAATACTAAAAAAAATACCCCTTAAATTGCTAGCGGCGCTCGAGTATTGTGGGCACCGGCCATTCTTGGATTGCTGGGATCTTGTGTGAATCAGTAGCTACCTTTTTTTTAGATTTGACAAAACCCAAAACATTAAAACGTGAACAATTATTGTATTTTGAATTGAAGTGGTTAGCATTACATCATAAAACTGGTTGAGATTGGTAACACCTTAATACAATGCAGATCAAGATGGGTAACCTATTAGAATATAATAGATTCAAACGAGTAAAAATTATCAATATTATTAATATATAGACAGCGGTGTTTCTAACTTCCTTAAAAAGAAATCCCCTATAAAATAGCTTAGATTAAATCCTGATCATCTAAATTCATTTTATTGTACAGTTATCAAATCAGTTTATCTGTGGTTTGAAACAGTTTTTTAAAGCTTCGCAGAAGGTCTCGGAACATGACAGCTGTCCTTGTTATCATATCTCTCTCCCTTGTCGCCCCACTTTTCCTGCGTTAGTTTTGGGATTCAACAAAATACAACTCCAGACTAGGGGTGTGTTTTTTACCCGAACCCGAAGAACCAACCCGAAAACTCCTACCCGAACCCGAAAATACCCAACCCGAAAAAGCCTATTACCCGAACCCGAAAACTTAGAATGGTTCGGTCCTTGGGTACCCACGAGATTTGTTCGGGTAAACCCGAATAACCCGAACTAGGATTCTAAGGGGCGATAACATTTTTTGATTTTCAAATCCTTTATATGTTTCGACATTATTGAAGAAATGTATGTTTTGGTTAAATACGTTTTTGTTATGTTATTGTTAAACATTTGAAATTTTTAAGGAAATGTATATTTTGGTTAAATATTTTTAATTTTATTTGTTTGAAAAATAGTATATTAGTTTTTCAAGTATTACCCGAGAACCGTTTAACCCAACCCGATTAAACCCGAGAACCGTAACCCGAGAACCAATTAAACCGAAGTTAAATGGTTCGGTTCTCGGTTCCAATTTCATATTACAAAAACCCGAATAACCCGACCCGAGCAACCCGAAACCCGATGAACCAACCCGAACGACACCCCTACTCCAGACTTTCATCTTCCAAATGAAAACCCTGCACTGCTGCACACTACGTTCCATGCTTCCAATGGATATGCATCACTTTCAAAATCGATTACAGTTCATCTTCCAAATTGAAACCCCACACCCTGTGTTTGACGCTTCCAACGAACATACCCACTTTAAAATCGATCGCATTGACTGCTTTTGATGATGTAGATCTCACGAACCAGTCACATACATTCAAAGGCTTGAAGGAAGTCCGATTTGGGTTTTTTTTCCCTTAATTCATCTTCGTTTCCTTTAATTTCATCTTGTTTCTTCTTCAATTTCATTAGGTTCTATATTTTAAGGGTTCATGATTTATGGGTTCTTGAATATGAAAGAGTGCATAGGATTTTAATCGGTTTAATTTCATCATGTTGTTCTTCGATGTCATTGAAGATGATTCAACCACAACCAAGCATCTAGTGAGTCACATTTTCACTTTTGGTTCCCAATTTAAATCTTAATTTGTGTCTATTCATCCAATTATGTTAATCTTTCCCATTTACTCATTGTGTTTTAACGTTTTTCATAAGTAATTTGATTCTACCGTTTGATTTGTACCAGGTAATGGGCATGGGTGAGCATAGTGACATAATTTATTTTGATTTACTTAAGGTCAAAGGGTAGGTAAATGGTGTTGCAAAACAAGTATGTTCCTCCCAAAATTGTTAATAATGGTGAAATTTCTCTCAAAGAGGTGTGTATGATGATGTTTCACCCATTTAGTCGTCCAAGGAACTGGGCTCCAGAGGTTTTTATTGGTGCTGGTTGATGCATGGAAGACAACCCAAAAAGTAATGCCAATACTTAAAGAAACATCATGTAATTTTCATATCATTTGGTTAACATTTTTGTTGTTTGAATGATAAAATGCTGCAACATGGTGGCCCCAATGTGCTTAATGACAGTGTCACCATTTTCCTTATAATATATCCAGTTACTTATTCCGTATTTATTTATATGATTTATTGAATTAATTGTGGGTTACGTAGAAAAAACCCAATTCACATTACTTGTGTTCATCAACAGAGCGTTGTGAAGAAATGCTTTCGGATGGTTCTGTCAATAGAGGTAATATAATCAATATCTATGATTTTGAACATCTTATTTAGGAAAGAATAAAAATATTAAGATCTATTGATGTTGGATGTTGTTATGTGGTAAATTCTTCAATATGAGAGGAAATCCTTTATAAATTTTAAGATGCTAATATTTTAATACATGCAGAAATTAGCTACAGCATGTGGAGATATGATGAAAGCTCTTAGCATACATGGTAATTTTTTTCTCATCGGATAGCTTCAAAAACAAATATGTTTCATTTTTTCAAATTAAAATTATAATTTGTAAGAACGCAAAAGCATTTGATAAAATGGGGTATGCAAGATGAAGCATTACAAATGAAAACACTAAAGTGCTTTTGAGTGTGGTGTGTTTGAGGAACTTGTAAATTTTATTGTTAAAAAGGGTGTTGCTAACATGTTTTAAAAGTGAAGGAGACAATGGATATTGTTAGATATATAATTAACTCATCTTTTTTTACTGTTTAGATGTGATAATTTCACACACTTTTTGAAAATTAGTCAATTTGACTTTTTAAAAGCAATCAAAATGTGTCAAAATCTCCCAAACTGTATTTACATGCTCATAATATCATCCAATGCTTTGTTTATAATCTAAATTTCTTATATGTAGTTATTCCGTTAACAAATAACGTTTTTTTTAATTTAAATAAAAAATGGCTTATTTTATTATGACGTTAAACTACCCGGCCACATGACGGGTATAAAACTAGTTATATTTGACGATAAAATATTAAAGATTATGCAAATAAACTATTTGTTTATTTACAATCTATTTCAACTTGAATTAAATTGATATTTTTTAAAAACGACCATTTTAGATCTAAATTGATTTTGCTTAAAATTCATCTTACCTCGCACTTATCATAATAAAACATGTCTAGACTGGTTTTCCAACCCAACCATTTACCGGAGTTTATTTTTTGTGAAATAAGGTGTCCCAATACTCCACTTGATTACCTCCAATTACTTTATGTAAACGAACCGAACGAACACGAACGAGCCCTTGTTCTTGTTCGTATTCGTTCGTTTAAGTTTTAACTTGTTCATTAATAGTTCACAAACGCTAATCGAACGAAAATTCTTGTTCGTGTTCGTTCATTAAGGAATTTATCTTGTTCACGAACGCTAACAAACACATATTATTTAAACATTAAAAATCAACATTCCTAATCTCAAGGATTTGAGATAATTATTTATATATAAATAAATTAAAATATTATAGTATTAAACTAAAAATAACTTAATTATTATGGTATTAAACTAAAAATTAAAAATATACAACATATTTAATAAATGAATATAATAAATGAACTTAACCAAACATAAAGGAACGTAAACGAACATGTTACCGAACGCTCATGAACACAAATGAACGAACACGACCTCTGTTCATGTTCATTCATTTAAATAAACGAACAGAATTTCTTGTTCGTGTTCGTTCATTTATTAAACGAACGAACATAAACGAACTTACAGCCGAACGGTTCACGAACTAACTTTTGTTGTAGGTCAAAATATCATTAAAAAAAGTGCATCCTCGTAATAACAAATTAAATGTTGCATCCATAAATGTAATTGGAGCATATTTTAACCCAAAAGGTAACACCAAAATTTCATAATGCCCTTGATTAATTTTAAACGATGTCTCGTGGATGTCATCTAGTGCATCGTTATTTGATGATAACTGGATCCTAGATCCAAGTATATAAAAAATAGGGGTGTTTATCGGTTCGTATTACGAGTTATTCAGTCTATTCTAATCGGGTTATTTAATTTGAATTTGAAAAAATTTCATCTTGACCCAAACCCGACCCAACCCGAATAAGGATTCGGTTTGTATTTCGGATAAAACCGAACAATCCGAATAAACTTGAATTTAGGTTGGGCCGGAGGAATGGGCCGGTTGGGTTGGGCTATTCCAAATGTTCATATTTTATTAGTTTATTATTTTTTAATCGAGTTAATCGGATACACGAAAAACCCGAATTTAATAAAACAGAATATCTGAATCTGAAAATCTATTTCAGGTTAGCATATATCTGACCCGAAGAACTCGAAATACAATTCGGACTGGCTTTTTGGAGTTCCGATACGATTTGAGTTTCTATTTTTTCGGATTTTGGATTTTTTATATAACAACCTTACAAAAAAAAGCTGCTCCTAACTCTATAAAAAGTTCTTCGAATAAGAACAGGATAAACATCTTTTAACAGTGGCAGCAAAACTCAACTACAAAGCCTCTAAAAATTCTTTGTTTTTTTTTTTTTGTGTAAGATACTAAGATGTACCTTAACTCCTTAAGTATGTCTTATCACATACGTTCATAATCATAAATATATTTTTATAAATACGAACAATTAAATTTAAAATTACACATTTATCTTTTTTTTGAACAACAATAATCTTATTCCTAAATTACACCCAAATACACCTTGCTCGGATTTGAACCCAAGTCCTCCTTCCTAAGAGACCATGCCTCTACCAAGTGAGCTAGTCCCACATTGACAATTACACATTTATCTGAGCCATCCAAAAGAAGAATTCAAATCACAGATATTTATGCAATCACGAACGCTTGGAATTGTACTTTGGTATTATTGGTTAAGAGAACATGCTAATGATCTTTCAATTCTCCTAATATAGTCTTCACATTAATGTCCATTGACTTTTAAAAGTTCTGGGATGTTTTTAATTGGGATTGGTTATTTACACACCCCACTTTTTTAATTCAACAACCCACATTTTCCAGTACGCCACGTATAGGTCTCTACGCCACGTTCAACACCACCTGCAACCTTGTATTATGCGTGTCGTACGCCTCGTACAGTACTCTACGTGGCGTACGGCATCTGACACCTGCAACCTTAAATTCTGAGATGTGACTGGTTAAATTTCGTGTTGTACGCCACGTAGGGTATCGTACGTGGCGTATAGGTTTCCTGAATAAAATTGCTTGTTTTTGTCCATCTCCACATTGAATTCTTATACGTATAGTATGGTTCTATACGATACGTATAAATCTAAAACAATTTTTTTAAACTTTAAATTGAAATAAAATTTGTAATGTTATAAATTTAAACATTTTTAACATCTAATAATATAAACATTTATAACATTATTTTTAACGTTTGTCGTTTTTAGTATTAATTTCATTAATTTAATATTATTGTTGTTTTGCAAAAATTAACAACTAATAAAACATATACAATTTATATACAAATTAAAAAGATAAACACATAATCAAAACAAATCACAATATATACATAAACAGTGTCTGTACAGTACAAGGAAAACAAATAAACTACGGATCCTATCGGGGAGGAGATGGCGGAAGGGGAGGAGACTTGATACCAGCTTGCCTAGACCTCTCGATCTCGCGATCGATCATCCAGCACAGCATATCGCTCTGCCGAGCTAGGATCCGATCGTGCTCCCTGGATCGTGTAGATTGATCCTGGAGTATCTGATCATGCATCCTGGATCGTGCAGATAGATCCTGCAGTATCGTCTCGAGGCGTGCCGGAAGCCTCATCGTATGGTATCTCCGCTGCGCATGCTGCGGGACAAACTGAGCGCCTCCGGCCTCCCCCCACCCTCCTCATCACCCCCGCCCCCTCACCATCACCAGCCAAACCATCGTCGTCCCCCTCACCACCAGCACCCTCACCTCCCTGTCCAACTCACACGCTCCTGTCTACGTCCATCACCTGTAGGGGGGATGGACCCATATCACTCCCCGTACCAGGGAGAACCGGAGACCTACACCAAGAAAATCCTGGACGATCTTCATACCGAAGAGCGTCCGGCGATCGAGTCTGACTGGATCTACAGGATCAGACAGCTCCTCGAGAGTGTCCTGGTGCAGATGACCCAGTGCTTGGCCTATAATGGTGATATAGGCACCGCCATATATGGCTCCGCGCTGCTGCCAGTGGTAATACGTCGTGAAGTACTCGGCAAGGCAGCGCGCGAGCTGGCAGTAATACGTCGTGGCGTATAGTGTTCTACGTGTCGTACAACACTGAATCATTGATAGAATGTCAACCTAGAATGTTGTTGTACGTGGCGTAGGGATCTCTACGCCACGTAGAGATACATGTACATGGCGTAGGGTTTTATACGACACATATAAAGGGTGTGAAAATAAAGAATTGGATGTGAGATTAACACAACCCTTTTAATTTATGCATCATTCTTTTCCAATTATGTAATCCAATTTTATTTTTTATATTATTTTGTGGTTATTTTATAACTACACATGTGTTTTAATTAATGGTAAAATTTGCAAAGCAAAGGTGAAGAAGACAATCACGTACTAATCTTTTTGTGATTAAATACATGCATGTGTTACAATCGTTATTAATTACTTAATTTACAACTTAAATACGTACGTGCATAACTTAATGCACAATTTAAAATGACACATTTATGATTTATCTAAGCCATCTAAAAGAAGAATTCAAATCACATATATTTATGCAAGCATGAACGGTTGGATTTGTACTTTGGTATTCTTGTGTAAGAGAATAAGCTAATGATCTTCCAATTCCCCTTAATTTTGTCTTCAAATTAATGTCCATTGACTTTTAAAAATTAAGAGATTTTATAGATGTATCACTAACTTATTAACATGTCTATTACATATAGTTGTATATATATAAAATAAGTATTATAAAACAATCATTAATGAAAAAATATATATACAAAAAGCATAAAATTTTTAATATTAAAAAAAATACATTTTTATAAATATTTAAACACTTTTTTAAACAATATAAATAAAATTTAAAAATACTAAATTTTCGAAATTATTGATAGTGGTAAGTTTGAAATGATTTAATTTTATTAAAATCTAAAGAAAGTAAATATTAGTTTTTTTTTTTCAAATTTAAAAGTTTGATTTGATTGTGTTAAAAGAAATTAATCTTTAATTTGTCAAATGTATGTCATATAGATAGCCTAGAAAGACGTCGTGTCGTCCAAATATGATGTTGATAAGCAAAAATGATGCCATGTTATATTGTTATTGTTTTAGAATATATATATAGTATATATTCTTTATCATTTTTGTAATCCAAACCTACATGTTATTTTATTTTATTTTACCTTTTTTTATTCTATTTTTTATAACTATTTACACGTTTTTAATTAATTGTAAATGTTTCAAAGCAAAGGTGAAGAAGACAATAACGTACTAATATTTTTGTAATTATATACATGCATGTGTTACAATCTTTATTAATTACTTCATTTACAATTTAAATACGTACGTGCATAACTTAAAAGCACATTTTATGATTACTCATACCATGAAAAAAACCATGTAATTTTTTTAAATTTTTTTATATGTTTGTAACATTATTTGCCTCATTTTTATAAAAAATATCAAAAAAACGTTGATAGTTTTTTTAAAATTTTTTTAAACAAATATGTAACGCTGCGCACAAATGTTATGTATGTGTTACATAGTGTTATAAAATATTTTTTTTTCAAAAATATTAGCTAGGCATATTTTTATAAAAGTTCATAAAATGATGTTACAAATTTGTAAAAAAAAATATGCATATTACATAGGTGTTTTCACAACTCAAAGTGTTTTCAAAATATCCTTACCTATATATATATATATATATATACAGGGAGAGGATCAAATGTTAACCCATGTTTATTGCGTTAACCGAATAACTACATCTTATTAGTTTGGGCTCACACTAAAGTAAATCTAAAGGTGTAGGCTTTTTTAATTAATGTAGGACCCACTTACATTTATAAAAAAATAAGAAAAACCTTCACCTTTAGAATTTAATTTAATATAGGCTCCAAAGTAATAAGACGTAATTATTCGGTTATCGCAATAATAAAGGGTTAACATTCGAACCATCCCATATATATATATATATTATCTTGTGAAAATTTGATTTTAAAAGGATTACCCTAAACCCTCTATCAACCATTGATTTATTAAAATTTAGTTTTTAAATCAAAATTAGATAAGACCTTTGTGATCCATATTTAAAGTAAATATTTTATTAACCCAAAATATAAGAGAATAAGGTCAATTTCTTCTATTATCTCCTCTTTCTTTCTTTCTTTTACATATATTTCTCTCTTTTTTTTTTCTCTTAAGGTTTTTTATTAATTCTGGTTTACTTAGGTTAGTCTTTGTTTGGATCAAATTATTATTAATCACATCACTTGTATCACATTTGTCCTTATTCATCAGTAGCGTAATGATAATTATTAGTTGTTTAGTGATAATCACATAAGTTGTATCAAATTTTCTTGTGCATTGACAGTTTGATTTATACACATGTGCAAATTTTCTAGTTTAATCACATCAAATATTTGACGATATTGTCAGTTGTTTGGGACATAATTACTCATAAGTTGTTATGAAAAAATAATTATTTACATTAGCTGTTTCACATTTGTCCTTGTTCATCAGCAGTTTGCTAGATTTTGATTATCATCACTTGTTTGGGAAACAACCATACGTACGTGCGTGTAGTTTTTCTTGTTTAACCACATCATTTATTTCACATTTGTTTTTGTAAATCAGTAGTTTGGTGTTAATCATTTGTTTTTTAATTGGGAGTTTATCAGTAATTTTATCTGTATACTTTAAGCCCAAACAGGTGTTGATTATCGCAAAATAGCTGATGTGATTTAAACCAGAAAAATTGCACATGTGTGTTGATGAAACTGTTGATTTAACTAAACAAAAAAAAGTAAACATGTGTAACCGTTAATTTGATTAAACCAGAAAAACAACACATATGTATAAATAAACATGTATCCTCCTTCTCTCTCTAGATTTCTCTCTTTCACTCCAATTTTTTTTTAATTACAGTATATTCACGTTAGTTGTTTGGATCAAAACATGATTAATTACATCAATTGTTTTACATTTGTCCTTAATCATCTGCAGTTTGGTGATAAGTATCAGTTGTTTGGTAATAATCACATACGTTATTTTCACATATTTCTTTTTCATTAGCAGTTTGATCTATACACACGTGTTATTTCACATAACGGGTCTTTTGGACAATCGTATTCTTGGATAAGAGAATATGCAAATGATCTTCCGGCCAAGTTTGCTTAATTAATTTAGTATTCACAATGTCCATTGACTTTTAACATTTTAGGGATTTTATTTATATATGTATCATTCTTTTCCACTATCCAATTTAGTAATCCAAGCCTTTTTTTTATTTAATTTTTTTATTTTATAACTACGCATGTGTATTAACTAATAGTAAAATTTGCACAGCAAAGGTGAAGAATCAATAACGACGTACACGTATATTTGTAATTAAATAACTGTTACTCCATGCATGTGTTATAATCCTTAATACTTAATTAACAATACAAATTAAATACGTATGCGCATAACTTAATGCACAATTTACAATTTAAACGCGTACGTGCGTCACCATGCATGCCTATATTAATTAAGTCGTTTGTCTACATTATATGCTTGGAGAGAACTTTACAATTATGAGGGTTTTTTCTTTAGAATTATTCTAAAATCAGGGTCGTTTTCAAGATTTTGAATACGATTTGCAATTATTAAAATAACCCCTATAGTACATATGAAGAAAAAGTCATATATTAATTGATAATAATTGAGATGAAAATTAGTAAATTAATAAAATAAAACATAATTATTGTAATAAATCTTGTTTTTACATATTAAAATTATTTTTGATTAAATATAATTATATATATAAAATATATGTTTAAAAAATCAAAGTTTCGGGCCGCTAAAAAAATCGGGCCCAGTACAAGTAACACCTCAGATTGACAGATACACCTAGGCCTGTAAACGATCCGAACAGTTCATGAACTGTTCGGTAAGAAGTTCGTTTATGTTCGTTTAATTAAATGAACGAACATAAACACTCTTTGTGTTCGTTTATTTATGTTCATGAACAGTTCGGTTATTTTCGTTTATTTACGTTCGTTTATTTGTGTTCGTTAATGTTCGTTTATGTTCGTTAACTATGTAATGCTAGTTTTTGTTCGGTTAACTGACTAATTTACGAATGATATGTATTTACATTTAACAGACATGTCGTTTGTTTTCGTTTATACTTGTTCAATTGTGTTCGTTTATGTTTGTTCAATAGTGTTCATGTTCGTTTATGATTGTTCAATGGTGTTAAAAAAGTGTTCATTTATGTTTGTTCGTTTATTTTAGTTCGTTTGTGTTCGTTTATGTTCATGAACAGTTCGTTTAATTTATTAATGAACGAACACAAACGAACACGAACATATTCATTTTCTTAATAAACGAACACGAACACAAAATTCATGTTCGTTAAGGTGTTCGTGTTCGTGTTCGTGTTCGGTTAAGTTTAAATGAACGAACATGAACATGCCTGTGTTCGTGTTCGTTCGGTTCGTTTACAGGCCTAGATACACCCTTAGAGTCAATTCTGCTATAATATAACCTCTTTTGATATTTTTCTTTCACGAGTAGCTTTTTATAACTTATAATTAAAAAACTCTTGAAATTGGGTTAGTAACTTAGCGTATTAAAAGTTTGAACTTCGACTTCAGCTTGGGTTTAAGCTCCTCTGGGTCGAGATCAAACTTTGGCTTCCACTCAACTCTACTTTTTACAAACATAGCAATAGTCTTTATATTAAAAGCTCATCATTTTTTAACCAACACCCATATATAGATATCTTACATGCACCAGAAGTCTAGAATATGTTCATATCCTATGGTTTAATGACATGAATAATAAGAAATAAAGTTTAAAACTGGTGAGATCTCAGATTTTAATCATGTTTCTGAAAGATTTTGCTATAGCGGCCGGTTTGCTTTTGTATTGGTGAGATATAGATGGTGTGGTTGATGCATGAACTTTCCTTCGAGGATGTATCAGTCAACTGATTGTTTTCGTTCAATAAAATGTAATTCAAAATTAAACCCAATGGTATATATATATTTACAGCCACTAATTATTTATTGAGTTATAAGTACACACCAGGTTCTAAAATATAAAAGCCAAAAAAGTAAACCAAAAACCAATTAACAACAGCCCGTGACCGTTTAATATCCTTTCCATACATACTATATGAATCTTTTTGTTTAATGAACAGTTGATTGTTGAAATCCAAAGCTAACGGTTGTTATTATTATTTTTTTTAACATTCAAAACTTGCAAATATTATCAAGAAATGCTGTTCTGCGTGCTTAATTTCATGTTCTCAATTTTATATGCAATTGTTTGTTATTAAAGATTTTATCAATACTGGTTCTCCAAGGACATGTTGTTACCAATATTATTAAATTTTTTACAAGGTCTAATTCTATAAAGCATATGCATATGACATTTCATGTGCCAGGGATAGGTAGACGCTTTAAAGGCCTTGATAAGGGCATTGGGCACATACCACCTTTGGTTGCTGTGACACACATTATCTTAATTTATGTTTTTTAAATGAAATGTTTTCCTATATTAACGAATCCAAAAACTACTTTTGAAAACAATTCCGTTTTAAATAAAGGGAAAATGCCCAAAATGTCCATATTGACCAAAAGTTTTCCCAAAATAACTATTTAACTTTCAAATGTCAGTTTTGTCCATATTCTGTATGGGCGCCGGCACATATATGTACATAGGCGGGCGCCTATACAGCCACCACTTAAAAGTAACACGTGTGTTATATAGGCGCGGACGCCCGTATACTCTGATTTCCGCCCGTAAGTTCTTAATTTTTGTCACGGGCGTCGGGCCCACACTGACACTATTTGTCACGGGCGTCTCTTATTTTATTTTTTTTTTGAATTTTCTTAGTTATGGGCGGCCAAATTCGTGTATGAGCGGGCACCTATAATTAACGGACATCTCTAATTTTTTTGAATCTTCTTGGTTATGGTGTATGAGCGGGCGCATATAATTTTTGTTTTGAATTTTCTTGGTTATGGTGTATCGGCGGACACCTATAATTAACAGGCAGGCACCTATAATTAACAGGCAGACAACCTATAATTAACGGGCAGCCGAACATGACATGCGCTTCAGAGTGGGCCCGACGCCCGGGACAAAATTTATAAGTTTACGGGCGTGCGTCAGCGTTGACGGGCATCCGCGCCCGTATATGACTTATGTCAAATTTTAAGTGGTGGTTTTTACAGGCGCCCACCTGTAAAAACAAATTCTTCGGCGCCCGTACATAACATGGACAAAACTGACATTTGAAAGTCAAATGGTTAGTTTGGGAAAACTTATGGGCTAAGTTGTCATTTTGGGCATTTTTCCTTAAATAAAATTTATAATAGAGTGTGAAAGAAAAATCAAGTAAAATATAACTTTGAGCTGGAGACTTCTTCAGAGCAGACTCTGTATCTCAACTGGCATAGGGGTAAGTTTGTGTCTATCCTTGCCTCTCAGTCTTTACTGAATAGTGAGAATACACTGGGTATTTTTGTTTGTTTAGTTACATATTTATAAACGTTAATTACTATAAACTTATTAGCGAAAAAATAAATTACATGTTAAATGAATAAAAAAATCAGTTTCCCAAAAAAAAAAAATATATATATATGAACTTGTTCTTGAGGTCACTACTTCTACGAGTGAATTGATTAGAAATCAAATGTGTTTCAAAGACCACGAAACTTCTCTCAATTTTCAAACCCATTAATTAGTAATCTAAAAAAATCTTAGTCAGTGTCAGGATTGGATGGCTTTTTATTCTACTTTGTTAAGCCGTTTCATATTTCATATTTGTCTGTTTCCGGTGCTACTTCATTAATTTTTCCAGCTTTGGTGTCCCAGCTGAGAGGTTCAAAGTATGGTTTTCTGTATATGTATATATATGTATATATATATATATATATATATATTTTTTTTTTTTTCAATTAATGAAGTTTTAGGTATTATATTTTTTCAATTAATGAAGTTTTAGGTATCATCCTCTTTCCTACAAAAAAGCATGTAGCATACCATTAACATTCACATATTAGTTAAAAACTAAAATATTAATTTATAGTCAAAATTTATTTATTTATTTTAAAATTAAAATAAGAAAAAAGTTAGTTTTATGCTTTTTAAACAACAACATATCCGGTAAAATCTTACTTTTAAAGTTTTAAGTGTGCTTTATAAGAGATACTAGTTTAATACCCCGTGTATTACACGGGTTGATTATCAATGAAAATAATTATATTATTTTTTTAAACACTAATTCTTTCAATATTTGTTTCATTAAACATTTTGTTTTAAAATATTGTTTTTAAAAACTGTATATTTTATAATAAATTGCTTTTTAAAAATGTGTTTTTTAAGTTAATATATTTTAAATGTATTAAATTATTTTAATTTAATAAAATGTATAAAAAACATATTTAATATTATTATTTAATATGAGATTTATTTAATAGGAGAGAGATGCGTGAAAATAAAGGAGGAGTGCTCTAAGAATGTGACATGTGTTAAAAAAAAATTTGGATTTATTATAATAGATAGATTATAACAAACCTTACCCCAACTTTAAATACAATAGAGACTATTTTGGAGAAATTTCCTGTAATTTTAAGCTCTTTGAACATGTGATTACAAATGTTCTTTTTTTTTTTAACTTATTGGTTTTCATATGTATGTATGTATACATGCATGCATGCAAAGAAGCACAACCGATAACTACGGGTGTTCAAAAAAAAAAAACCAGCGTCCGAAACAAAATTCGAAATACTTGAAATTTGAATCTCAAATATCTGGAAATTTGGATATTTCGTAGTTTTGATTCGGATACCTATTTATAAAATATTCAAATATTTCGGATATATGAACTATCCAAAATAATTTTTCTATTTAAAATAATTTTCAGATATCAAAATATTTTTTTAAAAACCTTTAAATTTTATATTTGGATTCAGATATCTGAATTCACTTGCCGAAATTTTCAGATATCCGAACTATCAATTTTAAACACCATTACTGATAACTCTTGATGATATAGGCTACAAGATATGTTCTTTATCCTTATCCAAAACTTGAAGGGGATGCAAACACGACAACCTACATTAAGATCAAGTTGACAACCACATAGAGCAACTGGCTTTCTTCAATAGGGGAATTGTGTTTTCAAACTGTAGATGATATATATATATATATATATATATATATATATATAAATATATATATAACTGATTTTTTTTTCTTTTTTATTTTTTTTGGGAATCTGGTCCTTATAACTTGCAATATATATTTAAAGTAAGCAATCTGTCATTTTTATACGGATATAGGTTTTATCTATTGTTCCAAACTCATAAGTTCTATAAACTACTATTTTTTTCAGAAAAGGAAAAAAAACAGGATTTAATATCATTGATCAATTTCTTTTATTCACTTCTAGTCAATAGTGTCATATTAATATATAATTGAGTGAGTTGAACGGGCGTACCAAAAGAAATCAATCCACTATTCAAAATCTAGGAAACACGATTAACGATTGATTAATTGTTTTTATCACAATTGTAGCCCCTATGTATCAACAAAACCCGTGCAAAAGTTGAATGAAGTCTTACCCGAGTAGATTGAATCAATCAAAGGTGTATTTGATTTAATAAAAAAAAGAAATCTGCAATCAAGTATCAATCGAATCGGAACATTTGCGTCATCGGACAATCGAATTGCTTCTGCATTTGAAATATTGTAGAACAAAGACGAAGGAAATTCACAACTCTGCTAATGAAATAATTAATTTTGAATGACAGAGGATCTTTGCATGCTAGCCACCTGAAACAAGACAATGTAGCCAAAAGTAGGGGTGTCAATCGTGTCGGGTTAGCGGGTTAATGGGTTACGGGTTGGTGGGTTGAATCTTGCAACCCTAACCTGACCCATATATTTATTCGTGTCAAAGTTTTCAACCCTAACCCGGATTGATATAAATTCGGGTCAACCCGAATCCGACCCATTTAACCCGTTTATATAAATAAATCAAACTTATTTACATATTGTAAGTTGGTTGTTGTTTGAAAACACATCAATAATAACGTGATTAGTAGTTGTGTATGAGTTACAAGTAGTTAATATAGTATTTTAACAAAAAATTAATATTATTATAACTAAAAATATAATTATCTAATCATAATTATAATTATAAAGTATAAAATTTAAAATAAACTAGTTTGTATAGTTAACCGGAAAAAAATCATTTTTTAGATGAAAAAAATATAAAATTTGTTACTTAATCAATTAAAGTATGGTAAATAATCAAAAGAAAAACAACTAAATATATGTTATAGGAATGAAAAGAATAAAAAATTAATAATTTTGAAACCTTAAACGGGTTAACGGGTCAACCCGTTTATAAATGGGTCAACCCGAACCCGACCTGTTTTATAAACGGGTCAACCTGAACACGACCCGCTTTTTTAAACGGGTTATACTTGCCAACCCAAAACCTGATTATTTTCGTGTCGTGTTTGGGTCGTGTTTCAGGTCGTGTCGGGAATTGCTACCCCTAGCCAAAAGTCAATTCCTCAACCATCGTAAGACTATTCACCTAGATAAGTAAGAACTGAATAAATCTGTAAATACTCTCTCCTGTGCTCAGGTTTGAATTCTTAACCTTGATAAAATACAACATCTCTCTTTTATTACAATACTGCTAGGGTAGAAGAATGTTGGTTGCTAATGAAATATTTAAAGTTTAAAATTAAGGAAAGTCAATTAAAGATATTTCACAATATTCAATTCAAACGATAACTTTGAGCCGGAGACTCTTTCGGAGTAACCTCTCTATTTCAATTGGGATAACGGTAAGGTTTGTATCTAATTATCTATCCTTCCTACCCAGACTCTACTGAAAAGTGAGAATATCCTGGATAAGGTTGTTGTTCTGGTATTCAATTTAATTTAGCAAATTGTTTGTCGTGAATATTGTTGTCGATAGAAGCAAAGAGAAGAAAAAACGTATTCATTATTTTTAAAGTTAGTTAAACGCATGTAAAACAACAAACATATAGCATAACAACACAGGGTAAGACTTCCCTAAAAAGTCTATTTGTTTAAGGAAAACTAAAAAGGATTTTAAAAATTTGAAAATCGACTCAAACAAACTTCGAACGAACTCATTTTTACGTCATTAGAACCATCTTGTCGAACCTAAACCCCAAACGTTAAAACCAAAACCATAAACCATAATACTAAAGCCTAAATTTTAAAACCAAACAATAAAACATATCGATAAAACCTAAATAGTTAAAAATCAAGCCCTAAAACCTAAACTTATAGCTAAACGTTAAATCTAAAACTTAAAAGCTAATAGTATAGAGTTCGACGATACGATTTCATAGTCATCGAAATGAACTCAATCGGAGTTCGTTTGGTTCGATTTTGGACGTTTTAAAAACCGTTTAGCGTTCTTAATCAAAATAAACTTTTTTATTTGATCCAACCCCTAACAATACATTCTTGGTTTCTTTTATAAGAGATATTATATTCGAATATTTCTGGTATAATTTGCTTATGAATGAGTAGAAAATTTTTTCAATAGACATAAATAATGAGGTAAATTTTCTCTAGAGACATGCGATCAAGTGGAGATGATATGTGATAGATTAAAAGGAAGAACGTGTGATACGAGAATTGTGTGAGATCCAAAAATTATTATAGTTATGTAGAAAATATGATTTGAAGTTGTGTAAGACGACTAAAGAAGAAAAAAATAGAAGGGAAGATTAATTCTTGTGACACGAACCCAACTACAAGAGAAAAATATGGAGCATACTTAAAGTTAAAAACTTGAAAGAATAAATACAAAACCAAAGGATCGAACTAATGTTAGAAATATAATTATTGAGTTTTATCCTAATAATATGTATTGTTGCGTATTTTTTTTGCACAAATCTATTATACTCCCACTCATGTAAGACTACTCCAAAAAAACTTTCATTGTCTTGATTTGAACCCGAAACCTTTCTTTTAAGAAGCATTACCTCTATCAAGTAGGCTAGTCCTCAGGGCCGGCCTTGAGGGAGAGCGAGGTTGGCGACCGCCCCGGGCCCGGCGTTTTTAGGGGGCCGAAATTTTTTAAAAAAATTATATATTATAAAATTTTTTTATAAAACTTAGGGCCCAATAAAGTTTGATAGAATAAAAATAGTTTAATTAGTTATGAATTAATCCTAAAAAAAGCCTCACATATTTAAAAATATAATACGTTTCTATTAACTTCCCCCAAATTAGTTTTACTTTCCACTCTTTCAATTCGCAGATGTGCTCCAGTAGCCGGACCAACGTCCAACTCCAGCCCTCCGATCCCGTCTTTCAAATTCAACAAAGTGGATCCCCTGCAACCTCCTCTGCTTCAATTGCACAGCCACGGGCCATCAAGCTTAACCTCGGTTGCAGTCTCCAACGAGCCACACATTGAAGTATGAAGAAAAATCAGATATTGATGAGGATAAACTTTATTTGGAGTTGTTTGAGACATTTTTATGTTATAAAATTATCACCCTTTTGATGCTATAAAGTATAAACAAGTTGAACCTGCCTGGGTTTTTCTGAATGCGTTAATTGCATATAGAGTTTTGTTGACTATCCGGTAAGTGTGACATTGGCAGAAAGAAACTTTTCTAAGTTGAAGTTGTTGAAGTCTTATTTACGATCGTCAATGTCATAAGACTGCATTAATGGATTGACAATGATTGCTATTGAGAATGTCATCTTACAAAATATGGATACCGAATAGATGATAGTGACTTTTGCTTTAAAAAATGCTCGGATAGCCTTACGGTTTGCTTAGGTATTTAAAATATATTATTATGTTAAAATATTTTGGTTTTGTTAATTTTTTAACAAATATATTCATATTACTAACTTTTTATATATAAATTACTTAGTTAATTTTTTTAAGAGGGGCCCATTTTTTCTTTTCTCCCCAGGCCCCAGAATTTTTTTTGATTCTCGGGGCCGGTCCTGCTAGTCCTATATTATATATTGTTGTGTCTAACCCAAAGTATTGATAGTTGGGTAGTTAATGTCGTTATTTAATTGTTATCCTCCTACACCTGCAAACGCTTAATGTAATCTCATTTAAACGTAGGGTTATGTTCAGCCAAATAAGCTTCTTATACTAAAAAGTCTATAAAAGATTATTGACTATCAGATCAATGAGATCAAACTTAAAAGTGAAAATTCAAAACTTTAGAAGGAAAAGTTGTTAGAGGTTAATTTAGTTATGACCACCTTCCCATATCTTTTTTAAACGTTTATAAATTTAACATAATATTATTTTTTAAAAATTATAATAAAAATGAACATTTTTTTTAACTTTAAAGTGAATATAGTGTTGTTATAAAAAATGAAAATTTTTCAGTTTATTGTGTTTAATTATCATTATTGTGTCTTTCTTAGAAGTTTTTGTATAATCATTTTTTTGTGTTTTTTTATTGCAGGTAATTGTGTTTTTTACAGATCATTGTGTCTTTTTAAAGGTCATTATGTCATTTATATTCGTCATTGTGTCATCCTTGTTTGACATTATGTATTCTGCAATATTATTGTGTTTTGAATTGTTCAGGAAAACACAATATTAAGCAGAAAACACAAAAGACTCAATAACATGTATAAAAGACACAATGAACTGAAAGACAAAAAAAATTTTCTAAAGCAATACTATACTCATCTTGAAGATAAAAAATTGCTCATTTTTATGGCATATTTTTTTTTCAAAAAATAATATTGTATGTAAAAGTTATGAACGTTTAAAAAAGCTGTGAGAACTTGATAAAAAGTCAACAAAAATAGTAATTACTAAAATATTCTCCAATAAATTGATTTAATTATAACCGTTAATTAATGATTTAATGTCTCATGATAATTCTTACACTTGTTAAGATAATGAACATATTTAGTTTAACAAAACCTTTAAATGTAATGTATGCCTCATATTACATATTTCTCTCAATATTTTTAAGAGTGATTTGTGTGTTTGACATCAACAAAGTATCTTACTTTTTCATTGTGTGAACTCCACCTCTTTAAAAGTGCTTATCATAGCATCAAAATCACTTTTTAAAGTTACATGTTCAATCCTTTAATAGTTATAAAGCTGCGCTTAAATTATACTCGATTTAAATTTAAGCCTCTAAACTTTAATAAACTTTTCTAAATTTTATTTTAATCAATTTACACTGTCATTGCGTTTGTTTCATATTCATTTTTTTTAATTAACATAATTTTATTCTTGCATCTGTATTTCAGATTTAATTTCTTTTAAAGTTATTTTTATTAGTGTTACTTATCATTATGTCTGCTGGACATTGTCCCGCTCTTGACACATGTGAAGTGTGAGGTATAACTCACTAATTACTATATATATATATATAGTATTAAAAACCATGAAAAAGAAATAGTAACTTTTTCATGGTTCTACAATTTGACACAAGAAGAAAACAAAAACAATATTATCCTTTTGAGTTTCACACTTTTGACACACGAAGAAAAAAATGTGTGGATTTGGGGTTTAGTTTGTGATTATAGATTTGATTTTGCTATGTAACTTATGCTTCTGCAAATGAAATATAATACATGTTTTCGGGAGTGTACTGTGATATCTTTTTGAGTTTCACACTTTGACACAAGAAGAAAAAAGAGAATAATTCTTTTTAAGTTACCATTTTTGACACAAGAAGAAAAAAATGTGTGGATTTAGTGTTTAGCGTTTAGTTCGTGATGAGAAATTTGATTTTTTTATGTAACTTATACTTCTGCAAATGATATATAACATCCGTTCTCCGGATTGTACTGTGATAACCCGCCGTAACGTGCGGGGTGAATAAACATAGTTTTTATTATAACAGCATTAGACTTTCTATACAGCAAATCAAGGGCATTTTGCCAATATAGTATCATGATATTGGTCAAAAGATGTCTTTTTTAAATAGTAAGAATTCAACTCCAATTAGAGATAAAATAATATGAATTTAAGAGTGATATTGGTGAAAATAAGTCTCTTTTAAATAATATAGATTCTATTAGATAACATAAGTATTTCATTATTTATGTATTTACATGTTTACATTATGGATATACTTGTATAGTTATAGATCCTATTGTTTAGCTTTAGATCCTACATTGTTGTATGTTAGTTCCTACTCCTAAGGAGTTCATTGTGTATTTATTTTGACTTTACATCAATATGAAATCAATTGATTTGGAAATTGTCACACCCCCAAATTCCCACTCGTGGTGTCAGTCCACATGGGTGTGACGTGGCCAGGACCACAGCTCATGGTCATATAGAACGACTCTATATGAGTTACACAATCACACAAGTTTGTATCGTAAACATGGTTTTCATAAGTAAGCAGCGGAATTAGATAAGAACAAGTACAGCGGAAATGATTTGATATCATAAGTAAATAAGTCGCAGCGGAATGTAAATTGTGCAAGACACTACATAGTTAAATCATTTTAAAAACACATTGAATGCTCACAACGCCTAAGACATGAGTCTATATGAAAGCCAGACTCCTTAGTGTGTCCTTGTGCGTGTCCCTGCGTGTGCTCCATCAGTTACCTGAGAATATATGCGAAAAGTGTCAACTAAAAAGTTGATGAGTTCATAGGTTTAGACAGACAGAAATAGTAAACAGACATATACTGGGTATGTTAAGTTTTGTTGTTGGATGCTATGATCCGTGGAGTGTGTCAGTTCATCTTACCGAAACTAGACTGTTTCCGTTTGCCTCCGCAGGTCATCGCAGAACCCGCATTCCCATCGAAATTACACTCGTTATGACCTCCAGTCAACATTGGTGCCGAGTGGGGTTAGTCAAACCCAGTAGTACTACGTAATTAAGACTCGTTTGATACACAACTAACGGTAAGGATAAGTGAGGACTTTAAGCGATAAAAGTTACACTCGAAAATGGTTTTCACAACATACCAGTCATACATCTAAAACAGTTGCATAGTATTCTCACCCCAATAGTTTAGCAAATCAGTTAAAGAGTAAAAGTGGGGCCGTAAACTCACCTGAGTTTGTGTAATGCGTTTGCTCAAAAGAGATCGTGAAGCTCGCCGGCTAGTAGTCACCTATATCACATAGGTACTATGAGTTCGTGTTCACACATGTGGGCCTCACAGGACCGTGTTCGTGTTTAACAACACTGAGTTGTTAAGTGGGTCATGTTGACCGTGTTTGACCTAACGACCCGTTGGTGACGGTTTTGGATCAAGTGTTCGTGTAATGTGCGGTTTAGTGTCGTGTGGAGTGTACGGATACCAAAAGTCCTTCCCATGTGGAAACTTACTATTTATAGTAAGTTTCTACTTTAGGAAAGTTTCTAATTTAGGCAAGTCAAGCAATAAATCATATTCCGATTATTCTAGCATGCGTATTTATCCTAAATGAGCATGTTATCAAATAGCACGTAGTTACACATTGCCGGTTTAGCATAGTTTGCGCGTAAAAGTTTCTATATTTAGAAAGTTGCATAAACAAGCACATTTTATCAAGTTTAACAACCAATATCATCTAACATCAATATCTTAGTCCTAAATAGTCCTTTAATCATGATCGTTACGATTAACATGTGACAAATCATCGACTTAGCAAAATAAAGTTACTACATTTAGTAACTTATGAAAATAACCAAAATCAAGTCTCCCAACAACATATTCCTTTCAATGTCATCATATAATCAACAAATAAACATGTTAGACTCATAACATTATCATACCCATCATCAAGTTGCAAACTTGTGATAAAAAGTTACCATTTATAGTAACATTTATAAAAATCATGACTTTGACCATACTAAACATTTCTATGCATCAAACAACCATTATTTAACTTCTAAACATCATTCTTAATCATAATATGTAGATCTAAACATGCAAATGTAGTCATTCGATCAAGAATGCATAGCTAGTAACATTAAAGTTACTAAAATTAGCAATATTCACCCAATGCCCAATTATTGACAAATCAACCATTCCTAATCATGTAGAATATCTCATATATCAATTCTAAGAGCATTCCAATATCAAAAATCATATGAGTCATGATAAATCTTACATGCATGTACTTAAAAGTACTCATTTCATAGCCAAATCATCAATACCACATCATACTCAATCAAAATCATCATGGATCGTTATAGAATCATTAAATCAGTAAATAGATCAACAAATAACAGATCTAAACATCAATATTTCGTGGCAATGGTGTGTGGTGGTGATGCATGTAGCCTAAAGGGCTTGCATGTGTGATTCTAAGTGCTAGAAACACAAATAGTGCAAGAAGACTACCTCACAAGGCTATAGAACGTCTAGAAAGGACTTGAGCAGATCTGTAGAAGCCCTAAACGTCGCTGGGATGATGCTAATCACGAGCAATAAGAAGGTATGGTGTTCTTGAGCTTCAAACCTTCAATGCTCCTCAAGAATGTATTCAAACAGGCTTCACAATGATCTCAGGTGGCTCCAATGGTGTTTACAGAGTGATAAGGGTCGAAGAAGACGAGTTTCAGTCGAGAGAAATGAAGTAGGGGCGACAGAATGATTAACATTGGGTTTATAAAGATTATTTGCGTGTTTGGGTCGTCGCGTACCGCGACGAATGGCCAAAAAGGATCTCCGCGTAGCGCGATGATTAAAATAATCATTCTGTTCCCGAAACACGCCGCGTACCGCGATGGTGGAAGATGATTGGTCGTCGCGTACCGCGATGGTTTTCGGAGAATTCCAATTCCCCCGCCCAGGCTTCGCGTACCGCGAAGGCCCAGTTAGGTGCCCATCGCGTACCGCGATGGGTCTCGGTTGAGCCCAATAAGCCCAATTTTATTGTTTTGAACCGAATCTCTCGTATTTCTCGAATACGATTATTGTTTCTCGACGTATGGACTCCGTTCTACTAACTTAGGTTCTCCGGAACCTAATTGTGCAGTGAAAGTGTACCGTGGTTTGATCCGTTCACCAACGTTCGTCATTCAAGACACGTGCGAGTTTCGTGCGATAATTCCTCGAATTATCGGTGTGTTTGGTCCGTTGTGCCACGTGTCACACTAAATACAAATATTCTAGTGCCACGTATGAAATAATAATACACATTATTATTAAAATAAATAAATGCTGACCTGGAAATTGCGAGGTGTCACAGAAATCTTATATGGTATCACAGCCTGGTAAACCCTAACCACCGTGATTTTTTTTTCCGCCACAACATGTCCATCGTCAGCTCCTCCACCACCGACAACTCCACTTCTACTCCTATCTCTACCATTCCCATCACACAAAATTCTCTCACCATTGTCAACTTTCCCACTTCTCTCAAACTCACTTCCACCAAGTATCTAAATTGGAAAACACAAATTGAAGCCCTTCTTCACGGTTTGGACCTATACAAATTCATTGATGGCTCAACTCCTCCTCCCATCCCCACTGTTGCTGCAAATGGCATCTCCATCCCTCTCTCCGATTACCCCACCTGGTTTCGCCAAGACATGCTTCTTTTTGGAGCCTTAGTTGGCAGTCTCTCTTCCTCCATTGATCCTCTTATCACCAATGCTCCCAGTTCTTTTGATGCATGGAAAATACTAGCATCTACTTATGCTTCTCCTTCCTGTGGACACATTAAACAACTCCAACATCGGTTAAAACAATCCTCCAAAACCCATGATCAAACCATAACCGATTATATGCAGTCCATCAAAACTCTTGTCGATGAACTCTCCATTCTTGGCAAACAATCCGATCCCGAGGACATAATCGATATAATTCTTCACGGGCTTGATCAAACATCCTACAAATTGGTTATTGATGTGGTTCATGCTCGGGATACTCCCATTTCTTTTCATGAACTTCATGTAAAACTCATAAACCATGAGTTAGCCTTATCTCAAATCACCTCCACCACCACCAACATACACCAACCACCTTCTGTTTTTGCTACTCACACTCGACCCCCTCTAAACCGTGGACATCTCGTTCAAATCATACCTAATTTGGACTGCTACCCAGTCCCACTAAGCCTTCTTCCAAACCATTCTTGGGAAAATGCCAATGGTGTTCCCTTAAAGGTCGTTCTCTCACTTCCTGCCCAGCCTTCAAACGACAAAACCCCCACATTCCATTACCATCCTTCTCAAAACACAGCCCCAACAAACCAACTGCTCACATGATGGAACTTCAACAACCCAACAGATCCTCCAATTGGCTGTTTGACAGTGGGGCTTCCCACCATATCAAAAATGACTTGCATGCTCTATCTCTGAAGGCTCCATACGATGGCACCGAAGAACTTGTAATTGGTGGTGGTTCGTCCGTTGCTATTACTCATATTGGTTCCTTGATCATTTCTTTTTCTAATACTTCTTTCAAGTTAAATAATGTTCTATGTGTTCCTTCTTCTTCCCAAAATATTATTTCCATTTCATGTCTTTGTCTTGACAACCACATACTAATTCAATTTTCTTTGTCTAAATTTGTTATCAAGGACCGTCTAAACCACCAAGTACTTTGTGACAGTTGAATACGAGAATTACGTCATCAATGACGTAAGAACATTTGATAGTTCTAGAAATCCACGTTGATTTAACAATCGTAATTATTACAGGTTGATAGTAGGTGAGAAATGATGAACGTAGGCGAAAACTGTGCTCAAAACGGAGTCCTGGATTGCCCGAAATTGAAAAACGAAGAAAAATTTCTAAGTATTGGTCGAATGGGCTCATCGCGGTACGCGGAGGTGGGCTTGAGGGTCCTCCGCGGTACGCGATGCTTGGAAAATATCTAAAATTCTCCCGAAAAGCTTCGCGGTACGCGAAGCCACGCGACGGATGTGGCCGTGGAATAAATTGCTTATCCTTATCAGTTGCATGAAGAAATAATATTTCTTCTTCTCTTCGCTTCTGCTTCGTTTCCAGACGAATATACCTCAATTTTCACCATCTAAACCCCTTTCTGAAGCTGCCAGACTCCACCGATTTCACTCGTGAACGTGTTTACAAGTTCTGATCGTCGTTATAGCCGCAGATTTCCGTCAGATTAGGTAATCATCCGTTTAAACCTTCTGGTTTGATTTTGATTGATTAGATCTTGATTTTGAACGTAATAACATAGTTAGGATTGTTGATTATTGCCTAGATGATGGCTAGGATTGATTATAAACAAAGAACACGAAGTTTTAACGGTTAAATCCTTGTTTTGATCCGTTGTAATGCCCGGTTTGCATGAAACCATACCCATGATTATAATGGTTTAATCCATTTGATTATAACAATGTAGGTGATTAGTTGGGTTAATCCTTGAAATGCAAGGTTAAATAAAAGTGTTTCAAACTAATCACAACCATTAACATACTCATTGGAACGGTTATCTGATGTTTATGATAACAGTCAGATTAGTATGTTAAACCTGGTTATTACACCTATTTTGATGCTACATTGTTATATTTCATGATAACTGGGTAGTCAATAACAAGGATTGATCATTCCTAAGCCATTAAATTATCTAGAAACTGTTACAGTATTCATAATCAACAACATTAACTATTTGGTTAATCCGAGATTATTCTGATTAATCAAGATTGTCATCAACCTTGTATTAGGAATCTAATGCAATGTAGATTCCTACATTATCATACATTGTATGATATAATACTAAAATAACCTATTAAATACTTAATATCGGTTTGATGACTTTCAAGACAATGTCTTTGACATTATACGTTCAGAACGATCTAATCAGTAAATTAGAACATAAATAAATAATAAAATATAACTAAATGCAGAATCATCTCTTTGTCATCAGCTTTGAGATAATTTGCTACCTATATATCATCAGGTGAGTTTCGTACAACCCCTTTTCTTTTTAATGTTTTATAAACATCGGAGTAATTCTGCTAACTGTTTCTAAACATATGATATGCATCACTGATATCTGTGTGATTTCATGTGACTTTTGTGTGATTTCATGGGATTTTGTCGTTAGCATCTTTATCACAATATCAAAAGTCCTCATCTCTTGAACTGTATCTAGTGAACCCATGTGGGGCCGAACAGGAATCATTGATAGTACTATTGGCTGACAACCCATTCGCTGGGAGGATTGCATCTCTCCTTGTGTGAATGTTTGGTACCTGTTTCCAAAACACTTTCTTAATGTTAGTGATAGACATTAAGATCATGAGGCACTAAGATATTTACCGACGGGTAGTATCTTCATGAACGTACAGCTGTCCGAAAGGAACTAGATACGGGTCCCATGGTTATCCGGAACTGAACTTTTTGAGAATTTACATTTCATATCATATTGTTTAAATAAACTGTCGAACTCACCAGCTTTGTGCTGACGGTTTAAATTCAACATTTTTGCAGGACAACAGTGACGACACGGTGAGGATGCACATCACACTTTTGTAATTAAGGGATATTAGATTGTGTACTAAATTAAGCAATAATGTTGATGTATTTACGAAACCCTTGTAATATATTTATTTTAAGTGAATCTGTGTGCTGTGATATCGGTTCAAGTACGTCACACCTCATCTATGAGACATCACCACTATGCTTCCGCAACCATATCAGAGTATATAGTGACATCATCACTGGTAACGAGAGGTGGGGGTGTGACTGGGTGGTATCAGAGACACAGGTTATAGAATTTAGGTGGACTTAGAGACCTAGACTATAACTATAGGCTCGTGTAGTAACACAGAGAGCACCGAACATTGCTAAGGAACAAAACTTGTTTTGAATTAAGCTAGGATAATCAGGTGGTACGGATTTCAGTTATGAGTGGCCAGCATAACTGAAATTCGTAACACGCGTGCATTCTAGTTTGATTTAATTCAAGCGGAACATTAATAACTATAAAGACGAATAGTTGTGTTAGGATAGGGGAATGTCGGATATCATGTGTATGTTGAATGTTATTATTCAATATTTTTTTCATGATACTGATTCGAGTATTCTATTTATACAGTTCGGGATCTGACTCCGATCCGTCGGAGGCATCTGCAGCTGCTTCTCAGGCTGATATACCATTGCCACAGACACCACCAGCACCAGTACCGGCACCTGTACCAGTACCCGTACCAGCACCCGTACCAGTACCCGTACCAGCACCCGTACCAGCACCTATGCCATCTCCACCGAGAGCCCCAACGTGGTATGGACTCAGACGGATGCGAGGTCAAGCTCGCAAGACGACAGGTCTTCCTCCTAGACGTCAGATGGCGCCTAGAGATGAGCCCGACACCATACACGAGGTAGGAGAGTCTTCACAGCAGGCGGAGTTTTGGGCGCAGCTTCTGTGACAATCCGGCAAATTCGTGGTTAATTCCGTTAATCAGAAATTAACCAGAATGAAGTGAAATCATTTAAAATCAAACTAGAGGGGTGGTAATTGATCAAAAGCAGTCTTAGAATGTTAAAACTTCAAGGGTTAAGGTTGCAATTCAATAAAAGTCTCAATTTTGACTTTGAGAGTCAAAATTCGGCCATAGTTGCAAACAAAATTCTAAATTCGTGTTAATTTGGTGTTAATAACCGAATTAAACTCTCTAGCAACTCATTATGGTGATGATTAATGGTTAATCATCCGTTATCAGTACATGATTGGTCGAATTAAAACCAATAACCACTCACAAGTCGTAACCGTCAATGGTGGAAATAAAATTGATACAATTCGAGTAATAGAACCACAATTGCACCCACATAACTTATAATCGGCTTCATTAGGATCCAGTGCACACAAGAATTCGAAGTAGGAAGTCTCGGATAGGAGAATTCGATCTAGAGCCGGCCGAAGAACAACCTAGAAGTTGATCCACTTCATTCGACATCAAAACAAGCAAGTAATTGTTCCTACACCACCTAAAACATGCGACTTAACATTCCCCTAAGATAATTTCGTTCAACAGTATCGAATTCTACGAATTCAATAACTAGGGTTCATGATCAAAAACGGTTTGGGGGTTTTTAATCAAACGAGCTTTAAAATAAAATTAGATGTTGCTGTTAGTTTCAGACTAGTCCGACCAAGAAGAAATCTATATTAATTTTGAATCATATCATCGAATTGTAGGAGATCAAGATCTAGGGTTTGTTGTATGAACGAATTTGGGGGTTTCTTGTTTAAATGGATTAATAGTTGAATTAAACCACATTGAACGTTTCAGAGTAATGCGTTTAAGGAAATACATATACCAATTTCATGAGGTTATAGTGAATTGTTAATGATCATGTTTTAGGGTTCTTAACCCAAAATGATTTGGGGGTTTCGATCAAAACCGGCTTGAGAACCAAATTAAACGATATCACCAGTTCCAGAAAGTTCTGATTAAGCTAAGTCCTAGGTTAATTGGATGTTAAAACAACAAATTTAAGGATTTCGATCATTAGGATTAATAAGAAAAACGTTTTTGGGGATCTCGACCTAAACGAAATCGTTATTCAAATTAAGTGGAACCGAAAGTTTCGATGTTATGTTTAATGAAAACCCTATGATTTTAGAAGTTATCATAAACGAATTTAACCGATTTGAATAGGATGTTTGAATATCCATGTTCGAAACTACGAACATCATGAATTGGATCATGTTTTTGGTTGATAATCAAATTAAAACAGTCCCTAGACTCGACTAGATCACAAGAACAAAACCCCTAGGGTTGAGGATCGATCGGATTCGGTTCGAGGTTCAATTGGGTAGTTTTGGTTCGGTTTAAGTATTCAAAAGGGGAACCACATTGATTTGAAGATTAAAAGAATTGAATTGGGTTCTATGTTACACAAACTAAGCTAGTCCAGATGGTTTGGGACCGAGCGTGTTATCCGGGAGGTCGCGGGTTCTAACCCGGCCCAACCGGTTTTTGTAATTAAAAACCAATTTTTGGTTTTTAACCAGTAACTCACTCGTTTTAATTCCGTTTCGATCCGTTCGAATTGCGTTAGAACCAGAATTCAATTCCGAACATATTAGAATTATAAAATTTACATTTTAACCCGAAAAACGTAATCGCGTATAATTACGTTTATTTAAATAAAATCATATATGGTTTTATTTAAACGATTTCAAAGGCACGTGTACATACGTATGCATATTCCTAACACTCTAACATACATGTGTTGACACGTATGTGATTTCAAGCATAAAACGACATCCCGAATAACACTAAGTTATTGTTTAAACACAGATTCTTCGTAGAGGATTATTTACGCGAGTTCACGTGTGTTTGATCATTCTGCTACAATCAAAGGTGCGTACACGGCCCCTTTCTTATTTTAACTGTTTTGGGGGAGAAAACATGTGCAACAAACACTTTTAGATACATATCACTTGCATGAGTTAGCTGTTTACATTGAGTGCAAACATAGCATTACAAGTCCTTACATTTCGAACCGTTTAGTTTGCCGTAGTGCAAAGCGTGGTAGTTGGAAATAGATCTATTAGGTTTGACAAACCTCACTTGGTGGATGGGATCTACGCAAGTGTTTGACTAGCCAATTCACATTACTATTGTTTGTGCTAGACAATAGTGGCAAGGCAAAACATGCGTTAGCATGCAACAGTCAGCTTCGGTGTCGACCACTTATGTAAATAGTACAAATGACTAGCTACCATGACTATGCATGTGTGATTATGTTATCTGCAACATTTTGTTCAAACAATTGTTTCAAACATTTGTGAATGCTTAAACCTGTGTAATGCACCAACCTTTGTGTTGACTTGATTTACATGTTTTCTCAGGACGCTAAGGTACACAAGCAAGCAGGCATGGACTAGGAGATCGAGTCGCATGCATGTTTTACATTTCTGTCATTTGGATTTGAACATTTGAAACTTTGTTTTGTAATTTACAGTTTTCAAACTGTTATGATTGTTTATGTTTTAAAAACGTTACCGCAACGCTAGAACTTTGATATTACAGTTTTAGACCAAAGTATGTTTTGAAATTCATATAGAGGTCTTCGTTATGTCTAATGATCTGAGATCCTGGTTTGTCACGTCCCAAACGGTATGATTCCGTTAGTTGAAAATTGGGGGTGTGACAGCTTTGCCAGGTGACTCTAGATCTTCAGGGGACTCGACTAGAGTTACAGGAGTCTCGTGCTACTGTGGAGGACACGCGTACTACCGTTTTGGAGATACTCACCTCTCATTTGATGTTAATGGAGCAGGTGAACGCACTGGATGCTGGCACGCAAGCTTGGCGGGCTATGATCGAGGAAAGGATGAGGATAACAGTGATTCATGTGATGATAGCTGCGTTTTGGCAGCAAGTGATGGTGATGAGAGGAGTGGTGATGGGATCATTCGAGATGATGAGCCTAGAGGCTAGGCTACTATGTGTGGCTATAGTGTTGGTCATTACAGCTATGGTGTTGGATGGTTTGTGGTATTTCATGCGGTGAGGGGTGATTGAGGGACTGAGCAGTTGTGATTTTATTGTACATATCATGTGACATAGGTTGATCAGTAGTTGTGAGTGCGGGATATTTTGGTGTATACAGATCCCGAGTTTGTGAAATGTAGGGTATGATGTTGTTGGTTTTGGGTATCATGACTGTTGGTTGTATCAAAACTTTTTGTGTATAAAACTATGGTACTGCTAATAAACTGGTTGTGTTGTGTATTTATCTATGTAATGACTGATGGGTGTGTTGTGTATGACTTGTGTGTTAATATCAAACTTATATGACCAATTACTAGATAACAAAAAAGAGCTGTGAGAACATTCATGTGTGACAAACATATCAAAGTCCCTTGTGGCATCATATCAAAGTCCCTTGTGGCAACATATCAAAGTCCCTTGTGGCAACATATCAAAGGCCCTTGTGGCAACATATCAAAGTCCCTTGTGGCATCATATCAAAGTCCCTTGTGGCAACATATCAAAGTCCCTTGTGGCATCATATCAAAGTCCCTTGTGTCATCATATCAAAGTCCCTTGTGGCATCATATCAAAGCCCTGTGTGGTAACCTTTCAATTGTCTGTGTGACAACGTTTCAATTGTCTGTGTGACAACATTTCAAAGTCCTGTGTGGCAACTTTTCAAGGTCCTGAGTGATCATATATCAAAAACATGGTTAATAACATATCTAAGTCGTAGTGCTGTGAGCTGTAAAATATTTTAACATGTTTTTGAATTAACAGGACTGAGTATACCTACAAATATCTGTATGATCTGTGTGTATCGAGAATATGTCTGGACTAAATTCATGTAGTTATACTGTATTCTTTATAATCACATTTCAATATAAACTTTCAGTGTAACTGAATGTGATTGAATTTATGTGATCAAATGGGTTATATTTTTAATGTTTTTAAACTGACCTGAAATTGTCTGCTTGTTAGCAGAATAATGGCTCCCAAACGAGGTCGACCGGTTAAGAGATCTATCAAGAACATTACTAACCCGGAGCCGAATCAAGTTCCACCAGTAGATACTGAATCAAATCCAAATCCACAGGTGAATTTGGAAACAAATACTGTTCCACCCGTGAACCCGTGAGTAAACTCTGTTCCACCTGCTGGTGCAGGTGGATCCGAATCAAACGAAGCAATGATAGCACGGATTGTGCGAGAACAACTATCTGCTTGTGGTGTTTTGATACCACATCAACCTCATATTACTTCGGGTTCTGGTGGGGACCACAATCACGCTGAACGTAATGCTACTGATGGCAACGCGGAAACTCATAGAACCACTGGCACAACTACAACTGCTCCTGATCCACCACGACACGGATGTACTTATAAGTATTTTGCTTCCTGTAACCCTCCTACTTTCGCTGGTACTGAAGGAGCGGCTGGATTGCTAAGGTGGATCGAGGAAATGGAAACGAAACTTAAAATCAGCCAGTGTTTAGAGGAGCATAAGATATCTTATGCTGCATGTTCTTTTAAAGAATCAGCTTTGACCTGGTGGAATACCCAGGCAAAAACATTGGGCTCAGCTACAATCGACTCGATGGGCTGGAATGAATTTAAAACTCTGATTAGATCAGAGTACTGCCCACTCACTGAGATTCAAAAGCTCTAGGAGGAATTCTGGAATCACTCGATGATTGGGGCTGATTGTTTAGCGTATACCCATCGTTTTCACGAACTTACTTGCTTACTTCCTGATGTATTTCCTACAGAGTCAGCATTGATCGAGAAGTATATTAAGGGTTTGGTTCCCCAGATTCGGGGAATGGTGACTGTAGCTGAACCCACAACCCTCAAACATGCAATTCTGTTAACCACTAAGCTTACCGATGAGGCGGTAAGGAGTGGTATGTTAGTAACAAAAACACAGACGGCCGGGGGCCGTAGTGATGTAGGTACCTCTAGTGTTTCCAAAGGTACCAAACGAAAGTGGTTTGGCAAAACAAAGGCGAGAGCACCGGCTGAAATCAACCAGAGCAAGGCAACTGTGAAAAATTTTGGTGCTGTTATTTCTGAGAAGAAAGGTTACACTGGACAGGCACCTAAATGTACTCGGTGTTCATTTCATCATTCCGGACCGTGTCCTACTTGTGCCAACTGTAATAGAGTTGGACACTACACCAAGTGTTGTAGCTTGCCTGCTCGCCAACCGAATCAAGCACCCCAACAAACCACTCAAATGAATCGGTCATGCTACAAATGTGGGAGTCCTGATCACTTGATCAGAAACTGTCCAAACAATAATAACACTAATCCGAGAAATGAAGCTAGAGGTAGAGCTTTCCAGATTGGTGCGACCGAGGCAAGACATGATGCAAATATTGTTACTGGTACGTTTCTTCTTAATAATCCATACGCATCAGTTCTGTTTGATACAGGAGCAGATAAGAGCTTTATCCCTCCTGAATTTGCATCGTTAATTTCGTTGTCTACCGTAGACCTAGAAATTCCTTATGTTATTGAACTTGCTAATGGCAAGTTAATCAAAACTAACAGTGTTATTCAAGGATGTTCCTTGAATCTGAATGATCATCTTTTCAATATCAATTTACTTCCTATTGAGCTTGGGAGCTTTGATGTCGTTGTCGGTATGGACTGGCTTTCTGATAACCAAGCGGAAGTTGTGTGTCAAAATAAGATGATCCGTATTCCGTTGCCTAACGGTAATACACTGATAGTTCAAGGAGAACGAGCCGGTAGAAAACTTGGTATCATATCTTGTATGCGAGCTCAGAAATTCTTAAGGAAAGGCTGTTATGCTTTTCTGGCACACGTGACTGAGCACAATTCTTCACCCAAACAAATCACAAACATCCCAGTAGTCAAAGATTTTCCCGAAGTATTCCCTGAAGATATCTCAGGATTACCCCCAGTGAGACAAGTTGAATTTCGAATTGACTTGATTCCAGGTGCAGCACCTGTTGCTAAAGCCCCGTATCGGCTTGCACCATCCGAAATGCAAAAACTGTCAGGTCAATTGCAAGAACTGTTAGACAAAGGTTTTATCAGGCATAGTTTCTCACCCTGGGGAGCACCAATTCTTTTTGTGAAAAAGAAGGATGGTTCATTCAGAATGTGCATTGACTACCGGGAGCTCAATAAACTAACAATCAAAAACCGTTATCCATTGCCACGTATAGATGATCTGTTCGATCAACTTCAAGGCACTACTTACTTTTCAAAAATTGATTTAAGATCCGGATATCATCAATTACGAGTGCACGAAGATTAGGGGTGTTCATCGGTTCGGTTAACGGTTTGTTCGGTTTATTCGGTTCGGTTTGTTCGGTTTTCAAAAATTTTTCCTCCTAACCGTTAACCGAACCGAACCGAATTCGGGATATGGTTATCCGAACCGAATTCAACCGAATTCAATTCGGTTCGGTTTCGGTTATAACCGAACAAACCGAATTCAACCGAACAAACCGATTAAAAACCAAATAAACCGGTTAAAAACCGAATAAACCGAACAGAACAAACTGAATTCAACCGAATAAACCGAATTTAACCGAATAAACCGAATTCAACCTTATATTATTAATAAAAAATAATAAATTTAATTATGAATTCGGTTTAATCGGTTAACCGAATAAACCGAACAAACCGAATTCAAAAAATATCCAAAACCGTTAACCGAACCGAAAACCGAATTCGGAATTCGGTTCGGTTTTTTTCGGTTACGGATACGGTTCGGTTATCGGTTTTAAACGGTTTTCGGTTTTTCTGAACACCCCTAACGAAGATGATGTTCCTAAAACTGCATTCCGAACTCGGTATGGGCATTATGAATTTCCAGTAATGCCGTTTGGATTAACAAATGCACCTGCAGTTTTTATGGATCTGATGAATCGGGTATGTAGACCTTATCTGGATAAATTTGTGATTGTATTTATTGATGATATTCTCATTTATTCTCGGAACCAACATGAACACGCTCAACACTTGAAATTAATCCTAGAACTTTTGGCACGTGAAAAATTATATGCTAAGTTCTCCAAGTGTGAGTTCTGGTTACGAGAAGTTCAATTTCTTGGTCATGTAGTGAATCAAAACGGTATTCAAGTGGATCCCAGTAAGATTCAAGCGGTGAAACAGTGGGAGACCCCACGAACCCCGACTGAAATACGTCAATTTTTGGGGTTGGCAGGTTATTATCGCCGGTTTATCAAGAACTTCTCAAAAATAGCCTTGCCACTGACCACACTGACGCAGAAAAATCAACCGTTTATATGGGATTCTCAACAGGAGGAGGCTTTCCAACTGTTGAAACACAAACTCTGCAATGCACCTATCTTGACATTATCGGAAGGTACTGATAATTTCACAGTATACTGTGATGCTTCTCGTCAAGGTCTTGGGTGTGTGTTAATGCAAAACAATAAAGTGATTGCCTACGCTTCTCGACAATTGAAGGTACACGAGAAGAACTATACCACTCATGATCTAGAACTTGGTGCAGTGGTGTTTGCACTCAAGATCTGGAGACATTATCTATACGGAACCAAGTGTATGATATACACTGATCACAAAAGTCTCCAACATATTCTAGATCAGAAAATGCTGAATATGCGACAAAGGCGTTGGGTTGAACTGTTGAACGATTACGACTGTGAGATTCGTTATCATCCAGGCAAAGCAAATGTTGTAGCTGATGCTTTAAGTCGCAAGGAACGAGTCAAGCCTTTACGTGTAAAAGCGTTAGGTATGACTATTCAAACCAGTCTGATTCCTCAGATCAAAGAAGCTCAGCAACAAGCTTTACAAGCAACAAACTATTCTGCTGAGGGACTGAGAGGATTAGACAAGAAACTCGAAACGAAAGCTGATGGAGTTTTGTATTTCAAAAACCGAATGTGGATTCCTTTCTGCGGTAACTCTAGAACAATTATCTTGGATGAGGCGCACAAATCCAGGTATTCTATTCATCCAGGTGCTGATAAAATGTATAAAGATCTGAAAGATTTTTACTGGTGGCCTGGATTGAAGAAACAAATAGCTGAATACGTGGATCGATGTTTAACATGTCTCAAAGTTAAGGCTGAACATCAACGACCTTCTGGGTTATTACAACAACCTGAGATTCCCATGTGGAAATGGGATCAGATCTCTATGGATTTCATCACTAAATTACCCAGAACATTACGTAATCATGACTCTATATGGGTTATCGTTGATCGCCTTACGAAATCTGCGCATTTCTTACCCATCCGAGAGGATTATTCTATGGATCGACTCACTAAACTCTATGTTAATGAGATTGTATCTCGACACGGAGTACCAATCTCTATCATCTCTGACAGAGATAGTCGATTTATGTCACGATTTTGGCAAACTCTTCAGAATGCTCTGGGCACACAAATCAATATGAGCACAGCTTATCATCCACAAACCGACGGACAGACTGAACGAACAAATCAAACTCTTGAAGACATGCTCAGAAGTTGTGTGATTGATTTTGTAGGTAGCTGGGATATTCATCTTCCACTTGTTGAATTCTCATATAATAACAGCTACCATACTAGTATTCAATGCGCTCCATTTGAAGCACTTTATGGACGCAAGTGTAGATCACCTATCTGTTGGTCAGAGGTAGGTGAGAATCAAATCATAGGCCCAGAATTCATTCAGGAAACAACTGATAAGATCGCACTCATTTAGGAACGAATCAAAGCTGCTCACGATCGTCAAAAGAGTTATGCTGATAATCGCCGTAGACCACTCGAATTCCAAGTAGGTGATCGGGTAATGCTGAAAGTGTCACCTTGGAAAGGCATTTTCAGATTCGGAAAGAGAGGTAAACTTTCACCAAGATTTGTAGGGCCATTCAAAATTCTTGAAAGAATTGGATCCGTGGCTTACAGACTTGAGTTACCTCCTGAACTTAGTAACATTCACGATGTTTTTCATGTATCCAATCTGAGGAAGTGTTTAACTGATGAATCATTGATCGTACCTCTTGAAGAGATTTATATCGATGAAAAACTTCAGTTCAGTGAAGAACCAGTAGAGGTAATGGATCGAGAAATGAAAGTGCTGAAACGTAGTCGCATACCAATCATTAAAGTGCGATGGAACTGGCAACGTGGACCCGAATATACTTGGGAACGTGAAGATCAAATGAAATCAAATTACCCACATCTATTCTCATAAACGATTTTCATAATATAAGTCTTCACTAAATTTCGGGACGAAATTTCTCTAACAGGAGGAGACTGTGACAGTTGAATACGAGAATTACGTCATCAATGACGTGAGCACATTTGATAGTTCTATAAATCCACATTGATTTAACAATCGTAATTATTACAGGTTGATAGTAGGTGAGAAATGATGAACGTAGGCGAAAACCTTGCTCAAAACGGAGTCCTGGATTGCCCGAAATTTAAAAACGAAGAAAAATTTCTAAGTATTGGTCGAATGGGCTCGTCGCGGTACGCGGAGGTGGGCTTGAGGGTCCTCCGCGGTACGCGATGCTTGGAAAATATCTAAAATTCTCCCGAAAAGCTTCGCGGTACGCGAAGCCACACGACGGATGTGGCGGTGGAATAAATTGCTTATCTTTATCAGATTGCATGAAGAAATAATATTTCTTCTTCTCTTCGCTTCTGCTTCGTTTCCAGACGAATATACCTCAATTTTCACCATCAAAACCCCTTTCTGAAGCTGCCAGACTCCACCGATTTCACCCGTGAACGTGTTTACAAGTTCTGATCGTCGTTATAGCCGCAGATTTCCGCCAGATTAGGTAATCATCCGTTTAAACCTTCTAGTTTTATTTTGATTGATTAGATCTTGATTTTGAACGTAATGACATAGTTAGGATTGTTGATTATTGCCTAGATGATGGCTAGGATTGATTATAAACAAAGAACACGAAGTTTTAACGGTTAAATCCTTGTTTTGATCCGTTGTAATGCCCGGTTTGCATGAAACCATACCCATGATTATAATGGTTTAATCCATTTGATTATAACAATGTAGGTGATTAGTTGGGTTAATCCTTGAAATGCAAGGTTAAATACAAGTGTTTCAAACTAATCACAACCATTAACATACTCATTGGAACGGTTATCTGATGTTTATGATAACAGTCGGATTAGTATGTTAAACCTGGTTATTACACCTATTTTGATGCTACGTTGTTATATTTCATGATAACTGGGTAGTCAATAACAATGATTGATCATTCCTAAGCCATTAAATTATCTAGAAACTGTTACAGTATTCATAATCAACAACATTAACTATTAGGTTAATCCGAGATTATTCTGATTAATCAAGATTGTCATCAACCTTGTATTAGGAATCTAATGCAATGTAGATTCCTACATTATCATACATTGTATGATATAATACTAAAATAACCTATTAAATACTTAATATCGGTTTGATGACTTTCAAGACAATGTCTTTGACATTATACGTTCAGAACGATCTAATCAGTAAATTAGAACATAAATAAATAATAAAATATAACTAAATGCAGAATCATCTCTTTGTCATCAGCTTTGAGATAATTTGCTACCTATATATCATCAGGTGAGTTTCGTACAACCCCTTTTCTTTTTAATGTTTTATAAACATCGGAGTAATTCTGCTAACTGTTTCTAAACATATGATATGCATCACTGATATCTGTGTGATTTCATGTGACTTTTGTGTGATTTCATGGGATTTTGCCGTTAGCATATTTATCACAATATCAAAAGTCCTCATCTCTTGAACTGTATCTAGTGAACCCATGTGGGGCCGAACAGGAATCATAGATAGTACTATTGGCTGACAACCCATTCGCTGGGAGGATTGCATCTCTCCTTGTGTGAATGTTTGGTACCTGTTTCCAAAACACTTTCTTAATGTTAGTGATAGACATTAAGATCATGAGGCACTAAGATATTTACCGACGGGTAGTATCTTCATGAACGTACAGCTGTCCGAAAGGAACTAGATACGGGTCCCATGGTTATCCGGAACTGAACTTTTTGAGAATTTACATTTCATATCATATTGTTTAAATAAACTGTCGAACTCACCAGCTTTGTGCTGACGGTTTAAATTCAACATTTTTGCAGGACAACAGTGACGACACGGTGAGGATGCACATCACACTTTTGTAATTAAGGGATATTAGATTGTGTACTAAATTAAGCTGTAATGTTGATGTATTTACGAAACCCTTGTAATATATTTATTTTAAGTGAATCTGTGTGCTGTGATATCGGTTCAAGTACGTCACACCTCATCTATGAGACATCACCACTATGCTTCCGCAACCATATCAGAGTATATAGTGACATCATCACTGGTGACGAGAGGTGGGGGTGTGACATACTTCTTCAGGGAACGAGTAATCAAGGGCTTTACACACTCCGCTCTACCGTCTCACCCTTTGCATTTCACATGCGGACCAACAAGTCGCCACTTTGGCACCACCGTCTTCAACATTTGTCTTTTGTTATTTCATCTATTAAATCTACTTTCAATTCTTTTAATTCATGTTTGATTAATAAAAGTCATAAACTTCCCTTTTATGTCTCTTCTTTAACCTCCAATGCTCCATTACAATTATTGTTTTCTGATGTATGGTATTCACCTATTACTTCGTTTGATGGATTTAAATATTATATAATTTTTGTTGATCATTTCACCAAATATATATGGATATATCCTCTCAAACACAAATCTGATTCTCTAACGACCTTCATTCATTTTCAACGACTAGTTGAAAACTACTTCAACATTAAAATCACGCAATTATTCTTCGACAACGGGGGCGAATATATTAAACTTGCTTCTCACCTTGCTTCTTGTGGTATTTCTCACATAACTTCACCCCCACACACACCCGAACATAACGGCTTTGCGGAACGCCGACACCGTCACATAGTCGAAACGGGTCTCACCTTACTCTCCCACGCTAACATGCCTTTCACATTTTGGCCTTTTGCCTTTACCACCGCTACCTATCTCATTAACCGCCTACCCACCATCACTCTAAACAATGATTCACCTTTCTCTCGTCTCTTCCATAGACTCCCAAACTATGATAAACTAAGTAGCGTTGGGTGCCTATCTTATCCTTGCCTTCGTCCATACTCCAGAAACAAACTACAAAATCGATCAAAATCTTGTATTTTTGTTGGTTATTCACCCACCCAAAGTGCGTATCATTTACTTGACCCTTAAACCAAAAAAATTTACACTTCCAGACATGTCCAGTTTGTCGAATCACAATTTCCCTACACATCCTTAACCAAAACTTCAGCAAACCCTCCTCATAATCTCGCTCACTGGCTACCATTGTCCATCCATTCAATTCCCCCCTCCCCCTCTATGTCTCCTACCCCTCATCCATCCACTTCCTCCATTACAAACAATCCACCCATCATCACTTACCATCGCCGCTCCAAGGCCCCTAACCCTCAACCTACTCAACCTTCACCTATTCGGTCCACACCCACTTCTCCTATCCCGGACAATCCACCATCCCCTTCGATTCCCCTCAACTCTCCTTCACCAACCTCCACACCCCCACCTCCCATCGCAACTCCATCCAACCTCGCACCCCCTTTATCACATCCTAACATCAGAAAATTCAAACCACCAAAACCTAAATATCACAACATCGATTTTGTTCTTTATCACTCCACCCCTCAGCTATTTCCCGAACCCTCTACCATCATTCAAGAACTCAAACAACCGCATTGGCGCCTTGCCATGCAAGACGAATTTAATGCTCTACTTCGAAATCACATTTGGACCTTAGTTCCACCCGACTCTATTTCTAATCTAGTTGGTTGCAAATGGGTTTATCGCACCAAATTCAAACCTGATGGATCCGTAGACCGCTTCAAAGCACGACTAGTCGCCAAAGGATTTCATTAACGTCCTGGCCTTGACTACGTGGAAACCTTCAGCCCTGTCATAAACCCGCCACCCTCCGCATCATCCTCACCTTGGCAACTTCCCAAAATTGGCCACTTCGCCAACTTGACATCAATAACGCGTTTCTCCAAGGTACCCTCACCAAGGCTGTTTACATGTTTCAACCCCCAGGCTTTGCCAGCCCCTCACGCCCTCACCACGTCTGCAAACTCCACAAAGCAATCTACGGTCTTTGTAAAGCTACCCGAGCTTGGTAAGATGAATTAAAATCCTTCTTATTATGCTTACACTTCCAGCCAACCATCTCTGACCCATCTTTATTCATACATCATTCCACCTCCTCCCCAATCTACTTATTAGTTTACGTCGATGATATAATTATTACCAGCCCCAACTCCACTCTTGTTAAATCCTTCATCACAACTCTAGCTACTCGATTCTCGCTAAAGGATCTGGGTAATCTTTCCTATTTTCTAGGTGTGGAAGTCTTACCTCACACTCATGGCTTATTTCTTTCCTAATCCAAATATATCACCGATCTTCTTTCTCTTGCCAACATGACACACTGCAAACCCTATTCTACTCCCATAACCCCCTCGGCTTCCCTTCACTCCACTGATGGCACACCTATTTCTTGTCCTACTGATTACTGCGCACTTGTTGGTGCTCTCCAATATCTCTCCCTCACCCAACCCGACATTGCATTTACTGTCAACAAACTGTCATAGTTTATGCACACCCCCACTGATCATCACCTTACTTCCCTTAAACGCCTTCTTAGGTATTTACATGGCATCATGAACCAGGCCTCCTCATTCGATGTAATTCTTCATTGCTTTTGCATGATTTTACAGACGTAGATTGGGCTGGAGACAAACAAACTTACCGTAGCACCACAGGCTACATTGTTTATCTAGGCTCAAACCCTATCTCCTGGAGCTCCAAACAACAATCCACGTTGGCTAGATCTTCCACTGAAGCTGAGTTCCGAGCAGTTGCTTCTACAACTACAGAGGTTCAATGGATTCTATCCCTCCTTTCAGAACTTGGTCTCCCCAACATCCAAACACTCATTTATTGTGACAACCTTAGTGCCACACACGACTCGGCTAGTCCCTTTTTTCATTCTAGAATTAAGCACCTAGCTCTTGATTTTCATTTTGTCCGAGAAAAGGTTCAGCAAGGCACTCTACGGGTTTCACACATTGCCGGAGATGATCAACTCGCCGACATTCTTACAAAACCTTTACTCAAGAACCGGCATAATTTCCTTACATCCAAGATTGGTCTTCTCCAACGCTCGTCCATCTTGCGGGGGCATATTAGATGTCACACCCCAAGCCGGCGGGATAGGATCGGTTGTCCCGTCGGGCGGAAAGTTCCCGGGGCGCGATATCATGAGTGATAATCGTGATGATCAGATTGTTTACATTGCACATGATACAAATGAGAAATGCTAAATATAATAGAATTACAAAGTTAAATTACATCAGTATTGTTTATAATTTAACAATGTAAATCTACCATTAACATCATGTATTTCTATCTTGTATTTACACAAGATATACAAAATAATTTGCATAATGATGTCTTCAAAAATAATGCAGGTCCAAAAGCTAAGCCTTTTATCTGAAGTCCTAGTACGAAAGGAATAACTCCTTAGTTGACCTGTTCGTCACCTGAGAAGTCATGCAAAAATCAAGTCAACACATGGTTGGTGAGCTCATATAGTTTTTATGATTTGAAAATGATTTGAAAACCTCTTTCGGTAAAGACCCTAACCTCATTAACATCAACTGTATTATCCAGATCGGTATGCTTATATATAGGGCATACCCCTGGGTCAAGGCTACAACCCCGCCCAGACGACGTCCCACCACATACTAATCCGCATAGGACATTGATATTAATGATAATTAAGCATTTTTACCTAACACTCTTCTGATTTAGATTATGATTTTGAAATCTGATTTGCCTTTGATCCTCTTGATTTTGATCGTAGATAGATGATTTCCCAAAAGTCAGTGATAATAGCAAAATGTCAAATATTTAGTTAAATATCTAAATAAAACATTTAAATACAACTAAGACATGATGATTGGGTATGATTTTACTCAATCAGTTAGACTTAGTTGTTGGTGGTTGTCCAAGTTGTAACCTCTCACACGTGACCCATACCAGGCATAACTCACAAGGAGTATACCTGGGCGTGACGGGATTTTAATGATTTGCCCTTACAGCTTGACCCAAAGGCCTTCTGTACATGCAGGGACTTTAAGGATATCCTTTGTTTCTTGATCTCTTGATTCTCTTAGACTTTGATAATGAATTCAATGATTGTTCACGTTGTTGCCCGTATAGCCTGACTACAAGAGTCTTCTATACCTGAAGGGACTTTATATGTGTGTTACACGTGGTCTTGATTCCCTATACAACTGGCATCCACCTTGAATTGAGTATTAATGAGTTCATTAGATCATAATGATTTCATTATTTCAATGATTTACACACATTTATGATTCCTGATTTCCTGAGTCTCATGATTCTTGATTCTTTGAATTCCCATGATTTTCAATGATAGTTGATTTCATTATGATTATTGGGTCTCAGATCACACACTGAGTTATGATTCCCTTGAATATGATCTCTTGATTATGTTCATTTGATTTCACTTTGAATTTAGATTCTTGAATTTGATCTTGATGGACTAAGGGTTGATTTAGAAGTTAAATTTAAAGTATTACTCATAAGAGTACTTAAATTTATTTGATAACTTGATCTGTTCAATAATTTCCTAGACAGGAGTCTAGGAGTATCAACAACATATATATGTAAAACATATAATAAATAAAAGCATTTAAATAAACAGTTTAATTAAAAACAGTTTACGCATGCTTCTCAGCCCCGCGTTTTAAAACAAAATGTTTAGAAAAGGGGCAATGAACTCACTTGTGTTGCTTTGTATAGAATTACCACAAAATGCGCGCTCGTTGTTGTAGCTTAAGTATCTTCTGTTCCTGAGTTGTTTTAAGAGAATTCGCAGACGATAAGTATTTATAATAAACGTCCTAACTAAGGTTTGGTCTGGGTGTGCAACTACGTGTCTTAGATTACTAATGTGTTGCTATGGTTTTCTCTAACTAAGCTAACCTTATTACCCATTCATAACCAAAATCCCACATTAATTATTTACAGACTTAAAGTAAACATTTTCAATTTAATTTATTTAAATTACACATTTATTTAGGAAAGTCATTTAATTACTTTAAGAAAATTTATAATTTTATTTCTTTTATGAAAAGCATAATTTACTTAAGAAAAGTGTAATTAACATGATGACAGGATTAGATTAAGCCCATTGGGCCATGCTCTGGTCCATTTGTTAGGCTTTGATTCTCACTTTGTTCCCTTTTTCCTTGTTTTGATAAATTCGTCTTAGGTAATTCAAATGAATTACTAAGACTAGTTATGTGTTCCTATAATCCCAACAAGTGTTAAGGAGTTATTTCATGAGAACAATACCCTCACCTTAGACTTAAGGTCTTTGTCTCCTAATGGACTTCAAATGTGTTAATTCTCAAAAGACGATGACTTTTATGTTAACTTATGATTTATTCACTTACTTTAGTAAGGTCTTACTATAGATTTCAGTAAGTAGCCCATGTAATTTAACCCACCTCAACAGAAATGTCTACTTTGATCATTTAAAGAGGAGTTTATTTCACCCAAGATTAGCTAGGTGGAAGAAAACCCTAATACACTCCCATGCACACACATCCTTGGTTATTTCCCATGCAAACTCATCATCCATGCCACGTATACTCCCATGCATAATAACCCAGTTCCCAATCAGCAACCTCATGGGCCATGTGAAGGTTGGGCCGAACCACTAGGCCGAATGGGCTGAGTCGGAAGAGGCTAGGCCGAAGGAGCACAGTGGCGAAGGAAATCTGCCGAAAGGAGATTACCCCGGTCGAATGTGGCTATCCCGAATGAGGGCCGATCGAATGAGGGTCCTTTGGCCGAGCGAATGACTAGTGGCGAAGGAACCCAGTCGGCTGGGCCAAATGGCGAATGAATTGGGTGGTTCGACAACACCATTCGGCGAATGGGAAGGGTTGGCCATTCGATGGTCTGTCGGTCGAATGAGGAGTGGAGCCTCATTCGCTGGGCTGTTGAATGCCATTCGGCCGAACTGTTTTCCAGATCTGCAGCCATGGCATCCGGACTACATGACTACGGGTTGTGACTATCGCTGGTTCCTACATCATTTTAGAGTGTTGTGGTGTGTTTTTCCCTAAGTTGGGGTGCCTAAAACCGGCTCTTAGGGTTGGGCGACAAAGAGGGTTTTGAAACCCTAGAACCGAACAAGAATGTGGTCTTTACCTCAAATCGGTTGGATCCAATCCTAGATCGGTTGTACTTTTCGGTTCTACTAGTGATGGTGATGATTTTGACACCAAAAACGCACAAAATGGTGGTGATTTGAGCTAGAAATCTTAGTGAGAAGATGGAAACTTTTAGAGAGAGAATGGGGGTGGAGATGATGAACGAAAATGGTGATGAAGCTGGTAGGTGGGGGAAGATGAGGGAGTAAATGCCCTCATTAAAGCCTCACAATAGTGCGGGTATGTTCGGTTTCGTTCGGTTTCGCGTGGTTTCGCGTAGAAACGCCGTTTCCGCGTCGTTCTCGTAACAAAACGACTCGGTTTTAAAAGAGAATCAATAAATTTATTTTAGGTTGTGATTCCTAATAAATTAACTAAATATCTTTTAATTATTTAATTTACAAAATATTTATTTAGCGTTTAAATTGAATCGCGCGGTCATCGCGCGTATTTGTTCGAATCAAATACGACGATAACTACACTTTTCAATATTGTTTTCTAATTATTGAATATCATTCAGAACGTTAAACTTTCAGATTTATTCGTACAGATCGTCACCTATACGAATAATATGTCGGTTTAGCATTCACGTAACAATATTCGTGTTGTTTTGTCCTGCAAGGCCTCACATACGTTTATACATAATAAGATCCTAACAAATAAATCACATGATGGTTCTGTGTTGCCAGATAATTATCCGACTCAAGAACCATTGTTTTGAACTGATTTCTCTGAAATGACTGAGAATTCACTGTTTTGATAATATGAAATGATACTAAAACTTGATATGAACATGAATACACTGAATTACATGAAAATTGTACCTGATTACTGTTCACGCACTGTTACGATCACTGTTCCGGTAATGGTTCCGGCACTGATGTTACAGTCTCCCCTTGTTAAAGAAATTTCGTCCCGAAATTTAAGAATTGTTATCGGGTACGGCTTCCTCTTCAAACAGTTGGGGATACTTTATCTTCATGTGATCTTCACGTTCCCGAGTAAACTCAGGTCCGCGTTTTGAATTCCATCGAACCTTAACTATCGGAATACGGCTTCGCCTCAGTTGTTTGACCTTGCGATCCATAATCTCTAAAGGTTCTTCGACAAAATGCAACTGATCATCAACTTGAATTTCTTCGAGTGGAATGATGAGTGATTCGTCCGCAAGGCATTTCTTCAAGTTCGAGACGTGAAATACGTTATGCACACCACTGAGTTCATCCGGTAATCTCAATCTATACGCTACAGGACCAATACGCTCGATGATCTCGAACGGTCCCACGTATCGTGGTGCTAATTTGCCTTTCTTTCCAAAGCGGACTACGCCTTTCCATGGAGAAACCTTCAACATGACACGGTCTCCCACTTGAAATTCCAACGGCTTACGCCGTTTGTCAGCGTAGCTCTTTTGTCTACTTCTTGTAGCTTGCAATCTTCTCTGAATCTGCGGAATCTTGTCAGTGGTTTCCTGAATAAGTTCTGGCCCAGTTATTCGATTGTCTCCAACTTCAGTCCAACAGATCGGTGATCGACATTTCCGGCCATAGAGAGCCTCGAATGGTGCACATCCGATACTGCTGTGGTAACTGTTGTTGTAGGAGAACTCTATCAGTGGCAAATGAGAATCCCAATTCCCACCGAAATCCAAAATACAGGTTCTTAACATATCCTCTAGGGTCTGAATCGTTCGTTCGCTTTGACCGTCCGTTTGTGGATGGTAAGCTGTACTCAGATTTAACTGTGTCCCTAGAGATTTCTGCAGTGATTGCCAGAACCTTGAAGTAAATCTGCTGTCTCTATCAGAAATAATTGATAGTGGTACACCGTGACGTACCACTATCTCATTAATGTACAATCTTGCCAGTCTATCCATCGTGAAAGTTTCACGCATCGGCAAGAAGTGAGCAGATTTTGTTAAACGATCTATGATCACCCAAATCGTATCGTGACCACTGGAAGTGCGGGGTAGCTTGGTAATGAAATCCATAGCTATTTGTTCCCACTTCCAGAGCGGAATCTCAGGCTGTTCCAGTAAACCAGACAGTCTCTGGTGTTCCGCCTTTACCTTCGCACACGTCAGACACCGACCGACGTACTCGGCTATGTCTTTCTTCATTCCCGGCCACCAATAAAATCCACGCAAGTCTTGGTACATTTTATCAGAGCCTGGATGAACCGAATATTTAGTCTTGTGTGCCTCATCGAAGATAAGTCTTCTCAATTCATCTACCGCCGGAATCCATATACGATCCTGATAGTAGATCATTCCATCAGACTTGGTCTCTAAATGTTTCTCTGCTCCGCAGTCAAGTTCTTTCTTCAAGTTTCCTCTATCAACTGATTCCTGTTGTGCTTGAATGATCCTGTCTTGTAAACTGGTCTGCACAGTCATCCCCATAGCTCTAACGCGTAAGGGTTTGACTCGTTCCTTCCGGCTCAAGGCATCAGCTACAACATTTGCCTTTCCCGGATGGTACTTGATCACACAATCGTAATCATTCAGAAGTTCAACCCAACGGCGTTGTCGCATGTTGAGCTCCTTCTGATCAAATATGTGCTGCAGACTCTTGTGATCTGTAAATATGGTACACTTAGTGCCATATAAGTAATGTCTCCATATTTTCAGCGCGAAGATCACCGCTCCCAGTTCAAGATCATGAGTAGTGTAATTCTTCTCATGAACTTTCAACTGTCTTGATGCATAAGCGATAACTTTGTCCCGTTGCATCAGTACGCAACCAAGTCCCTGATGGGAGGCATCGCAGTATACAACAAAGTCATCACATCCTTCCGGGAGAGATAGAATTGGAGCATCACACAATTTCTGTTTCAACATCTGGAAGGCATCTTCTTGTTTCTGCTCCCAGACAAACGGTTCACTTTTCTGAGTTAACTTAGTGAGAGGCAAAGCTATCTTAGAAAAGTTCGAGATGAACCTCCTATAATAACCCGCCAATCCCAGAAAAGACCGTATTTCCGTTGGCGTTCTCGGAGTGTCCCAGTTCTTTATTGCTTCAATCTTGGCAGGGTCTACATGAATTTCCTCACTGTTGACTACATGACCAAGAAACTGAACTTCCCTTAACCAAAATTCACACTTTGAGAATTTGGCATAAAGTTTCTTTTCCTTCAACAGCTCCAAGATCTTCCTGAGATGTTTCTCGTGTTCTGCTTTGGTCTTGGAATAAATCAGTATGTCATCGATAAAGACAATGACAAACTGATCTAAATACGGCTTGCACACTCGGTTCATGAGATCCATGAAAACTGCTGGTGCATTTTTTAATCCGAAAGGCATCACCAGAAATTTGTAATGCCCGTATCTGGTTCAGAAAGCCGTCTTCGGTATGTCTTCGTCTTGAACTCTAAGTTGATGATACCCGGACCGTAGATCTATCTTCGAGAAATACTGAGCTCCTTGTAACTGATCGAACAGGTCATCAATCCTCGGCAATGGGTACCGATTCTTGATAGTCAACTTGTTCAGCTCTCGATAGTCGATACACATTCTAAACGATCCGTCTTTCTTCTTCACGAACAAGACCGGAGCTCCCCAAGGTGAGTAGCTCGGTCTGATGAATCCTTTATCCAATAATTCCTGCAACTGATTCGACAATTCCTGCATCTCCGAAGGTGCTAGTCGATAAGGAGATTTAGCAACAGGAGTTGCTCCAGGAACTAAATCGATTCGGAACTCTACCGGTCGCGCAGGTGGCAAACCTGGTAGGTCTTCAGGAAATACTTCCGGATATTCTTTCACTACAGGTACGTCTTGTATCTTCTTCTTGTCTTTCTCTTTTTCCACTACATGTGCCAAGAAAGCTACACACTTCTTCTGTAAACACTTACGCGCCTTTATGCAGGAAATGATTTTGACACTTCGTTTTGCTTGGTCCCCTCTGACTTCCAATACACGATCATCGGGCAATGGAACTCGAAGCAGCTTCTCCGAACAGACAACTTCCACTCGGTTAGAGGAAAGCCAATCCATTCCAACAATGATGTCGAAACTACCCAACTCCATCGGTATCAAATCGATAGAGAATGTATAACCGTTAAGTGTCAACGGGCAATTTCTGTAAACTGTACTAACTGTGATCTGTTTTCCGTTAGCTACTTCTATAATGTAAGGGGAGTCTAACTGTTCTTCTATGGAATCTAGTTGGCATGCAAAATCGGCAGAGATAAAACTCTGATCCGCACCAGTGTCAAATAGAACAGATGCATAAAAGTCATGTAAGAGAAACGTACCAGTGACCATATTCGGGTCCTGGCGTGCAGCTGGTGCTCCAATAACAAAAGCTCTTCCACGAGGAGCTTGAACTGCTTGTTGTGCCTTCTTTGGGCAGTTCTTTGCAAAGTGGCCTTGTTCGCCACAGTTGAAGCATCCACCGTTGTTCTGGTTGGCTGGTGGAGGGAGAGCTAGTGCAGCATTGTTGACTGCTGGATTTGGTGTCAGTCTGCACTGCTGAACCCAGTGCCCTTTTCTTCCACAACCCGTGCATTGACGGCACTGGTTGTTTGCAGCATGATGATACTGGCATTTAGTACACAAAGGATGGGGGCCAGTATACTGTTTCTTGGGCACATTGTGTTGTGCCGCTGCTACTTGATTCAGGGGAGTAGCCACAGTGTAATTCTTGATAAATTTCTGTTTCTTCTTCTGGTGTTGCTGCTGCTGTGGTTTCTTTGAAGACTCTTCCTTGCGCTTACCGGTGTCAGCCTCTTTCTTCAGAACTCCAGAGGCAACCATCAAATCAGTGAGTTTTCCAGACAGTCTCACTGCAGATTCAACAGTAGTAGGGTTGGCTGAGACAACCATTCCCTGAATGCAGGCGGGAAGTCCACCTACATATCTGTCGATTCTCTTCTCCAAAGTCGGTACCATGTCGGGCACCAAAGCAACTAACTCGTGGTAACGAGTGGTATACCCCATATGATCTGCCCCTTTCATCACATGGTTGGACAGTTCAACCTCCAGCTTTTGCAGTTCATTCTTGGGGCAGAACTCTGTTCGCAGCAGTGTCTTGAAATCCTCCCATGGCATGGCCATGGCTTCTTCTCTTTCTCGGGCGTTGATCTGACCATTCCACCAGGTCAGAGCCCGCTTGTTGAATGTTCCAGCAGAGTAGCGGACTTTATGGTGCTCTGGACAGCTGCAAAGGTCCAGAGTAGCCTCAATCTTTTCGATCCATTGGATTAATCCAACGGCTCCTTCAGATCCGCTAAAGCTATGCGGCTTACATCCTACGAATGACTTGTAGGAGTAGTGTGAGGTACCACCAGTATTCCCACTGGCTTCTCCAGATGAGTTGCCAGTGTTGTTCATCTCATTACGGAGAAGGTTGAACATCTCCGGTATCGCTTCCTTCATTTGGCTGGTCATCTGACTGCTCAGTAGAGTCACCAACGCTATAGTAGTAGGATCCAGTATAGGTGTTGTTCCTGAACCTGATGCCTCGGTGATCAGTGGAGGAGGAGGTGGAGGCGGTGGAGGAGGTGGCGGTGGTGAGTCGTTTGGCGATGGCGTTGAGGAGTGTGGAGCCAAGTCTAGAGGTGGTAACGAGGGAGTCTGTCTTCGCGGCGGCATTCTGATCATAACCAAAATAATATTGGTTAGTGCAATGATCGAATGCAGAAGACATAATGCAACAAAGTCTTAAATCTTAGCTTCTCTACATGCAGGGTCCCTAGGTTATAGTCTAGGCCAAACCGTTTAAACAAATGACCTAAATTTCTCTATAACCATGGCTCTGATACCAATCTGTCACACCCCGAGCCGGCGGGATAGGATCGGTTGTCCCGTCGGGCGGAAAGTTCCCGGGGCGCGATATCATGAGTGATAATCGTGATGATCAGATTGTTTACATTGCACATGATACAAATGAGAAATGCTAAATATAATAGAATTACAAAGTTAAATTACATCAGTATTGTTTATAATTTAACAATGTAAATCTACCATTAACATCATGTATTTCTATCTTGTATTTACACAAGATATACAAAATAATTTGCATAATGATGTCTTCAAAAATAATGCAGGTCCAAAAGCTAAGCCTTCTATCTGAAGTCCTAGTACGAAAGGAATAACTCCTTAGTTGACCTGTTCGTCACCTGAGAAGTCATGCAAAAATCAAGTCAACACATGGTTGGTGAGCTCATATAGTTTTTATGATTTGAAAATGATTTGAAAACCTCTTTCGGTAAAGACCCTAACCTCATTAACATCAACTGTATTATCCAGATCGGTATGCTTATATATAGGGCATACCCCTGGGTCAAGGCTACAACCCCGCCCAGACGACGTCCCACCACATACTAATCCGCATAGGACATTGATATTAATGATAATTAAGCATTTTTACCTAACACTCTTCTGATTTAGATTATGATTTTGAAATCTGATTTGCCTTTGATCCTCTTGATTTTGATCGTAGATAGATGATTTCCCAAAAGTCAGTGATAATAGCAAAATGTCAAATATTTAGTTAAATATCTAAATAAAACATTTAAATACAACTAAGACATGATGATTGGGTATGATTTTACTCAATCAGTTAGACTTAGTTGTTGGTGGTTGTCCAAGTTGTAACCTCTCACACGTGACCCATACCAGGCATAACTCACAAGGAGTATACCTGGGCGTGACGGGATTTTAATGATTTGCCCTTACAGCTTGACCCAAAGGCCTTCTGTACATGCGGGGACTTTAAGGATATCCTTTGTTTCTTGATCTCTTGATTCTTTTAGACTTTGATAATGAATTCAATGATTGTTCACGTTGTTGCCCGTATAGCCTGACTACAAGAGTCTTCTATACCTGAAGGGACTTTATATGTGTGTTACACGTGGTCTTGATTCCCTATACAACTGGCATCCACCTTGAATTGAGTATTAATGAGTTCATTAGATCATAATGATTTCATTATTTCAATGATTTACACACATTTATGATTCCTGATTTCCTGAGTCTCATGATTCTTGATTCTTTGAATTCCCATGATTTTCAATGATAGTTGATTTCATTATGATTATTGGGTCTCAGATCACACACTGAGTTATGATTCCCTTGAATATGATCTCTTGATTATGTTCATTTGATTTCACTTTGAATTTAGATTCTTGAATTTGATCTTGATGGACTAAGGGTTGATTTAGAAGTTAAATTTAAAGTATTACTCATAAGAGTACTTAAATTTATTTGATAACTTGATCTGTTCAATAATTTCCTAGACAGGAGTCTAGGAGTATCAACAACATATATATGTAAAACATATAATAAATAAAAGCATTTAAATAAACAGTTTAATTAAAAACAGTTTACGCATGCTTCTCAGCCCCGCGTTTTAAAACAAAATGTTTAGAAAAGGGGCAATGAACTCACTTGTGTTGCTTTGTATAGAATTACCACAAAATGCGCGCTCGTTGTTGTAGCTTAAGTATCTTCTGTTCCTGAGTTGTTTTAAGAGAATTCGCAGACGATAAGTATTTATAATAAACGTCCTAACTAAGGTTTGGTCTGGGTGTGCAACTACGTGTCTTAGATTACTAATGTGTTGCTATGGTTTTCTCTAACTAAGCTAACCTTATTACCCATTCATAACCAAAATCCCACATTAATTATTTACAGACTTAAAGTAAACATTTTCAATTTAATTTATTTAAATTACACATTTATTTAGGAAAGTCATTTAATTACTTTAAGAAAATTTATAATTTTATTTCTTTTATGAAAAGCATAATTTACTTAAGAAAAGTGTAATTAACATGATGACAGGATTAGATTAAGCCCATTGGGCCATGCTCTGGTCCATTTGTTAGGCTTTGATTCTCACTTTGTTCCCTTTTTCCTTGTTTTGATAAATTCGTCTTAGGTAATTCAAATGAATTACTAAGACTAGTTATGTGTTCCTATAATCCCAACAAGTGTTAAGGAGTTATTTCATGAGAACAATACCCTCACCTTAGACTTAAGGTCTTTGTCTCCTAATGGACTTCAAATGTGTTAATTCTCAAAAGACGATGACTTTTATGTTAACTTATGATTTATTCACTTACTTTAGTAAGGTCTTACTATAGATTTCAGTAAGTAGCCCATGTAATTTAACCCACCTCAACAGAAATGTCTACTTTGATCATTTAAAGAGGAGTTTATTTCACCCAAGATTAGCTAGGTGGAAGAAAACCCTAATACACTCCCATGCACACACATCCTTGGTTATTTCCCATGCAAACTCATCATCCATGCCACGTATACTCCCATGCATAATAACCCAGTTCCCAATCAGCAACCTCATGGGCCATGTGAAGGTTGGGCCGAACCACTAGGCCGAATGGGCTGAGTCGGAAGAGGCTAGGCCGAAGGAGCACAGTGGCGAAGGAAATCTGCCGAAAGGAGATTACCCCGGTCGAATGTGGCTATCCCGAATGAGGGCCGATCGAATGAGGGTCCTTTGGCCGAGCGAATGACTAGTGGCGAAGGAACCCAGTCGGCTGGGCCAAATGGCGAATGAATTGGGTGGTTCGACAACACCATTCGGCGAATGGGAAGGGTTGGCCATTCGATGGTCTGTCGGTCGAATGAGGAGTGGAGCCTCATTCGCTGGGCTGTTGAATGCCATTCGGCCGAACTGTTTTCCAGATCTGCAGCCATGGCATCCGGACTACATGACTACGGGTTGTGACTATCGCTGGTTCCTACATCATTTTAGAGTGTTGTGGTGTGTTTTTCCCTAAGTTGGGGTGCCTAAAACCGGCTCTTAGGGTTGGGCGACAAAGAGGGTTTTGAAACCCTAGAACCGAACAAGAATGTGGTCTTTACCTCAAATCGGTTGGTTCCAATCCTAGATCGGTTGTACTTTTCGGTTCTACTAGTGATGGTGATGATTTTGACACCAAAAACGCACAAAATGGTGGTGATTTGAGCTAGAAATCTTAGTGAGAAGATGGAAACTTTTAGAGAGAGAATGGGGGTGGAGATGATGAACGAAAATGGTGATGAAGCTGGTAGGTGGGGGAAGATGAGGGAGTAAATGCCCTCATTAAAGCCTCACAATAGTGCGGGTATGTTCGGTTTCGTTCGGTTTCGCGTGGTTTCGCGTAGAAACGCCGTTTCCGCGTCGTTCTCGTAACAAAACGACTCGGTTTTAAAAGAGAATCAATAAATTTATTTTAGGTTGTGATTCCTAATAAATTAACTAAATATCTTTTAATTATTTAATTTACAAAATATTTATTTAGCGTTTAAATTGAATCGCGCGGTCATCGCGCGTATTTGTTTGAATCAAATACGACGATAACTACACTTTTCAATATTGTTTTCTAATTATTGAATATCATTCAGAACGTTAAACTTTCAGATTTATTCGTACAGATCGTCACCTATACGAATAATATGTCGGTTTAGCATTCACGTAACAATATTCGTGTTGTTTTGTCCTGCAAGGCCTCACATACGTTTATACATAATAAGATCCTAACAAATAAATCACATGATGGTTCTGTGTTGCCAGATAATTATCCGACTCAAGAACCATTGTTTTGAACTGATTTCTCTGAAATGACTGAGAATTCACTGTTTTGATAATATGAAATGATACTAAAACTTGATATGAACATGAATACACTGAATTACATGAAAATTGTACCTGATTACTGTTCACGCACTGTTACGATCACTGTTCCGGTAATGGTTCCGGCACTGATGTTACATTAGATAACATAAATATTTCATTATTTATATATTTACATGTTTACATTATGGATATACTTGTATAGTTATAGATCCTATTGTTTAGCTTTAGATCCTACATTGTGGTATGTTAGTTCCTACTCCCAAGGAGTTCACTGTGTATTTATTTTGACTTTACATCAATATGAAATCAATTGAATTGGAAATCTTATAGATTCAACTCTAATTGGAGATAAAATGAAGTTTCTTAATGATACACGTTTTTTTGGTGCAAGATCAATTTTTAAAAAGATTTTTTTGCCACCCGGAGAATTTATAAAGTTTGTGACTTGTACGCCATGCCATCAATTATTAAAGCTTTATAGGTATAATTACATATATCCCCTCTTTTGAGGTCTAATTACATATATACCCAACTGAAAATTTAATTACATATATATCCAACTGAAAAAATTTAAATACATATATACCCAACTCAAAAAATTTAATTCCATATGTACCCAACTTTACTATCAACATATCCTTTTAGTAACCTTTGAATTCCAAACACACATACGAAAACTCCATTCGTAAACACCACATTCGTTCATCGCCCTCCTCCCCATAATACTGAAGCTCCGTCAATTAAAAATGAAAAAAAAAAGACACGAAAAATGATTAAAAAAAGAATCAAAAACACTAAAAAAAGGGGAAAAAAACGTAAAATACGGGTATATTTGAAGTAAGGTAAAATATGTATAATAATTTTTTTTAAAGTAAGAGTAAAATAAAATATTTTTAATTCATTTTAATTAAAATGGGTATATTTGAAATTTTAGCATTAGAGGAGGGGATATATGTAATTAAAATTTTGAATTGGGTATATATGTAATAAATGAAATTTGTAGGGGGATATATGTAAATGCCCCATTATTAAATGCTCATATCGATGCCTAATTAACTATTCTACCGTCATTTTAATTTAGTCGACTATAGCTAACGGCCTACCATACATAATTAACATTATAAATGCAAACTTATGCGGGTATGATTCAAGCAATATTAACAAAAGATGGATCCCAAAACCATTTTGAGTGATGGTTTTAACGAGCAACAATGGGTGGATCAAATCAGCAAGAACTTTGATGACGAGGGTGGCGATGACATAAGTGACGTTCCTGTTAGTGTGTTCAGCGTCCCCAAAGCAACAACCCGATTCAAACCCGAGGCGTATGTACCTGTGGCGATAGCGCTTGGGCCCTACCACCACTTCGAGGCTCGTCTCTACCAAATGGAGAGGTTCAAAGTTGCTGCTGTCAAGACAATCTTGAGCATGGATCAAGTCTCGTCCTTTGAGTCGTCGGTGATCAACAGGCTCGTAGAGAAGGAACCCATGATTCGTGCTTGTTATCATAAGTATATAAATCTTCACGACGACACGTTGGCATGGATCTTTGCGATTGATGGCTTGTTCTTGATCGGTCTTTTTACACAGTATGTTGACATTTCAACCTTGATGCCCAAGAAGTTGATAAACAATGGTGTACTTTATAGGGACGTGATGGTGCTTGAAAACCAGATTCCAATGTACTTATTGGATGAAATATGGAAGGCCCTTCGTCTCTCATCAACTTTTCAAGATCAAAATGGTGATCGCGAGTTGATATCCATGATGAGAAAGTTTTGTGAGGCACACTCGCCTCTTCAATTAGCCAAAGATTTCAATAATCGCGTTGAAAGGCGCTACTTGCATCTGCTTGATTTTATGTACCATTTGATTGTCAACAATCAAGACACTCCAGAAGCCCTTGAGGTAGTCGTGCTGCACGATGACGATGACAATGACAATGACAATAACAATAACAATGATGATGACACGAAGATTGTGAAAGAAGATCACTTAAAAGAAAACTTAGAAGAGGTAATGGAAATGGGATTACGCCTTGGAATGAAAACGAAAGCGGAACGTCCGATTAAGGTCATAGAGAGCATTCCATGGGAGAAAATATCGAACCTGCTAGGCCTGAAAGTACTGAAACACGACCAAGAAGACGATGACGATGAACCAATTGTTACAGAAATCGAAATCCCATCTGTATCATCTCTTAGCAAACATGCTCAAATCAATTTCAGTCACACGAGTGGAGGGATAAAAGACGTTAAGTTTGACAAGAACAGCGCGACTCTATATCTACCGATTATTACACTTGAAGATTATTCTGAAGTGGTGTTGAGAAATCTGCTCGCGTATGAAGTGGCAACCTCTAGCTCAACACCAGAACTGGCTCAATATATCGACTTGATGAGTGGCATTATCGACACCGAGGCGGATGTGAAGGTGCTCAGAGATAAGGGCATAATCAAAGGAAACATGAACGATAAAGACATTGCTGATCTCTTCAATGGGATGAATAAGAGTAGCCTTTATGCAAGTAGCAACAACACAATTGAAGACATCAACGAGTATTACAAAAATCGACCAATGATCAAGGCTTGGACGTTCATCAAGAGAGATTTGATTTACTCGCAGAAGGTTGCAACTGTTGTTCTGACGATTCTTGCAAGCTTGCTCATGGTTTTATACTCGTTTTGTGAAGTCTATGGCTGTTCAAGGTTCTCCGGCAAGAAGTAGTACTCGGTATATATAACCACATGTCTTAATTCCTAGATGTAAGTGTGTATATTTTGTGTAATTAAGGTTGTTGCATATTAAGAAGTTGACGTTTAGTCAATATTCAAAAGATTAATTGTTGTTATCCATTGCAATTAGTAAAGTGTGTGTGCATTTGTTTTTTCAATTTACCTGTTTATATAAATATAGCATTTTTTTTTCATATCTTTTGCATTTTGATGCGTGAGTTCATTAATTAACATGATTACATTATCTATCGATGTTATGCTCTCAAACAAAATGGATAATGCCAAAGTCTTTGGCGAAAGGCTCTCAAGTTTACATTGAAGCACACCCTCACACATTCTTATATGATGCTTCCCTACAAGATAGAGAATATGCTTTATTTATAGTGTCTCATCACCCAAAACTCTAAAAACAACAAATAAAACAAAATAATGATAAATAATAAATATTAAATTAAGATTTATCATTTGTCATGGTTTTCATGTTCTCATGCAATCGAGTGTCTTTGTAATATCCGAAACTTTAATAAGATAAAACTTAAAATTTGTAATGATAAAATACATTATATTTGACCCTAATCCGTTTTTAATCAAACTTAGGTCGAAACAGTGAGAATAATGCGTATATTATATTAACATACTCGAATGATTTTAAAACATTATATATTAAGAGTTAAAAATAAATAAATAAATAAATAAAAGTTAAATTAACTTAATTAAATTAATATTAATAAATAATAATATTAATATTAATCCTAAAATCTAGATGTGGTGCACGTGTGTAAGTGTGTCACCAAAATAAATCCTCATGAAGATAACTTCATGAATAAGGATAACAATGCAGTAAATTAAACCGACATACATGAAGTCGGTTAAACCAAGTATATACATGTTTTCTCGAGGGAGATTTCATACTTTTCAACATTTTCTTGATTTAAAGCTTGTGCAGTGATTTCAATCTACAGTTAAGGTACGGATAGTCTAATCTCTTTCTTTTGATATGTGCCAACTGGCCTTCGGGCATCTGATTCCTATTAATGTTTCGTTTTAAGTTCGGTTATTCTGATTTTATTTTGTGCAAACACTGTTGTTATGCGTTTATGTTTTGTATGAAGATTTATTATAAAAATATGTTTAAAAGTTATAAACGTAAAATACAATATATATTTTATATATTCTGAAAATGGTTCATGAATTTGCTATTTATACGTTCGTGAGTTTACATGTTTGCGAGTTGCTTGTTTATGAGTTTATAAGTTTATGAGTTTGCATGTTTACGGGATTGCATGCTTACGAGTTTACAAGTTTACTTATTTACGAGTTTACAAACTTACATGTTTACAAGTGACAAGTTTTGTTAATTTGCAAGTAATTATTTTGATTACTCTCAAGTTATAAGTTCAGATTAATTTGATATGAGATTTTGTTATGAATATATCTTATGTTATTTAAAATATGGTACCCAAGTCTGTCACCACCTGAGGAGTTGACCCCAGGTACATCATTGTGGCATACAATGATGTAGTACTTACCGTGACAGTATGTTGAGTTCACGGCGTCTCAATCTGACTCAATGAGCATTCTGGTACATTATGTACATTCTGGAGGCGTATGGATCGATCCTAGAAAAAATTAATATATCTGTTATCTGGTGAATGATCGGTGTGATTTGCCCACACTTCATTTGCGTCTGGATGTATGGGCTAGCTACCCTACATTAACCTTTAAAATTAAATGAACCTTTTGGGACTTCGGGTACATTCTGATTTAAAAATACAAGTTTATACATCTTTGAGGTTATATTAATATTTAAATTTATATTTGAATTTATTTGTTTATTTTATCTGTTTTGATTTATGAAAACTCGAGACATTTTTTAAAAATAAAAGAAACCATTTTATTTCCTTCTATCCGCTCACTGGGCAAGATAAAATATATTGCTCAGACGTACATTTTGTGTTTTCCTTCATTTTACCCAGGTTATCAAGACAATAAGGGATGAGATAGTGAAGAGTGTTCGAGAGGAAAAAAAAAAGATATTTGTACAAATAAATGTAGATGATTAGCTCTTGTGTATATTGGTAGTAAGTTGTTAAAATTCATAATATTTAAGGATTTATGGAATTATGTTTTTGATCTGACTCTGTAAAGATGACATGTCAGTCCTATTCGGACTGGGGTGTTACAGTTATGGTATCAGAGCAAATGCTCTTTCCTGTAGAAAATTTTAACTTAATTTAAACATGCGAGTTAATGGGTAGATAATAAGTTAGAAAATATAATCCACTGTCATTGTCATCATCCTTATTGTGTGATATTTTTTCTAGATGCCTCCTCTAAGATCCTTTCGTCAAAAATCAAGATCTTCCTCGAAACGTCGTAAGTTTAGTGACGCAGTCCAACGGGAAGTTAAAAGATTACTTCCTACTATTATACACACTATTAATCAACATAATGCGCAAAACAACACGGGACATCCACCTCCTCCGCCTCCACTTTCCCCCTCACCTCCTCCATTTCATTCGCCTTTGAGGTCCTCACCCAGAAATGAGGAAGTGGTTTACATGACTAATAATAAAAGCGTTGATGTTTACACTTGGCTTGCAAGATTTCAAAAGCAGAAGCCACGATCATTCAGCTCTGCAGCTACCCCGGTAGATGCACAAAACTGGATCACTCATATCGAAAAGATTTTTGAAGTTATGGGAGTTGGTGATGAATTTAAAGCAAGACTCGCCACATATAAGTTAGAGGATGACGTACAAGGTTGGTGGGGCACTGTAAAACATGCAAGAGGAGGAGAATTGTTTGTTGCCACACTAGCCTGGAATGATTTCAAAACTTTGTTCTATCGACAATATTTTTCGTCTGCTTGTAGAGGAGAATATGAGCGGGAATATGCATCCCTTAAGCAGAGAGATGATGAACCTTGGTCAGAATTCATGACAAGATTTTGTAGATTGGCTAGCTTTCTAGGTCCAGCTGCAGGAGAACCATTGGTGCAAGCAAATAAATTAAAGTGGGCTGTATGTGAAAAGCTTAAATGGTTGATTGTAAACCAAGAATTCAAGGATATCGCAGAAGTGTCAAATGCTGTACAAAACTTGGAGATAGCATAGCAAGGACATGACGTTACAATATGACGAAATAATCTTTAAGAAAAACCAAACCTCATCCTCTGAAAATCATAAGGCTCATTCGAATCTAACAAATAACACCCAACATCGGAGTTTGCAGCAAACACGTCAAAACTCTAACACCTTCCATCATTCGGATTCATCCACTCATAAAATGATGCCTCAAAACCAAACCAAACCCTTGTGCAACACTTGCGGGAAACGTCATCATGGCGTATGTTTTAGGGCCACAGGTAAGTGTTTTAGATGTGGAGAAGCTGACCATACGATTAAAGATTGTCCGAAACCGAATGGGAATGTTGTCGGTAATGCTTCTAGATCAGCTAGTGTTGTACCACCCACCACTGGTGGAAGGGTATTTTCTTTAAACGTAGGCAATACACCAATGGAAGCTGAACTTGCAAAGAAACGTCTAAAGCATCATGAATTACTTGGTTAAACTCTATTAGGAATATAAAGTTTTTACTCCGCTAAATTTTGAAAAAAAATAAATAAATAGAATAAGTTTCATCCTTGTAAATAAACGAATATTATGAAGATTACATGTGTAGCGGAGATAAATATATTATCTAATGATGTCTATCTATAAGTTAGAATATTTTGTTCAAGATTTTGCGAAGTTATGCCTTCATAAGCATATGTAATATATGACAATCTTAATAAAACTATGTTGTATTAAGCATTCTTTTTGTTATGTTAATTTAAATTAATTTTAAATTTCGAGGACGAAATTTTATAAGGAGGGTAGAATTGTAATATCCGAAACTTTAATAAGATAAAACTTAAAATTTGTAATGATAAAATACATTATATTTGACCCTAATCCGTTTTTAATCAAACTTAGGTCGAAACAGTGAGAATAATGCGTATATTATATTAACATACTCGAATGATTTTAAAACATTATATATTAAGAGTTAAAAATAAATAAATAAATAAAAGTTAAATTAACTTAATTAAATTAATAATAATAAATAATAATATTAATATTAATCCTAAAATCTAGATGTGGTGCACGTGTGTAAGTGTGTCACCAAAATAAATCCTCATGAAGATAACTTCATGAATAAGGATAACAATGCAGTAAATTAAACCGACATACATGAAGTCGGTTAAACCAAGTATATACATGTTTTCTCGAGGGAGATTTCATACTTTTCAACATTTTCTTGATTTAAAGCTTGTACAGTGATTTCAATCTACAGTTAAGGTACGGATAGTCTAATCTCTTTCTTTTGATATGTGCCAACTGGCCTTCGGGCATCTGATTCCTATTAATGTTTCGTTTTAAGTTCGGTTATTCTGATTTTATTTTGTGCAAACACTGTTGTTATGCGTTTATGTTTTGTATGAAGATTTATTATAAAAATATGTTTAAAAGTTATAAACGTAAAATACAATATATATTTTATATATTCTGAAAATGGTTCATGAATTTGCTATTTATACGTTCGTGAGTTTACATGTTTGCGAGTTGCTTGTTTATGAGTTTATAAGTTTATGAGTTTGCATGTTTACGGGATTGCATGCTTACGAGTTTACAAGTTTACTTATTTACGAGTTTACAAACTTACATGTTTACAAGTGACAAGTTTTGTTAATTTGCAAGTAATTATTTTGATTACTCTCAAGTTATAAGTTCAGATTAATTTGATATGAGATTTTGTTATGAATATATCTTATGTTATTTAAAATATGGTACCCAAGTCTGTCACCACCTGAGGAGTTGACCCCAGGTACATCATTGTGGCATAGAATGATGTAGTACTTACCGTGACAGTACGTTGAGTTCACGGCGTCTCAATCTGACTCAATGAGCATTCTGGTACATTATGTACATTCTGGAGGCGTATGGATCGATCCTAGAAAAAATTAATATATCTGTTATCTGGTGAATGATCGGTGTGATTTGCCCACACTTCATTTGCGTCTGGATGTATGGGCTAGCTACCCTACATTAACCTTTAAAATTAAATGAACCTTTTGGGACTTCGGGTACATTCTGATTTAAAAATACGAGTTTATACATCTTTGAGGTTATATTAATATTTAAATTTATATTTGAATTTATTTGTTTATTTTATCTGTTTTGATTTATGAAAACTCGAGACATTTATTAAAAATAAAAGAAACCATTTTATTTCCTTCTATCCGCTCACTGGGCAAGATAAAATATTTTGCTCAGACGTACATTTTGTGTTTTCCTTCATTGTACCCAGGTTATCAAGACAATAAGGGATGAGATAGTGAAGAGTGTTCGAGAGAAAAAAAAAAGATATTTGTACAAATAAATGTAGATGATTAGCTCTTGTGTATATTGGTAGTAAGTTGTTAAAATTCATAATATTTAAGGATTTATGGAATTATGTTTTTGATCTGACTCTGTAAAGATGACATGTCAGTCCTATTCGGGCTGGGGTGTTACAGTCTTCGTAATCTTTAGTTTTTAATGGCTCGTGAGATTACTCATTGCTCCTTAATCAACAAATATAAAATACTTCATAATTTCGCTTCATTATCCAAATCAATTATTGGTCTTGATTTCACTAGATCCATCAATCTCCTCCTATTTGATTAGATGATTATAAATAAAAACATAAATATAATGAAACAAACATAAATAATAAGATACTTGTGTAGATGTATTGTATATTTCTTTCACTGCAACCAACTGTGAAGCTTTGTTTATTACATTTCTTGAACCTAAAACAATATTTTTGAAGTTTTATGTTTTCCATTTATCTTCTCTCCCTCTAATAAAGCTTACATTACGATTAAACAATTTTAATCTTCAATCTCAACTCAAAAGGATATCATAGTATATAGTGTAAATCCAAGTGTAGGAATTTTAACCTTCCTTGTAATGAACATATGACATCTAAAGATTCAAAGATGAATGTAAACCATATAACACCAATCTAATTCTTTAGAGTCTTTAAAGCATAACCAAGAAATCATCACTCGATGAAACCAAAGTCTTCAAGTAATTAAAACCATGATTATCGATACATAACTGATAACACTTGCAACCAACTTAAGAACATTAGTAAGATGTACCTGATTTGTGAATATTAAGTATATCAAGAACAACGAAATCCTTAAAGATGAGTAAAAGAGTGATTAATTAACAACAATTAACAATTTGATAAATAATGTAATTTAACTAATAGTTGAATGATAAACAACAAATAAGATTCATTAGTCAACAAGATTACATTACATATCATCTCATGCTCTCAAACTCTACGGATAGTTTTGAAGTTCTTGTGTAGGATCGGGTTATGCACTATGCATCACACTTAGACAAGCTATCTTCTACAACAATAATAGATGCGGAATCTCTATCAATCTCCCTTGTACACAATATAACAATGAAAGATAAAGCACAAAGAAAATACTTCAAGCTCAAAGTATATATTGGACTTTTAAGAGTGAGGCCAAAGATTTAGATTATTTTAAGAAGCACCAGCATTTTGATCTTACATCTTGAGAAATAGCTCTATAGATACATTGAAGCACACTCTCACACATTTTTTTAATATTTCGTTACAAAATAGTGAATAGTGGCCTATGACCCAAAACATTAAAACAACAAATATAGTGAATTTTTCATGTTTTTTTTTCATCTTCTACTTCTCTAATGAAGCTTCCCTTATAATGAAATATCTTAATCTTCAATCATGATCAAAGGATATCAGATATAGGGTGTCAGTCCAAGTATAAGAATCTCAAACTTAATTTCTTGTAATGAACATATTTTAACATTCTAATTCTTAAAAGTCTTCACACTACAAGAAAAGGGATCTAAGGGGACCAAGTCTATAGGGACGACAGAATGTCGTTTCTATAGCTTGAGCTATAGCAACGACAAGTCGCCTCTGTAGGCTAAAAGTTACTTTTTTGACTTTTTCAGCTGTAGCGACGAGATGTCGTCGCTATAGGCCTCTCTGGAATTGGCGGGCTTTGACTGAAATATTAGCGCCTGGTGAAAACTTTATAGCGACGACCTGTCGTTGCAGTAGGTCAATTTAATTTTTTTTCCTTTTTTTTTAATTCGTTTTTATCCTGATGTGATTAAGAAGAAAATAAAAAATAATTATATTTTTTCCCTATAGTGACGAGCAGTCGTCGCAATAGCCTTAGTTTAGAAAATGAAAATATATTTATTTAATAATGGCTAAACGTAGTAGTTTTTGAGGAGACCTATAGCGACGCTATTAAACATAAAAAAACGCACAGACCCCCTCATTTGCACAAACCACCGGGAACCCTTTTCTCCCCCATAGGCGATTACAAGACGGCGATTTCGATCCTTGGACGAATTTTTAAGGTTATTTTACATACTTTTACCCTAATTTCTTGTTTAGATACGTGTATTTCGTCCTAATTTCATGTTTAGTCGTTTTTTGTGTGTTTCTTCCTAATTTCATGTTTAGATAATCATGTGGCCGACTCTCAAAACGAATGTGTATGTGTATTCGTGTAATCTCTTGGTTATTTTCATCATTTTGTGTTCATTTGCACATATGTATGTATATAAGTGAAATTTTTGGTGTATATGTGTTTTTTATGGTAGATTTGCGTATGGGTAGATTAACAAACGTATCTCCATTTTTTTTTGATGTTTTTTGTTTATGTTTTATATGTATGTGTATTGTTGTTTGATCATTTTATGTGTAAGTCTTTGTGTATGTTATATATATATATATATAGGGGAAGGTTCCATTGTTAACCCTCCCTTATAGCGTTAACCGCTTAACCCTAGCGTTTTTTGCCCGAATCTTAAATTTTTTTTTTCATGGTTTTTATTTTGCAAAAATAAGGGGGGTTTCTTTTTTGTGTTTTTGCTAATTCATCACCGTTTAGAAGTTATTGTAAGTGTAAGTTACTTACACTTACTTACAAAACCGTATCTGATGCAGTAAATGTAAGTAAGTGTAAGTAACTTACACTTACAATAACTTCTAAACGGTGATGAATTAGCAAAAACACAAAAAAGAAACCCCCCCTATTTTTACATAATAAAAACCATGAAAAAAAAAATTTTAAGATTCGGGCAAAAAACGCTAGGGTTAAGCGGTTAACGCTATAAGGGAGGGTTAACATTTGAACCTCTCCCTATATATATATATATATATATATATATATGTTTATGTTATGTTTATATGTTAGAAACATTAAGTTAAGGTTAGAATTTGAATATGTATATTTATGTTGGGATGTTTTGAATGTGTAATTTTATGTTGGGATGTTTGAATGTGTATGTTTATGTTTAGATATTTTTATATGTATGTTTATGTTAGAATTTGAATATGTATATTTATGTTAGGATGTTTGAATGTTTAATTTTATGTTGGGATGTTTGAATGTGTATGTTTATGTTCAGATATTTTTATATGTATGTTTATGTTAGAATTTGAATATGTATATTTATGTTGGGATGTTTGAATGTGTAATTTTATGTTGGGATGTTTGAATGTGTATGTTTATGTTTAGATATTTTTATATGTATGTTTATGTTAGAATTTAACTATGTATATTTATGTTGGGATGTTTGAATGTGTAATTTTATGTTGGAATGTTTGAATTTGTATGTTTATGTTTAGATATTTTTATATGTATGTTTATGTTAGGATATTTGTATGTGTATATTTATGTTGGGGTATTGGAGTATGATGTCATTGTATATATGTGTGTGTATGGCGTATGAGTATGTTTATGTTTATGCTTAAGTATTATTGTATGGAGTATGTTTGTGTTTATATTTATGTTTGTGGAATTTAGTCTAATTATACTTGGTTTTTAACGTTATTTTTGTTGTTGTAGGTTTGATTTCGTGCTTTAAGGTTGTTGGAACCTCTCATTTTCATAGGTATGGTTTGTTTTCTTCAATTTTTCATTTTTTATGTTAACGTATTTTACAAGAGGGTTTCTTTTTTTTTTTGCATACTTTTTGTAATGTATGTGATCTTATAAGGTTGATTTCGTGTTGAAGCCTTCTTGGAACCTTAATTCGACATAGGTATGTTTATTTTTCAACTTTAAAATGTGTTTATGTATTGTGTATGTTTATAAAGCTTTAGTATACATGTATGTATGTATGATTATGTTTTAGAAATGAAGGAGTAAGGTTAATTCTTATGTGTATGCATGTATGTATGTTTCTATTGTTTATGTTTATACAAAAGTTTAATGTTTTGAATTGTAAATGTATGATTGTATGCATATGTTTAGGTATGTTGTATGTGTTGTTTATGATTCATTTGTAACATTGACTTTTTATAAGTATGTTTATGTGTTTATAAATTTCATTTACATATGCATGCTTAGGTTTATGTGATGAATGAATTTCATTTGTATGCATATGTTTAGGTATGTTGTTTGTGTTGTTTCATTTGCATTTGTAACATTGACTTTTTATAAGTATGTTTATGAATATGTGTATATAAATTTTATTTAGATATGCATGTTTAGGTTTATGTGATGAATGAATTTCATTTGTATGAATATGTTTAGGTATGTTGTATGTGTTGTTTCATTTGCATTTGTAACATTAACTTTTTATAAGTATGTTTATGTTTATGTGTTTATAAATTTCATTTAGATATGCGTGTTTAGGTTTATGTGTTGATAACTAACATGGGTATATCATGGTGAGAAATATTACAATGTTTCAAAGATTGAAAGACTGTTGGCTTCGAACACATAATCCTCCACTAACAAATAATGAGATGTTTGATGCACTTGATGATGTCATGGTTGAGCAAAATACATATGTAGAAAACGTAAATGAGTATGGAGATGGTTTAGACACAGAGTTTGACGCATTATTTAAGGAGCTTAATACCGAGCTATACCCTAGTTGTAATTGGATATCTTCCCTAAATTTTTTTGGCAAAATTAATGCATATTAAGTTATTAATAAATGGACTGATAGTTCCTTTGACCAACTTATAGTTATTTACTTTTGTTATAATTGTTAACATTTTTTTGTTATTTTATTGTTGTATTTCTTATTAATTTTTAATATTGTTAATATTGCATTGTAGCATTTGTTAAAATTGTTAACATTTATTTGTTTTTGTCCAAGGAATGGCGGATGTAGCAGGGTATCATGGTGGTGACGGGGGTGATGAACCTCCGCATAGGCATCCTTATAGGGTGCCAACCAACTTCGAGTCTTGTAAGTTTCTAGTATAATATATATTTAATCTCCTTGAACATATTATTCAATTTGGTAACTTTTAATTTTATGTGTTAATGTAGCTAAACCGAGAAAAAGAAGAGCCCATGGAAAAAACCTGAACTTATACGACAAGTTTCAAAAAATAGAAGTAGACCACTTTCAATCGAGTTTGATTACTCGTCTAATCTGTATCGAGCTGTTGGAGAAAATTATCAGCTATTTATAAGGTTAATATCTAATGAAGTTGATAGGCATGCTCCTTTCCATTATCGGAGCTGGCAGGAGGTTTCTGGAGATGTGAAGATGTCTATTCTCACCATTCTCCATGTAAGTATACTTACTAATATTCTTTGTATATTGGTTTCATATTTTGGGTTATTTTCTAACCATATCAACTTTTATAGCATTATTTCGATCTGCAACAATATCATAACACTGAATACTGGGATGGAATCAAGCTTGGTATTCCAGCTGATTGTGCAAACCGGTACAAAGACCGGAAAACAAAGCTGAAGAAACATTTTGACAAAGAAGAAGGATATGATAACACAGAAAGAGCAAAGCATAATCCTCCTAAGGGCATGGACCCGGAAGCATGGGTGCAGGTTATTGATGGCTTGTTTACAACTTCCATATACAAGAACATATCTTTAAAGAATACAACAAACATATCTAAACAGTTGTATGGAAGTTATCACGGGACCCAATCATATGCTCAGAGACGCTATGGTGAGGTTATAATTTAGTGTTATCAAAAGGTGTATTAATTCTTATTTGATATCTTAATAATAATATTTGTTATTGTTTAAAGGTCAAGGAAGGTGGTGTGCCCTAACATGTGAAAGGTTGAAGAGATATGCATTTTAAAGGAAGCTCGGGGTGGTACAATCAATTAGCCGAGCAACATTGGGTAAGTAATAGATGTTCACTAGTATTATGTATTACTCATTTAAACTTGATTTGAAGGTTGCCCTTTGATATATAGGACCTTGGATGAACATGAATTGTTGGATATTTGTTAATTGAATTGGGAATTATTGATAGAATTGTGAATTGTTGATAGAATTGAGATTTGTTTTTGAATTAGGATTTGTTGCCATTTATTATACATTTTAGGTAGTCATTTTACAGCAGTTATGCTGACGGATTTTTGTAAAACATTTAACATATGTTTCTCTTGTGTTTTTAATGTAGGATAATATTACTGAGGAGTTGAACAAAGCAAAATCAACATCCGGTGGTGATGACACATCAGTGGATGAAGTAGAAGTGCTAGAGCGCTCACTAGGTCAGCGACGTGGGCATGTAAGGGATGTTGGTAGAACAGTTAAAAATATAACCTCAGATTTACCTCCACATATGTATGCACCTGCAGCAAACGAGCTTCAACAACAACCAGGGCTATAGCGACGAAATGATAAAAACAGTTAAATTCAGAAAACAAAAAAATTGAAAAAATTAATTAGGGTTATAGCGACGACATGCTGTCGCTACAGACTAAATGCTGGCTCTTTGACTTTGATCTATAGCGACGAAATGTCGTCTCTATAAGCAAATGTTTGACTTTTTGAATTTCATCTATAAAGATTACATGTCGTCGCTATAGATTATTTTCAAAAATAATTTTCTTTTTTTTAATTAATAAAAAGAATAAAAAATAAATCAAAAATAAATATTTAAAATTCATTTATAACGACGACATGTCGTCGCTACAGACTAATCTATGGGGACGACTTCTATAGCGGCGATATGTCTTAGCAATAGCGACTAAGCTATTGAGACGACATAATGGCGACGGCATGTCGTCGCTATAGGCTATAGCGACGATTTTCTGGGTCTATTGTAACTACTTTTGTCGTCGCTATAGATGATTTTCGTTGTAGTGTCAAAACATAATCAGGAAATATTCGCTAAACCAAAGTCTTCAGGTAATAAAAATCATGATCAATTTTTACCCAAAAGTTTTCATTATACTTTAAACATCATCATGATCAGACCTATTACATAAAATAAAAATTTCAGGATAAGGGGTAAGCAATTGTCAAAAATACAGATTCCAACACAAGACGTCTTTGAAAATTTAAAAATCAAAGAATAGAGAGATTGGTGTTTTGTAACATATATTAATGATTCACATATGGCTAGCAAATTGTGTATAAATCCGCATTGGATATTACATGGCTAGGTTCGTAGTTTCATTCATTTTCTTGATATTCTCCTTAAATTTTCCAAAGTTCTATAAATTCATTTATGTGTGATTATTCTTTCAATTTTCTTATCCAAACAAATACGCACAAGTTCAATATTATTATTACATATGATCTTAATTAATAACAAAAAAAAAATACAAACAAACAAACCAAAATATATGATAAATTAGATTTAATTTATAACAAATATTTGTTATAAAATGATTTAGTAAAAATATAGAGACAATATTGTCTCTATCTTCAGTGATATACTGATATAAAAGTCAATCCCTTTTTAAGATCCCAGGCACCCAACTCGATCTTAAAGTCATTTTTTTATTTATGGAAAAATAGTGTTCCAGGTTTTAACTATTAATATAATTTAAAAATATGAAGGTCAATGAGTCCTAGACTCCTAGATCAATTGATTTGAGAGAAGTTAATCTTATGGTTTTTAATTTTTAATGTAAAGGTCAGGTGTTCGAGTTTCACTTGAAACGATATATGTCGATCAGGTGAGCTAAGGTTCCACGGTATGTTTTAGACGGTGAGTTTTCTTTGAAATGGTGGACGGGTCGGGTCCTCAACATTGTCTTTGTTTTACGGGCATGGTTAGCCTTTCACCATTAGATTTACCTTGTTAATCGGATTTAAAACGTATTTGTTGCCTATTAACAAAAATATAATTTAAAAATACAATGTAAAGAAGATAATTATGGGATTCTCTTTCTTCTTAGTGATATTTCTACCACGTGTACTCTACGCCTATAATACACAACTTACGAGACGTGTACAAAAAAACCGAACCGGGTTGAAAAACCGGTTTCTAAACCGATTTCAAGATTCAAAAAAACCGGTTTCGCCCAAACCAGTTTGTAAGCGGTTTGGACTTTTGACCGTTTGGACCCGATCCGACCCGAACCGGTTTAAGAACTGGTTTCAATGGCTCTTTTGAATGTTACCGTCACATGACCTTTTTTGACCGTTTGGGACGATTTTTGACCCTTTCTTTGGTGTTTTTTGGTGTTTTAGACACCATATATTCACTATAAATAGGTGGTGGTTGTTTAGGTTCAATCACACAACTCTCAAACGCAAAAAAAGGCTCTCAAAACGTAAAAAAGGCTCTCCAAACTCTCAAAACGCAAACCCGCTCACAAATGGCTTCATCAAGTGCTAACTCTTCGGTTGGTTGTGGTGCTTCAACAAACATTGAAGTTGTTGAAGTTATTCCTACGAAGAGGAATCCCGAAATATGGAAAAACTATGATTTTTGTAAGATGTCGAGCGGTCCGAATAAAGCTCGTTGCAAGCTTTGTGGTAGTTTTTTCAAACAAGACGCGAATACTACTTTGAAAAACCATCACGAGTTCAAATATTGCAAAGCTTTGAAGAACGAATCGGCATGAGGTAAGCCGACGATGTCGAACGACGGGAGTATTTTCGCTTATAGTGTCGATGCGGTTCGGGAGCAAATGACGCAATTCGTGACTCAACAAAGTTTGCCATTTAACCACTTCGACAACCCTTGTCTAACTCGTCTTATTCAACAAACTCTTCAACCTCGTTACACACACATAAGTCGTTCTATCATTAGAAGAGATTGTTTAAAAATGTGGAAAAAAGCTAAAAATGAACTTATTTTGGGTTTTGAAAACTTACAAACCGGCGTTAGTTTAACTTGTGATGTTTGGTCCGCTCCACATGGTTCACCTGACTTGTACATTTGTGTTACCACTCATTGGGTACAACCCGATATGTGGCAATTAATGAAACGTACGGTCGCGTTTGAGTTATTTGACTATCCTCACACGGGTGAGAATTAATTTTATGTTTTAGACAAAGTTATAAAAACTTTTAAATTGGAAAACAAAATATTTTCAATCTCATTTGATAAAGCGTAGAATAATACGCGTGCGGTCCAACAACTAATTTTAAAATACAAACCTATTTGCAAAGGTGTTTTTTCATAGTCGATGTGTTGCACACATCATTAATTTGGCGGTTCAAGACGGGATTAAAACTATTGAAGAAACAAAAGATAAGTTTAAACAAATGTTACATGACGTTTTTAGCTCAACCAAACGACATACCTAGGTCCAAATTGGGACGTAACAACTAGGTGGGATTCGACATGTAACATGTTTGAGAAAGCTATACAACAAAATGATAGCTTGATTGTTTATCATAATCTCTTAGCGCAAAAGGGTTGGGTTGCAGCATTTAATCCGTCGGGTTGGGAAACTATTGAACAAATAGCCAAAATGCTTCATGTTTTTAAAACCGCAACTACATTTTTATCCGGTGTTTATTATCCAACAAGTCCTTTCGTACTTAACCAAATTTATTTAATGAGTTCAAAATTAAATGAATTGTCTTTCAGACCAAAACCTTTAAGTGATATGGTTTCACCAATGAAATCAAAACTTTTAAAATATTTTAAAGAAATGCCACCGGTTATTACTTATGCCGCCACTTTAAACCCTTGCGTAAATGTTGCGGGGATTGAAACTTTACTTGAAAAAATTTGTTACTATTTAGATTTACATGATGAAGATCCATTTTACACTCAAACATTACAAACAAATTTTAATAAACAATTTTCAAATATGTTTGATGTTTATGTTCAAAAATATGGATCAACATCAACAATACACCAAACAATGAGAAACGCGGCATCAAGTTCTAGTAGTTCAGATCCACAAATCACTTTTTATAATTTACAAATGAACGAGAATAGTAAAAGGCAAAGAGGCAATACTCCAAGTAGTGAACTTGGAAGATATATTGCCACCGACTTTTTGTCGGGCATGACTCCTCAAGAGTTTATGTCCTTTGATATCTTGGTTTGGTGGAAAGGTAAGTAAGACCAATTCCCGATCCTATCCGCTGTGGCCCGAGATCTACTAAGCGTCCAAACTTCTACGGTAGCTTCGGAATCGGCGTTTTCTGTTAGTGGCAGGGTCATTTCACTAAGAAGAACAAGCTCACTCCTCCGGCGGCAGAGATTTCGATTTGCTGCGGCGGAAAGAGTTCAAGATAAGTCTCCACTTGAAGGCGAGATTGATTACGAGAGTGAGCCATTGCAAGAGGAGGTCGAGGCGGGTTTGTCTGAAGGAATAACTGATAAGGAAGAAGCTGCATATTATCAAGTTAGCTCGGAAGAAAACTAAACGTGAAGAAGACGCATGTATTTCTTCATTATATTTTAGGATTTTGTTTATTGTAATTGTTTAAGACTTTAACTCTTTAAGTAATTTAATTTATGTTGACTTTAATTTGTTCATTATGTTGTATTTTCTATTCTCAAACCTTAAACTAATCAAAAAACCCTAATATAACCTTAAACTAATTAAAACAACTAATGATTATTAATAAAACCTTAAACTAATCAATCATTAACTAATCATTACAAAAAAAACCCTAATATAACCTTAAACTAATAAAAACAACTAATAATTATTAATAAAACCTTAAACTAATCAAATCATTAACTAATCATTACAAAAAAAACCCTAATATAACCTTAAACTAATAAAACAACTAATAATTATGGGTGGTGTTATTCTTACACCCATTTTTTTTAAAAATACACCCCTGAGACGGCCCGTACTGCCCAGTACGGCTCGTCTCAGTACTTGGTCAAACATTCCCTCCTGACAACCTGTGCCAATGATTGGGAGCTCGACGGGTCGTACTGGCCAGTACGGCCCGTCTCATTCGTCGTACAGACATTCCCTGCAACATAGGTCGCGGCCAGAGCCAGAAGTGGGTGACGACGACAAAATCTGTTTTATCTTCACTCACTCATTGTTGGCAGGCCGTGCAACCTGGCACGGTGTTTTGCGTTATACTACACCTCCTTCTACCACCGACAAGAGCGCGGTACATTATGGGGTGGCGCCTTTGTCACCCACATCGCTCGCAGCAGAGGCATGGTTGACATGCTTGATGATCTGCCGGCGATTGAGCCTCGTAAGCTCGATCATCGGATGATCATAAGCATGAAACTTGCCGCCGACATCCCGGGTCTGGGATTGAGGTTTATTGGATCGGACAGCCGACTGTTTCAGTCCGCCCAGGTCGTCGTCGTGCCGGAGCAGCAGCAGCAGGACGGTGGTGCGATGCTGGACCCCGAGCCGATTCGGGAGGAGCCGGTTCGATCACCGGCGCGCGAGGAGGGGCCGCCGCAGCATCCACCTCACGTTTACCGTGCGGTGCGCCTGACCGAGCCACTCGAGGCGTTGTTGCACCATATTGCCGCCCGGTGCGACGAGACGACTCAGCAGATGGCTGAGGCCGATCGTCGTCAGGCCGCTTGGGAGGCACGCGTCGAGCGACGGCTCGATCGTTATGAGGATTTGGTCCAGTGGACGGTCGCGTCAGAGAATGCGTGACGGGACGGGTCACGGCTTCCACCGTTCCCGGAGCCACGCATCTACGCAGACGACGGATCGTCCGCTGGACCATCCGGATCGTAGTTAGTTTTGTATTTTTGTATTTTGTTTCCTTGTATATAAACTTATGCTGTGTATATATGTATGTTTCTTTCTGCATTTGTATTGTTTCTGTTTGTATTGTTTAATATTTGCGCGACAAACTTATATCGTTTAAATTAAATTAACGTAAACAAACTAATTATAAAATGAAATATTTAGTTAAAACGATTTCGTAAATAATCAATATCGTTAAAAATGATAACGTAACAACATTATGACGTTTAATTAACATAATAGTCGTATATCGTTCAAATAATTCACGTACTAAACATATATCGTTAAAAATTATTTAAATATGTAAATTAAGTTTAAATAAAATAAATAACTTATATCGTTCAAATAATTCACGTACTAAACGTATATCGTTAAAAATTATTTGATTACGTAAATTAAGTTTAAATAAAATAAATAACTTCAAGACGGCCCGTACTGACCAGTATGGGCCGTATCAAGTGATATCAAAACTGCTTGACACCCAAAATGGCTTGGAAAAATAAGTCAATGCCAAGACGGGTCGTACTGGTCAGTACGGCCCGTCTAACAGAATGTTTCACTGATTCCAAAGAATTCTCTGGAATGTTTGTATGTACTCAATACGGGCCCTACTGCCCAGTACAGCCCGCAGGGGTGTTAAAAAAAAGTGGGGTGTCCAAATAAAATCATCCATAATTATTAATAAAACCTTAAACTAATCAAATCATTAACTAATCATTACAAAAAACTCTAATATAGCCTTAAATTAATAAAAACAGCTAATAATTATTAATAAAACATTAAACTAATCAAATTATTAACTAATCATTACAAAAAAACCCTAATATAACCTTAAACTAATAAAAACAACTAATAAAACCTTAAACTAGTCAAATTATTAACTAATCATTACAAAAAAACCCTAATATAACCTTAAACTAATAAAAACAACTAATAATTATTAATAAAACCTTAAACTAATCAAATCATTAACTAATCATTACAAAAAAAACCCTAATATAACCTTAAACTAATAAAAACAACTAAAAATTATTAATAAAACCTTAAACTATTTTTTAATAAATATACACATATAATAAACCCTAATATAACCTTAAACTATTCTTTAATAAATATACACATTGGTTTAAGGTTTTAGTTTAAGGTTTGATTAGTTTAATGTTTTATTAGGGTTTTATTAAATAATAGTTTAAGGATATGTTTTGATTATTTAAGGTTTTATTAGGGTTTATAAAATAATAGTTTAAAGATATGTTATGATTAGTTTAAGGTTTTATTAGGGTTTTTGTTAATTATTAGTTATGATTTGATTAGTTTTAAGGTTTTATTAATTATTATTTGTTTAAATTAGATTAAGGTTTTATTAGGGTTTTTGTTAATTATTAGTTATGATTTGACTAGTTTAAGGTTTTATTAATTATTAGTTTAACGTTTTATTAGTATTAAGTTTAGGTTTTATTAGTTTAAAACTTTATTAGTTTAAGTTTTTATTATATGTTAAGGTTTTTATGGTTTTGAAAAAAAAACAAAAAAACAAAAACCGGTTTCAAGAACCGGTTTGGTCCAAACCGGTTTTTTAAAAGTGTGTTGAGTCTAGAAAAGTCAAGACCAACGGTTAATTTGGATAGATGAAATGTAAACATGAAGTATTATGTATTTGTTGATTAGGGAGCAACTAGTCACCGCACGAGCCACTAAAGACTCAAGATTGCGAAGACACTTGATGACCAAAAGACCTAAAGACTTCAACAAATGATAGAGCTTAATTTAATATTTATTTTTTATTATCATTTTGTTGTATTTGTTGTTTTTAGGGTTTTAGATCATGTGACACTATAAATAGAGATTATTCTCATTTGTATAAAAATAACACAGACAAGAGAGTGTGTGAGGGTGTGCTTCAATGTAATTCTGAGAGAGCTCTTTCCCATGAACTCCATGGATTCTTTATCCATGGAGTTTGAGAGCATGAGAGGGGTAGGTAATGTAATCTTGTTGAATGATTGAGCTACTATTGTTATAAATCATCTGTTTGTTCATCAGTTTACATTACATCTCATATTCTTGTTTATGTTCTTCACCCATATTCAAGACTTTTCTCTGTTCAGAAATGATTAATTTTCACAAATCGGGTAGGTCCTATTCCGCAACCGTTTTTACAATTGGTATCAGAGCCAAGTTCCCGAGATTATCATTCTAACCATTGATTGTCTCAAACTTGTGCTCAATACCCTGATTTTGTGAATATTTTATGAAAGTTCTTTGAAAGTGTTCTTGTTCTGGGTTCTGTGTTCTTCAATTTATTTGGGTTATATTTTTGTGTTTTGATATGGTAAACACAAGTGGGTTTTGACTCTCCCTAATATTTTTCAAAACCCCACCCAAATCTGATCGTCATCTGATGAATAATCAAATTTTTGTTCGTTTGATAAAAATGGAGGCAGATGAAAATTTTTAGGGCAGCTGGGTTTGTTTCAGAAAAAACATAATGATGACGGCTGCATTCTTGAATTTAGGGTTTTCAGAAGGTTTTATTTGATTGGTTTTCGGAAGCTCACCATGGATATTCTTTAAAATTATAAGCTTCTGATGGCTATTGCTTCCTATTGCTACTGCTTCTGATTGGAAATTGCTTCCTAAGCACAAATTGCTTCCGAAGCATAAAAATTGCTTCCGAAGCATAAAATTGCTTCCGATGCACAAATTGCTTCTGATGCACAATTTGCTTCCGATGCACAATTTGCTTCCTAAGCATAAAATGCTTCCTAAGCATAATTTGCTTCCGATTGGAAACTACTTCCGAAGCATCTTCTGAAGACATCTCCTTCTGAAATTGAATTACTATTGCTTCCGAGAGTTACCTCCAAAGAGCAGAGGTATTATTGGTATGTAAGAAGTTAGTTTCTTAAGTGTTAATTTGTGATGTCCAAGTTCTAATGCATTTGCAAATTAATACTTAAAATTATCTCTTGATATGTAATGTCTTCTTTCTAAGTGTTAATTTGGATGATGTCCAAGTGCTAATGCATCTTCAAATCAACACTTTAGAATTTGACAACATATGATTTTACTTCTGAAACACATTTGCTTTGGTTCCCTCATTTGGTATGACAAGATGTTAACTTTCTAAGTGCTCATTTGTAATGTCCAAGTTCTAATGCATCTACAAATTATCACTTGAAATTAACAAAATGTTTCATAAGTGATATCATTTCTTGATATGCAATGTCTACTTTTTAAGTGTTTATTTATGTGATGTCCAAGTGCTAATGCATCCTCAAATCAACACTTTAGAAATTGATAACATATGACATCACTTTTGAAACACATCAGCCTTTGGTTCACTCGGTTGGTCACATCATTGGAAGTAGTAAACACTTGGCATGATAGAGCTGAAACTTATTCATCATCAGAAAAATCAAATAAGTTAATGATGTCTATTCTATAAGTCCAATTGGTGTTCCATATCTACAGCATGGGACACAATGCCGGTTAGCAATGATTGCTTCCGAAGAACACTGCTTGCTTTTGAAGGCATGGTGGGTTTTCATAGTCAGTTATCTATAGCATCAGTTTAGGGGGAGATTAAATGATTAAACTGACGGCAAGTGTGTTATCAGTGGTTTATCAGTGAAGACTTAGGTTTCATTGATGTGAAGATTTCTTGTTTCTACTTTGAAGAGTCTCAAGAATCAAATTGTTGGGCTATGGTTTACATTCATCTTTGAACCTTTATTTGTCACATATTCATTACAAGGAAGGCTGGGATTCCTATACTTGGACCGACTCCCTATATTCGGATATCTTTTGGGTTGGGATTGAAGATTAAGATTGTTTAATCGTAGGGGGAACTTTATTAGAGGGGGAGAAGATAAATGGAAGACATGGAACTTCAAGAAGTTTCTTTTGGGTTTGAGAAATGGAATAAAGAAAGCTTCACAATTGTTGCGGTGAAAGAAACATGATTTTATTCTACACAAGTTCAATCTTATTATCTATGTTTGTTTCATTATACTTTTGCATTTGTTTACATTCATCTAACCAAATAGGGGTAGACTGTTGGGTCTAGAAAAGTCAAGACCAACAGCTAATTTGGATAGATGAAATGTAAACATGAAGTATTATGTATTTGTTGGTTAGGGAGCAACGAGTCACCGCACGAGCCACTAAAGACTCAAGATTGCGAAGACACTTGATGACCAAAAGACCTAAAGACTACAACAAATGATAGAGCTTAATTTAATATTTATTTTTTATTATCATTTTGTTGTATTTGTTGTTTTTAGGGTTTTAGGTCATGTGACACTATAAATAGAGATTATTCTCATTTGTATAAAAATAACACATACAAAAGAGTGTGTGAGGGTGTGCTTCAATGTAATCCTGAGAGAGCTCTTTCCCATGAACTCCATGGATTCTTTATCCATGGAGTTTGAGAGCATAAGAGGGGTAGGTAATGTAATCTTGTTGAATGATTGAACTACTATTGTTATAAATCATCTGTTTGTTCATCAGTTTACATTACATCTCATATTCTTGTTTATGTTCTTCACCCATCTTCAAGACTTTTCTCTGTTCAAAAATGGTTAATTTTCACAAATCGAGTAGGTCCTATTCCGCAACCGTTTTTACAAAGTGGAATCGGTTTGTATAGGTTTGGTTTTTTGATGCTTGGAAGCGGTTTATAACCCGAACCGGTTTGGAGAGGAACCGGTCTGCCCCATCATGCGTAGAAACCAATTCGGTTTATAAACCGAACCGGTTTGGGATTAAAAACCGATTTGAGCACCTCTACAACTTACTAACGTACATATATATTTAAAGTATATATGACTAATTCTTCAAAATAACCAAACACACATGTCCTATAATAATACACAACTTACTATTTATACAAACTTAAATACCTCACGTACATATATATTTAATGTATATATGACTAAGGTGCTGTTTGTTTTTTCATAAAAGAGCTTCTAAACCTCTTTTGTCTGCACTCTGCAGACCACGGGCAGATGAAGGGTGTTTGTTTTTTCGCAGACATTTCATTAAAAAATGTCTGCGAAACCTCTTTTTCTTGAAGACATGGAACACCCACTTCTAACATCTTCAAACCTCTTCTAGGTTAAAATCAATTCTCTTTTTATTTCTTCCCTTCCCGTCGCCCCTTTTCATTCCCGTCATCCCATCTGCCCTTCTTCCAAATCAAGATTCCATCTTCTTCCAAAGCTTGCTACCACCGCCATCTCACCGGAGCACAACCGGCGACCCTCCTGCGCACCACCGGCGCACCACCTGCGGCCCACCTGCGCACCACCGGCGGCCCACCTGCGCACCACCGGCGCCCCACCTGCTGCCCACCTGCGCACCACCTGCGGCCCACCTGCGCACCACCGGCGGCCCACCTGCGCACCACCGGCGCCCCACCTGCTGCCCACCTGCGCACCACCGGCGCCCCACCTGCGAACCACCGGTATTTTTCTTCTTTTTTTGAACAAGTTTGATCTTTTAATATGGTTGTTGAAATCAAAATCAAAATCAGTTTTTGATGAAATCAAAATCAAAATTTGATATGGTTGTTGTATATATGGATTTGTTTTTGTTGAAATCAAAATCAGTTTTTGTTGAAATCAAAATCAGTTTTTGATATGGTTGTTGTATATATGGATTTGTTTTTTTTTTTTTTGTTTTAATAGTTCTTGACTAGTTTGATCTGTTAACAACCACCACTCATGTATGGTTAACTACAAATCATGCTTCTTGCATATAGGTTTTAACAGTTCTTTGACTATTATTTGGAATATGTGTTAACTAGGTTCTGATTTCCAACAAAATGTGTATGTGGAATATGTGTTTCTACCACCAGGTATGTAGTTATAGGTTGTTATTATTTCTATCTTTGTTCAATATTCTAATTGATTGTCACTATTTTTACAGATAAATATTATCTTTGTGATGCCGCGTATGCACACATACGAGGATTTATGGCTCCATATCGTAATGTGAGGTATTGGCTTGGAGATTTTCGTCGAAGACGTGCATTGAACAATAAAGAAAAATTTAACCATGCACATGCAAAGTTTCGAAACGTCATTGAGCGTGCTTTTGGTGTTTTGAAAGCACGATTCCCTATGATGATGAGGTTGAAGCACATGGTACTGCATCAGATCGAGAATATATGAATGGGTTACGAGATGAAATTGCTGAGCAAATGATGCAATTATGGAATGATTGATTTAATTAATGTTATTGTGGTTTTATGAACAAAATTTGGCTGTTGTAATAATATTATTTAAATATCAATGTTGAAAAACTATTTTAGTTTATAAAAAAATCAGCATATTTAAATTTCAGGTTACTTTAACAGTTTGCAGATATTAAAAAACAAACAGTCTTCTTGCTGCAGACTGCAGACCTTTAGTCCACCTCTTCTGCTGCAGATGTGGTCCGCAGACTGCAGACGTTTTACCTCTTAAAAAACAAACAGCACCTAATTCTTCGAAAGAACCAACGCACATGTCCATATAAATTTCAAGTGGTTGTCAGGCATGCATACAACTTGACGGGTTTTTTTTTTCCGATCTTTTTTGTATTTTTGTGTGGAGTAAACGATGAAATCCCCTTTTGCGTTCGTGATGGAGCAATACGACTTATAAAACATGCGTATTGCGACTTGTTATTACGATCAAACAAAACATATATATAAAGTCATAGGCTCAGCGGTTTTATGTAGAATAGAAAACATTATTTTGCATAGTAAGTAATGATATGTATATTGTATAAGAACTTATTAGAAAGGTAATTTAATAGAAAAATATGTAATAAACTGAAACTGATATTGCATGATACAAAATGTTTACAAGCTTTGTTATGTTTGTTGTGTCATTACTCATTTACATTAGTATGGTTGAGTACAAAAATAAAACAAATGAAGTTATTGATGACTCGATTTTATAGATTGAAAAATAGATTAAAAACAATTATATAACGATTTATCAATGTTTTTCAGTTGGTGTTATTATCATTATTCTAGGTACCAACACATTACGATCAGTTGATATAATCTACAACTATTTATGGTTGATTTACAAATAAAAGTTATTAAAGAAAAATAAAATTTTATATACTATAAACATTAAATATTGGGAAAATTACTAAAATTGTCAAAGTTGACCCAATTTTTATCAAATTAATCATTCAAATTTAGCCACTGGTTTAATGTTTAGACACTACTTTAACCGTCATTTTTCTGTACTTTTTGTAAACATATGGGCCCACATGTTGGCGTCTTTGTCGGAGTTTAAATGGGTGTCTTGAGACACCTTTTCTACCGACGTCTTAAAAGACCTTTAAAAGCCCAATTTAGATGCTCATTCTAACTGCGTTTTGGAGTCTTTAGACTCCAAAGCAACGTCTTTAGATGCCGGTTTTGGATGGATGTGACCTTAACTGATTTGACAGCTTAAAGACGTCAGAATGACGCTTAAAGATGTCGCTTTGGGTCTAAAAATCTCTTATACTAATTCAAATTAAATTAGACTGTTTTTATGGGATTGAACTGATAATCTTTCAATATAAAAGGCAAAACCTTTATCAAATAAGTTAATCACATATTGACATTACGAGGCATCATTGATATAATTATCTAAAAAGTAAAAAAAAAAGTTATTTAAATTACTATTTATTGAAAAGGTTAAACATTAATATATATTATGGGAAAAGATCAAATAAGAAGAGATTTTTGTCTAAAAAAAGTAAGAACTAATAATAATTTGAAATTTGGCATGATAATTTATGTATAACTTCATATTTTTTGTACTAGATTTTTTATTTTTTATACTATATTTTTATTTTTTTGTATTAGATTATTTTTTTGTTCTTCATTTTACTTGTACTAGATTTTTGTATTTTTTGTAATACATTTTTATTTTTTTGTACTGGATTCTTATTTTTTTTACTGGATTCTTATTTTGTGTACTGGATTTTTTATTTTTTATGTACTGAATTATGTTTTTTGTACTGGATTATGTTTTTTATACTGGATTGTGCCACGTATCAAATTTATATTGCTTCTTACTCTTCTTAGACAAAAATCTCTTCGGATCCAACCCCTATATATTATATACTTGTCTTTAGCAAGATTAATCATCGCTCTTGATTGAAATTCAACGACCGTTGAACTTTAGCAAGTTTACTTTTTTGGGCAAAAGATACGTGTCCTTTTAGGGAGCAGAACTTTTCTTGTTATGACGCACATATGAGTTTTCGCCGAAATGTTTAACTTAATCAATATCAATTCGAATCCCATTGTTTTTAAAAAATATCAATTTAGTTTTACTTAATATGTGTTATAAGTAAACAAATAGTATATTTGAATAATTTTTAGTAATTTTCATATCAAATATGTTATTAATCATTCTTAAAATATTTGAATACATTGCATTTACATAGTTTTTTGGTTATCCATCTTGACCCGCATTTTGTTTAAGCGTTACTTATCTCAACCCATTCAATATTATGATGTTACTCATTTCAACCCATTATACTACAATTGTTTGCCAAAACCAAACCATTTTCATTGATTTGGTTAAAATTTGCCACATCTACTCTTCAGCTGCCTAGTTGTCCCTTTGGAGATAGAAAAAAAAACAAAAAGTAAAACCCAAATAAGACCATGGGGTATGCTTCATGGTTCACCCACTCCACATAAAGCTAATTATCTCTATATTTATTTCGAATTTTTTCCTTCTCTCGCTTGACAATTTCACGGTTGACCCCGGTTAAGTGTTCGGTGTTGGTGAATAGAAGTTGTAACTCTACCAACCGTTGACGTTCCCGTTTTAATTCGTTAAAGTCACTGATTCGTTGAGATAAGCTTTCCATTCCATGGTTATAATCCGGGGTCGTTTGAGATGAAGAGCCCCGTCTGGCCGTCTCGCCCTTGCTCGGTCAGTTTTTGCACGATCTCTCCCAATCGGACGGGTCAAATCCTCTATCTTGCCGTCGTCGTCTTCTTCTTCATCGAGCTCGTTTAGATTTATTTGAACTTGAGCATCCGACGTGCCGGGGCTATCGATAGACGATGCTTTTGATCGTTTTGAGGCCGACGGTTGAACAGTCGGGATTCTAACCCAGTTAGGACATTTCCTCATAATCTCCCAACTCCGTTTAAGCGTGAAGGGGGCGTTAAACTCTTGCCGGAAAGTATTTTTTTGTTAAGAAAATTGAAGTAATTTGAAATGGGGAGAGTGGGAAATTTTTTGTGTTGAATGTGGTGTTTACATAGGTAAAATTTTTGTTTTTTTTTTGTTTTTTAAATTGCCAACGGTATAAAATCATTGAGATTCGAAAGCCACAACGGATATATTGCCGTCGCCCCACTCACGCCCACCCAAGCCCAGGAGGGGGCGGTGTGCCACTCCCCTTTCACGCCCAACCACTTGACACACCGAACGATCTAATAAACCTTATTTGTACTCTTAAGAGTTATATATTAACCACAAAAGGTCAATGCATTATATAAACCACAAAGGCTCGAAATGAATCCAACAATTTTAGTGTAGAACACAAAATAACACCAATGTCGGCTTCACTTAGAACTTTGAGACATGCCCCTAGAGTCTCCAACCATTTTATGTTATTTGTTTTTAATGGTACATTTGATTTGTTTTATCATTTTTGGATCTCAGAAAATAGTGATTTCTTTCATATGAAAACTTATTTTGATTTCTCTCTTTCCAAACAATTATACATTTTTTTGTCTCACTTTTGGTTGATGTTAGAATAAATCTTTTATTAATGTTACGACTAAAATATTTAATTAGACATACTTTTTAGTTGTAAAATAGGATAATCAAACTGACTAACAAATAAAGACAATTGTATACAATATCATCACAAAATAAGTATTGTATTTTATTGTAGTTTTTGTTTATATCTTTTATTGTTTGTATATATTTCCTTTGAATAAATTGGATTTTCATCATTTAAATGATGACTTATTGGGCCATAATGATCCATATTAATAACTTGATTAATGGTAATCACAAATTTTACTTTTAATTCTACTAGCATAATCATTAAAAATTACAATCAACTATAAATCTTTAATGGTTATGCTATCGTGATTTTATATGGTAATAAAAGTGAAAATTATGATTAGCAATAGTTAACTTTATCAACCAATGAATAAACTTACTTAGATAGAAAAAAAATAATATATTTTTATATTTCAAGAATTTATTAATTGTATTATTTTTGTTGTAAGTAAAAATTTTTTACTAGAAGTGTCTCAATTTTTGTATCCACCTTAGGCTTACTAAAAGTTTGAGCCGACCTTGGTTAACACTTCATTGTTAATGTTAATTGGTTATCTAAAAGAAAGAACATATTATTGACTATTGTTGCATGCTTCTTTATTTTTTTATGCTAAAATTATCTCCTCAATGCGATTACAATATTTTAGGAAAAACATTATTTTGATCACTTCGTTTGCTTTTATAATTTTTTGTAATCTCAAAAAAATAATTCCTTGTAATTAATATATTGCTTCTGTTTCTTGGAATACACGTATGAAACCAGAAGGAACCTAAAGATTCTTGTTTCATGCAGATTAAATATAGACAAAATTGACTTTGAATTGGTAGCCATTAATAAATGTGTTAGCTTAGAATTAAAATCGAAAGAAGAATTTAAAGAGAGAGATAGAGATAAACATTCATCATCCGAGCTACTCGTTTGTTTTAAATTGAACGGCTTGGTACAACGACACCTGAGACATGATTTCAATCATCTCTTTGGATTTAACGCTTTGGAGCGTATGCCCGAGCCCACCCCAAAATAAAACTCACAACTGGATAAACCCCTTGATCTTGTCTTAGCAAATATGTATCGCTCAGAATGAATTTGAACCCAATACCTTCAACAGAAAAATCAAGAAGATAACCACTAGGATACAAGCTCATAGTTTTGAGCTAATCATTTGTTCCTGGTTCAACCAAAGTATAGTCACGTAACAAAATAACGACCTTTGACTAAGTTACACATTGGTCCCTCAATATTATCTATTTTCCACCTTTACATCTTATAAACCTAATTCTTTATTACTGTCACAATACTTCCCTTGCTAGCAACATTTTTTTGACCCCAAAAAATCAAAACACATAATGAGGGAAACGAATTTTTAATTCACTCATAAACTCCCAAATAGCCTCACTAATCAGATGATCATCCTAGTGAAGCATAGCCTTGACCTTTCCTTTGCTCCCTGTTCGAACCGGTTTCCAATTAACAACGGCATGTGGATGTAAACGAACCCATGGGATAGTCGACAACGACATTGTTGGAATATGTGAAGCATGCGCTGGCCGGTTTAAGCAATGAAACTTGAAAGGTTGGATGAATACATGAATCCAATGTAAGAAACAATTTGTGGGCACAAGTTAGAATCTTTTTCATGATTAAACATTTGTCTATAGTTAATCATGTTTCACTCAAAATCCATTTCACACAAATCTTCATCTTATTATCGTGAAATACAAATGTGATAATAATATAATATTGTTTGATGAGAAGACAATATACACGCATTCACATATTTATAGATAATTGTTTATATAGATGATGAAAGCATGGACATCCTTTTTAGCGGGTATCATAAACCGGTGCTACACACAGACCCGATTCGGAAGAGTGGCTTTGCTTTTTCAATCCTTTGACATAACTAGAGTTGCACAACCAAACCGGTCCTATCTCGATCTCAAACCGGTTTCACCCAAACCGGTCCGAACCGTAGGTTTGGGATAGGTTTGATATCCTCGTCTCTCAAACCGGTTTCAACCCCTCCAAACCGGTTTTAACCCCTCCAAACCGGACCAAACCGTATCTATAGGTTTGACATCCTCAATCTTCCAAACCGGTTTCCAAACCGGTTTTGACCATGCGTTGACCAAACCGGACCGATTTGAAAACCGAACCGGTTTGAGCACCTCTAGACATAACCTAGACTTATTTGCATATTGGGCTTCTAATAAACTATTCCCCATCAGCCCATACACATATTATTTGAACATTTATTTGGCCCATAAAAATACTAATGTTTTAGACAAATAATTAAAAGGTTAAAACTAAATGGATTAAATTTGGTGCTAACAATTTTCGTTGTTATATGACTCTTGGGCCTCATGGCCCCCATCATGCGATGCAAAGGCATATTTCTATTCAAGTTATCATAGGTCGAGCAATGGACCTGAAACATTTGATAAATCTTTTATAATAACCCAAAATACTAAAAAAATACCCCTTAATTGCTAGCGCTTGAGTATTGTGGGCACCGGCCACTCTTGGATTGCTAGGGTTTTGTGTGAATCAGTAGCTACCCTTTTTTAGATTTGAAAATCTCGACCCAAAACATTAAAACAAGATATATGGGTTGTTTTGAGTGAATAATTATTGTATTTTGGATTGAAGTAGTTAGCATCATATCATAAAACGGGTTAAGATTGGTAACACCTTAACACAATACGGGTCAAGATGGGTAACCTAAAACCAATATAATAGAATAGATTCAAACGAGTAAAATTATCAATATTATATTTGTCGATAAAAATATTAAAGATTGTGCAAATAAACTATTTGTTTACTTACAATATATTTTAACTTGAATTAAATTGATATTTTTTAAAAACAACCAATTTAGATATAACTGATTTTGCTTAAAACTCGTCATGTCTCACACTTGTCATGAATAAAACCTGTTCTAATCGGTTTTCCAACCCAACCCAACCCAACCATTTACCGAAGTTACATTTTTGTGAAATAAGGTGTCACAATACTCCACTTGATTACCTCCAAATGCATGCAGACTGTTTGTCTTTAAAGAGTGGACCCACATGATGACATGAGTGATAAAACTTTGTGTAAATCCTACTAGTGTTGATGCAAGTTTTGTTGTAGATCAAAATATCATTAAAAAAAATAGTAAAATGTTATTTTAGTTTTAATGGTTTGGCAATTTTTTTATTAAAAAAATAGTAAAATGTCATTTTAGTTTTCATAGTTTGGCAATTTTTGTCATTTAGTCCAATAGTTTAAAATTTTCTATTTTGGTCACAATGGTTTCTTTTATTGCCATTTTCGCCCTTGTGGTTTGTTAATTTTTGTCATTTTAGTCCAAAAATTTAAATTTAATTGGACTAAAATGACAATAAAATGGAAACCATAATGACCAAAATGGCAACAAAATGAAACCATAGTGACCAAAATTGCAAAATTTAAAATATTAGACTAAAATGAGAAAAATTGTCAAACTATAGAGACTAAAATGACACTTTACTTAAAAAAAGTGCATTTTCGTAACTCAAAATTAAATGTTGCCTTCATAAATGCAAATGTAGCATATTTTAACCCAAAAGGTGACACTAAAATTTTATAGTGCCCTTGATTAATTTTAGACGATGTCTCGTGGATGTCATCTAGTGCATCGTTATTTGATGATAACTGTATCGTAGATCCAGTTAGGAGTGTGCATGGTTTAACCATAACCGAAAATTAACCGATAACCGCCTCAAATCATAACCGACTTTTAACGGATGGTTATGGTTAAGCTAAGCCATTAACCGAACCATTCGGTTATGGTTATGGTTAAGCCAAACCATTAACCAACCTTAACCAAACCGAACCGATTATTGTATTTTTTTTAAATATATTTCTAGGTGTGTATGTGTGTGTGTTTCTTTCTTTTTAAAAAAAAAACAATTATGATGCAATTTAAGTATAAAAGGTGAGATATAACTTTTTATTAAATGAAAATATTATGGGTTACATGTCAGACTAAATATATTAGGAGATTAGTTAGTGTTCATAAGTTTTTTCTTTTTCATCACTCATTCTCAATCGTTTGAAATTTATACGAGTTTTACTTAGATTTTCATCATCAATATATCTCTAATTCACAAGCTTATTTACAGGTTTTTTTTAGTTTTTCAACAATTTCACTATTAACCGAATTAACCGAAACCGAACCATAATCGGCGGTTAACCGATTAGTGGTTAAGCGATCAATTGGTTATGGTTATGGTTATGGATATGGATATGGACTTAGAATTAACCGAAGTAGCGGTTTTGGTTATGGAAATACTCATAACCGCACCGAACCGCACCATGCGCACTTCTAGATCAAGTATATAAATAACCAGGGGTGTTTATCAGTCCGTATTACGAGTTATTTAGTCTATTTGAATCTGAAAATTTTTTGTTTTGACCCAAACCCGACCCAACCCGAATAAGGATTCGGTTTGCATTTCGGATAAAACCGAACAATCCGAATAAACTTGAATTTAGGTTGGGCCAGGGGAATGGGCCGGTTGGGTTGGGCTAGTCCAGATGTTCATATTTTACTAGTTTATTATTCTTTAATCGAGTTAATCGGATACACGAAAAACCCGAATTTGATAAAACAGTATATCCGAATCCGACTTGATTATCTGAAAACCTATTTCAGGTTAGGATATATCTAACCCGAACAACCCAAAATACGATTCGGACTGGTTTTTTCAAGTTATGATACAATTTGAGTTTCGATTTTTTCGGATTTTGGATTTTTTAACAACCTTATAAAAAATAGCCGCTCCTCCTAACACTATAAAAAGTTCTTCGAATAAGAAGAATAGGATAAACATCTTTTAACAATGGCAGCAAAACTCAATTGCAAAGCCTCTCAAAATTCCTTTTTTTTTATTTAAGATGTACCTTGAATCTGTGTCTCACTTACGTTCATAATCATAAATATATTTTTATAAATACGAACAATTAAATTTATAATTACACATTATCTAATCACAGATATTTATGCAATCACGAACGCTTGGAATTGTACTTTGGTATTCTTGGTTTTTTTTTCTGAACGGTTAAGCTTACTCCACCTAAATTACACCATAATTACATCCTTGTATGGAATTGAACCTATGACCTCTCATTCTAAGAGGCAAGCCTCTATCAAATAGTTAATCCCACATTGGCTGGTATTCTTGGTTAAGAGAACACGCTTATAATGATCTTTCAATTCTCCTAATTTAGTCTTCACATTAATGTCCATAAGACTTTTAAAAGCTATGGGATTTTATTAATTTATGCATCATTCTTTTCCAATTATGTAATCCAATTTTTTTTATATATTATTTTGTGGTTATTTTATAACTACACATGTGTTTTAATTAATGGTAAAATTTGCAAAGCAAAGGTGAAGAAGACAATCACGTACTAATCTTTTTGTAATTAAATACATGCATGTGTTACAATCGTTATTAATTACGTACGTGCATAACTTAATGCACAATTTATAATTGCACATTTATGACTTATCTAAGCCATCTAAAAGAAGAATTCAAATCACATATATTTATGCAAGCATGAACGGTTGGATTTGTACTTTGGTATTCTTGTGTAAGAGAATAAGCTAATGATCTTCCAATCCCCCTTAATTTTGTCTTCAAATTAATGTCCATTCACTTTTAAAAATTAAGAGATTTTATAGATGTATCACTAAATTATTAACATGTCTATTACATTTTTTTTGAATAGCGAAGGTTTCAATCATGTGAACTCACTGTTTCTAGGACCTCCCATGGACCTTCTATGAGCCACCACAACCACTACAGGAGGAAACCCTACTGGGAAAACTCCCTGACCCCTCTCAGACCCCTTTTTCGCTGCGGAAGTGATTTGAACCCAAGACCTCCCATTTGAAAGAATCTTAGGGTACCACTATTATATATAGTTGTATAAAAGATAAGTATTATAAAACCATCATTAATAAAAAATATATATACAAAAAGCATAAAATTTTTAATATTAAAAAAGTAGATTTTTCTAAATATCTAAACAAATTTTTAAACAAAATAAATAAAATTTAAAAATACTAAATTTTTGAAATTATTGATAATGGTAAGTTTGAAATGATTTAATTTTTATTAATATTTAAAGAAAGTAAATATTAGTTTTTTTTTCAAATTTAAAAGTTTGAGTTGATTGTATTAAAAGAAATTAATCTTTAATTTGTCAAATGTATGTCATGTAGATAACCTAAAAAGACATCATGTTCAAATATGATGTTCAAATATATATATATACACTAGTACAAAAATACTCTTTAATGGCGGTCAAATTATACATTTTAAAGCGGTTCAAGATTGAACCGTTGTAAAAAAGAATTTAACCGCTCTAATTTAAACCTATTTAAAACGCTAAAATATTTATAAATTATACAGCGGTTATAGGCATTTACGGCGGTTAAATAATATCATTTACAGCGTTTCTATTATTAAATATAAATTTCGTTTATTTATATATATTTAGTTATCTTTAACAGCGGTCAATTCATAAAAAAATATTTAATTTCAATTTGCTTCAAAACTATTTTTAATGAGAACCGTTGTTTTTGAGATATTAAGTTAATTCCATGGGATTTTTTTCCAAATAGATAGCACCTAATTAATAAATGGCTAAATTCGAATTTTTTTTTATAATATATTTGGTTCATTTACAACGGTTCATAGGTTCAAAGAAAAATGTAATTAAATTAAATTAAATTGCACAGCCGGTTAAGTAGGATCCTGATCCAAATTTTATTCAATTTTGAATACCAACTAATTTTGAATACCAACAAATTCAACCGATGGAGTCACATATTAAAGTTATCTCCTACGTCTATACTAATTTTCTTATATTGGTTCTCTAAATGTTATATTGGTGAATGATTTATTCAAGCTAATTCCTTCAGGTAACACAATTTTCCTATTATTCATTGTTAAGTAATGGTTAAAAATTTTATATTTTGTATGTTTTGTAACAGAACATTAAAGTGAATAAAGCTAGATCCACAACTATTCAGGTATCATCATTCTTTTTTAACTTTTTCATCGGATTTAGAAACGTTTTTAGACTGTCCCCTTTTTCGTGACCGGTTCTTGATTTTTTTATCTTGTTTTAGGATAATCACTTTAGGTTTATTAATTCACATCATATATATTTGTGTGTTTTTATATTTGTTTATTCTTTGTTTATTTATGTTAGATGGATCGTAACAATTGGATGTATAAAATTGGACGTACTAACCCGTTATTTGTGATCGGCTTACAAAGTTTCCTTAAGACTGCTAAAGATAATTGTTTGAAAAAAGGAAATGAATCCATTCCGTGTCCTTGTATGGAATGTAAAAATTTTACTGAATTCAAGGAAATAAAGGAAATCGAGTATCATTTGTTTAAGAATGGGTTTATGTTTAATTATACTTGTTGGTCAAAACATGGGGAATCATTTGCTAGTCGTAGCAGTACTTCAATCAATATAGACAGTAATAATGTCGAGAATGATGATTCTTATATCAGTGATGATGATAATGACAATTTAAATGTGGACAATGATAGTTTAAATGACATGCACAATGATCTAGAAACTAATATAGGTGACAATGATCAAGAAGAACTTCAACACATGTTTGCAGATTCAGAAAAACCATTATATGTTGGTTGTGATAACTTTTCTAAACTTAGTGTTGTACTAAAACTCTTTAACTTAAAGTCGAGCTACGGATGGAGTGATAAGAGTTTTACAAGTTTATTAGTTATTTTACATGACATGCTTCCTAAAGATAATGAGTTACCAACATCATTATATCAAGCCAAAAAAATGATTTGTCCAATGGGATTGAAAGTTAAAAGAATTCATGCATGTCCAAATGATTGTATGTTATACAGAAATGAGTTTGAGAAAAGTCACAAATGTGTTACTTGTGGTGCATCAAGGTATAAGAGGAAAAGTGAAACAGATGAATATGATGATGATGTGACAAAAAATGGACCGCCGGCTAAATTAGTGTGGTATTTCCCCATCATACCAAGATTGAAACGTTTATTTTCTAACGCTAAAGAATCAAAATTATTACGATGGCATTCAGATGCGCGTAAAGATGATGGAATGTTAAGACATGTAGCAGATTCACCTCAGTGGAGAAACATTGATTATAAGTTTCCCGATTTTGGTAAGGAGGTTAGAAATATCCGTTTTGGTCTTAGTTCTGATGGTATTAATCCTTTCGGAAACATGAGTAGCCGTCATAGTTCTTGGCCGGTTCTTCTCTGCATCTACAATCTTCCGCCGTGGTTATGCATGAAACGAAAATACATAATGATGTCGTTGTTAATTCAGGGCCCAAAACAACCTGGCAATGACATTGATGTTTACTTGTCTCCTTTGATTGATGACATGAAAACACTATGGAGTTCAGGGGTAGACGTTTATGATGCTTATAAAAAGGAGTATTTTAAGATGAGAGCCATGATTTTTTGCACCATAAGTGATTTTCCAGCATACGCCAATTTGTCAGGATATAGTACGAAAGGTAAACAAGCTTGTCCAGTATGTGAAGATGAAACAAGCTCCATATATTTAACAAATTCCAAAAAAACTGTGTATATGGGACATCGACGATTTCTTCCACCAAATCACCGTTATCGAAGGAAAACTAAAGAGTTCGATGGAAAAACCGAGCTAAGAAGGGTTAGGAAGGGTTTTGATGCATTTTCACGAGTTGAAAATATGAAGACTGTATTGGGAAAAAGAAGTCGTACTGAAATACGAGGCAATTGGAGAAAGAGGTCAATTTTCTGGGATTTACCTTATTGGAAATTTTTGGAAGTTCGGCATTGCCTAGATGTTATGCATATTGAAAAAAATGTATGTGATAGTTTGTTGGGCTTATTGTTAGATATTCCTGGGAAAAGTAAAGATGGTATTAATGTTCGTAAAGACATGGAAGAAATGGGAATGCGTAAAGAGCTTGCCCCAGTTGAGAGAGCTAATGGCATTTATCTGCCACCCGCGTGTTATACCATGTCAAAAGTAGAAAAAACAAAGTTTTGTAAATGCTTGTATGATATTAAAGTTCCATCTAACTATTCTGCAAACATTAAAAGGTTGGTGTCGATAAAAGATTGTAAAATGCTTGGTATGAAGTCTCATGATTGTCATGTTTTGATGACACATATGATTCCTATTGCAATTCGTGGATTGTTACCGGAGAATGTCCGACATACAATCACAAAACTTTGTTTGTTTTTTAGCATGATCCACTCAAAGGTTATTGATCCCGAAGTCTTGGATGAATGGCAAAAGAAAATTATTATTACCATTTGTGAAATTGAGATGTATTTCCCACCGTCTTTTTTTGATATAATGGTTCATCTAGTGATTCATATCGTAAGAGAGATTAAGATATGTGGTCCTGTATTCCTACGTTATATGTACCCCTTTGAAAGATTTATGGGTTTCTTAAAAGGTTATGTAAGAAACCGTAATCGACCAGAGGGAAGTATTGTTGAAGGATATACTTCCGAAGAGGTGATCGAGTTTTGCACAGGTAATGATATATTGATATCATAACGTTTTGATTAAATTCAGATTTGTTAATTACAATTTATAATGTAATATTTAATTCACAGGTTATTTAGAAGATGTCAAAAGTATTGGTGTTCCTATATCTCGCCACTCGGGTCGACTTGTAGGTGTGGGAGTAATTGGCAAGAAATTAATTGTCCCAAGTCGTGAGAGTTGCCTACTTGCACATTTTGTTGTTCTACAACATATGACATGCATGGCTTCGTATGTTGAAGAGCACAATAGAATTTTACGATCGACTTATTTACAAAAGACTGCAAAATGGTATCAAACGAAACATAACGAAGAGTTTTCGGAATGGATAAAGAACAAAGTTATGGAAACCAATGTTGATGAAGTTGTGAAAAAGTTAGGAAAGGGGCCAGATTTTAGAGTAACATCTTACCAAGGGTATGATATTAATGGTTATACGTTTTATACTAAAACTCAAGATCAAAAAAGCGTAACACAAAATAGTGGAGTTACACTAATAGCCTCGAGTACAGAATTTGACATACGAGATCATGATACAAGATCAAGAATTGCCACAGACTCATATTATGGTGTCATAGAAGAAATTTGGGAGTTAAATTATGATTCATTCATTATCCCTTTATTTAAATGCAAGTGGGTCAATAATCGTACTGGTGTTAAAGTTGACGATCATGGTTTTACACTTGTTGATCTTACAACAGATGGTTATAAATCAGAACCATTCATTCTCGCAAGTCAAGCCACACAAGTGTTTTTTGTCAATGACCCAAGCAAACCAAGATACCACATAGTATTGCAAGGTAAACGTCGTATTCTTGGTGTTGATCATGTTGTTGATGATGAAGAATACAATCAGTTTGACGAGCTACCATCATTTTCTATCGGTATTGAATCGACAAACGACTGTGAAATTGATGGAACTACATACTTGCGATCTGATCACGACGAAGGAATATATGTTGATAAAACATGTAAAGTTAAATAATTAAGGTTGATATAATATACTTATATTTTTACCTATAATATAATTAGTTTTTAAAGTCAATTTTTTAGTAACAACTTTATTTTTTGCAGGATTGACCAAAACACAAAAATTTATTTATCTGAAGCCAGATTCTTTAGTTGTGATTCCATAAACTACAAGGTTAGACTTTGCAGATACCTTATATTAAGGATTGCAATTTATGATTTTCTAACATGATCATTTATTTTTGAAAATTTTGATTATTTGATTTTGATGATACTTTTATGACCCGTTCAATGTTTAAGGGTTCTGGATGTATGTTGCTATCTTTGTTAAAGTAATAAGTAAACACTATTTTTTTACACCGAGCATTGAAATGTCGTTTAGTTTTCTAAATTCAAACAAAATCAAGACGAGCCGAGCCGAGTCGAACCTAAAAATTTTCTAACGAGCCGAGCTCGAGCCTCGTAAATAAAGCTCTTAACGAGCCAAGCTCGAGCTTGAGCCCGAGTTTATCTAAACGAGCCGAGCTCGAGCCTTAACGAGCTTGGTATCGGCTCGGCTCGTTTACACCCCTAATTTTTACCCAACCCAATCTGTCTATTAAACCCGGCTTATTGCTTTCTTATATAATTTTAATCACATGTAATATTTGGGTGAGCTTAGCCTTCAATGTGGTGTCATACAGATTGGGAAGTCCTGCCATTTTACCCCAAAACAACTAAAATATATTACCCCTAATCTACAGCGTGATATCCACCCCCAAAACCGCCCTAGATGTGTTTTTTCATGGCGGCAATGTTTTCACTTTTCCCGCCCTCCCTCCAAGCTTTCTAGGGCACCAAAAATTTTCCATCAGATGAGATTTTAACACGCAGTTAGGGCTGGAAGAGATAGAAGACAAGAAGACAACCGTTATCGCTTTGTGAATCATCATTGCTAAGTTGCTTTGTTTCAATCTCAAAACTCATTCACAGGTTTGAAGTTTTTATATTAGTTTGTGGTTCATCATTGCTAAGTTGCTTTTTATATTGTTTTTTCCAATCGACAGGTCTCTTTTGATCCGTCCGTTTGCCGCAGAACTGATCACTCTCCGGTGAGCAATCTATCCCTTCTCTGTACACGCACTGCATCTGTAAATCTCATCTATATGTATTTCATCGGAGTAGAACAGATTCATCTGTTAATTTACACTCTAGGGTTAGCATTATTTTCAAATGAAATAGATTGTGACCTAGGATTGTGCATCGTATCAATGTGGTTTAGTTTTGTTTTCAGTGATGTTTATAGTATATCCGTGATGTGCTGAGTAGTAATATGTTACCAATTGTACTGCAATTGGCCAATTACACTACAAATGACCTACTGCAATAAGACAACCAAATAACAATTTTAAGAGGCAAGTACTAAAAAAACTTAAACATAAACTAATTAAATGCATAAATGAAACAATTATTTTTAACTTCACGAGTACTAGTATGAGTATGTGTAAAACCTTCAAGCAAACTCCCAACCTGTTTTTAGAAAACCACAAAATCAAGTAACATTAAAAAAACAGTTAGTTTCTTTTGTGATAATGATGACGATTGAGTAGTTAGAATGATTACAATTTGAGGTAAAGTTGCAAACCCAGAATCCAAATTGAGGTAAAATTTAGGAACGAAACCACATATAAATGCAACCATAATGACTAACATAGGAAACTGAGTTGCTAATGAACAGATATAATCAAATCTTTGTCAAAGTAAAGTTCATGCAAGCTACAGTAATTTGAATAATAATTGTAGCACAATATTACACAAATAGTAATGAGGGATAATTAAGAGATGATGCAGCATGCTTACACTTAAAAAAAGTTTTTGAAATTGTCATCACAGGTTCTTTGATCTTACCCCTCAACAAATCTGCAATCCAAAATCAGATTTGGAATCGATCAAAACATGAGAAGAACATAACACAAAAGAATTAATACCTGAAAGGCATTCATTGCATGTTACAGTTTTATTAATTAAATTTTTGTATATTAAGTGTTTCAAAAGTTATATGAATCTTTGTTATTACTTGTTGATTTTTTTAATATAGGTAGAATCAACACTACACCATGCATGTATAAGATGCTTTGTTTAATATATTATTTGTTTATTGTTTTTTTTTTATAGCAATCTATTAATAAAATGTCCAAAAAGCGTAAGAGAGGAACTTCCAAGTGTAAGAAGAAGTTTTTGAATCCAGATCAATTCAGAATTGAGTTTGATAAGAATGGCTTAGCAAAAGGTGAAAACAAATCATTTTTTATGTCTTGGGTTGGCTTAGAATTCAGAAAACAAATTCCATATCATAAAGTCGTTAAAGATATAGATCCAAAACTCTATGATGATATTTGGGAGTACACTAAGGTATTTGTTGTTGTTGTTGTTGTTTTTTTAAATATTATTTTTGTTAACTTTTATGTTTAACATTTGTATTTAAATATGGAGGAAACATGGAACATAAGTAACGACCAAGCAAAAGCTGTTACTTTAAAAAAAGGAAAAGCTTCCATGAGAAATTTTAGGCATGACCTTGTAGAGCTTTACGTTGAAAAGGATAAAACTCCTTTTCAAGATTACGAATTTTTAGCAAAGCAACATTGAGATTCTTTCGTTGCTAATGTGTCAAAACAAGAGTTTAAGGTATCTGTGAGCTTTTTAATTATTATTATCATTATCATTATCATTATATATTTTAATTATTATTACTACTTATTATGATATTTAATGAAGGAAAAGAGTCAAAAAGCCAGCAACAGTGCAAAAAAAAATGTTAACCCAGCACGTGTAGGGCGTGGGGGATTTTCTGGAATGGAGGTCTCATTTGAAAGTAGGTGGAATCAACTAATTTCAAGTTATCCAGAACTAGCTGATATTCAAGATGAGCGATCAAAAAGATATGCTGTCAGTAGAGCGCGACTCAATCGTATAACAAATTTATATGAGCTTGACGCAAACCTACAATCAAATGGTGTATTGACAGGCATACTTAAAGAGCTGGTACATTTTTATATCGTTACTTTATATTTTTTTATTAATAAAATTTTAATCATGGTATTTTTTTACAGCATTCCAAAGAAAAAGAGATGAGGGCTAGTGGTTCTTATTATGAATCTGCAAAAGATGTAGTTACAGAAGTTGTTGGGAAGGGACGTCATCATGGAGGGCGTACACGTTTAGTTTCCAATGTAATTGGTGCCACACAGGGCTTGTTTTCACGAAAGAAAAGGAAGAGTAACAAAGATCAAAGATTACAAGAAGAGATAAAAGTGGTGCAACAAAACCATTATCATGCTGATACAGAGGCGGAGGCGAGCATAGAAATCAAGGTAATATTATTTGAAGTTTGTTTGTTAATTTTTTTAACTAAATATAAGCAAAAATAATATTTTTACGAAAATTTTTTTATGTGTTTTCAGTCAATTATTGGATGTGAACTTACATGGCCATTCGACGATAGTTGTCTTGATTTGGTTTTAGCTAGGGGACGAGTTTATCCTACTTCACAGAGGATATTACATGGACGTCCAATATCTGATGGTTTTGTAAAAGTACAAGTAGATTTTGTAAACGAAAATTGTACCAGATTCCCAATTCTGCCTCAGACACGCACTGATGAGGTAAATGAAATGGCAGACACACAAGGCCAGTTTATTCAATGGCCTAGAAAAGCAATAAAGGTACATCTTATATACATAATGAATGCATATTTATCTATTTATTGCTATATTAAGATATTAATTTTTTTTTTTATAATATACAGCTTTTAAACACGGAATCTTTGCAAGAATCAATTGCCTTGAATCAACAAGCACCTCAACATTCAGGGGAATATAGGCCTTTAATGGTAATTGGGTTTTTGTTTTTGAACTTATAGTTAGTATGAATAAAAATAACTTTTGTTGTGAATGTAGTGTGATGAAGGATATACTAGGAATCAAGAAGAAGGAAATGTTGATTTGAGTTTTCTGGGTTTGGTAATTAATTAACTTCATATACATAAACATATAAATAATAAATTGGTATCATAAATGATTTCATAATATCAATTTTGTTAATTTGCTTATACAGTTAAATGGAGAGCTTCTGATACAAAGTGCTCATACTGAGGATGTAATTGATAATCAAACGAGTGGTATTAAGGATGTTCCTCATCCTCAAACTGTGACAACTAGTACTAATCCATACGGCAAATCCGTACGGTGTGTGTACTTTCACGTTAACTGTGTGTAAATACAGTACGTAAACAGTGCGTGACAACAGAAATCGGAAAACAAATCACAGTTGTATGTGTTTAAGTGAAAACTTAAATACGGTAAGTACAACAACTCAAGAGAAACAACAGTATTCAAACGAATAACAATAACGAATCGGTTGCGATCTGATATCCATTGATGACAGGAATCAGATGACCGACAACCCAGTACGAAAATCAAGTGATAACAGGATGTTCAGTTGAGTCCGACAGTGAGGAAAACACAATCCGAAACAGAATTTCAGTGTCGTTTTAGAATAATTAAACTGACAGTGTGTTTGTGTGAGTGACGATTCACACAAACATATCTGTGAGTTTAACGTTCTGAACGATAACTGATAATTAGAAAACCAAATCAGAAAGTGAAACTTACAATCGTATTCGTACAGTTAGCGCTCTGTACGAAGACGCGCGTAAGTGACGCGATCTGACGAAACGGAAACGAAAACGCGACACGAACGATAATAAATTTAATTAAATTAAATAATTAACATTTTACAATTTTGAAACTCATCAAAATAACAAATTTAAAGTTTAGTTATTTAAAAGATATAAATTACGCGTAATTTCTGGTTACGCGACGAAAATGCGAACCGAGCAACCAAAACGAACCCGGACACCACACGGAGTATAAAAACTCAAAAAAATGAGATTATTTCTCATTTCTATCATCTCCCTCCTCTCTCCTACCCCAAATTTCCGGCCACCCTCTTTTTAGGGTTTTCTACACCTTCAAACTACTCTAGCTCGCTCATTTCTTGGCCAAATCGCTCCATTTTTGAACCTACACGAAGGTATTGATCTCCTCTACACGAAAGTACAAAGGATCTGGAGTGAAACTCACCCAAACTCGAGGTATGAGGCTGTGAATATCTCGGATTTTAGGGTTTTCTTGACCCATGAACCACCACCACCTTTCATCGGTTAGAACCACCTGCACCTAAACCGACACCACCGGAAACCACCTCTAACCTACACCACCTTTGTAAACATCATGGAGTTCGAAGTGGGGCTGGGCAAAACCTGACAACTATTACGGCCGAATGGCCATTTGCGGCGGAGGCTAGCCGACCGACAGAGCCAACTTCGGCCGAATGACTCTCTCTTCTTCGCCATTCTCCCATTCGCCGCCCATCACTCTTTCGGCAGAACCCAGGCCCATTCGACTTAGACCCCATACTCCTCTTCATTCGCTCAGACCAATCGGCTATCAATCAGAAAGAGGTCATTCGACCACCATAAACCCGAATGGCTGATGCTTCATTCGGCTAACCCTACCCTCCGTTGGCCCATGTGATAACAGCCTTCAACCAGCAGCATCCATGCGGCCCAGCCACCTAGCTCCAGCCCATATACACCTTCCAGTCGGCCCAAGACACTTGGCCAGGCCCAATAACGCATGCTGGTTCGGCCCAACAACAAATAATCCAAGCCCATCTAGCTGTTAGCTAATTATGTAAACTTGGCCAAGAATTTACTTCGTGTGACCATTTACAACCAGTCCTAGTCTCGGCCCAACATGGGTAGATGTGTTGTTGTGGCTATTTCATCCGGCCCAATGGTTTGAACGACCTAAACAGGTTGCAATCAGCCCAATACTTAGGCCACTGTTATTTCAGGCCCAGAAACATAAGCCCAGAAACTATCCTTGGCCAGCATCATTTCGTTGGGCCACAAGCCCACTTAAAATTTGATCAGGCTCAATATCTTTTGTCTCGGCCCAATTAACTATTAACCGGCCCAATTAACTATTAACCGGGCCCAACAATGTATAATCGGACCATGAAATTGATTGGATTACGATCTTGGATCAATCACAAAACAACCGACCCACGGGATTATGTGGCCCAAAGGCCCAGCTACACTTGGTTTAATTGATAACCGGCACAATCCTTGAGTTCGGCCCAATATTCTTTTCTAAAACCCAATGAGTTTAAGTGTAAACAAATTCATAAAATTGAAGGACTAGTACAACATTAAAGGGAATGGTGGTTGAGTATTATATTCAACAACTAATAGCACTTAAGTGATTTAATCATTTAAAACCAACTAAGGTTATGGAGGGATATGATATGATAAGTCCATAGTTAAATCTTATAACTATACAATTAACTCAACCTAAAATGATTTAATTGTAGTAAATCATACTTCACTTGTATTGGGCCGAATAAGGGCCGAGACCAAGAAATGACAAACAAGGTTAGGAATAACATGAACACGCACACAACTCAATTATAACTTATACTTATAAGTTACAACGACGTGAAATCAATACAGGACCGTGAAAAACAACCACAAGTACAACAGAGAGCACGTGCAATTCTTGTTTAAGCTAAATCAACCACGACAACAAGGTGAGTTCATATGCCCCTTTTCTTAATCTTTACTGATTTCAAAGCTCGGGGCTGAGAAACATGCTTAACTTTTATTTATTTAAAAGTTTACATTAACATGTTGTTTCATTTATGATTTAGATAATAATTGTTTATCTTTATTATCGTTAATCACTACATGCGTGCTTGTTTAACTTCATCATACCTGAATTAACTAGGATGCTACATGCTAACCTAGAAACAGGACACATTAACACATAGGATAATGTGAGTTGTTAAGAACATATCTTACAACAGTGCATAATATCCTTACACGATAGAACAACGGGGGAAAACCATGGGATAACATGCCATTAACAACTATTAATGACAAGAATGATTATCATGATAAGATAAATTCATGATAGTAAGATCATTCACACATCACTAACACTGTGTATAAGACATGTTCTTATGACACTTTGTTAAAACCGCTAGAACACGCAAACTTGGGAATAACAGTTGAAACATTTATTTGTGATATCGAGGAGGATATTACATACACAAGCTTTCGGGATGGCATATTATACTTGTACCATCATTACTTACTAAGACTCTATTTGGAGCACATTCCTTAACCGTCAGAGTGTGTCGGTTATACAATGGTAGATCAGTTGAGTAAATCATTAAAACTAGTAACCGGGACTTTGGGAAATCAAATGAAATCACACCATGCACGAGATGTGCTATCAATCATATAGATATCATTCATAAAAGTTAGGAAACATGTTCATTCCAATAGATATCGTGGGAGGACATCTTACACACCGGGCTGTTCAGAAATGACAGCTACTGAGACTATTATGTCTCTAACTAGAAATCATGAGTTGGACACTTTACACGCCGGGCTGAACAGGGGGAAACAGCTACTGGAACTATTATGATCCTATCTAGATATCGAGTATGATATCTTACACACCGGACTGGTTAGTACTGATAGTTACAGAAACTACTAAGTTTCACTCTAGATATCGAGTATGATATCTTACATGCCGGACTAATCAATAATGATTAGTTACAGAACCCATTAGGTTTCGTTCTAGATATCGAGTATGATATCTTACATGCCGGGCTAATCCGTAAGGAATAGCTAACAGAAACGATTTCATTTCTTGATTGTTCATTGGATTATTTTACATGCCGGACTAATCAGGAATGATTAGTTACAGAAACCGTTAGGTTTCGTTCTAGATATCGAGTATGATATCTTACATGCCGGGCTAATCCGTAAGGAATAGCTAACAGAAACAACTTTGTTTCTTATTTGATCATTGGGTTATATTACATGCCGGGCTAATCCGTAAGGATTAGCTAACAGAGATTATGTCTCTTTATTCAATTATTGGTTATTTCGACATACCGGCTAATTCGTAAGAACTAGTTAACAGAGATGACTTCATCTCTTACCTTGTTCACTGAGTTAATTTGCATGTCGGCTATTCCGTTAGGAACGGTCAATCGAGACGATTTCGTCTCTTTTCTATTTACTTAGTGGATAAACATACCGGGAAATCATGGGTGAAAGGAAATTAGTATCCATCGTTGTATTACAGGTAGTGTTGAGTGCAGTTAAGCATGTGGTGGGGTGGCGTCTGGGCTTGACCCTTTCGTATGCCCCTATATATAAGCATGCTTGACTGGATGAGACATTATCTGTACATCCAACCATGGAGAGGACATTGGGTGAAACATGGAATTCAATTATTAATATAACTTGTGTGAAACGTTGTGAACATGATAGACTAAATTCAATGGTTTTCAAATACTAAACTTATGAATTCACCAACCTAGTGTTGACTTGTTTTAAACGCATGTTTTCTCAGATGACGGACAGGTCTAGATAACAAGCATCAGTGATTAAGCTAGAGGACTCTTAGAAGACCTAGCTTGCTTTTGGATGCATACATTTTGATGACATTGTGAATCTATTTTGCATATCTTGTACAGTTACAAGATAGAAACTACACGATTCTTTTGGATAGAGTTACTTAGTTAAATTATGAACGTAACATTGTAATTTAACTTTGTAATTCTATATCATATGTCATGTTAGCATTTCTCATTACTTATCATGTGCCATGTAAACAATCTGATCATTTCGATTATCATTCAAGATATCGCGCCCCGGGAACCTTCCGCCCGACGGGAAAACCCGATCCGTTCCCGCCGGCCCGGGGTGTGACACAAACGACTCATACTGAAGATGTATCGGATCCTCAAACGAATCATGCTAAGAATATTCCTGCTCCTAAACCCACTGAGATTCTTCCTGATCCTAAAAAAATAGCTCCAATTTTGACCTTGGCAAAATCAAGGCCTCAAAAAATATATCGTTTAGCAGAAAAATTAGCTCATGTATATGCCCAAACCAACACAATAAATTTTACCTCACCACATGGGATGTATATGGTTGATTATCACGAGAATGTTGATGTGGAGTCGATGATGCAATTATGTGTTAACGGTTGGGTGGATGTTGGAGTTTTGCATTTATATACAATGTAAGTTTGAAATTTTTTTTTGGGTTCAAATATTTTACAGTAACATTTTCCTTTTTAGTTTTATTAACTGTATCTTTTCTTTTAGGTATTTGTATGCATTTGGGGGATTTAAAGGTTTTCATAAAACAACATATTTTAATCCTCGAGTGGTTGAACTTGGTGTTTGCAACACTGACCCTAATTTTGTCATCAATTACATTAAAGCTGTCATGGAGCATCATAAGGACAAGCAATATTTTATGGCACCGTATTTATCTGGGTATTATATATATATATATATTTGCTAGTTATAATGTTTATATGTTACTGCATTTATTTTAATGCTAAAATATTAAGTTTCATTTATGTGTAGGAGTCATTGGTCTTTAATTATGATCCATCGCAATCCGAAAGATAATAAATTCTATGGATCCATTATTGACTCAATTAATAAAGGAAAGGATGCCCAATGTTACCCCATTGTTGATATATTCAAAAAAGCTATTGGAAAGAGTATTTCATGGCATATGGTTAATGTAAGTTTTTTTTCCTCTTTCTTGAATTTGTTTAATTTTGAATTATATCAAACTAAATATTAACTTAATCTATTTAGTGCTATCAACAATCTGAAACTTGGGAGTGTGGATATTATATAATGAAGGCCATGTATGACTTTGTGATTTGTTGCAAAGAACATCTTGTACGTATATTTTATATACCTATATTCTTTATACATTAAACTGAATAGACATATACCTATATATATTGAATAATCTAACTTTTATGTTTTTATCTTTTTTAGATGATGCATAACAATAGACCCCTTCTTAAAGATGAAATTGACGAATTTATAGAACATACGTTAGAGAACTTTATGATCATCTTTGGGCAATAAACAAACAAGGTAAGATTTTATCTTATTATTATGTTTTATAAATGTGTATATGTAATTGCAATCTACAAATTGATGCTTAAATAGTCAAGTACTTAGTCATCGTGTAAAAAAAGTTCATCCAATAAACTTATAATCCTATACATCAGTGGTATTTTTATTTAGAATGTGATTTTTGTACAATCTAGAGTATTGTTGTAGAAAAGAATTGAGGTTAAATTTATGGTCAATGTTTATATTTATCTTTGTTGCTAGTATTCCTATCTTTTTCTCTGTGTAATATTTTTCATTTTTTATAATATGTGAAGATTGTTGTTAAGTTTTTTGTTTTAATAATATTCACTGTCTTTTGATATTTATAATAATAAAAATCGTGTTTGGCCTTACAGGTATGTGTTATTTGGGGTCTTGCAAGAGTTGATGGTTGTGTGGCTGTGTTCTTTGGAGTCTTGCAAGAGTTGAATCATCTAAATTTATATGTTTTTGTTTTGGCTATAAAATTTTGGGTTTTGTTGGCTGACTATAAATTCTCATGGTGTAATTTTAAGTACAATTTCTTTTTTTAGGATGTTGTTTAGTCTTTTTGTAGTGGGTTTGTAAATTAGTGGTTTGAATATAACCGTTATCTTTAACAGCATTCTCTGTATTTACCTGTTTATACCCTTCACCTTTAACAGCGCGGTTCATTTAACAACGGTCCATATCATTTGTTGTGTATTTACCTTTAACAGCGGTGCATTTCATTTAACAACGGTCCTATGCATCTTTTAAATTACTTTTTTTATAATATCATTTAAAGCGGTCCATATGGATTTTTAAATTACTTTTTATTTTTGTGTTATATTATCATTTAAAGCGGTCATGTATCTTTAACAGCATATACAATAACAGCGGTTCACTAAACCGCTGTTAATTAACGAATTTGTGTACTAGATATAGTATATATTCTTTATCATTTTTGTAATCCAAACCTATATGCTATTTTATTTTATTTTACATTTTTTATAACTATTTTATTTTACCTTTTTTTATTTTATTTTTTTATTTTATAACTACCTTAGCTTTGCTAATGATATTTGCTAATGGTAGGATATACTGAGTACGACGAAGACAATGTCCAATGACTTTTAACATTTTAGGGATTTTATTTATATATGTGTCAATCTTTTCCACTTTCCAATTTAGTAATCCAAGCCTTTTTTTTATTTGAATTTTTTATTTTATAACTACGCATGTGTTTTAACTAATAGTAAAATTTGCACAGCAAAGGTGAAGAATCAATCACGACGTACACGTATACTTGTAATTAAATAACTGTTACTCCATGCATGTGTTATAATCCTTAATACTTAATTACAATTTAAATTAAATACGTATGTGCATAACTTAATGCACAATTTACAATTTAAACACGTACGTGCGTCACTATGCATGCATATATTAATTAAGCCGTTTGTCTACATTATGCTTGGAGAGAACCTTACAACTATGAGGGTTTTTTCTTTAGACTTATTCTAAAATCAGGGTCATCTTCGAGAATTTGAATACGTATTAAATAAGCCATATGAAGAAAAAGTCATATATAAATTGATATTAATTGAGATGAAAATTACGAAATAAATAAAATAAAAAATAATTATTGTAAAAATATTGTTTTTTACATATTAAAATTATTTTTGATTAAATATAATTATATATATAAAATATATGTTTAAAAAATCCAAATTTCGGACTACTAAAAAATCGGGCCCGGTACGGGTAACACCTCAGATACACCCTTAGAGTTAGTTGTGCTATAATATAACCTTTTTTAATATTTTTCTATGACGAGTAGCTTTTTATAACTTATAATTAAAAAAACTCTTGAAATTGGGTTAGTAACTTAGCGTATTAAAAGTTTGAACTTCGACTTCGGCTCGGGTTTAAGCTCTGGGTCGAGATCAAACTTTGGCTTCCACTCAACTCTACTTTTTACAAACATAACAATAGTCTTTATATTAAAAGCTCACCATTTTTTAACCGACACCCATATATAGGCATCTTACACCAGAAGTCTAGAATATGTCCATATCCTATGGTTTAATGACATGAATATTAAGAGATAAAGTTTAAAACTATTGAGATCTCCGTTTTTAATCATGTTTCTCAGATAGCAGTAGGTTTTCTTTTGTATTGGTAAGATATAGATGGTGTGATTGATGCACGAACTTCCATTCGAGGATGTATCAGTCTCGATTGTTACTGTTCAATAAAATGTAAATCAAAATTAAACCCAATGGTATATTGATATATATATATATAGGGGAAGGATCAAATGTTAACCCTCCCTTATAGCGTTAACCGCTTAACCCTAACGTTTTTTGCCCGAATCTTAGTTTTTTTTTCATGGTTTTTATTATACATAAATAGGGGGTTTCTTTTTTGTGTTTTTGCTAATTCATCACCGTTTAGAAGTTATAGTAAGTGTATCTGATGTAAGTAAGTGTAAGTAACTTACACTTACTATAACTTCTAAACGGTGATGAATTAGCAAAAACACAAAAAAAAACCCTCCTATTTATGTATAATAAAACCATGAAAAAAAAACAAATATTCGGACAAAAAACGCTAGGGTTAAGCGGTTAACGCTATAAGAAAGGGTTAACAATGAAACATTTTCCTATATATATAATTATTTATTGAGTAATAAGTACACACCACGTTCTAAAATATAAAAGCCAAAAAAGTAAACCAAAAACCAACAGCCCGTGACCGTTTAATGTCTTTTCCATACATATATACTGTATGAATCTTTTTGTTTATTGAACAGTTGGTGGTTGAAATCCAAAGCTAACGGGTTATTATTTTTTTACATTCAAAACTTGCAAATATTATCAAGAAACGCTGTTCTGTGTGCTTAATTTCATGTTCTCTATCTAAAAATACAACTAACGCCCCATTTGCGGTGCACACATATAATGTGTGTATATATATATAGGTCCTAAACGGGCTAAAGTAAAATTGCACTAATTTTAATATTATTTTACTTATTTTGTAAAAATAACGTTAAAAATGTTGGGATGATCAAATTCAAGCGATAACTTTGAGCCGAGGACTCCTTCGGAACAGTCTCTCTATCCCAACTGAGATAGGGGTAAGGTTTGTGTCTATCATTCCCTAGACCCTACTAAAAAGTGAGAATATACCGGGTAAGTTTGTTTTGTTATTTTATATGCAATTGTTTGTTATTAAAGATTTTATCAATACTGGTCGCTGTGACACACATTATCTTGATTAATTTATCAAGACTCTCGTATGTTTTTTTAAATGAAATAGTTTTCTTATATTAACGAATCCAAAAACTACTTTTGAAAACAATTCCGTTTTAAACAAAATTTATAATAGAGTGTGAAAGAAAAATCAAGTAAAATATAACTTTGAGCTGTGCACTCCTTCAAAATAGTCTCTTTATCCCAACTGGCATAGGAGTAAGGTTTGTGTCCATTCTTTCCTCCAGACCCTACTGAAAAGTGAGAATATTATGGGTAAGTTTGTTTGTGAAGTTACCTATTTATAAACATTAATTACTATAAAATAAATTACATGTTAAATGAATAAAAAAGGTCAGTCCCCCCACCCACACAAATATGAACTTGTTCTTGAGTCACTACTTCTACGAGTGAATTGATCAGAAATCAAATGTGTTTCAAAAACTACGTAGAAATTTCTCTCAATTTTCAAACCCATTAATTAGTAATCTAAAAAAATCTTAGTCAGTGTCAGGATTGGATGGCTTTTTATTCTACTTTGTTTAGCCATTGCGTATTTCATATTTGTCTGTTTCCAGTGCTACTTCATTAATTTTTCCAGCTTTGGTGTCCCAGCTGGAAGGTTCAAAGTTCTTTTCTTTTTGTGTGTGTGTGTGTGTATATTTTTAATTAATGAAGTTTTAGGTATCATCCTCTTTCCTACAAAAAACATGTAGCATACCATTCACATTCACATATTAGTTAAAACTAAAAATATTAATTTTGTAGTCAAAATTTATTTATTTATTTTAAAACTAAAGTAAGAAAAAAGTTAGAATTATAAGAGATACAATGACAAACATTACCCCAACTATAAATACGATAGAGAGACTATTTCGGAGGAGTCCCCTGTAATTTTAAACTCTTTAAACATGTGATTACAAATGTTCTATTTTTTTAACAACTTGTTGGTTTTTATATGTATGTATGTATGTATGTATGCATGCAGAGAAACACAACCGATAACTACGGGTGTTCGAAAAAAAAAACAGTGTCCGATACAAAATTCAAAATATTTGAAAACTAAACCTGAAATATCTGGAAATTCGGATATTCGGAAGTTTTGATTCGGATACCTGTTTATAAAAAATTCAGATATTTTGGATATCTGAACTATCCATTATAATTTTACTATTTGAATAATTTCAGATATCAAAATACTTTTTGAAAAACATTTAAATTTAGGATTTGGATTCGTATATCTGAATTTACTATTCGAAATTTTCAAATATCCGAACTATCAATTTTGACCACCCTTACTTATAACTCTTGATGATATAGGCTACAAGATATGTTCTTTATCCTTATCCAAAACTTGAAGGGGATGCAAACACGACAACCTACATTAAGATCAAGTTGACAACCACATAGAGCAACTGGCTTTCTTCAATAGAGGAATTGTGTTTTGAAACTGTAGATGACATATCTAACTGATTTTTTTTTTCTTTTTGCTTTTTTTTTTTTGGGAATCTGGTCCTTATAACTTGCAATATATATTTAAAGCAATAAATCTGTCATTTTTATACGGATATAAGTGTTATTTATTGTTCCAAACTCATTAGTTCTATAAACTACTAATTTTTTCGGCAAAAAAAAAGATTTAATATAATCGACCAATTTCTTTTATTCACTTCTAGTCAGTGCTGTCATATTAATATATAATTGAGTGAGTTGAACAGACGTATAGAAAGAAATCAATCCACCATTCAAAATCCAGAAAACACAATTAATGATTGATAAATTGTTTTTGTCACAATCGTTGCCCCTATGTATCAACAAAACCCGTGCAAAAGTTGAATGAAGTCTTACCCGAGTAGATTGATTCAATTAAAGGTGTATTTAATTTAATAAAAAAATGAAATCTGCAACCAAGTATCAATCGAATCGGAACATTTGGGTCATTGGACAATCGAATTGCTTTGAACCCGTGTTTCTGCATTTGAGATATTGTAGAACAAAGGCGAAGGGAATTCACAAATCTGCTGATGAAATAATTAATTTTGAATGACAGAGGATGGGTCTTTGCATGCTAGCCACTTGAAACAAGACGATGTAGCCAAGGTCAATTCCTCAACCGTCGTAAGACTATGTCCTTATATAAGTGAGAATTGAATAAATCTACAAAGACTCTCTGCTCAGGTTTGAACTCTAACTTTAACAAAATACAACATCTCTTTTTTTACAATACTGCTAGGGTAGAAAATTGTTGGTTGCTAATGAAATATTTAAAGTTTAAAATTAAGGAAAGTCTGTTATAGATATTTCACAATATCATTCAATTTAATTTGGCAAATTGTTTGCCGTGAATACTGTTGTCGAAAGAAGCAAAGAAAAGAAAATGTATTCATTATTTTTAAAGCTAGTTAAACACATGTAAAACAACAAACTTATAGCATAACAACATAGGGAAAGATTTACCTAAAAAGTCTATTTTGTCAAGAAAACTAAAAGGATTTTTAAAAATTTAAAAACTTACTCAAACAAACTCCGAACGAACTCATTTTTGCGTCATTGGAACTATCTTGTCGAACCTAAACCCCCAACGTTAAAACCAAAACCATAAACCATAATGCTAAAACCTAAATTTTAAAACGAAACAATAAATTATAAAAATAAAACCTAAAAGTTAAAATCAAGTCCTAAAACCTAAACTTTATAGCTAAAAGTTAAATTTAAAACTTAAAAGCTAATATAATAGAGTTCGACGATACGGTTACAGTGTCATCGAAATGAGCTCAATCGGACGTCGGTTATGGAGGTTTTAAAAACTATTTTTAGCCTTCTTAGACAATATACACTTTTTATTTGATCCAACCAATAACAACACATTCTTGATTTCTTTTATAAGAGATATTAGTTCGGAATATTTCTGGTAGTAATTTGCTTATGATGAGTAGAATTTTTTTTCAATAGACATAACTTAAAGAGGTAATTTTAGAGATGCGATCAAGTGGAGATGATATGTGATAGATTAAAAGGAAGAACGTGTGATACGAGAATTGTGTGAGATATCCAAAAATTATGATAGTTATATAGAAAATATGATTTGAAGTTGTGTAAGACGACTAAAGAAGAAAAATAGAAGGGAAATTAATTCTTGTGACACGAGCCCAACTACAAGAGAAAGATATGGTGCATACTTAAAGTCAAAAACTTGAAAGAATAAAATCAAAAGCAAAGGATCGAACGAATGTTAGGAATATAATTATTGAGTTTTATCCTAATAATATGTATTGTTGCAAATTTTTTTAACAACAAATGTATCATACTCCAACTCATATAAAACTTCTCCTAAGAAATATCTCACTGTCTTGATTTGAACCCAGATCTATCTTCTTAGAGGCTTTAATTACATTTATCAAGTAGGCTAGTCCTATATCATATATTGTTGTGTCTAACCCAAAGTATTGATTGTTGGATAGTTAATGCCATTATTTAATTGTTACCCTCCTAATCTCATTTAAATGTATTGGTTATGTTTAACTAAGGGTTATGCTAAATATACCCCCCCCCCCCTTTGTGATTTTTTTACTTGTCGTACCCCCTCCTTAAGTTTTTTAAATATATAAAAGTAAACCTTATGTTTTTAATTAACTAAAAAGATCCATAAACCATTAAACAAAAACATGAGGGACTGTTTTTACAAAACTCAAACATCACGGAATCATTATCATCATCAATGCGTTGTTTAAAAATCAAATAGATACGAAATCTAAGCCTAAATAACCATAGTCGAACTCAAACTCAAAGTCTATTAAAACGAGCATAAAACTCAAAATTAATTGAACCCAAACAATCCTTTAATCTCTGCGAAACTCTCTACGTAAACAAAAGCTATTCACAATCTCAAACAAATCAAGAAAAAGGCATGTAAGAACCCGGCGGTTCGACTTCAGTTCATCAAGCAACGAACATGAATTAGTTAGCAAAGGTAGGTGTTTCATATACAATTACACTCGTTTTTGTTTGAGGAATGAAAACCCTATGTTTGTAACAACAATCGGGCCTCAGTTCAATCGAATTTGAACAAAGAAGAACTAGGGTTCATACAATTAAATATGATTTTGGATGAATTTAATTTTATATTTTGTATAGGGTATGACAAGTAAGAGGGGATACGTTTAGTAGAATTTAAAGTAAAAATAATATTTGGTGTATTTTGGTTGTGTTATACAGTTGAAGGATTGATTTTAACAAATTTATATTTAATATTTTAGGGGAGGGGGTATGACAAGTTCAAAAGCGGGGTACATTTAGCCACACCCTTAACTAAATATGCTTTTTATGCTAAAAGGTCTATGAAAGATTATTGACCATTTAATCAATGAGATAAAATTTAAGAGTGAAAATTCAAAATTTTAAAGGAAAAAGTTGTTAAATGTTAATTTAATTATGGCCACTTTCCCATATCTTTTTTAAACATTTATAAATTTTACACAAAATATTATTTGTTTAAAAAAATATCATGAAAATGAGCATTATAAATTTTACAGAAATAAGTATAGTGTTATTATAAAAAATGAAATATTTTCAGTTTTTATGTTTAATTATCGTTATTATGTCTTTCTTAAACGTTTGTATATAATCATTTTTTTTGTGTTTTTTACTACGGGTAATTATGTTTTTCTTACAGATTATTGTGTCTTTTTAAAGGTTATTATGTTATTCATACTCATTATTGTGTCATCCTTGCTTGACACTATGTATTCTGCAATGTTATTGTGTCTTCAATTGTTTAAGAAAATACAATATTGATCAGGAAACACAAAAGACTCAATAACATGTATAAAAGACACAATGAACCAAAAAGCCATTTTTTTTCTAAAGTATTACTATACTCATCTTGAAGATAATTGCTTATTTTTATGGTATATTTTTTTAAAAAAAAATAATATCGTATGTAAAAGTTATGAACGTTAAAAAACTATAAGAACTTGATAAAAAGTCAACAAAAATAGTAATTACTAAAATATCATCCAATAAGTTGATTTAATCATCACCGTTGATTAATGATTTAATGTCTCATGATAGTTTTACACTTAGTTAGAATAAAGAATCTATTTATTTTAACAAAAACCTTTTTAATGTATTGTATGCCTCATATTACATAGTTCACTCAATATTCTTAAGAGTGATTTGTGTGTTTGACATCAAGAAAGTATCTTACTTTTTCATTGTGTGAACCCCACCTCTCCGAAAGTGTTTATGTTATCATAGCATCAAAATCACTTTTTAAAAGTTACGTAATTAATCCTTTAATAGTTATAAAGTTGTGCTTAAATTATACTCGATTTAAATTTAAGCCTCTAAAATTTAATAAAATTTTCTAAATTTTATTTTAATCAATTTACACTGTCATTGCGTTTGTATTTCATATTAACTAGGTTTATACCCGCCGCGCGTTGCGGCGGGTCATCACAGTACACTCCTAACAACGGGTATTATATGTCATTTGCAGAAACATAAGTTACATAGCAAAATCAAATCTATTATCATGAACTCTATACAAATTTCTTATAAAAACATAAAATCATACAAAATCCATACAAATATGTTACGAAAATAATTAAAAAAAACTGGCAGTATCCTTCTCATCTGCAACCAATTGGTTGAATTAAAAAAACCCCAAATCCCTAAGCACACATCGATTTTCTATGAAAACAAACAAATAACAATTACTTTTTTCGAACACCACCAAAACCGTAGAAATGACCACATTTTTTCACTAATCATAGAGAAAAAACCCCTAAACCCTATTTGGGTCGTCGATTTGGAATCTTGAAAATAAATACGTGGCTCACATTAACCCACATTAAAGCTGATTTGTTTATTCAAAACCAATTTTTTTATTCATATTCAATGCACACCACATTTTTATTTTCAAAATTCCAAATCAATGGTACAGATAAAGTCTAGGTGACATTTTACTATTCCCCTTATCTCTTTTAATAATATACCAGTATATATATAATATGTGAGAGTGGGTGTATATATAATATGTGGGAGTGTGTGTAAGAGAAAAAAAAAACAAAAAAAAAACCATGGGGCCCACAATCACTATTCCCCCCACCTCTTTTAATATATATATAATATATATATATATATATGCATTTATATACCATTTCAATATAATATATAATATATTTAAGGGAAAAGATAAAATGAAAACCACTTTTCAATGAGAAAACCGCGAAAACCATTCAAAAATCACGTAAAACGAACGTATTTTTTTTTGAAATTTTTTTTACATGTTTGTAACACTATTGGACACATTTTTATAAAAAAATATAAAAAAAGCGCCGACAAGATATTTTTAAAAAAATATTTTATAAACCCACGTAAAACCTACGTAACAAAACTGAAAAAAAATTTAGTTTTGTTACGTAAGTTTTACGTGGGTTTATAAAATATTTTTTTTAAAAATATCTGGTCGGCGCTTTTTTTATATTTTTTTATAAAAATGTGTCCAATAGTGTTACAAACATGTAAAAAAAAATTCAAAAAAAAATACGTTCGTTTTACGTTATTTTTGCATGGTTTTCGCGGTTTTCTCATTGAGATGTGGTTTTTATTTTAACCATACTCTATATATATGCATTTATATACCATTTCAATATAATATATAATATATTTACTATTCATTTGGGGTTGCCTTTTAATATATATATTAATTTTTTTAATTAACATTATTTTATTCTTGCATTTATATTTCAGATTTAATTTCTTTTAAAGGTATTTTTATTTATGTTACTTATAATGATGTCTACTATTTTGTTCGAAATGATTGATTATGAGATATTTCGATTTGTTTATTGGAAATCGTCCTGCTCTTGACACGCGCAAAGTGTGTGATATGACTCGCTAGTTTTTATTATAATAGCATTAGACTTTGTATATCAAGGGCATTTTCCCAATATAGTATCATGATATTGGTCAAAATATGTCTTTTTTAAATAGTAAGAATTCATCTCCAATTGGAGATAAAATAATATAATTTTAAGAGTGATACTGGAGAAAATAAGTCTCTTTTAAATAATATGGAATTAACTCTAATCGGAGATAAAATGAAGTTTCTTAATGATACACGTTTTTTTGGTGCAAGATCAATTTTTAAAAAGATTTTTTTGCCACCCGGAGAATTTATAAAGTTTGTGACTTGTACGCCATGCCATCAATTTTTAAATGCTCATATCGATGCCTAATTAACTATTCTACCGTCACTTTAATTTAGTCGACTATAGCTAACGGCCTACCATGCATAATAAACATTATAAATACAAACTTATGCGGGTATGATCGATTCAAGCAAAATTAACAAAAGATGGATACCAAAACCATTTTGAGTGATGATTTTAACGAGCAACAATGGGTGGATCAAATCAGCAAGAACTTTGATGACGAGGGTGGCGATGACGTAAGTGACGTTCCTGTTAGTGTGTTCAGCGTCCCCAAAGCAACAACCCGATTCAAACCCGAGGCGTACGTACCCGTGGCTATAGCGCTTGGGCCCTACCACCACTTTGAGGCTCGTCTCTACCAAATGGAGAGGTTCAAAGTTGCAGCTGTCAAGACAATCTTGAGCTTGGATCAAGTCTCATCCTTTGAGTCGTTGGTGATCAACAGGCTCGTAGAGAAGGAACCCATGATTCGTGCTTGTTATCACAAGTATATAAACCTTCACGACGACACGTTGGCCTGGATCTTTGCGATTGATGGCTTGTTCTTGATCGGTCTTTTTACACAGTATGTTGACATTTCAACCTTGATGCCCAAGAAGTTGATAAACAATGGTGTACTTTATAGAGACGTGATGGTTCTTGAAAACCAGATTCCAATGTACTTATTGGATGAAATATGGAAGGCCCTTCGTCTCTCATCAACTTTTCAAGATCAAAATGGTGATCGCGAGTTGATATCCATGATGAGAAAGTTTTGTGAGGCACACTCGCCTCTTCAATTAGCCAAAGATTTCAATAATCGCGTTGAAAGGCACTATTTGCATTTGCTTGATCTTATGTACCATTCGATTGTCAACAATCAAGACACTCCGGAACCCCTTGAGGTAGTTGTACTGCAGGATGACAATGACGATGACGATGACGATGACAATGACACGAAGGTTGTGAAAGAAGATCACTTAAAAGAAAACTTAGAAGAGGTAATGGAAATGGGATTACGCCTTGGAATGAAAACGAAAGCGGAACGTCCGATTAAGGTCATACAGAACATTCCATGGGAGAAAATATCAAACTTGCTAGGCCTAAAAGTACTGAAACACGACCAAGAAGACGATGATGATCAACCAATTGTTACAGAAATTGAAATCCCATCTGTATCAACTCTTAGCAAACATGCTCAAATCAATTTCAGTCACACGAGTGGAGGGATAAAAGACGTTAAGTTTGACAAGAACAGCGCGACTCTATATCTACCGATCATTACACTTGAAGATTATTCTGAAGTGGTGCTGAGAAATCTGCTCGCGTATGAAGTAGCAACCTCTAGCTCAACACCAGAACTGGCTCAATATATCGACTTGATGAGTGGCGTTATCGACACCGAGGCGGATGTGAAGGTGCTCAGAGATAAGGGCATAATCAAAGGAAACATGAACGATAAAGACATTGCTGATCTCTTCAATGGGATGAATAAGAGTAGCTTTTATGCAAGTAGCAACAACACAATTGAAGACATCAACGAGTATTACAAAAATAGACCAATGATCAAGGCTTGGACGTTCGTCAAGAGAGATTTGATTTACTCGCAGAAGGTTGCAACTGTTGTTCTGACGATTTTTGCAAGCTTGCTCATGGTTCTATACTCGTTCTGTGAAGTCTATGGCTGTTCAAGGTTCTCCGGCAAGTAGTGGGTATAACCACATGTCTTAATTCTTTAATGTACGTGCGTATATATTGTGTAATTAAGGTTGTTGCATAATTAAGAAGTTGGTGTTTAGCCAATATTCGAAAGATTAATTGTTGTTATCCATTGCAATTAGTAAAGTATGTGTGCATTTGTTTTTTCAATTTACTTGTTTATATAAATGTAGCATTTTTTTTCATATCTTTTGCATTTTGATGCCTGAGTTTGTTAATTAACAAGATTACATTATCTATAGATGTTATGCTCTCAAACAAAATGGATAATGCCAAAGTCGTTGGCAAAAGGCTCTCAAGTTTACATTGAAGCACACCCTCACACATTCTTATATGATGCTTCCCTACAAGATAGAGAATATGCTTTATTTATAGTGTCTCATCACCCAAAACTTTAAAAACCCGATTTTCCGCGTTTGGGCGTAGCCTACGCCGGGCCCATCTGAACGGTGAAAATTTTCTGCCAACGCTGAATTTTTGGGCGTACCTACGCTCAGGCGTAGCCTATAGTGACTTAGGCGAGCCTATACCCAAGGGCAGGTTCCATAATTAATATTCCCTTTTTCGTTAATTGATTCATTGGGATTCTCAAATTTGGAAAATACTTAAATCAAAAAATGAATATTCAAATGCAAAAAATTGTATCATTTTTTATTTGAATTACGCCTACACCCAAGCTAACCTTTCCTACAGCTTCGTCTTGTCGAGAAACTCAGTTATCATATATTATGAATTCTGTAACTCTTCCTCTACCTCAATATATACGCTTCCGAAATTCTGAGCTTTTCTCGGCTTTTTCTGATCTGTCTGTGCGCCTTTTCACCTCATTAACATCCACAGGCATCCATCTAACTTGTTTTTGCCTGCAAATCACAATTGTATCTCAAAGTATTGTTGTTTCGTATGAAATGCACATAAAAACGCAAATTTAAACGGTTAAAGCACATGAAAACTAAACACACATCACATCCACACACTTATTTTTGCTTGTCCCAAGCAAAGCCTTTTACACACGATAACAAATAATTCAACAAAAACAACCGCTTAAACATCTCATTACCGGTTAATAACAAAACTTCAAAACCATACCTAATTCCCAAGACTTACAACGTGCAATAGATTTACATCTCAACAACCAATATTACATATTTGACAAGAAACTCCCTAATCAAGGACACTTAGCTTCAAATGGTTCACATGCACACAGTCATGCCTCTCACAATGAACATTCCACTCGACTTTGTATCTAAACTAACAATAATGCACTAGTATTTGTGAACTCTCAATCCACTAATGATGTATCATTATCATAGGGTTGCAAAGCAATCAAATTTCCACCATTATGCACAAAGTATACACAAATCAAGAGATTTTTCAAGGTTGTAGTGTTGGCTAAGGCTAAGGTATGGAAAAGGGATGAAAATGGCTAAAATAAGTGAAATCCAAGTTTACTTCACAAAAACAAAACTTCTGTACATAATCACTAAGGTAAGTATTTACCCTTATGATTACTTTTTATTTCTAAACACTACTAACATCACTATGAACAATTTTTCTTCCTTTTTTTTCTTTTTCTTTCTTTTTCTCTTTTTTTTTCACATCAAAACATCAATAATACTCAACTTGGATTCACCATATGGGTTCAAAACTAAAATGGCTACAAAGGCTAATTCCGGCTAATGTAATGCGTTTGGTTTAGCGAAGAAATGGGTAATTGGCTCAAAAATGGTGACTAGGGAATTTTGTTAAGGGTTAGTGAAATAAACAAACAAGACTAAAACAAGGGCTTATTATAATGCCTATACCATTTTTGTACACACTTTGGCTCATTTATCAAGAGGGCGTTATTGCTCCTTTTTTTATTTAGTACTATTTGTCTTACATAGTTTCTTTAAAAATAACAAGGACTTTTTATAGTTTGGTTCGATTTGCGTGTTTTTTCTTTGTATTCATTATCTTTTTCATTTTCTCCACTAGAGGAAGACAATGTTCTCTCTTTATTCTCATGAGGGACAAGGGAACATTCAACTAGAGAGAATGAGAAAGTGATCTTCGACTATCATGCTGGGTATACACTCTTGGAAGAACTCTGTCTGGCAAGATAGCTCACTGTCTTAACATGTATTGGCTATGCAAGTTCTGAAATGAAAACAATATTATGGTAATCACACATCAAATGAAAATGAGTATTCAATTATACATCTATTTCATGCTCCATATAGGCTCAATTTCTCACAAAACGGTGGTAATGGATTTAGGATGTAAAACATGCATGTTTTTCCACCATCTAGCCTTGTATCCTTAATTGGGATTTACCTAACAAATTTTAATACAACTTTCCAAGAAGACTTTATTCCGCAACTTAAAGAACTTGGCATAATTAAGAAGTTACACATATACACTGGTTAAAGACGCTTTCACGATTTTCTTTGAGAGAAAAAAAATTTTGTTTTACATGCATAAAAAGACCTCTTTTGGAACAATTTTGAAAATGTTTCAAATTTTCCCCCCATCCTCACATTTAAACCTTACATTGTCCCCAATGTAAATTTTCCACTAAATACGAGTGTGAAATGAAGGTAATGGGGTGCTCCACCCAAATCCATATTATAAATTGCCAAGTTAGCTTACCTACAAAATCATATTAAAAATGAGGAAGGAAAAACACATAGACCTGGTCAGTTGTACAAGCATGATTGGCACGCCTAATTTTTAATGTTTCGCCCCAAGACACATGATAGGTATGTCAGTCTGAAAGCCCATTGCTCTTCTCCAAACTTGGGTGCTTGAATGAGATAAATAACCTATAAAAACACAGAAAACAAGATAAACAAGCAAAACCTAACTCACTTTCGTAGGAATCACGGTTGTATTTAGCATATGCAACCAGGGGCGTAGCATAGAAGGGACCGGGGGACGGTCGCCTCGTCAGTAGGGTTAATTTTCGGGCTGAAAGGTTAATTTTTTTAAAAATATTTGATTTCGCCCCCTTGATTAAAAAAAATTAACTTCGCCCCCTTGATAGAAAAAAAATTATATTACCATCTCTTTTAAATAAAAAACTAAATAAAAATTATCCACTTATTAAGAACCTCAATTTTTTTGCTCTTATATAATTCCCCTAAATATTTAAATCACTCTTTTATGTCCCCCTTACTTCATATCCTATTTTCTTTCTTTTTCTTGGTCCCGATCAGAGGTCCACACCGCCCGCCCCCATTCTACCGCCACAGATTCCAGCCACCACCCTGTTCTCTTTCAAGCGTTTAGCAGCAACCATTTCACCGGCTAATCTTGACACAATTCTAGTTGGTAAATTTTTTTTCCTACTTAAATTATTTCAAAAGCAACCTATTTTAATGTTAATATTCATGATTTTCTTTAAAAGCAATTGTGATATTTAGATTAATCAAATTAGTCATGTTTAATCAAAAATATTGTATTATCTTCAAGATGAATGTTCTTTATTGTTTGACCCGACTTGACCCGAATCACTGATCCGTACATTTAACCCGACTAACCGAAACATACCGATCGAATGAGAAAAAATTTTTTGAGTTTACGTAAGTTTTCGCCCCCTATCAATTATCTGAAGCTCCGCCACTGTATGCAACAAGCCTTTTATACCACTCTATTGGCTCGAGTGGACGAGTTAAGTCTCGTGAGGGTTTCTAGTGAACACACCAACAAAGTTCGTTGGGTTGCCTCCCAGAAAGCCCTAAGTATTAGGTCTTCAGCCAGACCTTACCTCATTTATTACTTATGGTGGTCAAATTGAACATTTTCCTCCCGAGTTACCATCATATGCTCGATGATTAATACCTCATGTCCATACCTTTGCTCTAACCACAAGATGGCATAAATGCACATTTTTCTGCTGAGTTTCCATTGAATGCTCGGTAATGGACATGCCTTGTCCATATTTCTTTTCTCATAATTGACATGACTGTTGAATCAACTGGAGTCTGGTTCTGAATATCGTAACCCATGTCCTCCCTTCTTACCTTTTTCTTCTTTGAACCTAAACCGTTCTCCCTTACTATGTTAATTGAAATAGTAGCTATAGGAGAGTGGTTTGAAGAAACTGGGAGCGTCTTATTCAATGGTTTCTCACGAGGTGTTATGTTTTCTGTTTGATGTATGCCTCCCCTATATTTCTCCGAAATGTTAGTACTATTTTCTACTTCATCATCAACTATGATTATTGTCAGTGGCACTTCTTCAACAACTGGGGGAATGTTGGTGGCATTATTATCAACAATCGTTTCTAACGCTTTTATTCGTGCCAATTCATCAACTAGATGGCCAACCTTTTTCAACAACGCACCAGTGGTTTTATCTCTGACCTCATTCTCCATTTTCATATCTTTTAATGTATCCATGATACAATTGTGATGGAGAATTAACATCAGAGGACCCACTTTCTTGATTACTAGGATTATGATGTTGCATTTGTTGATGGTAACTTCTTGAACAACATTGTTGTTGCCTTTGTGGGTAACCATTTTGATTGTAATAACCCTTGTGATAATTACCATGATCATAATCTTGAGTACCCTTATACGCCAAATGAGGGTAGTTGTAGTCATACTCGTCATTGTAACTTAAGCTTGGTTCAATATCCAGTTCATAAATGTTGCATTTCCAATCTTTCCTTAAGTTGCAATTCTTGGTTTCCACCTCGGATTCATACTTATGTTGATAAGAATATCCTTGGTAACCATCGTTTGACTAGTAGTATTCTTGAGGGCAAGGTAAATATGGTTCACAGTTCAGATAAGATGAGAATGAATCAACATCATCCTCATAATTTCCCATGTATCCTTGCCTTCTAATGATATCACTTTCACATTTCTGATATGCTTCATATCTTCTTAAGAACACGGGACAATCTTCTATCCAATGGAATTTACTCTCGCAACCATGGTTGTAGAAATCGCTAGGCGCTAGTCGGGCGGCGAGGTACCGCCTAGGGATTAATCGGGATTAATCGGCGCTAGGCGGATTGGAATTTTTATATGTAATTTTACAAATATATATTATATACACATATCAATATCAATAATTTAATACAATACTTCAAATAATTTTAAAAAATATACTTAAATATACTATAAAAAGTACTTTAAAGTGCAAACTTAAACACGAGTTCAATGTTTAGAGATAAATTTCGATGTTAATCGTCTGGATTCGATGTTTCAGAGATATATTAAAGATTTTTGGTTGAGAAATGTCTAAATAATCATGAAATTGGTCCCTTTTTACCATAAAAAAGTCAAAAAAAGTCAAAAAAAATAAAAAAAATGAAAAAAAAATAAAAATCTGATCGGGCCGCCTAGGCCGCCTAGACCCCGCCTAGGCCGCCTAGCACCGCCTAGCGCCTAGGCACTGCCTAGGCCAAAAATTAGACAGTAGAGGGCCGCCTAGCGCCTAGGCGGCCGTCTAAGCCGATTTTTACAACACTGCTCGCAACACATACATGGGTCATCATCATCCTAATTCATGATGATATTAAATTTCTAGAGATTCTACAAACGCTTGCAAAAATTACATGCATACAAAATACAAAGAATACCTAGTGCAATTTTGAACAATAAACAAAACAAAGTAAAAAAATTGAAAGAAAAATCAATTTTTTTTGTGTTTTTATGATTTTGAAAAGAAAATTCAAACTAAAATTATACTTAAACTAATGCTAAGCTAAAACTAGCACTTTGAGCGTTGATTCCCTGCAACAGCGCCATTTTGATCGATGTGTCGTAGGTTAATCAAAAACAATTTATAATTAGGAACTTAGCTACATTTGACTATAGCAAGGGTAAGTAAAGTCGTCTTCACAGGAAATCAGTGGAAAGTGCTAATTGTTACTACTATTTGATTAAACTAAGAAATATGAAAACTTGGAATTAAAATGAATTAAACTAATCGTTTAAAAGAAACAAACTTGAATTTTACTTTGAAAACAATCTATGAAAAAGGGTAATGACTTCCGGTTTTTAGGTTGCAAGATTCACAATGAATGTAAGTTAAACCTAGATCAAAATCATGTGGAAATTGATTGTGTTAATCAATTCGATTAAAGTGATAAAGATAGAACGAACGTTTAGGACTTGCTCATTCTCAAAATTACCAGTAGACATACGCAACTCATCACACGACTACCAATGAGTAAATGATGCAAGAAAACCGAATCACTGATGGTAACGCAACAATACGGAAACATAAATCTATTGTTTAAATCAACCAAAAGGAAATTGTATCAAGTTTACAATCAAAAGAACCTAGATTCAACATTCAAACATTGTTTCACTTGCAACCCTAATCACACGGAAGCGATTATGAAGAACTAGCCTTGCCTCATCGCGATTTGATCTTCAATACTTGATTCCATTGAAGAATTCTTGGATTGAATTTTGATTTATAGAGTTGTAGCCACCCAAAAAGATTCAATTTTCGTCCCCAAATGACTAGGGTTGTAAACGAACCGAACGTTCAGTGAACAGTTAGTGAACCGTTCGGTGGGAAGTTCGTTTATGTTCGCACGTTTATTAAACGAACGAACACGAACAAGAAATTTCGTTTAGTTAAATGAACGAACATGAACAGAGGTCGTGTTCGTTCATTTATGTTCGTGAACGTTCGATAACATGTTCGTTTACGTTCGTTTATTTATTCATTAAATGTGTTGTTTATTTTTAATTTTTAGTTTAATACCATAATACTTAAGTTTTTTTTAGTTTAATACTATAATATCTTAATTTATATATTTATAAATGATTATCTCCATTGCTTGAGGTCTAAAGTGTTTATTTTTATTGTTTAAATAATATGCGTTCGTTAGCGTTCGTGAACAAGCTAAATTCCTTAATGAACGAACACGAACAAGAATTTTCGTTCGGTAAGCGTTCGTGAACCGTTCGTGAAAAAGTTAAAAGTTAAACGAACGAACATGAACAAGGGCTCGTCCGTGTTCGTTCGGTTTGTTTACAGCCTTTACAAATGACCCCAAAAACCTTAATTTTCGACTTAGAAGGATAATGGCTGAAAAATATGCAAAATAGGGTTAAAAACCGTTTTCCGCGTTTGGGTGTAGCCTACGCCGGGCGCATCTGAACGGTGAAGAATTTCTGCTAACGCTGAATTTTTGGGCATAGCCTACGGTGACTTGGGCATATCCTACGCCCAAGCTGACCTTTCTTACAGCTTCATCTCGTCGAGAAACTCAGTTTTCATATATTATGGATTCCGTACTCTTCCTCTAGCTCAAGATAAGCGCTTCAGAAGTTCTGAGCTTTTCTCGACGGTTTCTGATCCGTCTGTGCGTCATTTCACCTCATTAACATCCCCGGGCATCCATATAACTTGTTTTTACCTGCAAATCACAATTGTGTCTCAAAGTATCGTTGTTCCATATGAAATGCACATAAAAACGCAACTTTAAACGGTTAAAGCACATGAAAACTAAACACACATCATAGGATCGGGTTATGCACTATGCATCACACTTAGACAAGCTATCTTCTAAAAGATTTATAGATGCGAAATCTCTATCAATCTCCCTTGTACACAATATAACAATGAAAGATAAAGCACAAAAAAATACTTCAAGCTCAAAGTATATATTGGACTTCTAGGAGAGAGGCCAAAGATTTAGATTATTTTAAGAAGCACTAGCATTTTGATCTTACATCTTGAGAAATATCTTTACAGATACGTTGAAGCACACTCTCTCACATTTTTTTAATATTTTCTTACAAAATAGTGAATAGTGGCCTATGGCCCAAAACATTAAAACAACAAATATAGTGAATTTCTCATGTTTTTTTTTATCTTCTACTTCTCTAATGAAGCTTCCCTTATAATGAAATATCTTATCTTCAATCATGATCAAAGGATATCAGATATAGGGTGTCAGTACAAGTATATCTCAGCCTTAATTTCTTGTAATGAACATATTTTAACATTCTAATTCTTAAAAGACTTCAAAACATAATCAGGAAATATTCGCTAAATCAAAGTCTTCAGGTAATAAAAATCATGATCAATTTATGCCCAAAAGTTTTTATTATACTTTAAACATCATCATCAGACCTATTACATGAAATAAAATTTTCAGGATAAGGGGTAAGTAATTGTCAAAAATATTTTTTGCAGATTCCTACACAAGACGTCTTTGAAAATTTTAAAAATTTAAGAGAGAAAGATTGGTGTTTTGAAACATATACTGATGATTCACTTATGGCTAGCAAATTGTGTATAGATCCGCATTGGATGTTTACATAGCTAGGTTCTTAGTTTCATTCATATTCTTGATATTCTCCGTAAATTTTCCAAAGTTCTATAAATTCATTTATGTGTGATTATTCTTTCAATTTTCTTATCCAAACAAATACGCACAGGTTCAATATTATTATTACATATGATCTTAGTTAATAACAAAAAAAAACCATAATATATGATAAATGAGATTTAATTTATAACTAGGTTTATACCCGCCGCGCGTTGCGGCGGGTCATCACAGTACACTCCTGACAACGTGTATTATATGTCATTTGCAGAAACATAAGTTACATAGCAAAATCAAATCTATTATCATGAACTCTATACAAATTTCTTATAAAAACATAAAATCATACAAAATCCATACAAATATGTTACGAAAATAATTAAAAAAAACTGGCAATATCCTTCTCATCTGCAACCAATTGGTTGAATTAAAAAAACCCCAAATCCCTAAGCACACATCGATTTTATATGAAAACAAACAAATAACAGTTGCTTTTTTCGAACACCACCAAAACCGTAGAAAGGACCACATTTTCTCACTAATCATAGAGAGAAAACCCCTAAACCCTATTTGGGTCGTCGATTTCGAATCTTGAAAATAAATACGTGGTTCACATTAACCCACATTAAAGCTGATTTGTTTATTCAAAACCTATTTTTTTATTCATATTCAATGCGCACCACATTTTTATTTTCAAAATTCCAAATCAATGGTACAGATAAAGTCTAGGTGACCCATTTTACTACTCCCCTTATCTCTTTTAATAATATACCAGTATATATAATATAATATGTGGGAGTGGGTGTATATATATAATATGTGGGAGTGTGTGTAAGAGAAAAAATAACAATTGCTTTTTTCGAACACCACCAAAACCGTAGAAATGACCACATTTTCTCACTAATCATAGAGAGAAAACCCCTAAACCCTATTTGGGTCGTCGATTTCGAATCTTGAAAATAAATACGTGGTTCACATTAACCCACATTAAAGCTGATTTGTTTACTCAAAACCAATTTTTTTATTCATATTCAATGCGCATCACATTTTTATTTTCAAAATTCCAAATCAATGGTACAGATAAAGTCTAGGTGACCCATTTTACTACTCCCCTTATCTCTTTTAATAATATACCAGTGTATATAATATAATATGTGGGAGTGGGTGTATATATATAATATGTGGGAGTGTGTGTAAGAGAAAAAAAAAAAAAACCGTGGGGCCCACGTTACTATTCCCCTCCACCTTAAATTATATATAGAATAATAAATATTTGTTATAAAATGATTTAGCAAAATATAGAGGCAATATTGTCTCTATCTTCAGTGATATAAAAGTCAATCCCCTTTTAAGATCCCAGCCAGTCAGGTACCCAACTCGATCTGAAAGTATTTTTTTTTATTTATGGAAAAATGGTGTTCCAGGCTTTAACTATTAATATAATTTAAAAATATGAAGGTCAATGGGTAGCCTTTCACCATCAATTGATTTGAGAGAAGTTAATCTTATAGCTTTTTTAATTTTTTATGTGAAAATCAAGTGTTCGAGTTTCACTTGAAACGATACATGTCAGGTGAGCTAAGGTTCCACGATAGGTCTTAAGACTGTGGGTTTTCTTTGAAATTGTGGACGGGTCGGGTCCTCAACATTGTCTTTGTTTCACGGGCATGGGTAGCCTTTCACTATTAGATTGACCTTGTTAATAGATTTAAAAAATATTCGTTGCCCGTTAACAAAATATAATTTAAAAACACAACGCAAAGAAGATAATTATGGGATTCTCTTTCTTCTTAGTGATATTTCTACCACGTGTACTCTACGCCTATAATACACAGCTTACTAATGTACATATATATGTAAAGTATATATGACTAATTCTTCGAAATAACCAAACGCACATGTCCTATTATACACAACTTACTATTTATACAAACTTATTAAATACCTCACGTACATATATAGTTAGGGTGAGGCTAAATATACCCCTCATTCTGAATTGTTAACCCTCCCTCCAAATATTAAAAATAAATTTGTTAAAATCAGCCCTTTAACATTATAACACAACCAAAATGTACCAAACATTATTTCCACCTTAAATTCTAATAAACACATCATCTTCTTACTTGTCATACCCCTCTACAAAATATAAAATATAAATTCATCAAAAATCAGATTTAATCGTATGAACCCTAAATCATCTTTTTTCAAATTCGATTGAACTGAGGCTGATCGTTGTTACAAACATAGGGATTTAATTCCTCGAACAAAAACGAGTGTAACGGTGTATAAAACACCTATCTTAGCTAACTAATTTGTTTTTGTTGCTTGATGAACCGAAGTCGAACCACTGAGCTCTTACAGGCCTTTTTCTTGATTTGTTTAAGATTGTAAATAGCTTTGATTTACGAAGAGAGTTTCGCTGAGGTTAAATGAATGTTTGGGTTCAATTAATTTTGAGTTTTATACTCGTTTTAATAGAGTTTGAGTTTTCGTTCGACTATGATTATTTAGGCTTATATTTCGTATTGATTTGATTTTTAAACGATGAATTGATGATGATGATGATTCGGTGATGTTTGTAGTTGTTTTAATTTTAAATGCTTATGGATCTTTTTAGTTTACAACTAAAAATATAAGGTTTACTTTTATATATTTAAAAAGTTTAAAGTGAGGATATGCCAAGTAAAAAAAATTACAAAAAGAGGTATATTTAACATAACTCATATATTTAATGTATATATTACTGATTCTTCGAAAGAACCAACGCACATGTCCGTATAAGTTTCAAGTGGTTGTCAGGCATGCATTTAACTTGACGGTCTTTTTTTTTTTTTTTCAGATCTTCTTTGTATTTTTGTGTAGAGTAAACGATGAAATCCCCTTTTGCGTTCGCGATGGAGCAATACGACTTAGATTATCCATAGCGGTCACCTCACTGAAAACCCTTCCCCACTGAAATTTCATGCCACATCATCACCTCACTGAAAACCTTAAACACCCATAATGGTCACCCCACTGAAAACACTTCCCCACTATTCCACTTCATCAACATTTTTTAAATTTAATTGATTTATTTAATTTTTTTTTTGCAAACTAAAAATAATAAACTTAGAATTTAATTAAAACATTCAAATAAAGATACAAATAAAATAAAAATTACATTGCAAATTTAAATTAAAAAAAAAACCATACAAAAAAAACTAACAATTCAAATAAAATTTAACGATATTTATCCAAGAGTTTCTTTTTCATTTTTTTCATTATTTCACGATTTTCGTTGTCAAGCATGTCGGGAGGCAAAGACTCAAGTGCTCTGAGGTCGGCTCGGAGAGTTTTCTCTTCGTGCATTTTTTCCCTTTCTTCGTGTTTTTGTTTTTGAAAAGTTGTGAAAGCTTGGAGTTGATCAGCGAGTTCGGTTGTTGACGGGTTAGAGGAGACGGTTTGACGACTCGAAGAGGAAGCCCGTTTTGTTGTATCTCGACCCGTCGGTCTAACCGGTTCCGGTGGGGTGTCGAACTCGGCTTCTTCTTCGTCATCCTCGAGGTTAACCGCGTAATTTGTATGTGCGGTCGAACCCCCCGGCGAATACTCGTTCGATTCGGAGTTTTTGGTTCTTTTTGAAGAACTTTGAACCTCGTTACCTTCTTGGCAAAGAACACGGAATTTTGGCGACTCTTTTATCGCCACCCAAACGTGGTAGTGGTTAAACGTTTGGCTGTTACTCTTTAGTTGGTATTCCTTTTCGGCCCATTTCAACACGTTCTCGTCGCTCATCCCGCTTTTTCGGTTGTTGGCGCAGTTGCTATAGATCCCACTAAACTTTGTTAACTTGGTGCACATATCCTTCCACTTTGAATTTAGTTGATGATATGTGCGGTATTCGGCATCGAATCCCATCACATTGTGCCAACTAACGGTTACTTTTTTCTAAAAATTTTCACGTTTTTGCGAGTTACCTACAAAAAAAATTAATCAAAAGTAAGTAAAAAAATTAAACCATTTAAAATAATATATAACAAAACTAAGTAATCAACTTTTTACCTTTGGTTTTGTTCTCGGATTCGTCCATGTAACATCTTCCGAGAGCGATTTCTTCATCGTGAGTCCATTGCTTCGGTGCCATTGGACCACTACTCGGCCCTGTTCTGGCCGGCTGTTTGTTTTTGTTACCTTTTTTGCGTTTTTGAGTGTCTTGTGTCTCCGGCACGACCTCGTTATCATGTTGACTCGGTGAAACAAAATCAGATTCGAACCTAGGTTGGGAGTAGGGAGCAAAACCGGGTTGAAAGTTTGAAGGAGATTGGAAGTTTGGTGGATGTTGTTGAAAGTGTTGGATGTTTGGGTTTTGTTGTAGTTGAACCAATAAATTTCTAAGCGATTCATGATCGTATGAGAACGGGTTGAATTCGGGATTGGGATTGTTAGGCCTTGGATTCATGTTTCTAATTTTTTTTTAAAAAAATATAGAGAGAAAGATGAAAGATGAAGAGATTTGGGTGGTTTTTTGGGTAAAAAGGTTGGGTATTTATTTAGTTTAAAAAATTTGTTTTTTTTTTAATTTTTTTGCCGTTGAATAACGGTCAAATTTATGTGGCCAATCACATTGCTCCATCTTCGATGGGGAGCGGGAGCCGTTGGTGGCATTTGAGCGGGGGCCGCGGGCAAGGGGGCCGGTGTTCCCGCTGGACACCGCGGCAGGGAAGGGCACCGCTGGCCCAACGGGACGCCCATTGTGGGTAGCATTATAAAACATGCGTATTGCGACTTGTTATTACGATCAAACAAAACATATATATAAAGTCATGGACTCAGCGGTTTTATGTAGAATTGGAAAACATTATTTTGCATAGTAAGTAATGATATGTATAAGAATTTCTTAGAAAAGGTAATTTAATAAAAAAATATGTAATAAATTGAAACCAATATTGCATGATACAAAATTATTACAAACTTTAGTATGTTTGTTGTGTCATTACTCATTTACATTAATATGGTTGAGTACAAAAATAAAACAAATGAAGTTATTGATGACTTGGTTTTATAGATTGAAAAATTGATTAAAAACAATTATATAACGATATATCAATGTTTTTCAGTTGGTGTTATTATCATTATTCTAGGTACCAACACGTTACGATCAGTTGATATAATCTACAACTATTTATGGTTGATTTACAAATAAAAGTTATTAAAGAAAAATAAAATTTTATATACTATAAACATTAAATAAAGGGAAAATTACTAAAATTGTCAAAGTTGACCCAATTTTTACTAAATTAATCATTTAAATTTAGCCACCGGTTTTATGTTTAGACACCGCTTTAGACGTCATTTTTCTGTACTTTTTGTAAACATATGGGCCCAAATTCCCACTCGTGGTGTCAATCCACGTGGGCGTGACGTGTCCAGAATCACAACTCAAGGTCATATAGAACAACTCTATATGCGTTTACAAATCCAAAGTTTGACACATACACTTAATAAAATAGTTTGCAGCGGAATAATAGTTTCATATCATAGCAGCGGAAAATGGTTGTTATACAGCAGAAATAAATATGTTTGAATACATAAACCGAATGTAATTGTTTTCAAAAGCTAAACATAAGCAGAAATGCATGAATGCCCCTATGCTCGGTTCCTTAAATGTGCATTCCTGGATGTCCATCATCCTGTCAGTTACCTGAGAATACAAGTTTAAAAAGTGTCAACACAATGGTTGGTGAGTTCACAAGTTTTGATATACATATAATAATAAAAGTGTTTCATGCTGTTTATCAATGTTAGTATCGAGCCCTAGGCCCAAAGTGTCAGTGCGTCACTACCGAACTAGACTTGTTTGTCCTTGCCTCCGCTATGCCTCGTATGCATAGCAAGTTAGGTCAGAGTTTGCACGGGTTATGACATCCAGTCAACATGGTGCCCCGTGGGGTTAGTCATTCCCTAATGGATCCATCCAAATCTACCACGTTGTTCGTACATTAACGGTAAGACTTTGTGAGGGCTTGTTACGAGTTCAACACTTAATGTTTGTCCAATAAACCAGCATACACAAAAATGTTTGTAATAGCAATAATGTTCGACTCGATGCATCTAGTATTCTCCCCCTATTTAAAAGCGTTTGAAAAGAGTAAAGAGGGGCCGTAAACTCACCTTAGTGATGAAAGTAGTAAGTAAGCGTAAGCTCCTGTGGCGATAAGCACTTCGGTCACCGGCAACCTATATCGTACACCGTACGTAAGTTTGTGTAAGTGACAGTGCTAGTGTTTGTGTTAGTGCTCGTGTTCGGGTCCAACAACCCTTGGTTGTTCATGTTTGTCCGTGTCGGTCTACAATGACCGTGTTTGCTCGTGTTGGTCCACATTGACCGTGTTTGACTGTGTTGGTCCACATTGACCGTGTTTGACTAGTGTTGACCAAAGTTGACCGTGTCAAGTCAACGACCCGTTGGTGAACCGTGTGACGGTTGTGAATCGTGTAGAAAATGTGTAAGTGTTCGTCGTGTGCAAGACGCGCATGTCGCGTCTATGGACAACTTACTATTTATAGTAAGTTTCCATTTTTGAAAAGTTCACAAAGCATATCGATTTTACAGTTCTAGCATGCTCATTAGTCCTACGTGATCATGTTAACACATAGCACATCATCATACGGATTCACATAAGTCGTTTACACCATGTTTGCACATAAAAGTTTCCTAAAATGGAAAGTTTCCATTTTTAGCATACGTGATATCGGAAACCATCTAACTTAGCATCTAGTCATCATGTTACAACATAATAAGCCACTTAGCATGCTCGAATCATACAACATGTTTACATCGGTTTTTGTAAAAATAAAGTTACTATAAATAGTAACTTTGTTGTTTTTGCATCAAAATGACCATTTAAACATTTCTAAACCATTTTCTCATCATCAATCATCATAATAATCAATCTAGCATCATTTTAAACATGCCAATATAGTCAAATCGTCTCCTATCATTATTTTGACCCGAAAAGTTACTAAATATAGTAACTTTGTCAAAATGACAATAAACATTATCAAAGTCATATCCTAACCTTCAATATCATTCTAAATACATTAAAACATCATTCCCATACACATGCATGACCATCATTGTCACCAAATCACCATTTCTTAAGTAAAAAGTTCCTATTATTAGAAAGTCGCCAAAAATCAACATTTTAACCATTTCAACATCATTTAGGCATGTAACCCTATTCCAATAACAAATAGAAACATTTCTACATATACAAAATCATTGCAATACTCATGGATTATACATGCATGGTGATATTTCAACACTTTATGAATAAATCATGAATTCCTTACATACACATCATCATAGATCATCACCAAATGCATTCTAATCATGTTAGATCATCATAAAACACCTTAAAATCAACAAACCCAGAAGATAAATTCGTGCATGTGCACTATAGGTGCTTGCATGTGTGATTTAACACATGCATGTGTGTGTAATGGTGGTTTTAAACTATAAGGGATGTATAGATTACCTCTAAAGCTCCTGGAACACCAAGATGATGAATATGCAGCTCCTGAATCTCCAGAAGTTCGAATGCAGTAGCTCCAAGCGAGTGGTGGTGGTCTAGGTGATCTCCTTTGGTTCTCCAAGTCCACAATGTGGCTTCCAAGCTTCAATCTTGAGCTTCAATGGCTGTTAATGGAGGTTCCAGAGGTTGAAGATGAAGGTAGGGGGTGATAATGTCGATCAAAACTCGAAAAATGAAGTTGTAGGGTGGCTTGTGATGATGGTGTCTTGGTTTTATAAAGATTTGCCGTCTGACACCCGTCGCGTACCGCGGAGATAGGCCAGAAAGATGCTTCGCGCTACGCGAAGGAATCCGGGAGTCAACTCTTCGCGATGTCTGTCGCGTACCGCGACAATTCCTCATGCTGGGCCTTCGCGTACCGCGATGGGCCCCTGGAGAGCCCAATAAGCCTATTTTAATGGGTCTAATCCGTTCGTCACTGTTTTCACGCTTCCGAACTATCGTTTGGCCTCGTTTGAACTTCCAAGTTCAATGTGTGAGTGTTTCGTGAAGTTTCGAGTGTTGTGCTACACAATGTGCTAGACGTTCACCAACGTTCATGTGTTTTGACACGTGTGTGTTGTTTGCCGATAATTCCACGAATTATCCTGTTGTGTGTCAGTGTTTGTACTGTCGTGCCACGTGTCACACTAAATTGATCTAATTCTAGTGCCACGTGTATAATAGGCATTTAAATAAACATTTAAATAAATATAAAGCTGACCTGGAAAAATCGGGGTGTCACAGTTTTCGTCCGTTCGAAGTTTGTAACTTCGGGACGGGATGCCATTTGGTTGATTTCCGCATAACTTGTCACGGCGTGATATGAGCAAATGGCCCGTTCTCTCGTGCGTAGGCCATCAACGGCTCGTTCATGACCGATTCATCGTTCTCACCACTTTTACGGTTGTTGTGGTGTTGAACCCATATGTCGTTAAATTTCGCGACTTTACGTTGTAAGTCGCTCAATATGCCGGAAATCACGTCGTTCGTCCGGTAGGAACCACGACCCATTGCCGGAAAAAACTGATGTCTCACGCGTCTCCAAAAATCTGAGTTCGTTTGGTTGTTACTAACGATCGAGTCTTCGGAAACGTCAATGTAGGCACGAGCTAGTGTCACCTCCTCAGATTCCGACCATCGAGTAATGATCGGTTTGGTTGTATTTCAGGCACTGCTTTTCGTTGGTGCCTACGACGCGATGAAGCCGGTTGGGCGTCGAGTTGTGTTTCCGGAACCACGTCAATATCGGGATCCAGTTGATTCTCATAAACGTTGTCACTGGTGGATGAGTTTTGGTTGAAAAAAGGTGGTTGTGGGTACCAATTTGAGAAGGTTAGAATTGGTTTGGGTTTGAATTGTTTGGATCGAGTTGAGGTCAGTAACTATTCATAAACGAGTTAAAGTATGGGTTGTTTTGATCCATGGTAGTGTAGAAGTTTTTGAATCCATGGTAGTGTAGAAGTTTTGGGATATTTGAAAGATTTTTTAAGAATTTTTGAAAGAATTTTGGAAGATTTTTGAAGTTTTTTGAATGGGTTGGATGAGTTTATATAAGGTTAAATTATTATTATTATTACTATTATTTTTTGGCATCTCAACGGTAACATAGCCGTTTGAAGATTTTTTTTTTTTATATTTTTTCCCCCAACAATCATCACCCAGGGGTGGCCCGGGGGGAGGGGCAAACCCGACCCCCGTCTCGGGCCCATTTTTTTAAGGGGCACAATTTTTTTGACGTATACGTATACACAAAGATTCATTTAAACGAGAACCAACAAGTTATAGATAACGAAAAGGAACTATTTATAAAAACACGGTTTAATAATTACAAAAAGTAATTCCCTATAAAACATAGGAAGTTACTTTTATGTCATTTACATCAGTGGTATTTATTGGTTTGATTTAACTGGTTTTCATTCAATTCGAAAGGCGAGCCAAAGTCAGGAAGTGGTTAGGTTCAGTTTTGGTTAATACCAAACAAACCGAATAAATTGATTAAAAACCAAATAAACCGGTTACAAACCAAACTCAACTAAATAAACTGATTACAAACCGAATTCAACCAAATAAACTTGTTAGAGACCGAATAAATCGAAGTTTATCTTATATAGTGTTTATAAAATAATACTTTTAAATCTGAATTAGGTTTAATCGGTTAATTGAATAAACCGAACAAACCAAATTCAAACTAAAATGGAACCGATAACTGAACCGAAAACAAAAATTCAGAATTCGGATACGATTAGAAACCTAATTTGGAACTCGGATATGGTTGGAAACTGAACCGAAAACCAAATTCTAAATTCGTTTTTTTAGTTACAAATACGGTTCAGTTTTTATTTTTTGGAACACCTCTGCTTTAGTATTTGTATTCACTAGGGCCTTTTTTCTCGACCCGTCCCGGGCACCTCAATTCTAAAGGCCGCCCCTGTCATCACCCCGTGAGGGGCTTCACCACCTTGCCTATCACGCCACCCTCGCGCCCCTGTGTTATAAGGGTGGGGCGCGACCATGGCGTGACCGAGGGGCATCACGCCTGGGTCACATGGCATAACGTATACCCTAAGAGACCTTTAAAAGCCCAATTTAGATGCTCATTCTAACGGCTTTTTGGAGTCTTTAGACTACAAAGCAACGTCTTTAGACGCCTGTTTTGGATGGATGTAACATTAACTGATTTGAATGATTTGGCAGCTTAAAGACATCACAATGGGCGCTTAAAGACATCGCTTTGGGTCTAAAGACCCCAAAAAGACGTCAGAATTGCGACCACATGTGTCTTAAGACCCCGGTGGTAGAAAAGGGGTCTTAAGACGCCGGTAGAAAAGAGGTCTTAAGACACCCATTTAGATCTGGACAAAGACGCCAACATGTGGGCCCCTATATTTCCCGTATGTTTACAGAAAAAATGCGTTTAAATATAAAATCGGAGGCTAAATTTAAATGATTAATTTGGGAAAAATTGCGCCAACTTTAACTATTTTAGTAATTTTCCCTTAAATAAATTCCAAGTTTTTTTTTAAACTTAAAAGTATTAAAATGTATGTTTAAAGTTGGAAGGTAGCTTTCCAGTTATATTCGTAAATGAGATGCCTATAGTTAGGGTTTGTTTGGTTTGAGCCACATTTTATCTTTAAACAATTTTATAGATCGATATACTTAATCAACTCCCCGTCATAATATTTTTGTTCAAAAACCCAAACCTCACCCATCCCCCTTCTAAAGTGTAAATCTGTGGACGAAAATTATGAGTATAAACCTGTGGACTTGGATGAGATGAATAACATGGCAAACGGCAATTGGTGGTTTTGCCTAACTGTCAAAGTCAGATTCCATTCATTAAGGCTTCAATTTTTTCTCATTTAAAATTTCTTTGAATTTAGCAATCTGCAAATCTTTCTTTATGGTGAAAAAAATAAAAAATACAACTAATTGTCTTGATTCATGTGTTAATTACTTAATTGATTTGTATATGCGTATAATTAGTTTAGAAAATTTGTATATTATACAGATGAATTATTAAAATATAGTTGATTACAATACATTAATCACGTCTTTTTATTTATCTTCCTTTTCTTAATTAAACTGGGATATCTCATTAGAGGCATTATCATTTAACAAAAAATCTCTTACACTCATTCAAATTAAATTACACTGTTTTTATGAGATTAAACTGATAATCTTTCAATATGAAAGACAAAACCTTTATCAAATAAGGCTCTGTTTGGTAGCCTCTTAATCTCATTCAAAGGCTACCTTTCAATAGTTCTTAACATCTGAATGGTTAAAAAAATATCCTTAAGTCTGAATGGTTAAAATGTTGGTAATGATTCATAACCTCTGAATGGTTAAGAGGTAACCCTAAGTCTGAATGATTAAGAGGTTATGAACATTCAAAGATAACCTCTTAATGGCATTCAGATGCAAACAAACAACCACTTAATCACATATTGACATTACGAGACATTATTGATATAATTATCTAAAAAATAAAAAAAAAGTTATTTAATTTACTATTGATCACTGTTGTAAAAATCGGCATAGGCAGCGCCTAGGCGCTAGACGCCCGTCAACTGTCTCGATTTTGGTTTAGGTGGTGCCTAGGCGCTAGGCGGCTTAGGCGGGGTCTAGGCGGCCTAGTCAGATTTTTATTTTTATATTTTTTTGACTTTTTTTTGACTTTTTTCTGGTAAAAAGTGATCAATTTAATGATTATTTAGACATTTTTCAACCAAAAATCATTAATATGTCTTTGAAACATCTCCAGTTAACATCAAAATTAATCTCTAAACTTTAAACTTAGTGTTTAAGTTTGCACTTTGAAGTACTTTATTTAGTATATTTGAGTTTATTTTTTAAATTATTTGAAGTATTATATCAAATTATTGATATTAATGTGTGTATATAATATATATTTGTAAAATTACATATAAAAATTCCAATCCGTCTAGCGCCAATTAATCTTTAGACGGTCCCTCGCCGCTTGACTAGCGCCTAGCGGCTTCTACAAACATGATATTTATTGAAAAGGTTAAACATTAATATATATTATATACTTGTCTTTAGCAAGATTAATCATCGCTCTTGATTGAAATTCAACGACCGTTGAACTTTAGCAAGATTACTTTTTTGGGCAAAAGATACGTGTCCTTTTAGGGAGCAGAACTTTTCTTGTTATGACGCACATATGAGTTTTCGCCGAAATGTTTTAACCAAAATAATACATTAATTATACGCATGTATGCATGTATTTATGGAAATTAGGCACGAATATGTCAAAGTCGTAATAAGAATGGTTACACCTTAACTAATTAATTAAACCAATTCATTTATTTGACTTTAAACCCTATATATATTAATCATGCATGCAAAAAATGAGTTAAACAATTTACTCTTCTGAGCAAACATGACCTTAACCACATTTTTCTCTTCCACATCCAAAGAACAAAGATGGGTTGATAAAATTAGCAAGAAATTCATACGGGAAGTTGCCATCGACATATCCCCTGAAAACCCTATTTGTGTTTTCAATATCCCAAAATCGATTACCATCTTCAAGCCTCAGGCTTATCTCCCTCATGTAATTGCTTTGGGTCCATATCATCACATGGTTCCTCATTTACAACATATGCAACGGTACAAGATTTCTTGTGCCAAGTCTTTTTTCAACCAAAGCGTCTGTAGCCAAAAAAACATCAAGTTTCGTGAAATATTAATCGATAAACTCAAAGAACTCGACCCGGTTATCCGAGGTTGTTACCATAGCTATTTGGACATAGATGACAGTACGTTATCTTGGATCGTGGCGATAGATGGTTTGTTCTTGGTTAGTCTTTTGAAAGATTGTTTTGTTGAGCCAGAAAGTGAAAATCTGGTACTAGACACCATCCTATCTAGGGACCTAATGTTGTTAGAAAACCAAATACCCTTTGTAGTATTGAGAGAGATTTGTAGAGCATTAAAAATCAAGTCTTGTGAGGTAGATGACAATATTGAATCCGAGTTGTTTTTCATGATGGCACGATTTTGTCAAGCAAACTCGCCTCTCCAATTGTCATCAATCTCATCTCGCTCTTATAATGAAACAAGCCACTTGCATCTGTTGGATCTCATGTACCATTTGATAGTCAAAAATGGTTTTTCTGAAACAGAAAGATCTCCGCAAAATGAAGATAGTTTAACTAGTCGAAATAGTTCAGAACAAATCGAGGACTTTGAAGAAGAAATGAATTCAGCTTGTGATAATATTAGCGAAATTACAAAAGTAGCAATGAAGTTTGGCATTGGTAGGAAGATCTTGAAGCCTGTCCAAGTTATACAAGACATACCATGGGATAAAATAATGGCCATTTTAGGCCTAGAAGCTGCCAAGGATCCTAATAAACATGAAGGTCCTGTTGTGGAGGAGATCAAAATACCATCTGTGTACTCCCTCCACTACTATGCAGGGATAACATTCAGATCAACAAGTGAGGGTATAAAGGGCATCAAGTTCATAGAAGAAGAAGCTACTTTATGTCTTCCTGTATTAACTCTAGATGTTAATTCAGAAGTAATATTGAGGAACTTGGTTGCTTACGAAACCGCGATGAACTATGCAAATTCTGGTCCCTCATTTTCACAATTCATTGATCTGTTAAGCGGTATCATCGATAGCGCTGAGGATGCAAGACTGTTAAAGGAAAAAGGGATCATTAAAGGCGGACTATCTAACGATGAGATCGCAGAGCTATTCAATGGGATAAACAAAACAACCAGGAATTCAAGTAACATGACTGTTGTGAAGATTAATAATTACTACAAGAAGAAGCTGATGGTTAGGACGTTTAAGTTCATGAAAAAGAGGTGGTTTTCATTGTTGAAGGTGGTTACTCATCTGTTAACTATTTTGTTGCTGGTGTTGCTGATATTATACTCGTTTTGCGAGTTCTATGGCTGTCCTAAGCTCTTTGGAGGAAGCAGCTAGGCTGGAATAAGTAAATATTTGTTTAATTTGTAACGGGGTTAAGTTCTTTGGTTCTTTGATTTGATGCACTTGTTGTTCAAGCAAGTGCTCTAGATATATGTATATGGATGCTCTCAAGTCATGGTATAGGTTTATACTTCATGTGTTGTTTGTAAATATATTGTGAAATTTGTTTATTAAGGAATAAAATAAATTACATAACTTGTTAAAACAACAAGCAACAACAACAACAACAACCTTACCCAGTATATTCCCACTTTTCAGTAGGGTCTGGGGGGGAAGGATAGATACAAACCTTACCCCTATCCCAATTGGGATAGAGAGGCTGCTCCGAAAGAGTCCCCGGCTCAAAGTTATCGTTTGAAGTTGATCATCCCAATGATTTTAACGTTATTTACACAAAATAATTAAAATAACGTTAAAATTAGTGCACTTTTACTTTTGCCCTTAAGGGCCCACACATATATACATTATATGCGTGCACCGCAAATGAGCGTTTGTTAAAACAACAAGCTCATCAACAAAACAAGATGTTTACATGAATCACTTTGAAAGGCAATAGTAAGTAATGCAAAATCAAGTAAAGAACAATAACAAGAACACATAATAATGCTCACTTTAAGTTTAAGTATATTACCATTCAATTGCATTTACAAGATATGATGAATTAATACATTAATATAAAATTTGAGAACAACTATCTTACATAGGTCTAGAATTAAACATAATGTATGTACAATACTCTTCCAGCATAATATAAGAAAATATGTAATTATGAAAATTTAAAGAGAGATATAAAATTGCTCTTTTTTCGTCTGTTAGAATTCTTTAAAACAATTGTTGTCTAAAACTATATGTGTGGACCCTTAAAGGGCAAAAGTAAAAGTACACTAATTTTAACGTTATTTTAGTTATTTGTGAAAATAACGTTAAAATAATTGAGATGATCAACTTCAAACGATAACTTTGAGTCGGGGAATATTTCGGAGCAGACTCTCTATCCCAATTGGGATACGGGTAAGGTTTGTATCTATCCTTCCCCCCAAACCCTACTGAAAAGTGGGAATATACTGGGTAAGGTTGTTGTTGTCTAGAGCTATAGCTATACAATGTTTTATTTACCTAAATTTAGAAGAAAATTTGTAAAGATATTGTGAGTACCCTTGCTTATTCACATGATCTTGTAGTTTGTACAAAGGACCAATCTCGATCGTTTTCCACGTTTTTCACGATAGGAAACGATAGCGATATATTGAGATAGAAACCCAAAGGACGTACGCTAACTTAACCAGCTGTGATTGGATGTCTGGATAACCAGTTATCCGATTATAGTCTGTTTTCTTGTGGCTACTGTTGCATCCTTATCTTCTCTATTTTTTAAACTTGCAAAACAAAGATAATAATATACATAGTTTTCTGTATATATATAATAGCAGCCAATTTAATATAATTTTTAGACTTTGGAAAAAATTATACCATTTGTATTTTTTGTATTTGCTAGTTTAAATCAATCATTATTTGTATACCAACAACAAACTTACCCAGAATATTTCCACTTTATAGTAGGGTCTGGGCGGAATGATATATACAAACCATACCCCTATCACAATTGGGATAGAGAGGCTGCTCCGAAAGAGTCCTCGGCTCAAAGTTATCGTTTGAAGTTGATCATCCTAACGATTTTAACGTTATTTTTACAAAATAATTAAAATAACGTTAAAATTAGTGCACTTTTACTTTTGTCCTTAAGGGCCCACATATATATCAATATGGAATTTAATTAATAGCTAGCTTAGGCCGGGATCATTTGATCATAAAGTGCTGATATTTCCTGTGATAACAATTAGATAGATTGTTTTACTCTATAATCCGTTAGTGATTTAAAAATTACCTGTAAAAAAAAACTAATTATATTGTTTTACTCTGATATGATTGACATACTACCACTGCACGTGCGTTTATTCATCAATTACTCTAAATCTTGGTTTGGTCATCCATGTGATTTGGGGTTAATTGACCAACCTAAGCATTTGAGTTTGTAATATTTATATAGCCAAATAGTTCAAGCATGCTATATGATTACTTCAGTTTTCTGAACCCATTTTGGGAGCATCATATCATATGGCTTCTTTTAACCCATCTTTTAGCCCAAACCCCATTGAAAAAGAATGGGTTGATCAGATCAGCAAAACCTTAAAAACCCAAATTGCAGTAACAATAGATACACCTCCAGTTTCCATATTTGAAATTCCCAAAACCCTAAAGATTGAAAGGTTGGAAGCATACGTCCCTCAACGGTTTGGGCTCGGGCCAAGTCACCATTTTCGCCCTGAGCTCTATCACAAGATGGAACAGAAGAAGCTCACAGCCGTGAAAAGGGTACTAAAACCTCCTCAAATTCAAGACTATGAAAAAGAAATAGTAGAAAAAATAAAAAAGATTATCCCCCTCGTTCGTTATTGCTATGATGTGTACCATGAGGCTGATGACAATATGTTGGCATGGCTATTCACTATTGACGGAATGTTCTTGATTGATCAACTCAATGCTTATTCAAATCAAGGTTTTGCATTTGAAACAAATGATATGATTATGTTAGAAAACCAAGTTCCTCTTATTGTGTTGAAGGAAATCCAGAAAGCTCTATCGGGGCGAAATGCTCAAGCTCAAGCCCAAGCTCAAGCTCAAGAAGATTTCTTGGAATCAAAGTTCCGGTTTTTCTGTAACACGAACTCGTTGTTTGTCCTTTCGGAAGAAAAGATCGATTTTAATCGAGTTAACCATCTTCTTGATTATATGTATAGTTCCATCATAACCAATCAAACATTGATTAAAAGTAAACTCGAGTTCACAGAGTCTGAAAGCAATTCACCTGAAAAAGATGCAAGCCTAGAACTGCTAGAAGCTGTTATCAAATTTGCAGGATTGATACCCGGGGCTGAACCGTTACATCAAATCTTTGATTTCATAATGCAACAGTTCCCTGAAATCAGTGAAGAAAAGACCATGGCTGAAGAGATTAAGATACCTTCGGTTTCAGAACTTCGCAAAGTGGCGCGTGTCGAGTTCCGTTTATCACCTAAAAATGAAGGCATCAGGAACATAAACTTTGTCCAAGGGAAAGTGCGGTGTTGTTATCTCCCTCTAATAACTCTTAATAATGATTCAGAGGCCATACTTAGAAACTTGGTGGCTTATGAGAAACTAATGGCTAAGAATAGTTTTATGGGTGGTTATGGGCTCGAACTCACCGAATATGTGGATTTTATGTGTGGGATAATCGACAATGCGAAGGACGTGAAGTTGCTACGCGATCAGAAGATCATTGAAGGCGATTTGAGTGATGAGGAGATAGTTAAATTGTTTAATGGGATAGGTAAGTCGTGTATCAAAATGAGTGTTGAATCTGAACTGATGAAGACAGTTTCTCAACTGAACATGGTTTATGAAAGTGTACCGAGAATTTGGGTTCAAAGGACTGTTGAGAAGAAGTTTCGAGCTTCAGCCAAGTATATCACGTTCGTCATTGTCATCTCGACTGCATTGATCTTGGTTCGTGAGGTGTATTTGATGGTTCGTGGTGTGAGTTCGTTCCACATGATTGTGGTTCGTTTTCTTCGGACCCAATTGAGTCGTTTACTCATCTTCGTTGGTCCGAAGGGTCCGACAGAAATTGCATAGACAATAGCCTTTTTTTAATTAATGTTGTGTAATCAGTACCATTTGCCTTATTATATATTGTAATTAAATGTAAGTCAATATCGTCCATTAAATACTTATGAAATGCTTTTTTCCCCTTTTTAGAAAAATATTTTGGAAAGGAGCTATTTAACTATCCTGACTAGCGGAATGACAATCTTAATTAGGGGAGAAAAAATAATACGAATCCAAATACTTTAAATTTACAATTTTTAATTACATGGTTAGTATTCATAAGCTCAAGTTTGAGACAAACCTGACTAGATTTGATTGCGACCCTAACCCTTTGTATGACCTATATAGAGTTATATGGGTCACATATCAACACCTAATACGACATGTACATGGGTTGTACATGTTTGTACTAGGGGTGTTCAAATTTGGATATCTGAACTCTAAACAAAATAATAAAACTTTAAAAAAATACATCCGGATATCCGAAAACCTGAAAAATATCCGAATATCCGAAAAAATATCCGAATATCAGAAAAATATCCAAAAAAGTAAATATTTCGGATAGTTCGGGTATCCGAACTATCCGAAAATTTTCAAAACTACTATCCGAATCCGCATTTCCGGACATCCGGATATTCAGATACGGATTTTTGGGTATTTCGATTTTGAGTTCGGATACGGATTTATTTGAATACACCTAGTTTGTACTGGCCATACATCTAGGTAAGGTTCAGACTATAAAGAAAATTTAAAAGGTCAATACAGATTATACAAACTTTTACGAACTGTATAAATTTATACAAGTGTGAAATTATAAATAAAAATGCGAGAATAAAACTCACGTTCATTGTGATCGGTACATCATCTTGAGATCTGACTTAAAGTTAGGTACACAAATAAGTGCACCATGGGTATGGTTTCTCCCATCTTCACAATTATTATCTTACCTATCTCAATTGGTTGGTCATCCATCTTCATTTTTTGTTTTAACTGGCAATTTAATATAAGTTCCATAATTCTTATACTTATTTCACACCATTTATACGTCTTATAAAGATTTATAAAAGAAATATATGAGGTAATTATTATTTGTTATAATTTATTAGTGTGAATGATATGACTCATATAAGCTTCATATATGCCTATACAAATAATTATCAAATCAGTGGTATCGAAGTGCTATATGCCTCTATAATATACGAGGTGTATAATGTCGATATGATGCTAAAATAAAAAAGTTAGATGTGTAAACAAAAAAATACTTTAATAAATATACATGTAAAGAAAAAAGTGTGTTTACTTATTATATTGAAAGAAAAATAAGTTTTGTTGCATCTAAAAAAGGTGATGCTTAACTTATAATATTCTCTTCTTGGGTAAATATTAAAATAAATATACTTGGTGGATTATATAATTATAAAAATTACTTCTCTTACATGGGGCAACACTAAACACTTCTCTAAACATACATGATGGAAGACTACAAACTAAAATTTACAAAGTCCATGACAATAAATACAAATCACATCACAAAACTACTTTGGTAGTTTTGTGTACTCACTGTACTAAAACTAAACTTTCCTTGTGTACTCACAATATAACTATACCAGCTCTAGAAGACGTCATGTTAGAAATATATGTGATGCCTTGCGGGTTCTAAATAAACATACCCCAAAGGTTTTATTAATAACCATTAGCTTAACTTAGTTAAAAAAAATAGGTGTAATAGGATATTAGAAGGGTTGACATGAGCTGTTTTTTTTATGTTGGTTGATACTATAAATGTAAGGTTTTATGGTATAATGTAGTTTTTATTTTTCTTTCTATTGTTGAGGTTTTAGATACTTAGTAGCCATCAAAACTATTATAATATATCGGTATTCTTGTGGTGGGACTAAGTTTAGGAACTAAATGTCTTGGGTTTGAATCTTACAAGAAGATTTCTTAAAGTATTAATTTTCTACACAGTGTTATAATGATATTTCATTGATACGTCAGTGATCCAAAAATTTTCCGTTTAAACAAAATATTTACTAGTCTCTTTTTTAATAAATTTTTGCCTATTAAAGATTGAAAATCTTTATTAAGAGATTTTGAATTCTAAGTATTTATTGAGAAGTAGATCAAAATATTATAATTGGGCGTGGTAGGTATGGTTTTAACCTCTTTCTATAAATATCTTAAATCATAGATCACGTGCAAAACATGAAGATATCATGAATACTAACCACCATGTCTGTGAAACAATGTGAATCATGTCTCTGTCTCCCCATTCAAAATCCTAATTAAAATTCAACAAAAAAATCAACCCAAATTTGTGAGTTTTGAGGATCAAATGGCATCTGTAAACCCCTTTGTGGCTCCGACCTCCGGCGACCAACCATGGGTAGATCAGATGAGAAAAACCCTAAAAACCCAAATCGCTGTTCCAATCGACACACCTCCACTTTCCATATTCTCAATCCCCCAAATTCTCAAAGACGAAAAGCCTGAAGCATACGCTCCACAACGAATCGGGCTCGGCCCGAAACACCATTTTCAGGCCGAGCTCTACCAGAACATGCAGCAAAACAAGCTCACTGCGGTCAAAAGGGTGATAAAACCGCATCAGGTTCCAGATCTGGAAGACCATGTTGCAGAAAGAATCAAACAGATCATTCCTGTACTCTCTCCTTGCTACGATTCGTTCCCTGAAACGGATGAGGATGCATTTGCGTGGCTATTCGCGATTGATGGTCTGTTCTTGCTCGATCAATTGGGGGTTTATTTAGAGAAGGGGTTTGCAATTGATGAAAAGGATTTGATTATGTTAGAGAATCAAATTCCGTTGATTGTGTTGAAAGAGATTGAAAAAGCCCTTTCACAATCTGGTGAAAATGTTGATGATTTCTGGGAATCCAAGTTTCGGTTTTTCTCACAGTCGAACTCTCCTTTTCTTCTCTCCAAAGAGAATATTGATTTCAGTCGGGTTAACCATCTGCTTGATTACATGTATCATTCGATCATCAACAACGAAACGAGCTCGAGAGATGTTAGTTTCATTAAACCAGGCAGCATACAGGCCGAAAAGCCCGCCACCGAAGAGCTGATGGAAGCTGTGATCCAAGCTGCCGGTTTGATTCCGGCAGCTAAACCTTTTCTCGGACTGCTACAGTCCGTAGAAAAGGTTTTGTATGAAACCGAGGACGAATCGACAATCCAGGAGATCAGGGTGCCCTCGGTTTCTGAACTATGCGAAACCGCAGGGGTGAAGTTTGTATTGGCGACAAGTGAAGAGGGCATTAGAAACATAGCATTTGTTGATGGAACCTGTTTTCTCCCTGTGATCACCCTCGGTTATGACACGGAGGTCATTCTCAGAAACTTGGTGGCTTATGAGAAACTGATGGCGAAGAACAGCATGATGGGCGGATTCGGTCTCGAACTGACCGAATACGTCGATTTCATGTGCGGGATCATCGACTCGGCAGCAGACGTGAAGATGCTACGCGAACAGAAGATCATCGAGGGTGATTTGCGTGATGAGGAGATTGTGAAATTGTTCAACGGGATCGGGAGATCGCTCGGGAATATGAGCGGGCAGTCAAATTTGAGGAAGACGGTGGCGGAAATGAACAGGGTTTATAACGATGTACCAAGTGTTCGGCTAAAGAATGAGGCTGAAAAGCAGGCTCGGGCTGCGGCTAAGGCGATAACGTTCCTGGTTAGCATTTCGGGCACATTGGTGTTGGCTCGTGAGGCGTTTGTGCAGGCTAGTGGTTCGGACACGACCCAGATGTTGTTTAGTTTTGTTTCCGAGAAATTGGGGTCATTTTAGGGGTGCGTTTTCTTCGACCAAAATTATGTCATGATGCAAATTGTTTGCCCTTTGACTTGTTGCTATTTGAGTAATAACTAGAATTTTGGACCCCGCGCGTTGCGGCGAGATCCAATATACTGACGTGAAGCGAAGCAGACATTAATCTCAAAACCAAACGTTGTCACAACCTATAAAAAAATTTTAGTTAAACACGTTTGATCAGTCAACGATAAAATAAAACCTATAAAAATGGGCTAAAAACTTAAAATCAAAGTTTGACAGACCAGAATCAACATGTGCCATACGACCAATAGATGTCTCACCAAAATCAGCATCCAAATGTCCTCATTTGCAGAATCATCACCATCAAGAGGAACAGTATGCAACTTGAGGCTTGGAAACCTTAACACAGTCACTATTGGGGTTTATTCTTGCCATCAGGAAACAAATCTAGGCACACCACTATCATCAACTTCCTAAATCTAACTTAAAATTATTTTAATGAAATTTATATATATAAAGCTTTCAAATAGTCTTTAAATTTTCAAATGTTAGTAGCTGAAGCTACTTATTCCAAATTTCAGTTCATTTTTAATCAGTGGTGAAGAAATCATCAATGCACGTCTATTTTATATTTTTATACCAAAAGTGGAATTACAGAAGATAAAATCGAAGTTACCTGTTAGTGAAGTAAAAGGCTTCTTCTACACCGTCACCATGATGAACATCTATGTCAATATACAGAACTCGTGCATGATACTTAAGGAGCTCCAAAATGCCCAAAACTAGATAATTGATATAACAAAATCCAGACGCCTCACACTTTTTAGCATGGTGTAGTGTCACACCCCGAGCCGGCGGGGTAGGATCGGGTTTCCCCGACGGGCGGAAGGTTCCCGGGGCGCGATATCGTGAGTGATAATCAAGTGATCAGATTGTTTACATTGTACATGATATAAATGAGAAATGCTAATCATAATAGAATTACAAAGTTAAATTACATCAGTATTGTTTATAATTTAACAATGTAAATCTATCAGCAACATCATAAATTTCTATCTTGTATTTACACAAGATATACAAAATAAATTGTATAATGATGTCTTCAAAAGTATGCAGGTCCAAGATACTAAGTCTTCTATCTGAAGTCCTAGTCCAAAAGAAATGACTTCTTAATTGACCTGTTCGTCACCTGAGAAGTCATGCAAAAAGATCAAGTCAACACATGGTTGGTGAGTTCATATAGTTTAGTATTTGAAAATGATTGATAATGACTTGAAAACTCCTTCGGTAAAGACCCTAACCTCATTAACACCACCTGTATCATCCAGATCGGTATGCTTATGTATAGGGCATACCCCTGAGTCGGGGCTACAACCCCGCCCAGACGCCATCCCACCACATACTAATCCGCATAGGACATTGGTGATAATGATAGTTAAGCATTTTACCCCTACCTTTAACCCAATGATATGTCAGTCCTTTGTTCCTGTAAATACCACAATTTGGAATCTATGTTGATTCTTTATGTTCATCACAATAGTGATCAACCACAGTAATTGTAGAAACAGTTTAATAAATGCTTAATTAAACAAATAAATAAACATTTAATAAAATCTAAGTCCAAATGATTGGAGCCTTTGGTCATACTCGAGTAGACTAGTCTGTCAATCTAGGTACTTAGTAGTTAGGAAATCTGTAAATATCCTCAAACATACGACCTACAAGTCAAACGGTCTAGCTAGGACTTCTTGAAATGTAGGATTTCATGTTTCGTCTGTTTTGGCGTATATTATCTCTGATATTTCCCAGGCTTTCCCTTGAAAATGATTTATTGATTCGTCTGATTCTGTTACAAGATGTACTTGATTCGTGGATCATAGAATACTTAGATTCATTGATCAATTGTACACTTGATTCATAGTTCAACAAACACTTGATTTGTAGAACATTGAATATTGTCTTTGCAAAGATTGTTTCGTTTGATTCGTTGAACTCACCCACTTGATTTGTCAAAATGTTTCGTCTGATTCACTGAAAACACCCATTTGATTCGTCAAAATGTTTCGTTTGATTCACTGAAAACACCCATTTGATTCGTCAAAATGTTTCGTTTGATTCCTTGAACTCACACACTTGTTTTGTCAAAATGTTTAGTTTGATTCGTTTGAAATGTTTGGATTTGTTGAAATGTTTAGTTTAACCTGATTATTCACTTAATTTATAAGTAAATCGGTTAGTAAACCTGCTTAAAACCTTCCTAGACATGGTCTAGGATAACATTTATATATATGTAAAACATATGTAATTCAAAAGCATTTAAGTAAACAATTTAAATAAAATAGTTTACGCATGCTTCTCAGCCCCGCGTTTTAAAACAAAAATGTTAGAAAAGGGGCAATGAACTCACTTGTGTTGCTATGCAAATGAATCACAACAGATAATGCGCGCTCTTTGACCGTTGCTTATGTATCTTTAGAACCTGAGTTGTTTTAAGAAATTCGAATACGATAAGTCGTTATAATAGACGAAAACTAGGGTTTTGGTCTCGGTGTGCAACTAAGTGTCCTAGATACTAATGTATCTCTAAAACTTCATCTAACTAGTCTAAACTAGTTACCCAAATTGTAAACCCTTATCCCACAATTATTCATTTAAAGTCTTTAATTAAAACATCTTTAAGTTATTTCTTGTTAAGTTAAATATTTAGAAAACATCATTTAATGTAGTTTAATAAAATTCATAATTTAATTTCTTTTATCAAACATAATTAATTTAAAGATGAGTATAAGTACCATGATGAGCTTAAGTCAAGCCCATTGGGCCACCCTTAGGCCCATTTCTTGACTCGACCATTGAAACAATTTTCTTGGAGTAAATCTTTGTATAATTTTTCCTAGATAGTTCAATAACTATCTAATGTAATTGTACGTTTCCTTGAGATTGTCTAAGTGTCAAGTATTGGTTGAGAGATCAATACTTTACTTGAGGCTATGATCTTTAATTCCTCATATATTCCCAAATGTTTTGAACCCGAAAGGTGTTAGTACATTTTAAGAATCCCTTTGTTTTGAGAACTACCACCCATGCTTCCATGTTACTACTTGTTTAGACCTTTAGATAGCATTCTTTTGTAAATCAAGCATTGAACCCTAATATGATCTCATGCATCCATACACATGCACGTTTTTCCCCATGAATTTCATACATACACACACACGCACATGCATGCATGCAATACATGGGTCGCAAGCATGCACACACACATGTTATTTCTCCATGTATGCTTATACAAACTCTAGTTCATGTGTTCGACCTAAAGGACATAGGTTGAATGAGGGTTGGCCGTATGAGCATGATCCGAAGCAACTAGGACGAATGAGGTTAAGCCCGACTAAACATGGCCGAATAGGCCTAGACTGGTCGAATGAAGCCTTAGGCCGAAGGAGGGCCCGAATGTGAGTCATTCGAATGAAAGATGGCCGAACCAGGCTTTGTCGAATGAGCTAAGCCGGATGACATCTTGTGCGAATGGACACAACCGAATGTGATTCGATCGAATGAAGGGTTGACAGAACCACAAGCGAATGAAGCCTCATACTCAGTCAAACCATTCAGCGAATGAGATGATGGGTCGACTAAGGCCATTCGGCGAATGTGGGTCGAGTGAGCTCATTCGTTGAGCTATTGGCGGTTGCCATTCGGCCGTGCGAAAACTCTTATGTGCAGCCATGGTTCTTCGATCTGTTGGCTAAACTATGGTGTGCATCAAGTTCCTAAGTGATTATGGTGGTGTTCCCCTAAGGTTTTGAAGTCTTAAATCGTCTAGAAGGGTGGGCGACCATGAGGGTTTTCAAAACCCTAAAACCGAACAAAAACATGATCTTTACCTCGATTTGACTGGACAAAACCTTAGATCCGTTGTACTTTCGTGATCTACAAGTGATAGTGGTGATTTAGACACCAAAATGGCTTGAAATGGTGAAGAAATGAGAGAGTTAGGGTTTTGAATTGTAGAGAGAGAAACTAGAGAGAGAGGGTGGCGGAAATGAGGAGAGAGGATGGGTTGGTGAGGAAGATGAAGGGGAAATTAAAGCCTCATCAAGGCTTTCATCTACCCGGTTGTTCGATCTCGCTCGGTTTTGCTCGGTTTCGCGTAGAAATGTCCGTTTCTTGTTGTTTTCGTAACGCGACGACTCGGTTTTAAAATAGAAGTTATAAAATTATTTTAGGTTGTGATTCCTAATAAATTAACTAATATCTTTTATTTATTAATTTTTCAAAATATTTAATTAACGTTTAAATCGAATCGCGCGGTCATCGCGCGTATTTGTTCGGATCGTCACCCGATCAAATACGACGACAACTACACTTTTCAATATGGTTTTCTAATTATTGGACATCGTTTCAGAACGTTAAAATTTCAGATTTATTCATACAGATCGTCACCTATACGAATAATCTGTCAGTTTAGCATTCACGTAATGACATCCCTTGTCTTGTTCTGTAAAGCCTCGCATACGTTTATCCATAATGAAAGCCTAACAATTAATCACATGGTGGTTCTGTGTTGCCAGATAATTATCTGACTCAAGAACCATTGTTCCGAACTTGTTTTCTCTGAAATGATTATGAATTTACTGTTTTGATAACATGAAATGATACTGAAACTTGACATGGATATGAAATACACTGAGTTACATAAAGTTTGTACCTGATTACAGTTCACGTACTGTTTACGATCATTGTTCCGGTGACGGTTCCGGCACTGATGTTACATGTAGTCCCCGAGCCCAATTTATGGCAATGTCACAAAGCTGATTGTTTAATCTTCGTGCAGCATCTGATAGGAAACAAGGATACAATGTATGCATATCATCAGAATTTAAACTAATATATTCTTTAAGATGAACCTTACCAATTGTTCCACCAGCATATATCTGGCAAAATTCAAACATGTCATCAAAGACAGGACAATCTTCTCCAAGTTTAACTAATGTTAAAAAAACAATTAGATTAACTCGACAGCATAAAAACAAAAAATACCCTTTCAATTGAGCCATAGAAATATCTGATTCTTGTCAACAAACAGATTTCTTACACTTTGCCATTTCTTCGGGAAACAAATGTTGTGTGTCCGGGTTTATTCGCTGCAATAACTCCACATAATCAGCAGAGTGAAACTGTGCAAGCTCAACTGGATATGTTATGAGGCCTCTGTAATAATAATCACACATTGGACATTATCAAGCAAATGCATCAATCTCATAACCATAAATCAGAGTTAAAACTTAAAACACCAAAAAAAAAACTAACATAAATTTCCATTTTCTTGTGAAGATCATACGAAAGCACCAAATGATGAGTCATACATAACCGGTGCGGCTTCATTGGATGATTTGGTCCAAAATAAACATTACCAACATCCCCTGCAAAAGTTGATTATCCCAATATTCATAACCATCTTTTTATAAAAAAAAATGAAAAAACCGTAAGGTATAGTATATTATTGATCAACTATTTAAAGGAGCAAAATTAGGATAATACTAAAGTAAAACTAAAAAAACCATGTCTTCTAAAGATTACTTGAATAAACCCTAATTGATACGATGTTTCTAATACTTTTAGAGAAATAATCACAACACTTATACAAAGGCTAAACTACTTCAATCCTTTGTTTTGTTAAAACAAGAGCTAAAATGATCCATAATAGCTGAATTAGGAGACTGAAAGAACACTTAATCAGTAACGATACGGGATTTGGTAAAAGCGGAAGAAGAACAACATACCATCGTAGAAGTAGGAGATTCTGTCTTTTGATCGCATGTTATAGGCGAAGGAAAACAAAGCTTCACATAGAAATCGGTGATATCTCAGTCGTGGAGACTAAAACCACTATTGATGAGGTTTGTCGTTGATGTGGAGAGCTCGGTTGCTGTGTAACAATGGCGGATGCGATGACTGTTGGGCAACCAACAACCTTACGATTCTTCCCCTAATTTCATAAACAAAACATCACAGAAGAATCAACCTAATTTGAGCAAAATACATCACAGTTTGATTTCAGAATCAAGCAGAATCTATTGTTCAAAGTAAACTGAGTGTTAAAGAAGAATAACCTGAGACAATTCATCACAAAAAACATGCGAAAAGCCTTCATAAACTTCAGATTTTGTCCGTCTAGCATCGATCAAGAACTGAAACCCTAGATCGAAGGGAGAGAGGTAGAACACAGACCTGCGGTTGTCGGAGGACGTCAGGACGGTGAGGGTTTGGGCGGCAACGTCCACGAAGCGGAGCGACGGCGGTGGAGTAGCACGGGTGGTGAGCGAAGGCGGCGATTGCTGGTGTGGCGTTTGGGAGAAACCGAAGAGGAGTAGAGAAGTAATAGGCGGTGAAGGTGAAGACCATGCTTTGGCAGGTTGTACAACATGCATAAAAACCTAAACCAAGAGGAATATAGTAAATTTATCTCACAAACAAAGCTTTCCTTTTTAATATATATATACTAATGAAATGAAATGAAACGACCCGTTAACTTATTAATACTCGACCATTGAAATACAGGTGAAATATAATAATAATAATAATATTAATTAATTAATATGGCCTTCAATTTATATGCTATTTTCTAGTGTCAAAACGCTATCGCAAGTTTAAAAGTGTGGTTGTGCAAAAAGATTCGACCCACGTTTTGGTTGTTGTTATAATGTTATGTAAGCACGGCCCATATCTTATTGACAAGGCAATTTTGTGTTTATATATACGGGACCACACAATACTTGGATATCTCAATTTAATATATTTATAAATCAAGACTTAAAAGACAGCCTTCAATTCTAATTTACTTACTATAATATTATAATTACTATATTACAAACAAACATACCCAGTGAAATCCTACTATTAAGTAGGGTATGAGAGGAGAGGAGAGAGTCAAACACAAACCTTACTCGTACCCAAAATTAGGTCAAATATATTGCATTTCCGTTCGATATAATAAATTTGTAGTGATTTGATGCTGCCACAGCATGTGGCAGGTAACATTACTAGGTTTAAGTAATTTGTGAAAAATATAATTATGAATACATATTAAATTAATAATTAAAATAACTAAATTGAATAATTCAAAAATAAACAAGCCGGGCCGAGCTCAATCCTGAAAACTATTTAACAAATCGAGCTCGGCTCGACTTATTTACACAAACTTTCGATCATGCAAAAGGCCATAAAAGGGTTATGTTATCAAGGGTTATAACTTATAAGCTCCATGTCCTTGATAAAGTTGGAAAATTTTTCCATATGTTCATGTTATGACATGTTCCTGCAACATGACGATGATTCATAGGCTAGGAGATCCATACATACAAAATCCAATAAAAGGAACGTCTTTTATTGAGATGCATATATAGTGTTTTGAATGATGGGCAGATGGAGGCATTTGAAGAAATAAATCCAATATAATTATTAATTAATAATTTACCCACTCCTGAAAATTGTCCCCAACCTGGCCCATGCTATTAATAACTAGTTTTATACTCGTCCGGTGGACGATACTATGGTATAATCGCATCAATTTAATAAAATTCATTCTAAAAAAATAATAATTGTTTAATAAATTAAGATACACATCATAAGATAAACAATTCAGTTAAAAAACATCAAATAAAAATCAAATAAGTAATGTTAGTTGAAAGCAAAATAATAAAGCATGTTGCAATCATATAAAAAAATATAACCAACTTAAAGAAACCAAAGTACGAAATAGTATATTCCAACATCGTCATTTCTTTCAATTTTTTTTCGTTTGAATAGTTCTCTTTGGCCCATTTGCAAGACAAGGCATGTTCTTCGAATTTCGTCTTGCCTACAAATGATGATGGAGTAGCTATGTCAGCATCAATAATCCCAGATTCACCATGGGGCAAAACATCATGCTGGATAATTATAATTCACTAAGTTATAGTAATTGAAGGACCATTTATGTGCAATGAGAAAAGTAAATGGTTTTATATAAAAATAATTGTTTCTTTTGGCTGTAAAGTGTTAATTTGCATTGGAGTCCGTGATATTAAGTAAATTTACCTTTGTCTAGATACTTCTATCTCACTTCTCTCTCTATACCCTTGATCCTCCGTGATTTCGTTCCTGATTAGGGTTTTCTTGCTTCATCAATGTGTTTTCTTCATCCTAGTCGCATTTACGCATCTCTAACCACAAACGTTCGTGTTCACCCTTCGTCACGGTGATATCCCCTTTTAGATCTGACTTATGATTAGGGTTTTCTTAGATATTATGGTTTTATTCGAGGTAAGTTTTATTAGATATTGTTCGCATTTATGCTTCGATGAGCACAGAATTGTCCGTGTTTGCTTCTTTTACCACATACGTTCGCGTAGATCCTTCTTCGTTGTCGTATCTCATTAAATATTTGACATCCGATTAGAGTTTTCATAAAAAATAGCGTTCTATTTCAGATTAGGTTTTCTTGCTTTATAAAGTTTTTTTTCTAAACCTTATTCGCATCTATGATTCTGTCAGCTAACAATATTCCGTGTAGTTCCTTATTCCTGATGAGTTCTTGTTCCAGATCTGATATCTAAAAAGGGTTTTATTTAATGAGACTATTCTGCATGGTACGTTTTCTTTGGTTATCATTTTCCATATGAAATGTACCAAATATCCACCTACTTGTCACACCCCGGGCCAGCGGGAACGGATCGTGTTTTCCCGTCGGGCGGAAGGTTCCCGGGGCGCGATATCATGGGGTGATAATCAAATGATCAGATTGTTTACATAGCACATGAGATATAAATGAGAAATGCTAATCATGACATGAAATAGAATTACAAAGTTAAATTATATTGTACATCATAATTTAACCAAGTAAATCTACTCAAAAGAATAAATGAGTTTATATCTTGATCTATACAAGATATACAAAAGTGATTCACTGTTTTGTCATCCAAAAGTATGCAATCAAAAGTAAGCTAGGTCTTCTATAAGTCCTCTAGCTTAACACTTGCATAATTGTATCTACACCTGTTCGTCACCTGAGAAAACATGCATTTAAACAAAGTCAACACTAGGTTGGTGAGTTCATAAGTAAGTAAATTGAAAACCATTGAATTGATCATGCACACATCCACAATGTCATACTTGTTACTTGTAACACATGTTTCATCTGTACCACCCAATGACCTCTCCTTAGTTATATGTACAAGTAGTGTATCACCTGATCAAGTATGCTTATATATAGGGAATCACGCAAGGGTCAAGCCCAAACGCTATCCCACCACATACTCGGTCAAGTTCCACCCCACTTGCGATACAACTAAAGATATCCATTCCCCGTTTGTTCATCGTATTTGATATGTATTCAGTTATTGTATTGATGATAGAATAATATATTGTATGGGGTTTAGTTATCAAACCGAAGTGTTGATAACCCTCGATGTATTAAGGAATTTTAGATTAATATAATCTTGTCCTTGTATTATTCTATACTTGAGGTGGGTTAACTGATGATACTCTATTAAATATTAAGAGTGTGAGTTAACCCCTTGCAACTTATCCTTGAACCATAGTGCATAGAGCCTAAAAGGAATCCATTGTACTCCTCACGTAATCAGAGTACAATGCATCCGATTTACCTCTACCACCTTGCATGTACCGCGGCCTCAACGAAATCTATTACTAGTAGTGTAACATGAGAGCAGATCACCTTCTCAACCTACTAGTCAATAGGGTTTTCGCTGGATTAATTACTTATCACTGTAGATTAATATCACCATGTGTCGCTTACCAGAACCTGACTTGAGGTCGCCCTGTCACCGGTCATACGTTACCGGCCAATGAATCAATACGATCAACATACTAGCCCTACAAGCTAGAGGTTTGTCAAACCTATGGTACCACTATGTTATCGTCGGTTTAGTCACATCAAACTAACTGGTCAGCGAATTAAAGGGGCTTACATGATCAACTTGAACAATTTGGCACATGATTGAAGTGATATAATGCAAACAGGTCAATAGTAACTAATTGTAATTGTATTCACTTGTACTCTTGTTCTCATTGTCATATGTTCTCTGTGATACTAACAAAGTTAAATAAGAGCTTGTCTTATTAAATTATGTTAGTTAATTGAGTGAATGATGTTGTTATCATGAAAGTACATTATCATGATTATCATTCCATGTTCCCTGTTCTTCTTGTAATATGTGTTGAGTTGTAAGGTTAAGTATTATAAGATCTAGTCTTATTACACTTATTTAACTCTTGTATTGAATGATGTAGTAAAGATATATTATCTTTCTATCATTCTTGTGTTTTGCTCTTGTAATCATGTCATCACGTTTCCTTGTAGTTGTTACAATGTCTTTTCTTGTAAGAATAACTAAGTGTTGTAAGAGTTAACTTACTACTAAGTTATTCTATTGTATCGATGAGTTATGATATTAAAAATATCATCATCATCTTATCTTTCCTGTATTCTTGAATTCATACAAGCATGCATACAATGATATATGATAATAAGCAATTTAATATCAAATAATCAAAGTATTAACAATATGTAAGCAAAACTTTTAAATAAATAAAAGTAAAGCATGTTTCTCAGCCCCGAGAGTTTAAAATCAGTAAAGATTAAAGAAAAGGGGCATATGAACTCACCTTGTAGTTGTTGGGTTGACTTAGCTTAGACGAAATAATGCACGCGCTCTGAGTTGTAATTGAGTTTGTTTTCACGATCCTGTATTGATTTCACGTTGTTGTAACTTGTAAGTATAAGTTTGTAGGGTTTTGTGTGTGTATGTGTAGGTGTTAGCCCTAAAGTTGGCTAACACGTGTAAGACTTGATCATGATCCCCGTTCGGTCCCGTATATTTGATTTAAATCAATAACATTATAAGTTATCATCTTGTAGGTTTGAACTTGATTTATTCTTGAAATTTGCACATCTTGTCATTAGTTGCAATCCGTTTGCTTTGATAAAAGACTTAGTGCTTATTTTCCAATTCCACTTTGTTGGTCTCGTACTTTTTGAACACTTATTGCATAATTATGAATTAATTAAACAAACATTCTTTTGACATATATTGTTTTGATCTTATGAAATGTATTAGACCCATGTGGGCCTACAATTGAATGTGGACCGAACAATGTGACCAAGTTACTTGTTGGGCCTCCGTGTAATAAGTTGGGCCTTGGGCCCAAACCTATGGGCCTTGGAATAGTCTTGAACTATTGAGAGTTGTTAGGTCTATTTGGAATGTGTGGCCAATGATATGGGTTGTTGAAATACAAGGGCCCGGCCAAGTGTTACAAGGCCTAGTAATCAAGTGGCCTTGTGGGCCTCTATTGGGCCACGAGGGTATTGTTGGGCCAGAGGTGGGCCCAAGCAAGAATTGTTGGGCCTGAAGTTACCATGGGTTGTAGGAACCATAATTGGGCCAGAAGTAGGCTATTGGCCAAGTCGTTTGCAAAGTGGCCCCAAAGTTAGGACAAGTGCCTTAAAAGTAGGCCTTGGGGTCAAAATCTGTGGGCCTCGGGCTGAATTTGCTGGGCCCAATTGGTTTTGTCTTAGGCCTTCACCAAAACAGTTCGTGGGCCAAGCTGGGCCTCGCTTAATTGGACTGAACACAAATGTGGGCCCAGAATTTGGGCTGTTGGCCAGAATCGTGGCCTTGGGCCAACACAGGGGGCCTCGGTTTTGGGCTAGCAAGGAGTCGATGGGCCGAATAAAAGTTTGTTGGGCCTAAGGTGAAAGTGGGCTGCAGAACTGCTTGAGCTACGGTTGGGCCTGGTTATTGGGCCTACAAGTTGCCGAATAAGTGGGGATGGGCTGAAGTCAGTGGGCCAAGATGGACCTGGCTGGGGCCGTCTGGGCCTAGGGTTTTCTGCTCACTTCGAAGGAGGTGTTCCAGCGTATGTGTGGGTGTGTGCACAAGCCAAATGGAGGCTGAACCAGGGAGAAAAGTGGCCGAATGTTCATGGCTAGCGAATGGAGGTTGAGTAGAGCTGGCTAGTGCGAATGAGGTCACCGAATGAGGGCTGTCGACTGACCCATGTCTTGGCCGAATGATAACAAAGTGGCGAATGGTGGTGTGATTCGGCGAATGAGTAAGGGTTGGTCGAATGTAGCTGGTCGAATGAACTACTGTTCCGAATGGAGGCTGTTGGTTCGAATGACCTTGAGCGAATGAACCCAGGAGCACAAACTCATTCGACCGGACCATGTGACCATACCATTCGATGTTTCAGTCGACCTTCCATTCGGCCATTAGTCATTCGGCGATCTGTGGTTCGAAACCTTAGACTCCTCGGTCATGTCTCAAGGTGGTTCTAAGTATGGTCGTGGACTGGAATGTGTTGACTGAGTGTGGGGTTCGAAGGGTGAGCCTTATAACCGGTTTGAATAAGGTGTGAAGCAAAAAGGATAGAAAACCCTAATTTTTCGTGGGTTTTGCGGCTGATTACCTCGTTTTTCAGTGGTATTTAGCTCCGATCTGTTGTACTTTCGTGTAGAGCACAATGAGAGCTTCAAGTAGGTTCAAGAATGGATGAATTTGATGAAGAAATGAGAAAGTTATGGAGGAGAGAAGATCTTTGATGGCTAGGGTTTTCAAAACCGGGTTTGGGATTTTTGGTGGAGAAGATGAAGTGGGAAATGAGTAATTTTGACTCATTTAAGTGTATTTATACCCCGAGGGTGTTCGGGTTCGTTTTCGTTGCTCGGTTCGCGTTTTCGTTACGTTTCCGGAAAATTACGCGTAATTTAAATGAAATAAATAAAATACACTAATTTAATTAATTTGATGAGTTTCAAAATTGTAAAATGTTATTTATCTTATTTAATTAAATTATTTTCGTTCGTGACGTGTTTTTGTTGTCGTTTCGTCAGATCGCGTCACCTTCGCGCGTAATTCATTCAAATCGTCACCCGAACGAATACGACGATGGTTTTGCTTTCTGACTTTTGTTTTCTACTTTTCAGTCATTATTTCAGAACTCTAAACTCACAGATATGTTTGTGTGAATTGTCACTCACGCAAACACACTGTCAGTTCGTTATTCTGAAATAACACTGCATTTGTGTTTTAATTGTGTTTCCTCACTGTCGGACTCAACTATACATCATGCTTTCACATTGTTCTTGTACTGATTCGTCGGCCATCTGATTCCTGTCATCTGTGGACATCAGATCGCAACCGATATGTTTTCGTTGTTCACTTGTAAATTGTTGTTTCTCTTGATTCGTTGTGTTAACTGTAATTAAGTTTTCACTTAATAAACACAACTAATATTTCAAATGTGCGTCGTACTTAATGTATTTAAGTTTTCACTAAAATACGTACAACTGTGTATTGTATTCACACATAGTATAAGGTGAAAGTACACATACCGTACGGACTTGCCGGACGATCTGGCACTTGCTGTTACAGTCTCCCCTTGTTAAAGAAATTTCGTCCCGAAATTTAAGCATCGATGTCGGGTTTCAATTCTCGAACAGATGGGGATACTTTGCTTTCATGTTGTCCTCACGCTCCCAGGTAAACTCTGGTCCACGCTTGGAGTTCCATCGAACCTTTACAATAGGGATTCGGCTTCGTTTCAGTCTCTTGACTTCACGTTCCATAATCTCTACAGGTTCTTCAATGAAATGTAATTGTTCATCAATTCGTATCTCTTCCAATGGTATGATCAATGTTTCATCTGCTAGACACCTCTTGAGATTTGATACATGAAATACATCGTGTATCCATGAGTTCATGAGGGAGTCTGAGTCTGTACTCCACATGACCTATGGTTGAGTAATCTCAAACGGTCCGACTCGAGGTGCTAGATTGCCTTTAGCCCCAAACCGAACTACGCCTTTCCTGGGGACAATTTCAACATGACTTGGTCACCCAAGTATTCCAAAGGCTTGCGTCGTTTGTTGCGTAACTCTTTTGACGGCTACGTGTTGCTCGTAATCGTTGTTGAATCTGGGCTATCTTATCAGTAGTTTCCTGAATAAGCTCAGGCCCAGTTATTCTGGTGTCCCCACTTCGGAACAATTGGAGACCGACATTTTCTACCATAGAGTGCTTCAAAAGGAGCACATCCAATGCTTGTGTTGTTACCTATGTATTGAGGAGATTTGACCTCAATGAGGTTCTGCAATAAGTAGCCCAGTGTCCTTATAATTCCACTAGCGTTTGCATGACGACACTGGTTTTGTCATGGTGATGATATTGCAGATTTAACAAAGAGTCCTTTCCCTTGTAAATGTTGCCACCCATTGGAGTCCGTGATATTAAGTAAATTTACCTGTCTAGATACTTCTATCTCACTGTCTCTCTCATAGTTGATCCTTTGATTTTTCCTGATTAGGGTTTTCTTGTTTGTGTTTCTTCATCCTAGTGCATTTTCTCTACCAGGTTCGTGTTCACCCTTCGTCAGGTGATATCCCCTTTTAGATCTCTTATGCTTAGGGTTTTCTGATCCTATGGTTTTATTCAGGTAATAATTGATATCAATTGCTCGTAATCAAGGTTGTCCGTGTTTGCTTCTTTTCCACATCGTGTAGATCCTTCTGAGTTGTGTATCTCATTAAATATTTGACATGTTAATCCTAAAAAATAGCGTTCATCGGTTAGTTTTATGCCCAAATAAACCTATTCGTATCAAGTCAGTTCAATGTTCCGTGTTTTCTACCTGAGGTCCTTGTTATAGATCTATATCAAAAAGGTTTTATTTAATGACCTATATTTCTCTATAACCATGGCTCTGTATATCCACCTACTGTCACACCCCGGGCCAGCGGGAACGGATCGTGTTTTCCCGTCGGGCGGAAGGTTCCCGGGGCGCGATATCATGGGGTGATAATCAAATGATCAGATTGTTTACATAGCACATGAGATATAAATGAGAAATGCTAATCATGACATGAAATAGAATTACAAAGTTAAATTATATTGTACATCATAATTTAACCAAGTAAATCTACTCAAAAGAATAAATGAGTTTATATCTTGATCTATACAAGATATACAAAAGTGATTCACTGTTTTGTCATCCAAAAGTATGCAATCAAAAGTAAGCTAGGTCTTCTATAAGTCCTCTAGCTTAACACTTGCATAATTGTATCTACACCTGTTCGTCACCTGAGAAAACATGCATTTAAACAAAGTCAACACTAGGTTGGTGAGTTCATAAGTAAGTAAATTGAAAACCATTGAATTGATCATGCACACATCCACAATGTCATACTTGTTACTTGTAACACATGTTTCATCTGTACCACCCAATGACCTCTCCTTAGTTATATGTACAAGTAGTGTATCACCTGATCAAGTATGCTTATATATAGGGAATCACGCAAGGGTCAAGCCCAAACGCTATCCCACCACATACTCGGTCAAGTTCCACCCCACTTGCGATACAACTAAAGATATCCATTCCCCGTTTGTTCATCGTATTTGATATGTATTCAGTTATTGTATTGATGATAGAATAATATATTGTATGGGGTTTAGTTATCAAACCGAAGTGTTGATAACCCTCGATGTATTAAGGAATTTTAGATTAATATAATCTTGTCCTTGTATTATTCTATACTTGAGGTGGGTTAACTGATGATACTCTATTAAATATTAAGAGTGTGAGTTAACCCCTTGCAACTTATCCTTGAACCATAGTGCATAGAGCCTAAAAGGAATCCATTGTACTCCTCACGTAATCAGAGTACAATGCATCCGATTTACCTCTACCACCTTGCATGTACCGCGGCCTCAACGAAATCTATTACTAGTAGTGTAACATGAGAGCAGATCACCTTCTCAACCTACTAGTCAATAGGGTTTTCGCTGGATTAATTACTTATCACTATAGATTAATATCACCATGTGTCGCTTACCAGAACCTGACTTGAGGTCGCCCTGTCACCGGTCATACGTTACCGGCCAATGAATCAATACGATCAACATACTAGCCCTACAAGCTAGAGGTTTGTCAAACCTATGGTACCACTATGTTATCGTCGGTTTAGTCACATCAAACTAACTGGTCAGCGAATTAAAGGGGCTTACATGATCAACTTGAACAATTTGGCACATGATTGAAGTGATATAATGCAAACAGGTCAATAGTAACTAATTGTAATTGTATTCACTTGTACTCTTGTTCTCATTGTCATATGTTCTCTGTGATACTAACAAAGTTAAATAAGAGCTTGTCTTATTAAATTATGTTAGTTAATTGAGTGAATGATGTTGTTATCATGAAAGTACATTATCATGATTATCATTCCATGTTCCCTGTTCTTCTTGTAATATGTGTTGAGTTGTAAGGTTAAGTATTATAAGATCTAGTCTTATTACACTTATTTAACTCTTGTATTGAATGATGTAGTAAAGATATATTATCTTTCTATCATTCTTGTGTTTTGCTCTTGTAATCATGTCATCACGTTTCCTTGTAGTTGTTACAATGTCTTTTCTTGTAAGAATAACTAAGTGTTGTAAGAGTTAACTTACTACTAAGTTATTCTATTGTATCGATGAGTTATGATATTAAAAATATCATCATCATCTTATCTTTCCTGTATTCTTGAATTCATACAAGCATGCATACAATGATATATGATAATAAGCAATTTAATATCAAATAATCAAAGTATTAACAATATGTAAGCAAAACTTTTAAATAAATAAAAGTAAAGCATGTTTCTCAGCCCCGAGAGTTTAAAATCAGTAAAGATTAAAGAAAAGGGGCATATGAACTCACCTTGTAGTTGTTGGGTTGACTTAGCTTAGACGAAATAATGCACGCGCTCTGAGTTGTAATTGAGTTTGTTTTCACGATCCTGTATTGATTTCACGTTGTTGTAACTTGTAAGTATAAGTTTGTAGGGTTTTGTGTGTGTATGTGTAGGTGTTAGCCCTAAAGTTGGCTAACACGTGTAAGACTTGATCATGATCCCCGTTCGGTCCCGTATATTTGATTTAAATCAATAACATTATAAGTTATCATCTTGTAGGTTTGAACTTGATTTATTCTTGAAATTTGCACATCTTGTCATTAGTTGCAATCCGTTTGCTTTGATAAAAGACTTAGTGCTTATTTTCCAATTCCACTTTGTTGGTCTCGTACTTTTTGAACACTTATTGCATAATTATGAATTAATTAAACAAACATTCTTTTGACATATATTGTTTTGATCTTATGAAATGTATTAGACCCATGTGGGCCTACAATTGAATGTGGACCGAACAATGTGACCAAGTTACTTGTTGGGCCTCCGTGTAATAAGTTGGGCCTTGGGCCCAAACCTATGGGCCTTGGAATAGTCTTGAACTATTGAGAGTTGTTAGGTCTATTTGGAATGTGTGGCCAATGATATGGGTTGTTGAAATACAAGGGCCCGGCCAAGTGTTACAAGGCCTAGTAATCAAGTGGCCTTGTGGGCCTCTATTGGGCCACGAGGGTATTGTTGGGCCAGAGGTGGGCCCAAGCAAGAATTGTTGGGCCTGAAGTTACCATGGGTTGTAGGAACCATAATTGGGCCAGAAGTAGGCTATTGGCCAAGTCGTTTGCAAAGTGGCCCCAAAGTTAGGACAAGTGCCTTAAAAGTAGGCCTTGGGGTCAAAATCTGTGGGCCTCGGGCTGAATTTGCTGGGCCCAATTGGTTTTGTCTTAGGCCTTCACCAAAACAGTTCGTGGGCCAAGCTGGGCCTCGCTTAATTGGACTGAACACAAATGTGGGCCCAGAATTTGGGCTGTTGGCCAGAATCGTGGCCTTGGGCCAACACAGGGGGCCTCGGTTTTGGGCTAGCAAGGAGTCGATGGGCCGAATAAAAGTTTGTTGGGCCTAAGGTAAAGTGGGCTGCAGAACTGCTTGAGCTACGGTTGGGCCTGGTTATTGGGCCTACAAGTTGCCGAATAAGTGGGGATGGGCTGAAGTCAGTGGGCCAAGATGGACCTGGCTGGGGCCGTCTGGGCCTAGGGTTTTCTGCTCACTTCGAAGGAGGTGTTCCAGCGTATGTGTGGGTGTGTGCACAAGCCAAATGGAGGCTGAACCAGGGAGAAAAGTGGCCGAATGTTCATGGCTAGCGAATGGAGGTTGAGTAGAGCTGGCTAGTGCGAATGAGGTCACCGAATGAGGGCTGTCGACTGACCCATGTCTTGGCCGAATGATAACAAAGTGGCGAATGGTGGTGTGATTCGGCGAATGAGTAAGGGTTGGTCGAATGTAGCTGGTCGAATGAACTACTGTTCCGAATGGAGGCTGTTGGTTCGAATGACCTTGAGCGAATGAACCCAGGAGCACAAACTCATTCGACCGGACCATGTGACCATCCCATTCGATGTTTCAGTCGACCTTCCATTCGGCCATTAGTCATTCGGCGATCTGTGGTTCGAAACCTTAGACTCCTCGGTCATGTCTCAAGGTGGTTCTAAGTATGGTCGTGGACTGGAATGTGTTGACTGAGTGTGGGGTTCGAAGGGTGAGCCTTATAACCGGTTTGAATAAGGTGTGAAGCAAAAAGGATAGAAAACCCTAATTTTTCGTGGGTTTTGCGGCTGATTACCTCGTTTTTCAGTGGTATTTAGCTCCGATCTGTTGTACTTTCGTGTAGAGCACAATGAGAGCTTCAAGTAGGTTCAAGAATGGATGAATTTGATGAAGAAATGAGAAAGTTATGGAGGAGAGAAGATCTTTGATGGCTAGGGTTTTCAAAACCGGGTTTGGGATTTTTGGTGGAGAAGATGAAGTGGGAAATGAGTAATTTTGACTCATTTAAGTGTATTTATACCCCGAGGGTGTTCGGGTTCGTTTTCGTTGCTCGGTTCGCGTTTTCGTTACGTTTCCGGAAAATTACGCGTAATTTAAATGAAATAAATAAAATACACTAATTTAATTAATTTGATGAGTTTCAAATTGTAAAATGTTATTTATCTTATTTAATTAAATTATTTTCGTTTGTGACGTGTTTTCGTTGTCGTTTCGTCAGATCGCGTCACCTTCGCGCGTAATTCATTCGAATCGTCACCCGAACGAATACGACGATGGTTTTGCTTTCTGACTTTTGTTTTCTACTTTTCAGTCATTATTTCAGAACTCTAAACTCACAGATATGTTTGTGTGAATCGTCACTCACGCAAACACACTGTCAGTTCGTTATTCTGAAATAACACTGCATTTGTGTTTTAATTGTGTTTCCTCACTGTCGGACTCAACTATACATCATGCTTTCACATTGTTCTTGTACTGATTCGTCGGCCATCTGATTCCTGTCATCTGTGGACATCAGATCGCAACCGATATGTTTTCGTTGTTCACTTGTAAATTGTTGTTTCTCTTGATTCGTTGTGTTAACTGTAATTAAGTTTTCACTTAATAAACACAACTAATATTTCAAATGTGCGTCGTACTTAATGTATTTAAGTTTGCACTAAAATACGTACAACTGTGTATTGTATTCACACATAGTATAAGGTGAAAGTACACATACCGTACGGACTTGCCGGACGATCTGGCACTTGCTGTTACAGTCTCCCCTTGTTAAAGAAATTTCATCCCGAAATTTAAGCATCGAAGTCGGGTTTCAATTCTCGAACAGATGGGGATACTTTGCTTTCATGTTGTCCTCACGCTCCCAGGTAAACTCTGGTCCACGCTTGGAGTTCCATCGAACCTTTACAATAGGGATTCGGCTTCGTTTCAGTCTCTTGACTTCACGTTCCATAATCTCTACAGGTTCTTCAATGAAATGTAATTGTTCATCAATTCGTATCTCTTCCAATGGTATGATCAATGTTTCATCTGCTAGACACCTCTTGAGATTTGATACATGAAATACATCGTGTACTCTACTGAGTTCATCAGGGAGTCTGAGTCTGTATGCCACATGACCTATGCGTTGAGTAATCTCAAACGGTCCGACATATCGAGGTGCTAGCTTGCCTTTAGCCCCAAACCGAACTACGCCTTTCCATGGGGACACTTTCAACATGACTTGGTCACCCACATCGTATTCCAAAGGCTTGCGTCGTTTGTCTGCGTAACTCTTTTGACGGCTACGTGTTGCTCGTAATCGTTGTTGAATCTGGGCTATCTTATCAGTAGTTTCCTGAATAAGCTCAGGCCCAGTTATTCTGGTGTCTCCCACTTCGGTCCAACAAATTGGAGACCGACATTTTCTACCATAGAGTGCTTCAAAAGGAGCACATCCAATGCTGCTGTGGTAGCTATTGTTGTAGGAGAACTCAATGAGTGGTAAATGTGTGTCCCAACTTCCACCGAAGTCTAGGATTCATGTTCTTAACATATCCTCTAGGGTTTGAATGGTGCGCTCACTTTGTCCATCCGTTTGTGGATGATAAGCAGTGCTCAAGTTAACACTTGTCCCTAAGGATTGTTGCAATGATTGCCAGAACCTCGAAGTAAATCGACTGTCCCGGTCTGAAATAATAGATAGTGGCACACCATGCCTCACTACTATTTCATCAATGTATAGTCTTGCAAGTTTCTCCATCTTGTAAGTCTCTCTGATCGGTAAGAAATGTGCGGACTTGGTTACTCTATCAATGATAACCCAAATCGAATCGTGTCCGCTGGAAGTGCGGGGTAGCTTGGTAATGAAATCCATAGCTATTTGTTCCCACTTCCATTGTGGTATCTCTGGTTGTTCCAGCAAACCCGAAGGTTTCTGGTGTTCAGCTTTGACTTTGGCACATGTGATACATTTGCCAACATAAGTAGCAATGTCTTTCTTCATGCCTGGCCACCAATAAAACGACCTAAGGTCGTGGTACATCTTATCGGCACCAGGATGAATTGAGTAACGTGACTTGTGTGCCTCGTCAAGAATGAGTGTTCGAAGTTCATCTACTGCCGGGATCCAAACACGATCCATATAGTAAATAACTCCGTCTTGTCTTGTCTCAAAATGTTTCTCGACTCCACAATCGAGCTCGCGTTTCAGATTGTTTCTTGCCACTGCTTCTTGTTGTGCCTGTAACATGTGATCTCTCAAACTTGTTTGCACCGTCATTCCCATAGCGCGAACGCGTAAGGGTTTGACTCTTTCTTTCTGACTCAAAGCATCTGCAACAACATTTGCTTTGCCCGGATGGTATTTGATCACACAATCATAATCGTTCAGGAGTTCAACCCAACGTCTCTGTCTCATGTTAAGCTCCTTCTGATCAAATATGTGCTGTAAACTCTTGTGATCTGTGAAGATAGTGCATTTGGTACCATAAAGGTAATGTCTCCAAATCTTTAGTGCAAAAACAACATCTCCCAGTTCAAGATCGTGTGTTGTGTAATTCTTCTCATATATCTTCAGCTGTCGTGAGGCATAAGCAATGACTTTGTCTCTCTGCATCAAAACACATCCGAGTCCCTGATGGGAAGCATCACAATAAACCACAAAGTCATCGTTGCCTTCTGGGAGTGTTAGAATTGGAGTATTGCACAATCTTAGTTTCAGTGTCTGGAATGCCTCTTCTTGTTTATGAGTCCACACAAAAAATTCAGACTTCTGTGTGAGTTTGGTAAGAGGCAAGGCTATCTTAGAGAAATTCGAAATGAATCTCTGGTAATAACCTGCCAATCCCAAAAATGATCGGATCTCTGTCGGGGTTGTAGGCACATCCCAGTTCTTGATTGCTTCTATCTTGGCAGGATCCACGTGAATACCATCACTGTTAATCACGTGACCCAAAATCTGTACTTCTCTTAACCAAAATTCACACTTGGAGAATTTGGCATAGAGTTGTTCCTCTTTCAGAAGCTCCAAAACTGTCATGAGGTGTTGCTCATGTTCTTTCTCGTTCTTTGAATAAATCAGTATATCGTCGATGAAGACGATCACAAACTGATCTAGATACGGCTTGCACACCCGGTTCATTAAGTCCATGAACACAGCCGGTGCGTTCGTTAATCCAAATGGCATCACCATGAATTCGTAATGACCATATCGGGTACGAAAAGCCGTCTTGGGTATGTCTTCTTCTTGTATCCGGAGCTGATGATAACCTGATCTCAGGTCTATCTTTGAAAAGTACTGTGCTCCCTGTAACTGATCAAACAAATCATCAATCCTCGGTAACGGGTACCGATTCTTGATGGTGAGTTTTTTGAGCTCTCGATAATCAATGCACATTCTGAAAGTTCCATCCTTCTTTTTGACAAGAAGAACCGGAGCTCCCCACGGGGAAAAGCTCGGTCGGATGAATCCTTTATCGAGAAGTTCTTGCAACTGGTTGGACAACTCTTGCATCTCCGATGGTGCGAGTCTGTAGGGAGACTTGGCTATAGGAGTTGCTTCCGGAATCAAATCGATTCGGAACTGCACCGATCTCTCGGGTGACAGTTCCGGTAAGTCATTCTGAAATACTTCTGCAAAATTTCTCACCACTGGTACGTCCTGAACCTTGATTGCCTTCACGTGCAATATTACACTGACACGATTGCTTCACTTGATCTCCATGAATCTCCAGAAATTGATTATTCTCCGTTCAAGTATAGGTATTACTTATACTAAGTTCTATTATCTAGGTGGCACCTAATTACTCTATTCTTATGTTTAATTATATTATTAACCACATGTAATACATACCTATATAATTTTGAACATTATATCCAATTCAAATATGCATGGTTAAAATGACATACCTTCGGAGTCATCCGACTCCTCGTGTACATCTGGTGCTGGTAGAGCGAGCAGTTCCTCGGTGGTGGTTGATGCGGTTGGAACAGTTGGAGTTATTGGAGGCTTCCTCCTGGGACAATCTCTTGCGAAATGTCCAAGTATTCCGCAGGTGTAGCAGTGGTGGTTGTGTCGAGAAGAGGTAGATGTGCTTGCTCCATGATTCTGATTCTGTGTTGGAAGGCTTCGGCATTGGTGAATCAGATGCCCTTCTTTCCACAGTTCAGACAATGGCTGCAGGAATTGTTCCTAGCATGATGAAATCCGCACTCGTTACACTTGTGTTGATTACCTGTGTATTGACGGAGATTTGACCTCATTGAGGTTCTGCAATAAGTAGCCCAGTGTCCTATTCTTCCACAGCGTGTGCACTGACGACACTGGTTTTTGTCATGGTGATGATATTGACAGAGTTGACAAAGAGGGGCCTTTCCCTTGTAAATCTTGCCACCCATGACAGTCGGGTCTGGCATGACCTGACTGATAGGTGTGGCCTCAGTGTAGTTCATAGTTCTCTTTTGCTTTTTAGTACGGTGTTGTTTGTGTTTCTTTCTGGTGTCACTTTTTACAGGTTCTTTTCCTTTGGTGGTGGCAGGTGGAAAACCCCTAGCATACTCTTCGCTGCTCCTGATCCTATTGATTATCTCAGGAATAATTGCAATCAATTGCTCAGTAATCAAGGTTGCCAGTGCAGCAGTCGCTGGTTCCACCTCGGGTAGAGGGGAATGAGGTGGTGATGGTGGTTGTCCCTGTGACATGTCAATCCTAACCGAAAAATCATCGGTTAGTATTTATGCCCAAATAATGTATCGTATGCAAGTAAGTTCAATGTCCTGTGTTTTCTACATGAGGGTCCCTAGGTTATAGTCTAGGCCAAACCATTTATGTAATATGACCTATATTTCTCTATAACCATGGCTCTGATACCAATCTGTCACACCCCGGGCCGGCGGGAACGGATCGTGTTTTCCCGTCGGGCGGAAGGTTCCAGGGGCGCGATATCATGGGGTGATAATCAAATGATCAGATTGTTTACATAGCACATGTGATATAAATGAGAAATGCTAATCATGACATGAAATAGAATTACAAAGTTAATTTATATTGTACATCATAATTTAACCAAGTAAATCTACTCAAAAGAATAAATGAGTTTATATCTTGATCTATACAAGATATACAAAAGTGATTCACTGTTTTGTCATCCAAAAGTATGCAATCAAAAGTAAGCTAGGTCTTCTATAAGTCCTCTAGCTTAACACTTGCATAATTGTATCTACACCTGTTCGTCACCTGAGAAAACATGCATTTAAACAAAGTCAACATTAGGTTGGTGAGTTCATAAGTAAGTAAATTGAAAACCATTGAATTGATCATGCACACATCCACAATGTCATACTTGTTACTTGTAACACATGTTTCATCTGTACCACCCAATGGCCTCTCCTTAGTTATATGTACAAGTAGTGTATCACCTGATCAAGTATGCTTATATATAGGGAATCACGCAAGGGTCAAGCCCAAACGCTATCCCACCACATACTCGGTCAAGTTCCACCCCACTTGCGATACAACTAAAGATATCCATTCCCCGTTTGTTCATCGTATTTGATATGTATTCAGTTATTGTATTGATGATAGAATAATATATTGTATGGGGTTTAATTATCAAACCGAAGTGTTGATAACCTTCGATGTATTAAGGAATTTTAGATTAATATAATCTTGTCCTTGTATTATTCTATACTTGAGGTGGGTTAACTGATGATACTCTATTAAATATTAAGAGTGTGAGTTAACCCCTTGCAACTTATCCTTGAACCATAGTGCATAGAGCCTAAAAGGAATCCATTGTACTCCTCACGTAATCAGAGTACAATGCATCCGATTTACCTCTACCACCTTGCATGTACCGCGGCCTCAACGAAATCTATTACTAGTAGTGTAACATGAGAGCAGATCACCTTCTCAACCTACTAGTCAATAGGGTTTTCGCTGGATTAATTACTTATCACTATAGATTAATATCACCATGTGTCGCTTACCAGAACCTGACTTGAGGTCGCCCTGTCACCGGTCATACGTTACCGGCCAATGAATCAATACGATCAACATACTAGCCCTACAAGCTAGAGGTTTGTCAAACCTATGGTACCACTATGTTATCGTCGGTTTAGTCACATCAAACTAACTGGTCAGCGAATTAAAGGGGCTTACATGATCAACTTGAACAATTTGGCACATGATTGAAGTGATATAATGCAAACAGGTCAATAGTAACTAATTGTAATTGTATTCACTTGTACTCTTGTTCTCATTGTCATATGTTCTCTGTGATACTAACAAAGTTAAATAAGAGCTTGTCTTATTAAATTATGTTAGTTAATTGAGTGAATGATGTTGTTATCATGAAAGTACATTATCATGATTATCATTCCATGTTCCCTGTTCTTCTTGTAATATGTGTTGAGTTGTAAGGTTAAGTATTATAAGATCTAGTCTTATTACACTTATTTAACTCTTGTATTGAATGATGTAGTAAAGATATATTATCTTTCTATCATTCTTGTGTTTTGCTCTTGTAATCATGTCATCACGTTTCCTTGTAGTTGTTACAATGTCTTTTCTTGTAAGAATAACTAAGTGTTGTAAGAGTTAACTTACTACTAAGTTATTCTATTGTATCGATGAGTTATGATATTAAAAATATCATCATCATCTTATCTTTCCTGTATTCTTGAATTCATACAAGCATGCATACAATGATATATGATAATAAGCAATTTAATATCAAATAATCAAAGTATTAACAATATGTAAGCAAAACTTTTAAATAAATAAAAGTAAAGCATGTTTCTCAGCCCCGAGAGTTTAAAATCAGTAAAGATTAAAGAAAAGGGGCATATGAACTCACCTTGTAGTTGTTGGGTTGACTTAGCTTAGACGAAATAATGCACGCGCTCTGAGTTGTAATTGAGTTTGTTTTCACGATCCTGTATTGATTTCACGTTGTTGTAACTTGTAAGTATAAGTTTGTAGGGTTTTGTGTGTGTATGTGTAGGTGTTAGCCCTAAAGTTGGCTAACACGTGTAAGACTTGATCATGATCCCCGTTCGGTCCCGTATATTTGATTTAAATCAATAACATTATAAGTTATCATCTTGTAGGTTTGAACTTGATTTATTCTTGAAATTTGCACATCTTGTCATTAGTTGCAATCCGTTTGCTTTGATAAAAGACTTAGTGCTTATTTTCCAATTCCACTTTGTTGGTCTCGTACTTTTTGAACACTTATTGCATAATTATGAATTAATTAAACAAACATTCTTTTGACATATATTGTTTTGATCTTATGAAATGTATTAGACCCATGTGGGCCTACAATTGAATGTGGACCGAACAATGTGACCAAGTTACTTGTTGGGCCTCCGTGTAATAAGTTGGGCCTTGGGCCCAAACCTATGGGCCTTGGAATAGTCTTGAACGATTGAGAGTTGTTAGGTCTATTTGGAATGTGTGGCCAATGATATGGGTTGTTGAAATACAAGGGCCCGGCCAAGTGTTACAAGGCCTAGTAATCAAGTGGCCTTGTGGGCCTCTATTGGGCCACGAGGGTATTGTTGGGCCAGAGGTGGGCCCAAGCAAGAATTGTTGGGCCTGAAGTTACCATGGGTTGTAGGAACCATAATTGGGCCAGAAGTAGGCTATTGGCCAAGTCGTTTGCAAAGTGGCCCCAAAGTTAGGACAAGTGCCTTAAAAGTAGGCCTTGGGGTCAAAATATGTGGGCCTCGGGCTGAATTTGCTGGGCCCAATTGGTTTTGTCTTAGGCCTTCACCAAAACAGTTCGTGGGCCAAGCTGGGCCTCGCTTAATTGGACTGAACACAAATGTGGGCCCAGAATTTGGGCTGTTGGCCAGAATCGTGGCCTTGGGCCAACACAGGGGGCCTCGGTTTTGGGCTAGCAAGGAGTCGATGGGCCGAATAAAAGTTTGTTGGGCCTAAGGTAAAAGTGGGCTGCAGAACTGCTTGAGCTACGGTTGGGCCTGGTTATTGGGCCTACAAGTTGCCGAATAAGTGGGGATGGGCTGAAGTCAGTGGGCCAAGATGGACCTGGCTGGGGCCGTCTGGGCCTAGGGTTTTCTGCTCACTTCGAAGGAGGTGTTCCAGCGTATGTGTGGGTGTGTGCACAAGCCAAATGGAGGCTGAACCAGGGAGAAAAGTGGCCGAATGTTCATGGCTAGCGAATGGAGGTTGAGTAGAGCTGGCTAGTGCGAATGAGGTCACCGAATGAGGGCTGTCGACTGACCCATGTCTTGGCCGAATGATAACAAAGTGGCGAATGGTGGTGTGATTCGGCGAATGAGTAAGGGTTGGTCGAATGTAGCTGGTCGAATGAACTACTGTTCCGAATGGAGGCTGTTGGTTCGAATGACCTTGAGCGAATGAACCCAGGAGCACAAACTCATTCGACCGGACCATGTGACCATCCCATTCGATGTTTCAGTCGACCTTCCATTCGGCCATTAGTCATTCGGCGATCTGTGGTTCGAAACCTTAGACTCCTCGGTCATGTCTCAAGGTGGTTCTAAGTATGGTCGTGGACTGGAATGTGTTGACTGAGTGTGGGGTTCGAAGGGTGAGCCTTATAACCGGTTTGAATAAGGTGTGAAGCAAAAAGGATAGAAAACCCTAATTTTTCGTGGGTTTTGCGGCTGATTACCTCGTTTTTCAGTGGTATTTAGCTCCGATCTGTTGTACTTTCGTGTAGAGCACAATGAGAGCTTCAAGTAGGTTCAAGAATGGATGAATTTGATGAAGAAATGAGAAAGTTAAGGAGGAGAGAAGATCTTTGATGGCTAGGGTTTTCAAAACCGGGTTTGGGATTTTTGGTGGAGAAGATGAAGTGGGAAATGAGTAATTTTGACTCATTTAAGTGTATTTATACCCCGAGGGTGTTCGGGTTCGTTTTCGTTGCTCGGTTCGCGTTTTCGTTACGTTTCCGGAAAATTACGCGTAATTTAAATGAAATAAATAAAATACACTAATTTAATTAATTTGATGAGTTTCAAATTGTAAAATGTTATTTATCTTATTTAATTAAATTATTTTCGTTTGTGACGTGTTTTCGTTGTCGTTTCGTCAGATCGCGTCACCTTCGCGCGTAATTCATTCGAATCGTCACCCGAACGAATACGACGATGGTTTTGCTTTCTGACTTTTGTTTTCTACTTTTCAGTCATTATTTCAGAACTCTAAACTCACAGATATGTTTGTGTGAATCGTCACTCACGCAAACACACTGTCAGTTCGTTATTCTGAAATAACACTGCATTTGTGTTTTAATTGTGTTTCCTCACTGTCGGACTCAACTATACATCATGCTTTCACATTGTTCGTGTACTGATTCGTCGGCCATCTGATTCCTGTCATCTGTGGACATCAGATCGCAACCGATATGTTTTCGTTGTTCACTTGTAAATTGTTGTTTCTCTTGATTCGTTGTGTTAACTGTAATTAAGTTTTCACTTAATAAACACAACTAATATTTCAAATGTGCGTCGTACTTAATGTATTTAAGTTTGCACTAAAATACGTACAACTGTGTATTGTATTCACACATAGTATAAGGTGAAAGTACACATACCGTACGGACTTGCCGGACGATCTGGCACTTGCTGTTACAGTCTCCCCTTGTTAAAGAAATTTCATCCCGAAATTTAAGCATCGAAGTCGGGTTTCAATTCTCGAACAGATGGGGATACTTTGCTTTCATGTTGTCCTCACGCTCCCAGGTAAACTCTGGTCCACGCTTGGAGTTCCATCGAACCTTTACAATAGGGATTCGGCTTCGTTTCAGTCTCTTGACTTCACGTTCCATAATCTCTACAGGTTCTTCAATGAAATGTAATTGTTCATCAATTCGTATCTCTTCCAATGGTATGATCAATGTTTCATCTGCTAGACACCTCTTGAGATTTGATACATGAAATACATCGTGTACTCTACTGAGTTCATCAGGGAGTCTGAGTCTGTATGCCACATGACCTATGCGTTGAGTAATCTCAAACGGTCCGACATATCGAGGTGCTAGCTTGCCTTTAGCCCCAAACCGAACTACGCCTTTCCATGGGGACACTTTCAACATGACTTGGTCACCCACATCGTATTCCAAAGGCTTGCGTCGTTTGTCTGCGTAACTCTTTTGACGGCTACGTGTTGCTCGTAATCGTTGTTGAATCTGGGCTATCTTATCAGTAGTTTCCTGAATAAGCTCAGGCCCAGTTATTCTGGTGTCTCCCACTTCGGTCCAACAAATTGGAGACCGACATTTTCTACCATAGAGTGCTTCAAAAGGAGCACATCCAATGCTGCTGTGGTAGCTATTGTTGTAGGAGAACTCAATGAGTGGTAAATGTGTGTCCCAACTTCCACCGAAGTCTAGGATTCATGTTCTTAACATATCCTCTAGGGTTTGAATGGTGCGCTCACTTTGTCCATCCGTTTGTGGATGATAAGCAGTGCTCAAGTTAACACTTGTCCCTAAGGATTGTTGCAATGATTGCCAGAACCTCGAAGTAAATCGACTGTCCCGGTCTGAAATAATAGATAGTGGCACACCATGCCTCACTACTATTTCATCAATGTATAGTCTTGCAAGTTTCTCCATCTTGTAAGTCTCTCTGATCGGTAAGAAATGTGCGGACTTGGTTACTCTATCAATGATAACCCAAATCGAATCGTGTCCGCTGGAAGTGCGGGGTAGCTTGGTAATGAAATCCATAGCTATTTGTTCCCACTTCCATTGTGGTATCTCTGGTTGTTCCAGCAAACCCGAAGGTTTCTGGTGTTCAGCTTTGACTTTGGCACATGTGATACATTTGCCAACATAAGTAGCAATGTCTTTCTTCATGCCTGGCCACCAATAAAACGACCTAAGGTCGTGGTACATCTTATCGGCACCAGGATGAATTGAGTAACGTGACTTGTGTGCCTCGTCAAGAATGAGTGTTCGAAGTTCATCTACTGCCGGGATCCAAACACGATCCATATAGTAAATAACTCCGTCTTGTCTTGTCTCAAAATGTTTCTCGACTCCACAATCGAGCTCGCGTTTCAGATTGTTTCTTGCCACTGCTTCTTGTTGTGCCTGTAACATGTGATCTCTCAAACTTGTTTGCACCGTCATTCCCATAGCGCGAACGCGTAAGGGTTTGACTCTTTCTTTCCGACTCAAAGCATCTGCAACAACATTTGCTTTGCCCGGATGGTATTTGATCACACAATCATAATCGTTCAGGAGTTCAACCCAACGTCTCTGTCTCATGTTAAGCTCCTTCTGATCAAATATGTGCTGTAAACTCTTGTGATCTGTGAAGATAGTGCATTTGGTACCATAAAGGTAATGTCTCCAAATATTTAGTGCGAAAACAACAGCTCCCAGTTCAAGATCGTGTGTTGTGTAATTCTTCTCATATATCTTCAGCTGTCGTGAGGCATATGCAATGACTTTGTCTCTCTGCATCAAAACACATCCGAGTCCCTGATGGGAAGCATCACAATAAACCACAAAGTCATCGTTGCCTTCTGGGAGTGTTAGAATTGGAGTATTGCACAATCTTTGTTTCAGTGTCTGGAATGCCTCTTCTTGTTTATGAGTCCACACAAAAAATTCAGACTTCTGTGTGAGTTTGGTAAGAGGCAAGGCTGTCTTAGAGAAATTCGAAATGAATCTCCGGTAATAACCTGCCAATCCCAAAAATGATCGGATCTCTGTCGGGGTTGTAGGCACATCCCAGTTCTTGATTGCTTCTATCTTGGCAGGATCCACGTGAATACCATCACTGTTAATCACGTGACCCAAAAACTGTACTTCTCTTAACCAAAATTCACACTTGGAGAATTTGGCATAGAGTTGTTCCTCTTTCAGAAGCTCCAAAACTGTCATGAGGTGTTGCTCATGTTCTTTCTCGTTCTTTGAATAAATCAGTATATCGTCGATGAAGACGATCACAAACTGATCTAGATACGGCTTGCACACCCGGTTCATTAAGTCCATGAACACAGCCGGTGCGTTCGTTAATCCAAATGGCATCACCATGAATTCGTAATGACCATATCGGGTACGAAAAGCCGTCTTGGGTATGTCTTCTTCTTGTATCCGGAGCTGATGATAACCTGATCTCAGGTCTATCTTTGAAAAGTACTGTGCTCCCTGTAACTGATCAAACAAATCATCAATCCTCGGTAACGGGTACCGATTCTTGATGGTGAGTTTTTTGAGCTCTCGATAATCAATGCACATTCTGAAAGTTCCATCCTTCTTTTTGACAAGAAGAACCGGAGCTCCCCACGGGGAAAAGCTCGGTCGGATGAATCCTTTATCGAGAAGTTCTTGCAACTGGTTGGACAACTCTTGCATCTCCGATGGTGCGAGTCTGTAGGGAGACTTGGCTATAGGAGTTGCTTCCGGAATCAAATCGATTCGGAACTGCACCGATCTCTCGGGTGACAGTTCCGGTAAGTCATTCTGAAATACTTCTGCAAAATTTCTCACCACTGGTACGTCCTGAACCTTGATTGCCTTCACGTGCAATATTACACTGACACGATTGCTTCACTTGATCTCCATGAATCTCCAGAAATTGATTATTCTCCGTTCAAGTATAGGTATTACTTATACTAAGTTCTATTATCTAGGTGGCACCTAATTACTCTATTCTTATGTTTAATTATATTATTAACCACATGTAATACATACCTATATAATTTTGAACATTATATCCAATTCAAATATGCATGGTTAAAATGACATACCTTCGGAGTCATCCGACTCTTCGTGTACATCTGGTGCTGGTAGAGCGAGCAGTTCCTCGGTGGTGGTTGATGCGGTTGGAACAGTTGGAGTTATTGGAGGCTTCCTCCTGGGACAATCTCTTGCGAAATGTCCAAGTATTCTGCAGGTGTAGCAGTGGTGGTTGTGTCGAGAAGAGGTAGATGTGCTTGCTCCATGATTCTGATTCTGTGTTGGAAGGCTTCGGCATTGGTGAATCAGATGCCCCTTCTTTCCACAGTTCAGACAATGGCTGCAGGAATTGTTCCTAGCATGATGAAATCCGCACTCGTTACACTTGTGTTGATTACCTGTGTATTGACGGAGATTTGACCTCATTGAGGTTTTGCAATAAGTAGCCCAGTGTCCTATTCTTCCACAGCGTGTGCACTGACGACACTGGTTTTTGTCATGGTGATGATATTGACAGAGTTGACAAAGAGGGGCCTTTCCCTTGTAAATCTTGCCACCCATGACAGTCGGGTCTGGCATGACCTGACTGATAGGTGTGGCCTCAGTGTAGTTCATAGTTCTCTTTTGCTTTTTAGTACGGTGTTGTTTGTGTTTCTTTCTGGTGTCACTTTTTACAGGTTCTTTTCCTTTGGTGGTGGCAGGTGGAAAACCCCTAGCATACTCTTCGCTGCTCCTGATCCTATTGATTATCTCAGGAATAATTGCAATCAATTGCTCAGTAATCAAGGTTGCCAGTGCAGCAGTCGCTGGTTCCACCTCGGGTAGAGGGGAATGAGGTGGTGATGGTGGTTGTCCCTGTGACATGTCAATCCTAACCGAAAAATCATCGGTTAGTATTTATGCCCAAATAATGTATCGTATGCAAGTAAGTTCAATGTCCTGTGTTTTCTACATGAGGGTCCCTAGGTTATAGTCTAGGCCAAACCATTTATGTAATATGACCTATATTTCTCTATAACCATGGCTCTGATACCAATCTGTCACACCCCGGGCCGGCGGGAACGGATCGTGTTTTCCCGTCGGGCGGAAGGTTCCAGGGGCGCGATATCATGGGGTGATAATCAAATGATCAGATTGTTTACATAGCACATGTGATATAAATGAGAAATGCTAATCATGACATGAAATAGAATTACAAAGTTAATTTATATTGTACATCATAATTTAACCAAGTAAATCTACTCAAAAGAATAAATGAGTTTATATCTTGATCTATACAAGATATACAAAAGTGATTCACTGTTTTGTCATCCAAAAGTATGCAATCAAAAGTAAGCTAGGTCTTCTATAAGTCCTCTAGCTTAACACTTGCATAATTGTATCTACACCTGTTCGTCACCTGAGAAAACATGCATTTAAACAAAGTCAACATTAGGTTGGTGAGTTCATAAGTAAGTAAATTGAAAACCATTGAATTGATCATGCACACATCCACAATGTCATACTTGTTACTTGTAACACATGTTTCATCTGTACCATCCAATGGCCTCTCCTTAGTTATATGTACAAGTAGTGTATCACCTGATCAAGTATGCTTATATATAGGGAATCACGCAAGGGTCAAGCCCAAACGCTATCCCACCACATACTCGGTCAAGTTCCACCCCACTTGCGATACAACTAAAGATATCCATTCCCCGTTTGTTCATCGTATTTGATATGTATTCAGTTATTGTATTAATGATAGAATAATATATTGTATGGGGTTTAGTTATCAAACCGAAGTGTTGATAACCCTCGATGTATTAAGGAATTTTAGATTAATATAATCTTGTCCTTGTATTATTCTATACTTGAGGTGGGTTAACTGATGATACTCTATTAAATATTAAGAGTGTGAGTTAACCCCTTGCAACTTATCCTTGAACCATAGTGCATAGAGCCTAAAAGGAATCCATTGTACTCCTCACGTAATCAGAGTACAATGCATCCGATTTACCTCTACCACCTTGCATGTACCGCGGCCTCAACGAAATCTATTACTAGTAGTGTAACATGAGAGCAGATCACCTTCTCAACCTACTAGTCAATAGGGTTTTCGCTGGATTAATTACTTATCACTATAGATTAATATCACCATGTGTCGCTTACCAGAACCTGACTTGAGGTCGCCCTGTCACCGGTCATACGTTACCGGCCAATGAATCAATACGATCAACATACTAGCCCTACAAGCTAGAGGTTTGTCAAACCTATGGTACCACTATGTTATCGCCGGTTTAGTCACATCAAACTAACTGGTCAGCGAATTAAAGGGGCTTACATGATCAACTTGAACAATTTGGCACATGATTGAAGTGATATAATGCAAACAGGTCAATAGTAACTAATTGTAATTGTATTCACTTGTACTCTTGTTCTCATTGTCATATGTTCTCTGTGATACTAACAAAGTTAAATAAGAGCTTGTCTTATTAAATTATGTTAGTTAATTGAGTGAATGATGTTGTTATCATGAAAGTACATTATCATGATTATCATTCCATGTTCCCTGTTCTTCTTGTAATATGTGTTGAGTTGTAAGGTTAAGTATTATAAGATCTAGTCTTATTACACTTATTTAACTCTTGTATTGAATGATGTAGTAAAGATATATTATCTTTCTATCATTCTTGTGTTTTGCTCTTGTAATCATGTCATCACGTTTCCTTGTAGTTGTTACAATGTCTTTTCTTGTAAGAATAACTAAGTGTTGTAAGAGTTAACTTACTACTAAGTTATTCTATTGTATCGATGAGTTATGATATTAAAAATATCATCATCATCTTATCTTTCCTGTATTCTTGAATTCATACAAGCATGCATACAATGATATATGATAATAAGCAATTTAATATCAAATAATCAAAGTATTAACAATATGTAAGCAAAACTTTTAAATAAATAAAAGTAAAGCATGTTTCTCAGCCCCGAGAGTTTAAAATCAGTAAAGATTAAAGAAAAGGGGCATATGAACTCACCTTGTAGTTGTTGGGTTGACTTAGCTTAGACGAAATAATGCACGCGCTCTGAGTTGTAATTGAGTTTGTTTTCACGATCCTGTATTGATTTCACGTTGTTGTAACTTGTAAGTATAAGTTTGTAGGGTTTTGTGTGTGTATGTGTAGGTGTTAGCCCTAAAGTTGGCTAACACGTGTAAGACTTGATCATGATCCCCGTTCGGTCCCGTATATTTGATTTAAATCAATAACATTATAAGTTATCATCTTGTAGGTTTGAACTTGATTTATTCTTGAAATTTGCACATCTTGTCATTAGTTGCAATCCGTTTGCTTTGATAAAAGACTTAGTGCTTATTTTCCAATTCCACTTTGTTGGTCTCGTACTTTTTGAACACTTATTGCATAATTATGAATTAATTAAACAAACATTCTTTTGACATATATTGTTTTGATCTTATGAAATGTATTAGACCCATGTGGGCCTACAATTGAATGTGGACCGAACAATGTGACCAAGTTACTTGTTGGGCCTCCGTGTAATAAGTTGGGCCTTGGGCCCAAACCTATGGGCCTTGGAATAGTCTTGAACGATTGAGAGTTGTTAGGTCTATTTGGAATGTGTGGCCAATGATATGGGCTGTTGAAATACAAGGGCCCGGCCAAGTGTTACAAGGCCTAGTAATCAAGTGGCCTTGTGGGCCTCTATTGGGCCACGAGGGTATTGTTGGGCCAGAGGTGGGCCCAAGCAAGAATTGTTGGGCCTGAAGTTACCATGGGTTGTAGGAACCATAATTGGGCCAGAAGTAGGCTATTGGCCAAGTCGTTTGCAAAGTGGCCCCAAAGTTAGGACAAGTGCCTTAAAAGTAGGCCTTGGGGTCAAAATATGTGGGCCTCGGGCTGAATTTGCTGGGCCCAATTGGTTTTGTCTTAGGCCTTCACCAAAACAGTTCGTGGGCCAAGCTGGGCCTCGCTTAATTGGACTGAACACAAATGTGGGCCCAGAATTTGGGCTGTTGGCCAGAATCGTGGCCTTGGGCCAACACAGGGGGCCTCGGTTTTGGGCTAGCAAGGAGTCGATGGGCCGAATAAAAGTTTGTTGGGCCTAAGGTAAAAGTGGGCTGCAGAACTGCTTGAGCTACGGTTGGGCCTGGTTATTGGGCCTATAAGTTGTCGAATAAGTGGGGATGGGCTGAAGTCAGTGGGCCAAGATGGACCTGGCTGGGGCCGTCTGGGCCTAGGGTTTTCTGCTCACTTCGAAGGAGGTGTTCCAGCGTATGTGTGGGTGTGTGCACAAGCCAAATGGAGGCTGAACCAGGGAGAAAAGTGGCTGAATGTTCATGGCTAGCGAATGGAGGTTGAGTAGAGCTGGCTAGTGCGAATGAGGTCACCGAATGAGGGCTGTCGACTGACCCATGTCTTGGCCGAATGATAACAAAGTGGCGAATGGTGGTGTGATTCGGCGAATGAGTAAGGGTTGGTCGAATGTAGCTGGTCGAATGAACTACTGTTCCGAATGGAGGCTGTTGGTTCGAATGACCTTGAGCGAATGAACCCAGGAGCACAAACTCATTCGACCGGACCATGTGACCATCCCATTCGATGTTTCAGTCGACCTTCCATTCGGCCATTAGTCATTCGGCGATCTGTGGTTCGAAACCTTAGACTCCTCGGTCATGTCTCAAGGTGGTTCTAAGTATGGTCGTGGACTGGAATGTGTTGACTGAGTGTGGGGTTCGAAGGGTGAGCCTTATAACCGGTTTGAATAAGGTGTGAAGCAAAAAGGATAGAAAACCCTAATTTTTCGTGGGTTTTGCGGCTGATTACCTCGTTTTTCAGTGGTATTTAGCTCCGATCTGTTGTACTTTCGTGTAGAGCACAATGAGAGCTTCAAGTAGGTTCAAGAATGGATGAATTTGATGAAGAAATGAGAAAGTTATGGAGGAGAGAAGATCTTTGATGGCTAGGGTTTTCAAAACCGGGTTTGGGATTTTTGGTGGAGAAGATGAAGTGGGAAATGAGTAATTTTGACTCATTTAAGTGTATTTATACCCCGAGGGTGTTCGGGTTCGTTTTCGTTGCTCGGTTCGCGTTTTCGTTACGTTTCCGGAAAATTACGCGTAATTTAAATGAAATAAATAAAATACACTAATTTAATTAATTTGATGAGTTTCAAAATTGTAAAATGTTATTTATCTTATTTAATTAAATTATTTTCGTTCGTGACGTGTTTTCGTTGTCGTTTCGTCAGATCGCGTCACCTTCGCGCGTAATTCATTCGAATCGTCACCCGAACGAATACGACGATGGTTTTGCTTTCTGACTTTTGTTTTCTACTTTTCAGTCATTATTTCAGAACTCTAAACTCACAGATATGTTTGTGTGAATCGTCACTCACGCAAACACACTGTCAGTTCGTTATTCTGAAATAACACTGCATTTGTGTTTTAATTGTGTTTCCTCACTGTCGGACTCAACTAAACATCATGCTTTCACATTGTTCTTGTACTGATTCGTCGGCCATCTGATTCCTGTCATCTGTGGACATCAGATCGCAACCGATATGTTTTCGTTGTTCACTTGTAAATTGTTGTTTCTCTTGATTCGTTGTGTTAACTGTAATTAAGTTTTCACTTAATAAACACAACTAATATTTCAAATGTGCGTCGTACTTAATGTATTTAAGTTTTCACTAAAATACGTACAACTGTGTATTGTATTCACACATAGTATAAGGTGAAAGTACACATACCGTACGGACTTGCCGGACGATCTGGCACTTGCTGTTACACTACTACACTCTTGATGTTACATTTTTTGACATTTTGACTTTATTAGATTTCGTTTGAGATTTTGTTATATAATAAGATGGTGCGTCAACGTGTCTTTTCATCAATAATATCAAAAATAGTTTAAAAGGTGAATCGTATATACTATGGTGCGTCAATATGTTTGATTATGTGTCTGTTGCCTACATAAATTGTTGTGTCTATGCTATGGTCATAACAAAAGAAGCTGAAACTTTTGAGGTTGTGCTAGACATGTTAATAGGTAAGTTTTAGTTATTGTTGTTATGACCACAAAAGAGTAAAATTTTTGAATTAATATAAACATAGGATGAATGTGTTTCAGAGACAATGACTAAGATACGTAGAAAGAAGAGTGTGGAAGAACTAAGAGAAGAGAGTCTGAAGAGGGAGGGAAGAGAAAAGAAAGGTAACATACGTTGCTGCAATAGACTAGACGCACGGGTCATTGGTTCAGAATGACATAGGACAATAAATAAGGTGAGTTCTTCATCGGTTACTATCTTTTATTTTTTTGATATGCTTATTGTAGTTCATAAATCTAGATTGGATATTAGTATGCTAATTTGAACACATGGGGTTGGTGGTACATCTTTTTAAATTTTGATGATTGCTTGTATGAAAAATCAAATAAATTTCTATCCCATTTTTATGATTTATCTAAAAGAAAATGTGGGTGTTTTTGTCTAAGTGACATAATGCATTGATATCCCAATTATCTATAGGGATGGTTTGTCATCCCTTAAGTGACCTAGCTGGTTTGCATATGCAGTTTTGATTGGGTAATGGGAGATGGTTTGTCATCCCTTAGGTGACCTATCTGGTTTACATATGCAGTTTTGATTGGGGAATGGGAAGTAGTTGTCCGTATCATCAGCAAATATGATTTATAGGAGAATCCTTGTTGAGTGCATTCAAGTAAGTAGTTCCTAGAGAATGTTGTTCAGAGAACTCTCTTTTTCTTTGATAATTTCCCTATCTTTTTTCTTTCTAGAACTGATCTATTTTATTTGAATACGAGTTAAATAAACATTTTTATTTTTTTGGTTGGTTTGTAGTTAATAGATGAAATTGTAGGAGAAGTACAAGTAGTGATAGATATCAGATATGCACCAAAAGAAGACAGAAATGGCAAAACATTATGATGCTTTTATTGCTTTATGTGGTTAGTATAATTCCTGCAACACTTTTGTGTGTTAATACTCGATATTGCCATTATGCTCCTGTAGTTTGAAAAACATAATACATTATACTACAAAATAATAATAATAACAAAAGAATGAAAGACAATAAAGTTTTTACTTTTGTGTCATTATGTTGAAGACGAATACAACACACACTAATAATGATGTAATCGAATATTGTAATTAATCAGTAGCTCAAATCAATTACAATGAAAAGTAAATCACTCAAGTACAAGACCTTTCTCTCACTCTGTAACTCAGAGGAGCCCTCAATAACAAACTCACCAATGGCGTCACTAGCAACCCTTATTCCCTTTTATAACTAAAACATAACAAACTATTAATGGCTAATGCCTATTTTGCCCCTTCTAAAATAAACATGTAAAATGGGAGGCTTAGGTGGCTCCTCCCTTGTATTATTCTTATCATTGCCCGCGCCATCTTTAAGAGTCTTGTGCTCAAGACTTACATTTGGAAACTGATCTAGCACCCACTCTTTGTCTTCCCATGTAGCCTCTTCCCTTGACTGATCTTTCCATTGAACCAACCATTGTGTCACCTCTCTTGTACCTTCTTGCCTTGAACGAGAATCCAAAATAGTTGCTGGGGTTAAAAGGTCTGAAACATCCATCTCTAAGTCTGCTGGGAACACCGTTGTTGACTCTCCCCTGATGGCTTTCTTTAGTAACGACACATGAAAAACTGGGTGTACCTTAGAAGTAGCTGGGAGCAGCAATTTATAAGCCACCTTTCCTATTTTCTCCAAAACTTGAAATGGCCCAAAGAAACGAGGAGCCAATTTGTGATTTTTCCTGTTAACCACCGATAGTTGTCGATAGGGTTGCAATTTTACATAAACCCATTCTCCCATCAGAAAATTCAACTCTCTTCTATGCTTATCAACTGCTGCTTTTATAGCTGATTGAGTAGTGGCTAGATTCCTTTTGAGCAATTGAAGTGCATGGTCTCTATCTTTAAATTCTTGTGCTACTGATTCGACTTTAATTTCCCCTCGCCCATAGTGAAAGATAGTAGGTGGTTTCCTGCCATAAACCAATTCAAAGTGAGACATTCCCGAAGATGAATGGAATGTTGAATTGTACCAAAACTCCGCCCAAGGTAGCCATTGTGCCCAGGTCTTAGGTTTATCCACTGCAAAGCACCGTAAATACGCCTCTAAACAACGGTTGACCACCTCCGTTTGACCATCTGTTTCTGGGTGATAGGTTGAACTCATTTTTAGGTTGTGCCCTGTAATCGAAAAAGTTCTTGCCAAAAGGTACTGATAAAGAGTGGGTCTCGATCACTGACAATAGTTTTTGGAATTCCATGGTGTCGCACCACTTCTTTAACAAATAGGTCAGCCACACCTTTGGCTGTGTATGGGTGTTTAAGAGTGATAAAGTGCGCATATTTTGACAGGCGACCAACAACCACCAAGATTACATTGAATCCCTTTGACGTGGGAAGTCCACCAATGAAATCCATAGATAAATCTTCCCAGATTGCTTCTGGAATGTCTAACGGTTGTAACAATCCTCCTGGCATCAACGTACTTGCTTTGCACCTTTGACATACCTCACATTCACGAACATACTGTTTGACAGCTGATGTCATTCCGGACCAATACAAATTTGCAGCCAAGCGTCTGTATGTCCTATAATAACCCGAGTGTCCCCGTGTGGCTGTGGTATGAAACTCATGTAGAAGGGCTGGAATATGTTTTGACTTTGAGGAAATGACTAAGCGATCGTTATAGAATAATACACCTTATTTAACGTGGAACCCAGGATACTTAATTGGATCATAAGTACACCCTTGTATGATTTTTGTAACAGCTGGGTCACTCTTTTCCTCTTCGATTAATTGAGATCCTTACACCCAAAGGGGTCCCAAGTAAATAGTATTGATGGCTCCATATTCCGCCTGTCTTGACAGTGCATCCGCGGCCCTGTTGGATCTTCCCGGCTTATATTGAATTTCAAAGTCGTAACCCAGCAATTTAGCCACCCAATTCTGTTGGTCGGGAGTGGTGACTCGTTGCTGCAATAGAAACTTTAGGCTTTTTTGATCCGTGTAAACCACGAAACGAGTTCCCAGTAAATATTGGTGCCAGTGTTGAACAGCTAGGACAAGAGCCATCATTTCTTGGTCGTAAGCCGATTTTGCAAGATTCCGGTCGCTTAAACCCTTGCTAAAAAACGCAATGGGTTTCTTATGCTGCATTAACACTGCTCCTATACCTCTTCCTGATGCATCAGACTCAATGATGAAAGGGTGATTAAAATTAGATAAAGTCAACACTGGTGCAAACACTAAGGCGTGTTTCAATTGAGTGAAAGCTTCGTGAGCTTGTTTCGACCAAATAAAAGCATTCTTTTTGGTCAGATCAGTCAAAGGCCGAGCAATGCTTCCATAAGACTGAATCAATTTTCCGTAATAGCCCGTGAGGCCCATAAAACCTCTTAAACCCTTGATAGAAGTCGGAATGGGCCAATCCAAAACAGCTTGGATTTTCACAGGGTCCATGGAAACCCCTTGACTACTGATAATGTGGCCCAAATAATCCACCGTTGTTTTGCCCATAGTACAATTGTGAGAATTAAGAACAAAGGAATTGTGAGATAATATTTGGAAAACAGTGTTGACGTCGGACAAATGGGCATTCTAGGTAGGGCTGTAAACCAGCTGTCATCAAAGAAAATGACTACCGATATACGAAGCAGGGGTCGGAATATGTCATTCATAATTGCTTGAAAGCTTGCGGGGGCGTTCATTAGGCCAAAGGGCATTACTAAGTACTCGTAATGTCCCTCGTGAGTTCTAAAAACGGTCTTCTCGATGCTCTCATCTTGCATGCTAATCTGATTGTAACCCGACTTCAGATCCAACTTCAAAAAATAGGCTGCACCGTGCAATTCATCCAGCAATTCCTCCACCAGTGGAATAGGAAATTTGTCTAGAATAGTAGCTTTATTTAGGGCCCTATAGTCAACACACATTCTCAAAGAGTTGTCTTTTTTGCGTACCAAAACGACTGGACTTGAATACGCGCTGTTACTGTGTCGGATCAGTCCCCCTGCTAATAATTCGCGAACTTGGTGCTCAATCTCATTCTTTTGGATGTGGGGATAGTGGTAAGGGCGCACTGCTACAGGTTGGTCATTGATGAGAGGAATACGATGGTCATGGGTCCTTCTAGGGGGTAGGCCTTTAGGAGGTTGGAATAGGTGTTGGAAGTCATGTAAGAGTTGTTCCAATTGGCTTTGTTGTGTCTGATCACGTGGTAAATAATCGCTTTAATCAATGTGTAAATACGTGATATTAGTGAATTTTGGCTCAAAACACGTTTACTTTGAGTATGTTTGTGAATTTCAGGTGTGAAGAGTTTAAAGACGTGTTCGGGAGCAAATTGGAGGGTTAGAAGAGGCGTCGAGTGCTAAAGAGTGCAAGAACATGGGTTTCGGGAAGCCAAAACTTTGGGGGCGCATAACTGGAGTTAGGAGAATAGTTACGGGGCCCATAATATATGAAAACTGAGTTTCTCGACGAGACGAAGCCATAGGTGAGATCACTCTAGGAGTATGATACGCCCAGCCCGGCGTTTCATACGGCCAGCGTACCATACGCCCAGTTTTGAGCGTTGGCAGAATCTGGCCAGCGTAGGGTATTAATTTGGGCATATCATACGCCCAGGCCCGGTGTATGATACGCCCGAATCAAGAATCAACAAGTGCTAATGAAGATGCGTGGCTAGTTTCTCTTTGTAATTGCTTTCGGGCAATTAGGTTAGTGAATGAACTTTGGTTGAATGTTTAAACTTAGTTTTTTGGATTGTTTTCGGTTTGATAACTTGAATTCAATTGTGGTTTGATTGATGTAAATGATTTATTTGTGTTTAAGCATTTACGTTTTGCCATCAGTGATTCGGTTTCCTTGCATCGTTTACTCATTGGTATTTGTGTGTTGCTTTGCATATCTAAATTGATAATTGCGTGAATAAGCAACTCTTAAACGTTTGTTCCATTGTTGTCACTTTGATCAAACCAATCAACAAAATCATGTCTATGTGATTTCCGACTAAGTTTAACCTAAAATCATTGTGATTTCATTAACCTAAACCCGGAAGTGATTACCTTTTTCTTATAATTGATTAAAATCATTACTCATAATCATTGCTTGATCATTTTCTCAATTCAAATCTATTTTAAGTTTACATTTTCTTTGTTTAATCAAGTTTTCAGTTAAAGCTTAGCACTTTCCACTGATTCCCTGAGGAGACGACCTTACTTACCCGTGCTATAGTCATAGGTAGCTAAGTCCTTGATTTTATATTGTTTTTGATTGACCTACGACACCTCGATCAAAATGGCGCCGTTGCTGGGGAATCAACGCGCAAAGTGCTAGTTTTTAGTTTGGCCCTAGTTTTAGTTTAATTTTAGTTGCATTTGCTTTTAAAAAACATAAAAACACAAAAAGATTTGATTTTTCTTTCATTTTTGTTTTGTTTTGTTTATTGTTCGGAATTACGCGTGGGTTTGCTTTGTTTGTGTTGTGTAGGTAATTCTACAATTGCATACCCGTTATTCAAGGAAGACATCACCGTTGATATTCGATCCTGAAATTGAGAGAACAACAAGGCATAACCGTGTGTTGCATAGATCCGGTTTGATAGTACATCCAATCCAACAACAAATTGATCAAGAAGCATCAACCATGAGTCATCACAGTGACCATGGAGCACTACCAAACTACCCAATTCCACCACCACCACCACCATATCCTAGACCACCACCTAACTACCAAGAGGATGATGATTTTCAACCTTATCCCGAACCACCTCAACCACCGCCTCAAGCACCACCTCAAGGCTTATATAGAGGGGGTAATTTCCAACCTGTTGGACCTCAACCAAATCCTATTTTTGGGCCACCACCAAATCCACCACCTCCACATAACCCACCAAGGACTCCACAAAGATCTAATCAAGGGTCGTCTGACACACAATCAACTCATTTGAATCGTCATGATGCACCTTCTCGCCGAGCAAATAGTTTGTATCAAGAGGAAAACATAAGAGGAAGGGTTGATGATTGGGATGATGGAGTGGTCAATGAAGGAGATCAACGTTATCAAGGAGGTTGGGATAATGAAAACCATGATGATGGATATGGATATAAGGGCCATCAACATTATGATCATCTTAATCCAGGATATCAAGGTCAACCAAGGATTCATAGAAGGCCTAATGTCAATCAATATCCCAATGGAGGATATGACCATTTTCATGATGGTGTGCAAAGGGCACCTAATTGAGGCCTAGTTCAAGGTGTGGAAAGTCATTTTAGACCATACATAGCAGTGAATGCTTCACCTATTGTCCGTCCTGAGGTGAGGGGAAGATCATTTGAAGTAAGGCCACAGTTCTTGAACGTGTTGCCCAACTTTTATGGAAAAGCAAGTGAGGAACCGTATTTACATTTGTCTGAATTCGAAGCAGTTTGTGGTACAATAGGAGGGCAAGGCTTCACACCTGATCAAGTGAAGTTAGTTCTGTTTCAATTCACTTTGAAGGATGCGGCCAAGTTGTGGTTTTTAGCATTGCCATCTGCTAGCATTTTCCCTTGGGAGGATTTGCAGCAACAATTTCTCGATGAGTACTTTACTCCACAAAGAACAAGTGATGCTAGACATGCTATAAGGACATTTCAGCAACAATCGGGAGAGTTATTCTATGAAGCTTTCAAAAGATTCAAGCAGTTGCTAAGGACTTGTCCACATCATGGGATTTCCAAATGGGAATTAATTACTGCTTTTCATGATGGGTTGTCTACTGATGACATTAGGGATGTGAATTCCACTACAGGTGGAACATTTTTGTCCAACCCAGTAGATGTAGATTGGGATTATTTGGAGAAAATGGCAGTGAATTCCAAAAGGCAAGCACAGTCAAGTAGAAGAAAGAAATTTGCCACGGTGAAAGCTTCGGGAAGCTCCTATGATAGAATGGAGAAGTTGGAGAAAACAAATCAAGCATTGGAGCGAGAGTTGGAGAATTTGAAGATGGGTGGAAGCAAAGGTGCCACAAGGGAGAACCAAGTGTTTCATGTGTGCGATGGATGTGGAGAGTTAGGCCATGCTATTTTGGATTGTCCCAGTCAAGGTGGAAGGGAAGAAGAGGTTAACCAAGTCTATGGAGACCGCAAACCATATGATATGAATTCCAATACATATCATCCAGGATTAAGGAATCACCCAAATTTTCGTTATGGTAATTCATCTAACCAGTCTAATCCTAATTTTCAGGGATCAAGTCAAGGAAGCCAACCATACCAGAATAGGCAGTCCAATTACAACAATCAAGGGTACAACCAAAGTGGAAACAGGGGCTACCAAAGGAACTATCAAGCTAATCAGGATCAAGGATGCTTATCAGAAACTTCCGAAACATCAAACAAGGAAATCATGGATTTTCTCAAAGAAATGAAGAAAGCCAATGAAGTGCGAGACAAATCAGTCGAGGCATTATCCAAGCAAGTGGGACAATTGGCTGAAGAGGTAGCGATATACAGAAAGGAATCGGGTAAGCTAACTAGTGATACTGTAGTAAACCCTTTGCATCAGAGTTCCACTTCAAAGAACACAAAAAATGTACATGTTAGTTCGGTGTGCACACATCAGTGTAGTGAAGAGAGTGAGTCAGAGGAAGAAAATGTTCCAGGAGCACCCATCATTCCAATTCAGATTGGGGAAGTAACAACTAACAAGGAACTTTTAGATTATGGAGCTAGTGTTAGTATTTTACCGGGAAGCATATATGATCAATATGAGTTTGGTCCTTTACATCCGGTTGACATCACTGTGGTGATAGCAGATTCAACATGTAAAAGACCCCGAGGACTGTTGGTAGGGGTTGCGGTTAAGTTTGGGGAATTTTATTACACTGAGGATTTCTTGGTACTAGACTATGAGCCGAACACAAAGAAGGTACAACCAACGGTTATACTTGGAAGACCATTTTTGGCAACTGCTAATGCACAAATCAATTGTCGGGACAACACGGTTACCATGACCTTTGGAAACCGTAAGTTGAGCTTAGATATATTGTCAAATTTTTTTACTTATTTTATTGAAAATAAATGTGTGATAACAGGTATTACTAACGAGTGTCATTCTTATTACAATGTTATTGAGAGGGGCACCAAAGAGAAAGGTTTCATTTTTGACAAGTCCAAAGTGAAGGAAGATAAGAAAATAGTGAATGAAGATGAAAAAATTCAGAAGTCAATGGCATATCAAGTGGAAAACTCAAAAGAGCATATCAATGTGAAGGCAAGATCGTTAAAATCACCGAATGGATTAAAGAAACCACCTACACATATCAAGCACACGTATGAAGATGGTGAATTTGTGAAGATGAGAGCCAAATATGAGAGTTGATTGTGACACCCCAATTCTCATAACAAAACGTTTAACATAATTGCGGAATTTACAAAATTTAGGTCCCAGATTCACGGGTTTTAAAACCCTTACAATTCAACTAAAATCATTTAACGCTTTAACATGACTAACTAGACTAGTTCATCATTTACAAAACATGTCAAATACGTTAAAAGTGTAGTTTTAAACTTTACAATCCATTTACTTAATCTATACAAAAGCATGGTTCGATCCTTTTAAACGTCTGATCGTTCTGAGTCGTAGCCGAGCCTACCTTTGACCTGAAACAACCACAAACAATCAAGTGTTAGTCCAAAAGGACTAAGTGAGTTAACCCCTTAACCTCCCCGTGCTTAACCGAATTAAACGGAAGCAAAATCAAAAAAAAATTCATTCTGGGCGTATGGTACGCCTAACCCGGCGTAAGGTACGCCCACCGTACCCGTAGCCCAAATTCCAGTGTTGAAAGAAACTTCTGGGCGTAGTGTAAGATTCGGGGCGTATGGTACGCCCACTGCAGGTCTGCAACTCAAAATTTCGTGTTTTCACTTCCAGATTCGATCCGGATCATTCCCGGACATTCTTTTACACAAAAATCAACTCCTTGACACAATTTAATCATATTTTTAAGTCCCCAAACCTATCTTGGTGACCCTCAACATATAAATTTACATAATCACATAATGGTTTGTTTTACCCAAACCACTATTCACTTCAATCCTCTTTCCTTCGCACGAATGCGAATCATCCTCATGACCCTCATTAGTCATATTACCCCAACTTTCACACGTATGTGAATCATCACCTTTGCCATACAAGTATGGACTTATACCCTCTTCCACACGAATGTGGATCATCACCCAAATGCCATCAAAACATGGTCTTACATCATATTCCACACGAATGTGGATCACCAAACATGAAACATGTCAATTAACCCCTATCATACATTGACATCAATTTGATTCATGCACATATCGCATATAAGCAACAACTTCTACAAACACCACATTATGTAATTCAAACAAATCAAACATTTACAAACATGTATAAGTCTTATGGTTGCTTATTCATGGATAGGTTTACTCACCTTGGTCCTTAGTTCCACTTGGCTCAACTTTCTCTTTTCCGGGTCTTTGGTTGGTACTCCCACCTCCTAGATCATATTATCACACATACACATTCAATCTAGGAACAATTCACACAAAACAAACTTCCAACCCTTTGACTCATTATCATCATATTTGACTTTACTATAGTCAAACTCTCCTAATTCATTAATTTACATTTCAATTGCTTCCAACATATGAAATTAGACTAAACACCACTAACAATTCATCTATTCGAGTTTATGAACCATTTCCCCCAAGTTCACCAATAATCACAATTCATTCTTGCATTTAAGTTGTTTGAGGCATTTCCTCAAACATCTTATGTGCAGAGTTTTATGACACCACAACATCAACATTTTTAAAAGCCAACATTTCCATTCATTTCCTTTCATACATATGAAATCTCAACTACTAAATTATAATTTCTCATCCAAATCGTTGCACATACTTAGCAATTGCAACCATTCATCAATTCAACACTCTAGTTCATTCAACCCACCAATTTCACCTCAACCCATAATTTCTCAAAAACTTAAACTCTAGGTTTTCAAGAGTTTGCATGTTACATGGTTAGATTAGTTGATTATCACCTCACTCCACACAAATCATGTGTAAAACAACATCAAACATCCAAGTATTTGGATTTAATCATCCTCTAACCCCACCCACATGCAAACCCACAAAAATTTACCCACATATATGAAATCACATACCTGGAGATGAGAAATTTGAAAAGGAATACAAATCCAAGCTTGCATTCAAGATCAAAGCAAGTCTAAGTGCTGAATTTTATCAAGATTTTGGGTTCTCTTGTTTGTTCTTCTCTCTAGTCGTCGCCCCCTCTAAATCTCCAAGACCAAATGCTGAATTTTGACTAGCATTGACCCACATATACCCCCTTTTAAGTTATCTTTCAACTATTTGCAGTTTTAGCCCCTCATCTTTCTAGTTACCACTTTTTAACATTTACAAATGAATAATATTTAACCTACTAATCAACACATAACAACACAATTTAACTTAATATTATATCACATATCGATTATTTTAATAAAAAGTTAAATCGGGTCGTTACAAATACTCCCCTCCTTAACGGAGTTTCGTCCTCGAAACTAGTTTACATATCAAACAAAAAGGGATAGAATTTCTTCATTTCATCTTCCGACTCCCACGTTGTGTCAGATCCTCGTCTGTTCTTCCATTGCACCTTGACTTGGTTCAACGACTTATTTCTAAGTCGTTTTATCTTTCGGTCTAATATTGCTACCGGTTTCTCAACATAATTCAGTTTGTCAACAACTTCCACATCTTCCAATGGCACATAAGCCGACTCATCCGCCAAACACTTTCTCAAATGAGACACATGAAAAGTGTTATGAATGCCACTTAGCTCGTCCGGTAGTTCGAGACGGTAAGTGTCACACCCCGGGCCGGCGGGGTAGGATCGGATGTCCCCGTCGGGCGGAAGGTTCCCGGGGCGCGATATCGTGAGTGATAATCGGGTTGATCAGATTGTTTACATAGCATCAATGTTTAAGAATAACTAAAGCACAATCGAGAAATAACTAGGATTACAAAGTTAAATTACAACATCAAGGTTTGATAATTTAACTAAGTAAACCTATCCAAAAGAATCAAATGTTTCTATCTTGTATCTGTACAAGATATCAAAAGAGATTCGTATTAACTACAAAAGATGTGCTTTCAAAAGTCTGCTAGGTCCTCTAGTTGGGCTGCCTAGCATGCAATCCTGAAGCCTTAGTCTATTCCTGTACATCACCTGAGAAAGCATGTAAAAGAAACAAAGTCAAAACAAAGGTTGGTGAGTTCATATAGTTTGTAAGTTTAAAATAGCTTTTGCAAACCTTTCCAGTAAAATCTTAACCTCATTAACACCACCTGTCTTATCCGACTCGGTATGCTTATATATAGGCCATACCCCTGGGTCGAGCCTACAACCCGCCCAGATGCCATCCCACCACATACTAAGCCGCATAAGACATTGCTGTTAATAATAATTAAGCATCTTACCTACCATCCATTTCGTTTCCAGTATAGTTTATGCATTTTGTTTGTAAGTTTACCCATTGCATCCGTGAGTTTAGCTTGAGAGTCACTAGAATGGACAACTGAATACCCGAAGGAATTCAGTATCAATCCATACCAGCACTAGGTGTAATTAGCAACTTAGGGGGGAGATAGAGGATTTCCATGATGACACAAAGTCAACTAAGGATTACCAATATCGTCCTAGTTACTAATCACGTGTGTAAATAGTTTTGGGAAACACTGCATGGCAAGCACTGAGAGGCCATCAGTCCGTTTCCTCGTTTCAGACTATAAAGGACACCCTATGGCAAGCACTGAGAGACCATAGTAGATGCCCCCTAGTCCCGACTGTGAAGAACACATGAAGGCAAGCACTGAGAGACCAACTATTGTTCTTCAAGTCCCGACTAGGAAGAACACATGAAGGCAAGCACTGAGAGATCAACTATTGTTCTTCCATAGCCAATAGTTTTAGCATTCAAATAGTCCAGCATTTACGTAACTTGTGCACAAGTACTAGCTTCACAACCGGTAAGGCAAGCACTGAGAGACCAAACCGTTGTTTTAGCATGGCAATCACATAGCATTCAAGAGTTCATAGTATCCATAGTTTCAAGTTTTCCATATGTATATATGTATGTGTGTATGTATGTAGGTATGTATTTAGCATCCTTATAGCATCATAGCATCAATAGCATTTAATGTTAACATTAGTATCTAGCATAACCCATAGCATTAACATGTAGCATAATCCCATAGCATTAACATTAAGCATAACCTGTGGCATTAGTTTGTAGCATAAACCAGTAACATTAGCATTTAGCATAACCCGTAGCATAGCATTTACCGTAACTAGTAGCATTGCATTTAGCGTAACTAGTAGCATTAGTTTGTGGCATAACCCCATGGCATTAGCATTCACAATAGCATCATCAGATCATAAATACCCTTAGCACTTGGTATTAACACATAGCTTTAGTATTAACAAATTAGCTTCTGCCTTTAGCACTTGGCATAATCAGGTAGCATTAGTATTAGTAGTGAAATTATGCCTTTAGCACTTGGCATAATCATGTAGCATTAGTATTTGTCTATAATAATCGTATAAAAGCATTTTGTTAAATTTAAAACATTTGTTTTAAAATGTATAACATGCTTCTCAGTCCCGAAGTAAAACTCAAAATAGTTTAAAAAGGGACAATGAACTCACCTTGTTGTTGTAGTGGTTGACTTAGCCTAAACAAGAAAAATGCACGCGCTCTCTGTTGAATTTGTAGTAGTTTTCACGATCCTGTATTGATTTCACGTTGTTCATAACTTGTAAGTAATAGTTTGTAGTGATTTGGATGTGTGCGTATGTGTTAGCCATAAACCTTGGCTAACACGCGTAAGTCTCGGTCGTTGTTCGGCCCTTGTTTGTTTGTTATAATTCTTGTGTTTCGTTGCATTAATCATAATAAGTTTTTTAAGTTTATAGCCTCAAGGTGGTTCCTAAGTATAATTTAGATTTTTGTATTAAACTTGGCAAATTACTTTTGAAATTCATCGTTAACATGTTACTAAACAAGGTTCTATGCTTCATAAATTGGTTAAGTCTCAATCCACTACCTTTGTAGTAATAAGTTACAAGCCCCATGCAAGTTATCTCATAAAATTGATTTGTACGTTTGTTTACACCTCGAATCGAGGGCGCCGAGTCATTAGTCATGGACCGAACCAATGTGGTCTCGTGAAAGTTTGGACCTAAGGAAGTCTTATGGGCCTTATAGGCAATTGTGAGCCAAGACAAAGCTAGGTTAGTCACATGAACCAATTAATTGGGCCAAGTTGGTAACATGTGGGCCAATTAGATGGGTTACGTGAATGGACTTGGGCCGAAATGCTCCTGGGCCAAAACATATTAGTTGGGCCGCATGGCTGGCCAAAAGAGGGCTGTTGGGCCAATTATGTCTTTTGGGCCGAGAATGGATTTCTTGGGCCTGTTGCGACATTGGGCTTGTCTAAAGGCAAATGGGCCAACTGTTGGGCCAGAGGGGTGCTGCTGGCCAAGCTGTTGGGCTTGCTACTCATCTCGGCTAACCACATGGAGCTGGGCTGGTACGGCTTTTGGGCCAACAGCCACTTGGGCTTCTGCCTATGGTTATTGGGCCTGAAGCATGGTTATTGGGACAGGTGGTTTTATTGGGTCTCGTCAATAGCTGGGCCAATCGAATGAAATAGGTCTTGGGCCTGTTGATTATATTTGGCCGAATAGAGCATTACCCAACTGACCATGTTTGGTCGAATGAAAGGTAGACTAGGCGACTGAAACTTTGGTCGAATAAAGGGGTTGGCTGCCGAATGAATGGTGATCGAATGTCACGGTCGGCCGAAGGAGAGTGTGCTGGCCGAATGTGATTATGGGAGTATGAGGGTGGGCGAATAGCATGGTCACCGAATGAGAGTCGTGGCCTTCGAATGACCTGCGAATGACTTCTGGCGAATGAGGTAGGTTTAGGCCGAAAGACTGGGTTCGATTAGATGTAACACCGACTGAGTGAAGTGGCGAATAAGGCCGGTCGGCCGGCCAGTTGATTCGGCCAAGGGGTGGTTCATTCGGCCACCTGGCTCTTCATTCGGTCACAACAAGGATTTGACCCAAAGTCACCCTCCTCCCAAGAGGCTAAGGTGTATTCGAAGGTGGTGGACAATAGAGTTAGTCATCGTGGTCACGGGGTGTGGGTTTCGAAAGGGGTTAGTCGGTTAGGTTAAGGTTCGAGAAAAGGGTTCACAAAAACCCTAAAATCGCTACATTCTCAGCCTCATACCTCGGATTTTAGTACAGTTTGGCTCAGATCGGTTGTACTTTCGTGTAGAGGGGGTCGAGATCTTCGTTTAGGCTCAAGAACCACTTGATTTCGTTGAGATTTGAGGGAGATATGGTGATTTGAAGCTTGAAAATTGTGATGGGGGCTAGAATCCGGGATTAGGGTTTAGAAGTGGGGAAGATGAAGTAAAAATGAGGAAAAGCCTCATCTTAAGGCTTTAAATACCCCGTGGGTATTCGGGTTCGTTTCGGTTGCTCGGTTCGCGTGTTCGTTACGTTTCCGAAACGTAACGCGTGTTTTTCGTAGGTTTAAATAAAAAGAGTTTATTTTAACGATTTAAATGTTATTTATTTCTAAAATTTATTTTAAGTATCGTTTAATTAATTTATTTGTCAGATTTCGTTATTTTACGCGATTATTTAATTTGTTCGCGATTTATTAAAACGGTTTCGTTTATGATGAGTTTCAAAATTGTAAAATAGGAAATATTTTATTTCCTTAAATTTATGATCGTTCATCGTTTTCGTTTTCGTTATCGTTTCGTCAGATCGCGTCACCATCGCGCGTATTCGTTCGAATCGTCATTCGAAGGAACACGACGATGGTTTTGCTTTCCGATTTTTGTTTTCTACTTTTCAGTCATTATTCCAGAACATTAAACTTTCAGATTTATTCGTACAGATCGTCACCTCTACGAATAATTCGTCGATTTAACATACCGTAACAACAACTGTTATATTTTGTTTTGTTTAACCTCACACACGTTTACACACAATAGCACGTCAATAAGCCTTGGTTTCACTGTTCAACGTTGTCTGATGTGTTTCTGACTGTTAAACTGTTAAGTTTAATCAGATTTACAGAAACAATAGCATAATAGTTTAATATCGAGCATCATGATATTAATAGCATACAATAGTTTACGTAGTTTGTACCTGAGTTACTGTGCCTTTACTGTTCCGTTCACCGTTCCGGCGACGTTTCCGGCACAGATGTTACAGTAAGCAACTTCACCAACCCGAGCAATGATCCTAAAAGGACCAATGAAGCGTGGACTCAGCTCCCCGCGCTTACGAAATCGAATTACTCCCTTCCACGGAGAGACTTTCAACAGCACATAATCCTCCACCTGGAAGTCAATTGGTCTTCTCCGTTTATCTGCATACGATTTCTGTCGGTCTTGAGCTGCTTTCAAATGAGCTCGTATTTGATCAATCTTTGCATTGGTCACCTTGATTACCTCTTTTTCTGCAATCTCTCGTTGACCGACTTCATCCCAACAAACAGGAGTACGACATTTTCTCCCATAAAACATCTCATATGGTGGCATTCCAAGACTAGAATGATAACTATTATTATATGAAAATTCTACCAACGGCAAATAGTCATCCCAATTTCCCGCAAAATCAATAATACACGCACGTAGCATATCCTCCAAAGTTTGGATGGTCCTTTCACTCTGACCATCCGTTTGAGGATGATACGCCGTGCTCAGCAAGAGTTTGGTGCCTAACTCCTCCTGAAATTTCCTCCAAAAGTGTGAGGTAAACCGAGTGTCTCTATCCGATACAATAGATACCTTTGCCCCTTTATTCGGTCTCTCTTCCAATTTTCTTCCTTGAGTGCCTCCACCTGTGCTTCCTTGATTTGAGTTATGATTTCAGATGAAACCACAATTTTCATCACCTTCACCTTTATAGGTGAATATTCCTTTCTACTCAAAGCATCGGCAACCACGTTTGCCTTTCCCGGATGGTAGAGGATTTCACAATCATAATCTTTGATTAATTCTAACCACTGTCTCTGCCTCATGTTCAACTCTTTCTGAGTAAAGAAATATTTAAGGCTCTTATGATCGGTGTAAATGGTACATTTCACACCGTATAGATAGTGCCTCCATATCTTTAACGCAAAAACTACAGCCGCAAGCTCCAAATCATGAGTTGGGTAATTCACTTCGTGCAGCTTCAATTGTCTTGAAGAATACGCTATCACCTTACCCCGTTGCATTAACACACAACCCAATCCTGAATACGATGCATCGGAATAAACTACAAAATCATCGGTTCCATCAGGTAGTGCCAAAACAGGAGCTTGGGTCAATTTCACCTTCAATTCCTGAAAAGCTCATTCTTGATCATCTCCCCATTCATACTTCACTCCTTTCCTTGTTAACTTAGTCAAGGATGAAGCAATCTTGGAGAAATCCTGTATAAAACGCCTGTAATAACCTGCTAAACCAAGAAAACTTCTCACCTCCATTGGAGTCTTAGGCGGACTCCACTTTGCTACAGCTTGTATTTTAGATGGATCGACATGAATTCCATCCGCGTTCACCACATGCCCCAAAAATTGTACTTCTTGCAACCAGAAAGCACACTTGGAAAATTTCGCATATAATTTCTCCCTACGGAGTGTTTCAAGCACCTCACGCAAATGACATGCGTGATCACCTTCATTTTGGGAATAGACCAAAATGTCATCAATGAACACAATGACTGATCTATCCAACATTGGTCTACACACCCGATTCATTAGATCCATGAATGCCGCCGGTGCATTCGTCAAACCAAAAGACATGACGAGAAATTCGTAATGCCCATATCGAGTGCGAAACGCTGTCTTCTCCACATCTTCATTCCTAACCTTGAGTTGATGATATCCTGACCGAAGATCGATTTTAGAAAACCACTTGGCACCTTGCAACTGGTCAAAAAGATCATCAATTCGAGGTAGAGGGTATCGGTTCTTCACAGTTAACTTGTTCAATTCCCGGTAATCGATACACATTCTCATACTCCCATCTTTCTTCTTAACAAAGAGCACCGGAGCACCCTAAGGTGAGATGCTAGGACGGATGAAACCTTTGTCAAGAAGTTCTTGTATTTGAGTCATTAACTCTTGCATTTCTGTCGGTGCTAATCGATACGGAGTTTTAGCTATTGGCTTAGCTCCAGGAACCAAATCTATCCTGAACTCAACATCTCTTTCCGGAGGAACCCCAGGCAAGTCATCCGGGAAGACATCCGGAAAATCTCTAACAATAGGAATATCTTCTAATTTCTTCACTTCTTTTTCCACATCCACCACATAGGCTAGATAAGACTTACCTCCGCGATTGATATACTTCAAGGCTTTAATTATTGAGCAAATCACAATCCCATCTTTCTTTTCTCCATGGATGATTACTTCCTTCCCACTTTGTGACATCAATTGAATTATTTTTCGATTACAAACTATATTGGCTTGGTTTGAGGACAACCAATCCATTCCCACTACCACGTCAAATTCTCCTAACAACATAGGTATTAGATCAATCATGTAATCCTCATCATCTATGGTGATCTTACAATTCCGGTACATATCAAACACCAAGAAACTCTTAGAATCTGCCACTTCTATTTCTAAGGGTGCAATTAATTTCTCTAATACAAAAGATGTATGATGAGTAAATTTTGTGGATACAAAAGATTTGCTAGCTCCCGAATCAAACAAAACATAAGCAGGTACAGAGTTTACTAGAAAAGTACCTGTTACAACATCCCCCGCATCCTTGGCCTCATCAGCAGTAATTTGAAAAGCTCGACCTTTAGGTTTAGGTACTTCAAATTTCTTTCCACTCCCGCTCCCTTTGAAAGAACGATTATCCCCACCACTCGATGCTGCTCCTCTTAATTCCGGACATTCGCTCTTCTTATGACCGGGCTTATAACAGTTGTAACACAAATTTAGTGAACTTGTGCATTGAGTAGCGAGATGCCCATGCTTGCCACATTTGTAACAATTCATGGACTTAGCATAACACTCACCCAAATGATTTCTTCCACAAGTAGTGCAATGACGAACTTCCCGACTTCCCGCAAACTTCTTTGGTGAGTTTGTAAACTTTGGTTTCTTGGAAGACCCCCTTCCTTGTCAACCTTTCTTTTCTCACCTCGTTCCTCTTGACGATTCAGTTCCAGTTCCCTTTCCCGTGCTCAATCAATAAGTTCAGATAGGGTCTCACATTTTGATGTTGTGAGAAATTCCCTATACTTGGCATTCAACATGCTGTGATACCTATTTATCCACATCCTTTCTGTCTGCAAAAGATCAGGGCAAAACCTTGCCTTATCAAAGAACACCGCAGTGATGGTGTCTATGCTCTCATCTTTGTGTCGCATATGTAAGAACTCCTCCGTTATGCGATCAATAGCAGCTTGAGGGCAAAACCGTTTAAGGAATAACTCCTTAAATTCAGCCCAAGTTAGACCTTTGACACCCTCTCTCCCTTTCTCCTTACGTAGGAGTTCCCACCAGTCTTTAGCTCTCTCTCTAAGTTGATTCCCAGCAAACACGACTTCATCTGTCGCATCACAATGACACGTTTTGAAAGTGCCTTCCATATCCGCTATCCACCTTTGACTTAGTAGTGGATCAACTTCACCTTTGAATTCTGCAGGTTTACATGCCACAAAATCCTTGTAGGTCACCTTTCTAGAAGGTCGTTCAACATCACCACTTGCTTTAAGGGTAGCAAACTCTTGTCGAATAGAGTCTAGTAACGAAGCTTGCATCCCGTCCATGTGAGTAGGGATGGTAGCTTGAAGTGCTTTAGCCACTTCCTCTTTCACAATTTCTCGTATTTGAGCGAGTTCAACTGCATGACTACCCTCCCCGGTATCATGTTCATTAGCCATTTATGACTGAAATAATTTAAGTGGTTCATTAGTATCACTACTTGAATCATAGTACATAGGTAAACCACAATTGGTGATCCTAGAGATCACTTTACAAACAACACTCCTACCACCTTACCACTAGTCTTTACCAAAATTCCAAATGAATTCGTTAAGGTCATGCCCATGTCACTTGAATATGATTATACTGGCCAGGTATAATAATATCCTCATCACATGTTCATTAAATTAACTTCATCGCCTAAAACTTTGGTTAAGAGTTTCGGTTCACGTATCACATATTTATCACATGCATTCACATATCGAATGTATCAAATCTTTATTGCATCAATTTCAATTTCATATCAATTGCAATTTCAATCACACATATATATCAATTACATTCACTTATCAAATGTAATCACACTTACTAACCTCAGGTCTTCGGCTACGTGATCAGAACTTGGATCGAACCTTTCTCCCCATATCAAGAGCACAAAAGTTTGAGATCAAATGAGTCGTCACACACTTGATTCACTCAAACCTAAGGATCTGATACCAACTTGTGACACCCCAATTCTCATAACAAAACGTTTAACATAATGGCGGAATTTACAAAATTTAGGTCCCAGATTCACGGGTTTTAAAACCCTTACAATTCAACTAAAATCATTTAACGCTTTAACATGACTAACTAGACTTGTTCATCATTTACAAAACATGTCAAATACGTTAAAAGTGTAGTTTTAAACTTTACAATCCATTTACTTAATCTATACAAAAGCATGGTTCGATCCTTTTAAACGTCTGATCGTTCTGAGTCGTAGCCGAGCCTACCTTTGACCTGAAACAACCACAAACAATCAAGTGTTAGTCCAAAAGGACTAAGTGAGTTAACCCCTTAACCTCCCCGTGCTTAACCGAATTAAACGGAAGCAAAATCAAAAAAAAATTCATTCTGGGCGTATGGTACGCCCAACCCGGCGTATGGTACGCCCACCGTCCCCGTAGCCCAAATTCCAGCGTTGACAGAAACTTCTGGGCGTAGTGTAAGATTCTGGGCGTATGGTACGCCCACTGCAGGTCTGCAACTCAAAATTTCGCGTTTTCACTTCCAGATTCGATCCGGATCATTCCCGGACATTCTTTTACACAAAAATCAACTCAATGACACAATTTAATCATATTTTTAAGTCCCCAAACCTATCTTGGTGACCCTCAACATATAAATTTACATAATCACATAATGGTTTGTTTTACCCAAACCACTATTCACTCCAATCCTCTTTCCTTCGCACGAATGCGAATCATCCCCATGACCCTCATTAGTCATATTACCCCAACTTTCACACGTATGTGAATCATCATCTTTGCCATACAAGTATGGACTTATACCCTCTTCCACACGAATGTGGATCATCACCCAAATGCCATCAAAACATGGTCTTACATCATATTCCACACGAATGTGGATCACCAAACATGAAACATGTCAATTAACCCCTATCATACATTGACATCAATTTGATTCATGCACATATCGCATATAAGCAACAGCTTCTACAAACACCACATTATGTAATTCAAACTAATCAAACATTTACAAACATGTATAAGTCTTATGGTTGCTTATTCATGGATTGGTTTACTCACCTTGGTCCTTAGTTCCACTTGGCTCAACTTTCTCTTTACCGGGTCTTTGGTTGGTACTCCGACCTCCTAGATCATATTATCACACATACACATTCAATCTAGGAACAATTCACACAAAACAAACTTCCAACCCTTTGACCCATTATCATCATATTTGACTTTACTATAGTTAAACTCTCCTAATTCATTAATTTACATTTCAATTGCTTCCAACATATATATGAAATTAGACTAAACACCACTAACAATTCATCTATTTGAGTTTATGAACCATTTCCCCCAGGTTCACCAATAATCACAATTCATTCTTGCATTTAAGTTGTTTGAGGAATTTCCTCAAACACCTTATGTGCAGAGTTTTATGACACCACAACATCAACATTTTTAAAAGGCAACATTTCCATTCATTTCCTTTCATACATATGAAATCTCAACTACTAAATTATAATTTCTCATCCAAATCGTTGCACATACTTAGCAATTGCAACCATTCATCAATTCAACACTCTAGTTCATTCAACCCACCAATTTCACCTCAACCCATAATTTCTCAAAAACTTAAACTCTAGGTTTTCAAGAGTTTGCATGTTACATGGTTAGATTAGTTGATTATCACCTCACTCCACACAAATCATGTGTAAAACAACATCAAACATCCAAGTATTTGGATTTAATCATCCTCTAACCCCACCCACATGCAAACCCACGAAAATTTACCCACATATATGAAATCACATACCTAGAGATGAGAAATTTGAAAAGGAATACAAATCCAAGCTTGCATTCAAGATCAAAGCAAGTCTAAGTGCTGAATTTTATCAAGATTTTGGGTTCTCTTGTTTGTTCTTCTCTCTAGTCGTCGCCCCCTCTAAATCTCCAAGACCAAATGCTGAATTTTGACTAGCATTGACCCACATATACCCCCTTTTAAGTATCTTTCAACTATTTGCAGTTTTAGCCCCTCATCTTTCTAGTTACCACTTTTTAAAATTTACAAATGAATAATATTTAACCTACTAATCAACACATAACAACACAATTTAACTTAATATTATATCACATACCGATTATTTTAATAAAAAGTTAAATCGGGTCGTTACATTGATACAGAAAAAATAGGAGAGACAAGTTGGTGTTGGGATGATAAAAACCAAGTTGGTAAGGTGACGGTTGGAAGCGAATTTACTTTTCAACCACCATAAAACCGAAATCAGGTATGGTCTGGCTAAAGACCTAAAACTTAGCGCTATCTGGGAGGCAACCCAAGAACTTTGTGGGCGTGTTCACTAAAAACCCTCACGAGACTTCACTCATCCACTCGGGCTACTGAGGGGTTTAAAAGGCTTGTTGCATATGCTAAATGCAACCGTGATTTCTAAGAAAGTGAGTTAGTTTTGTTTGTGTTGTATCATTTTTCTTGTTTTGTTTATTTTGTGTTGCGTAGGTTTAATTATTCTATCAAACACTCAAGTGTAGGGAAGAGTAATGGGCTTTCAGGTTGACATATTCATCATGTGCCTTAGGGCGAAACACTAAAAATCAAGGGTTGGAAACAATGTTTGCATAACTTATCAGGTCCATGTGTTTTTCCTTCCTCGTGGTTATTATGATTTGGTTGATGAGTTAATGTTGATTTGTAATATGGATTTGGGTGGATCATCCTATTACCCTCATTTGACACTCGTACTTAGTAGAAAATTTACATTGGGGACAATGTAAGGTTTAAGTGTGGGGATGTTGGGTGTAAAATTGAAAATTTTGAAATTTTGTGAAACCTTCAACTGAGCTCAAATGACTGGAATGTCAGAATTTTCAATGTAAATCATCAACTTTTGACCCGTTAATGTATTGGATTTTTGGTTCCTTGTCATAACTTGTTCTTTAAGTTGCATGATAGTGGTTGTGGCAAGTTTTTCTTAGAAATCATCAAGGGAACAATGACTAGTTAGGGATGACATACTGTATTGTGAGTAACATGAATGTTGTGTGTCGTTAACCTTGTATCCACCATTTTTGTGAGAGTTGAGCCTTAATTGTAACATACTTATGTAATTCATTGTTTTGAGTGATACCAAAGTGGCTGTCAAAGTTAGAACTTGTGTTGCAATACATGTTGAGATCGTATGCGAATACTTGCACAAAATGAGAGAGACATTAGGATAAGCCATTGTTTTAGCCTTATTTCCTTGTTTGTTTGTGTCACCAAACCTTGAAAACCTCCCTAGTTGCCCCGTTGAGCCAATTGCCTATTCATTTGTTAACCCCATTGCACTAACCAAAATGTCTTGCAAACTGTGTTAGTGTAAACTGTAACAGCAAGTACCAGATCGTCCGGCAAGTCCGTACGGTACGTGTACTTCCTACAGTAACTATGTGTACTTATACGATTGTAAACAGTACTTGTATTAACAGGATTCTAAATACAAGAAATCGTTGTACGTATTTTCGTATAAACTTAAATACATTAAGTACAACGTACATTTGAAACATTAGTTACGTTTATTAAGTGAAAACTTAATTACAGTTAACACAACAAATCACGAGAAACAACGGTACTCAAACAATATTCAGAAAACATATCGGTTGCGATCTGATGTCCACAATTGACAGGAATCAGATGACCGACAAGTCAGTACAAGAACAATGTGAAAACAGGATGTTTAGTTGAGTCCGACAGTGAGGAAACACAATCTAAACATAATTACAGTGTTATTTCGGAATAATGAACTGACAGTGTGTTTGCGTGGGTGACGATTCACACAAACATATCTGTGAGTTTAGAGTTCTGAAATAATGACTGAAAAGTAGAAAACAAAAGTTAGAAAGCAAAACCATCGTCGTATTCGTTCGGGTGACGATTCGAACGAATTACGCGCGAAGGTGACGCGATCTGACGAAACGAAAACGAAAACACGACACGAACGAAAGTAATTTAATAAAATAAAATAAATAACATTTTACAATTTTGAAACTCATCAAAATAATTAAATTAAATTTTTTTTTATTAATTCCATTTAAATTACGCGTAATTTTCCGGAAACGTAACGAAAACGCGAATCGAGCAACGAAAACGAACCCGAACACCCTCGGGGTATAAATACCTTGAATGAACTCCCTTTTACTCATTTCATCTTCTTCTTCTTTCTCACAAACACAAAATCCCGGTTTTGAAAACCCTCACCATATTCAAACTTCAATTCATCATAACTCACTCATTTCTTAACGAAATTGAGTGATTCTTTCGCCTAAACGAAGCTCTTGATGCCCTCTACCTAAAAGTACAGCAGATCTAAGCCAAGCTTCACTGAATCGCGAGGTATGAGGCTGTGAAAGTGGGCGATTTTAGGGTTTTCTACTCATTTTGTAAACCCTTGTTCAAAACCGTGTTCCAGCCCTTTCCTTTGAAACCTGGTCGTTTAAAACAGCACCTAGGCTACCCCAACACCTCAAACCATCGAGGGCCAAGGTTGGAAATGGTGTTGCACCACCAAGGCCGACCACGACCTTCTTTGGGGTCGAATGGCCTCGTTCGGCCGAATGGCCAAGGCCCTCATTCGACCATCTTCCTTCGCTGGACATTCGACCCACCTCACATTCGGCTAACACTCTTCCCATTCGACAGAACCATCATGCGCCACTCTACACTCATTCGGCCTAGGCAACACCTTCATTCGTGGATCCTCATTCGTGGGTTCTTCATTCGGCCTACACAGGTCCCATTCGGCCACCTTGTTTGGCCTACTCACAAGAGCCTCATTTGGTTCAAGGAACAAGCTCAGCAACCTTTCCTCCTTGACCACCCCATTTCGGCTGCCAACCATAATCCCTTTGGGCCAAAACCCTAGATCGAGAGATGCCATGGGCCCAACAGAAGTTAATCAGGCCAGAATAGTTAATTTTGGCCCAACAATCACTAGCAAGACCCAAATCCATTGATATAGCCATTTAGGCTCAAAAGACTTGACCACAAAACCCTAATGGGCCCAAGTCGTTTCCAACAAGCCCAACCATAGGCCCAAGTGCATCCTGGATGGCCCAGGATGGGCCCAACATCATACTGTCCAGGCCCAGGTGTATCTTGGCCCAAATAAACTGTTCCAGCCCAGTAGCCCTAGTAGGCCCCAAATATTTAACCAAAAACCTTGTTTTGGCCCATATTCATTAGGTAACCAAGGACAAATTGGCCCACGATCGATTTCAGCCCAAAGGAACCAGGCCCAGGTTGGCCCAAGACATATTTTACTTCAGGACTTGATGGAATCCAAGGGGCCCAGTAAAATCATCTCCAGGCCCACTGTTTTTGGCCCAAGGCCACGATTCTGGCCAACAGCCCAATTTTTAGGCCCACAGTTGTTTCAGCCCATGTAAGCAAGGCCCAGCTCGGCTTATGAACTATGTTAGTGAAGGCCTGAGACAAAACTCATAGGGCCCAGCAAAATCAGCCCGAGGCCCACAGAAAACTGATCCAAGGCCTATTTTGAGGCCCTTGTCCTTATTTTGGAGACACCTTGCTATTAACTTGGCCAACAGCCTACTTCTGGCCCACTTTTGAATCCTACAGCCCATTCTAACTATAGGCCTAACAAATCTTGCCTGGGCCCACCTTTGGCCCAACAATTTCTCTTGTGGCCCAATAGAGGCCCATAAGAACACTTGAAATCTAGGTCTTGTAACACTTGTCCGGGCCTTTGTATTCCATTAGTCCAAATCATTGTCCCACACTTTCAAATAAGCCTCACCATCCTCAATTGTTCAAGAACTATTTCAAGGCCCATGGATTTGGGCCCAAGGCCCAACTTGCTACACAAAGGCCCAACAAGTAACTTGGTCACATTGTTCGGTCCATATGCCATGATTAGGCCCACATGGGTTCACTACATTTCATAAGATCAAAATAAGATATGTCAAAAGAATGTTTGCTTAATTAATAAATAATTATGCAATAAATGTTCAAAACGTACAAGATCAACAAAGACGAGTTGGAAACTAAGCACTAAGTCTTTCATCAAAACAAATGGCTTATAACTAATGACAGATGATAACTTATAATGTCATTGACTTGAATCAAACATATGGGACCGAACAAGGATTATGACCAAGTCTTACGCGTATTAGCCAACTTTAGGGCTAACACCTACATCTACACACACAAGACCCTACAAACTTATACTTATAAGTCTTAACAACGTGAAATCAATACAGGAACATGAAAACAAACCCAATTACAATACAGAGCGCGTGCATTCTTTCGTTTAAGCTAAGTCAACCCAACAACTACAAGGTGAGTTCATTGCCCCTTTTCTAACATTTTGTTTTAAAACGCGGGGCTGAGAAGCATGCGTAAACTATTTTATGTAAATTGTTTACTTGAATGTTTTTATATGTTTACATGTATAACTGTTATCTTAGACTCCCGTTTAGGTAACTGTTATGTATCAAAGAACTATTTCAAAGAACTACTTTCAAAGAACTAAAGACCTTAAACAAAGAACTATTTTCAAAGATCTATTTTCAAAGAACTAACGATCTATTTTCAAAGAACTATTTCAAGAAGGTGTTGTCAAAGAACTAACGATCTATTTTCAAAGAACTATTTCAAGAAGGTGTTGTCAAAGAACTAACGATCTATTTTCAAAGAACTATTTCAAGAAGGTGTTGTCAAAGAACTAACGATCTATTTTCAAAGAACTATTTCAAGGGTGTGTTGTCAAAGAACTAACGATCTATTTCAAAGAACTTTTACAAAGAACTATTTTGAGAAACATCTGGGAAATGCTCAAAGATAACATGTGCCAAAGAACTAAAGAACTAAAGAACTATGGACGGTCTAAAGAACTATGAAAGCCTATATATCAAAAGATGTCCTAGCTAGACTGATTGATTATAGGTCACATGTTTGATGAGGTTTACAGATCTCCTTTACTACTAAGTACCTTGATTGACAGACTAGTCTACTCGAGTTGACCAAAGGCCCCAATCGTTTGGACTTAGATTTTATTGAATGTTTATTTATTGATTTAATTAAGCATTTATAACAAATTCTACAATTGCTGTGATAATCATATTTGTATGATGAACATATGAAATCAAGAGAGATTTCAAATGATTGCAATTACAGGAACAGAGAACAGAGGGATCATGGGTGTTTAAAGGTGTATGGTAGATAAAAACGCTTAATTATCATTAACAACAATGTCCTATGCGGATTAGTATGTGGTGGGACGTCGTCTGGGGGGGTTGTAGCCTTGACCTAGGGGTATGCCCTATATATAAGCATACCGATCTGGATGATACATGTGGTGTTAATGAGGTTAGGGTCTTTACCGAAAGAAGGGTTCAAAACATTTTCAAATTTACAAAACTATATGAACTCACCAACCATGTGTTGACTTGATCTTTTTGCATGACTTCTCAGGTGACGAACAGGTTAATTAGGAAGTCATTACTTCTGGACTAGGACTTCAAATAGAAGACTTAGTGTTTTGGACCTGCATATTTTGAAGACATCATTACACATACCATTTTGTATATCTTGTGTAAATACAAGATAGAAACTCATGGTGTTAACAGTAGAGTTACATCGTTAAATTTATAAACAATACTGATGTAATTTAACTTTGTAATTCTATCATATTTAGCATTTCTCATGTATGTATCATGTGCCATATAACAATCTGATCAATCCGATTATCATTCACGATATCGCGCTCCGGGAACCTTCCGCCCGACGAGACAACCGATCCTATCCCGCCGGCTCGGGGTGTGACATAAACCATATAGGGAATCCAAGTTGAGTGTGTGATTGAATTGTTAAAAAAAAAACAAAAAAGAAGAAAAAAAATGTTGAATATTAGGTCAAAATGACCTTAGTATAAAGAAAGAAAAATAGTCTTTATAGTATGATGTCAAATTGTGTTTGTTGTTTGGGTTAATAAGTTTGGATTTCCCTTAGTCTTTCGTCATTATCAAATCCCTTTTCCTACCCGCTACCCTTACCTGTCATTACAACCCGTCAAGCCCTCTTGATTTGTGCATAGTTTTCAGCAATCGATGGAAATTTGATTGCAACACAAGCCTATGATGATGATTAATCACTTTCGGTTTGAGAGTACATATATACACTAGTGCACCATTACTAGTCCATAAATAAATCGAGTGGAGAGAACCTTGTCAGTGGTACATGGCATTTATGTGAAATACTTGAAGCATGTTAGGTTTAATTAGAAGTTGTTCCTTGTTTTAATTGAAAAAATCAACTTTACTTGTCACGATTTAAAACTATGTATTGTTGTAAGTCTTGTGAATGGGTTATGACTTGGAACCGGATTTAAGGATTGGTGGGGAAATTGGGAAATGTATTTGATCATGATGATTGGATAGTTTTGATGAGCTCTGCTTGAGGGCAAGCAAAGAACAAGTGTGGGGATGTGATCACGTGGTAAATAATCGCTTTAATCAATGTGTAAATACGTGATATTAGTGAATTTTAGCCCGAAACACGTTTACTTTGAGTATGCTTGTGAATTTCAGGTGTGAAGAGTTTAAAGACGTGTTCGGGAGCAAATTGGAGGGTTAGAAGAGGCGTCGAGTGCTAAAGAGTGCAAGAACATGGGTTTCGGGAAGCCAAAACTTTGGGGGCGCATAACTGGAGTTAGGAGAAGAGTTACGGGGCCCATAATATATGAAAACTGAGTTTCTCAACGAGACGAAGCCATAGGTGAGATCACTCTAGGCGTATGATACGTCCAGCCCGACGTTTCATACGGCCAGCGTACCATACGCCCAGTTTTGAGCGTTGGCAGAATCTGGCCAGCGTAGGGTATCAGTTTGGGCGTATCATACGCCCAGGCCCGGCGTATGATACGCCGGAGGCCGGAAAACTTGATTTTTCAGCAAATATTTCCCATATTTAAGGCATTATCCTAGGGTTTCGAAGGGGACTCTTTTCTGGACGAATTGGGGGCGAAAAAGTGACGATTTTGGGCATCTAAACTCTTCCGAATCCATCCGTAATCGTGGAATCATCACCCGAATCAAGAATCAACAAGTGCTAATGAAGATGCGTGGCTAGTTTCTCTTTGTAATTGCTTCCGGGCAATTAGGTTAGTGAATGAACTTTGGTTGAATGTTTAAACTTAGGTTTTTGGATTGTTTTCGGTTTGATAACTTGAATTCAATTGTGGTTTGATTGATGTAAATGATTTATTTGTGTTTAAGCATTTACGTTTTGCCATCAGTGATTCGGTTTCCTTGCATCGTTTACTCATTGGTATTTGTGTGTTGCTTTGCATATCTAAATTGATAATTGCGTGAATAAGCAACTCTTAAACGTTTGTTCCATTGTTGTCACTTTGATCAAACCAATTAACAAAATCATGTCTATGTGATTTCCGACTAAGTTTAACCTAAAATCATTGTGATTTCATTAACCTAAACCCGGAAGTGATTACCTTTTTCTTATAATTGTTTAAAATCATTACTCATAATCATTGCTTGATCATTTTCTCAATTCAAATCAATTTTAAGTTTACATTTTCTTTGTTTAATCAAGTTTTCAGTTAAAGCTTAGCACTTTCCACTGATTCCCTGAGGAGACGACCTTACTTACTCGTGCTATAGTCATAGTTAGCTAAGTCCTTGATTTTATATTGTTTTTGATTGACCTACGACACCTCAATCAGTGTCTCGGATAAATCTCCTGAAGAGAGTGAAGGGAGTGGATTTAGGGTGTTGGGAGGCTCAGTGGAACCCTAGAACAAGGCCCCGTCATCTGTTGGCAGTGAAGTGTGGAGGGTAGCAGATTGAAATTGTTTGTTGGACACCCCTTGTAAGATGACAGAAGTGTCTATATACCGAAACCTCATCCATGCGTTCTTCCAATCGTGGGTAACTTCCTCTAGCGATTGCAACCAATCCATGCCCAATATAAGATCCAAGTCCCCTGTGTCGAAAACTAGGGAATTGAGAGAAAAAGTACAAGACCCAATCGGAACTTGTAGGTTGACACATTGCTTTTGAACGAACAGCACATGGCCATCTCCCAGGCGGATGTGAATACCAACAAAAATTTCAGATGGGATGTCTAAAGCAGACACCAATTGGCTGGAAATAAAGTTGTGGGTAGCCCCATTATCCACCAACAAGCAAATAGGAATTCCTTGAATTGCACCTTCTAGTTTGAAAGTGCTAAGGACTCCTTGATGGACTGAAAGGCCTGCCATCACTAAAGCTAGGCAAGTGCCCGATACCTGTTCATCTGATGCATCCGAAAAAGGGGTATCCAATACTAACAGGTCCCCATTTGTACTGTCATCTTCATCTTCAGCCAACAGTAAGACCCTTAATTTCCCCTCTGGACATCGGTGAGCCGGCCCATACAGTTGCCCACCTCGGTAACATAGGCCTTTTTTCCGTCATTCTTCCCATTTCGTATGAGACAAGGAGCGAACACCCCTCTCCTTATTGGAGTTGAGACCCGCTGAATTAGTCCGCATAAAAGAAGACTTCAAAGGAGTGTCAGATTTGAGTGCAGGAGATGAGAACCGATTCCCAGCAGCATTGATTCGCGTATCACTACGTTTACTACCAAATGTTTGGTCCAAATTAGGGTTTCCCAGCCCCCCAACAGAGTCCCCATAACGAAAACGAGATAAAGGACCAGAAGAACTGGAAGGTCGCAACATAGTCTCCACATCCTTTGCTAAATAAATAGCATCCAAACGCGTTTGAGGCCTATGTAGGCGAACCCATTTTTTAACATCATCCCTTAAACCGGCTATAAAGTACCCCAAGGTTGTGTTTCTGATAGACGTGGAACAAGAGAAAGCAGATACTCAAAGTCATCGATATAATCCAATATGGAGTCCCCTTGCTTAATTGTTGCAAGTTGCTCATATGGATTGTGGATTTCCAACCCACTAAAGCACTGCAACAATTCCAATTGGAATTCGGTCCAGGTCAGGGCGTCATGGACTTAGGTGACCACTGTAAACCAGTGCTGAGCCACCCCTTGCATGCTTAGTTGGGCTAATTTGAGACGTAGTTCATCGGGAGTGTTATTAATGTCAAAATGTAGATTAGCCTTGTTAATCCACCCCTGTGGATCAAATCCAGAAAATTCGGGGAGTTTGATCTTCTTCACTGCCCATGGAAATGGTGGTGAAGATGAATCCGGTGGTGGTGGGGAAAGAGATGACCATGAGGATCAGTAATTTTGGGACCCGTACCTGAACTAGACGAATCTTCAGGGCGTTTGTCGAATTTCGTCATCCAAGTGGACATCATTTTATGGAATTCGGCGGATTCCGCATGACCCGTGGTGATCAATTGTTTCATCTCCGTCATGTCAGATTGGAGTTGCTTGATTTGTTTCTCGTGGACGTCCAATAGGGAATTTTGCGTGCGAGTCTCCATCGGTCCAATCGGGAATCACAGAAATCAGTAGGGATGACGACGATGATGAGAACGTGGAGATGAAATTGGAAGCGCTGGATGGCAGGTCGGACCAATGTTGAAGACGAATACATTACACACACAAATAATGATGTAATCGGATATTGTAATTAATCAGTAGCTCAAATCAATCACAATGAAAAGTAAATCACTCAAGTACAAGACCTTTCTCTCACTCTGCAACTCAGAGGAGCCCTCAAAAACAAACTCACCAATGGCGTCACTAGCAACCCTTATTCCCTTTTATAACTAAAACGTAACAAACTACTAATGGCTGATGCATATTTTGCCCCTTCTAGAATAAACATGTAAAATGGGATGCTTAGGTGGCTCCTCCCTTGTATTATTCTTATCATATTAGATTGTTATTATGGTCTCACATAGTTAATTTGTGGTTGTGACTATATTATAGTCCCTGTTTTGACTCTTTTTTTATATGATTTATGGCGGATTAATAAGAGATGCTGGGCTAAAAGATGAAAGAAGAAACATGAAAATTAGGTGATGTTCCAACGCACCATCTACATGCGCAATATGAAGATGTATTTTGATTTTTTTTCTCCTTAATGTATTAAATATTTGTCAAGCATATTTATTCAGATGGTTGTGTGGTTCTGTTGTATGGTAAAAGATTTTAGTATCATTATTTACAAAAAATTTAAATAGTTTGGTTTCATTTAACATGAAAAATCTTAGCATTTTAAATGTCCATTAAGGTTCAAAATGAAAAAAAAAACAAACAAAGCATCAAATAATTTCTCAGCACTAACTTTATCTATAATCAACAAACATTCAAATTTAACATAAATCATCATAAATATACATATATATATAGGATTTGAATCAAATGAAAACCCGATCTTAAAGAGAAAACCCTTAAACTCAATCTCAACCCTTAGATCAAACTTATTTTATATTTCAATTAATAAAATAAAAAGGGTATAATGGTATTTCCACTAACTATCATCTCTCTTCATTAATTAACCAGATTCTCTCTCATCTCTACTCTTTCTTCATTAATTAACCAGATTCTCTCTCCTCTCTTCTCTCTCTTCATTAATTAACCAGATTATCTCTCCTCTCTCCTCTCTCTTTTTTTTCTTCTCTCTCCTCTCTCTATATATATAAGGGGCGCGTTATTTGGACACCCCCTACCGTGCAGTCAACACCTGCCTACTCTATACGGGCCGTAAAGCCCTTTACGGGCCGTAAAGAAGTCGGACTGTGTCAGAAGATGTCAGTGAGATGTCTGGCGGCTGAACACCTAATACGAGCCGTAAAGGCCTATACGACTCGTTTTTAAAAATGAAAATTTTTAAGTTTTGTTTTTCTACCCGATATACGTACGTGTTTAACTTATTTGTAACATTGTAATTGTATAACTGTTTTAAATGGTTAAAACATATATTTTAACGTAATTATATTTAATCGCTATACGTACATTATTAACGTTATATATTAAACATATGATATATATATTATTATATATACGTGTTATAAAATCCTCACGTTGTTGAATTCCGGTATACGTACGCGTTTAACATTAATTGTTATATCATATCGTCTAGTTATTTAATTTTTAAGTTATAAATAATATCTGTTTATAATAGCGTATAATCGTACTTTGTTTTGAAATCCGGTATTTGTTAAATGCAACACGTACGGTACGTGTTTAAGTAACTTATAATATCGTTTAATTGTTCGAAAAAAAACGTAACCATTTTTAATCGTTTTGTTGTAAAATAATAAGTATTTTAACGTTATTGTTTAATTATTTTGCCTACTTGTTTTGTTTGAAAAATATTTTAACATCGTGACGTTTAAATATAAATAACAATTTTTTTTAACATAATTAGTTATGATTTTCGTAATTTTAAATGTTTTGTTTGAAAATTAATTTAATGTAATCGTGTTTAATGATTTTTAAACAATAGTTATCAGAATATAAATAACGTTAAACGGTTTTAAGAAAAATTGTTAACTATCTATTATTCATTTCACAATCACGCACATTTTTTAATTATATAATAAAAGATAAAACAAACAATCACGCCATACACAACATATATACAAAATAAAAATACATACATCGAATGCTAAAGTAGTGTCCATACATCAAAATCCAAAAAAGAAAAGACAAAATAAAAAAAAAATAACTAAGCATGACCACCAGGATCCTGCGGATCCTGATGATGTCCCGGTCCTGGAAAGACGGGAATATCCATGCCAGCAGATGCCGCCATACGCTCCGTCATCCACCGCATCATCCCCTCCAAGCGATCAACGCGTCCAGAAAGGTCGCGTACGCTTCCAGAAAGGTCGCGTACGCTTCCAACAAGGTCGCGTAAGATCGCCGCGTCAGCCGGATGCAGTCGTGGCTGACGAACAACGACATGATGTGCTGGTGGCGGTGGCGGTGGCGGTGGCTGGTCTGCGTCCTCCTGGTCTGCTGGGGGCTCCGGTACGTGCGGATGTGCCCCCGGCTGCTGCTGTGG